>JAAALK010000287.1:24029498-25229498 GCA_019279435.1 Zizania palustris | reverse complement strand
TCACACACATGGCCAGTTAACTGGATCGTTGACTTTCAACAGCATTTCTATCTCTGCAGTGCATCTATTAGCTCTAAATCAGGAAGGAAACAAAACCAAGCTTAGAGTTCCATGGTTGAGCTTGTACACGCAAAATTCAACTTTGCCTCATTTTGAGTAACAAATTAAACTGCCCAAGCACATTGAATAGATAAAAAGAGAGCATAGACTGAAGCCAATGAATACCTGAGAGTCTCAAGGGGAGCAAGAACTGCTTTAGACATAGCACCAGCTAGTGCCCCACTGGTGAATTCCCTAACCTCTCGACTCCTAAAAAATGCCTGCAATGAAATGGATAAAGGAACACATTAAAAGTTAAAACAGCCCCTAAAAGAGTATAAGGCGATTATGAGAAAAAATAAGCAGCAAAGCATTTGTGGATATTATCAAACCATGCGTATCTATACAATAAGGATTAAGGACAGACTCTGAGCTATTCAGTTCAACTCTGTGTTTTGTTACAGATAGGAAGATTCCAATTTACGAACATTTACTACATCAGGAAGAGATCGTCATCAATACTACATAAAGAGCTCTACTGAAGGTTGGGTTCATCAGTGCTTAACGTGAAAATTTGTCAAAATAGAATGCTCAAACAAGAGCCACATCACAATAGAGATATATTTTAATATTTTTTGTCACATGTAATGAGAGTTGATTTGGTAGTTGGAACAAGTAATTGTAAAAAATTAAAAGGTGCATGAGTAAAAGACAATTGATTTCCCAATTGTTTGGACACATTCCAGATACTTCGATGAAAATGACGGGGAACTTCAGTACTAAAGGACAAATATTTTCCACCTGTGAAAGGATTAAAGGAACAACTTTGTCCAAACCTGTCGGAGAATATCCCTAACACAATCAAATATATTTATCTAAGTTGGCCAAGCGTACAAAATTAGT
Source organism: Zizania palustris (assembly GCA_019279435.1). Classification (NCBI taxonomy): domain Eukaryota; kingdom Viridiplantae; phylum Streptophyta; class Magnoliopsida; order Poales; family Poaceae; genus Zizania; species Zizania palustris. The sequence continues at coordinate 25,228,556 of JAAALK010000287.1, read as the reverse complement.
TGACCAAATCGAGTATTGAAATAAAATCAATACTGAAGCTTGTTTGTTCCATTTGACTTTTCAGTTTTCAATGTTTGTTCTTTTCTCCTACCCGTTTCTCATTTCCACAAACTAGGTTCAGAGGGTATAAAAGGGTGTCTAGCCTATCATAGAACTCTACATCGCTATCTGAAATTCTGAAGTCAGATCCAATTTTCGCCTAACCAACAAAGCGGCTTAACAAAAATATTTGGGAATATGATATCAGGGCACATGCTTACTGGTTATATACATCAATATGGTCCCAAACGAGTAGTAAAGCCTCTTCTGTATCTGGTATTAGAGATGCTTGCTGGATTGGAGAGTAACCTCAGCAAAAAAACAGGTAATCAACTACACATGACGGCAGAAATCTCGCGCATACAAACCGTTGGTTTGTTCTACTGCAAACAGCTTGTACGTATGACAAAACTAGGAATTCCAAACAATGCCTGGAATCATTGCAAGAGCAATCCTAAAACGAATCGAACAAACGCATCCAATTAGGGAAGCGCCATTCGCCCTGTCTAACCGGATTGGAGAAAATCAACCGAGCAAAAGCTGCCGGGGTTTCCCACCTTTCACAGCTCCACAACCAAGGAACAACCTAGACCCAGACCCGTTGGGGGAGGGGGAGGGGGAGGGGGGCGGTTCCTTACCCTCACGGCGCCCCCGACGTCGGGTAGCTTGAGTCCGATGACCTTGGCGCCGTCGTCGAGGACGTCGTCCTTGGGCAGCCCCATCACGACAAGCTCCTTGTAACCACCCCCGCCGGCTCCCGCTCCCGCGCTGGAGAGGCCGACGCTGGCGAGCGATAGCTTCTCGCCGCAGCCGCCGCCGCCGCTCACCGCATCGTCGAAGGCCATGGCGGCGCGCGTGACCGCTTCCCTCGCGGGCTTGCCCTTCGGATTTCCGAGGGTGGATTTATTAATAGAAAGGTGACAGCTTTCTATTAATATAAATGTTTTTGCACCCTCAATTATTTTTTAAAATATAAATTGTTTTATTTTTTTGATATTTTCACATTTTCTTATATTTTTATTGTAAAATAAATGATATAATTTATACAAATAAACACCTCACTTTTTACAAAACACAACAAATAAGAAGCCATCAAATCCATTTGATTTATTTTTTAAATTCATAAATCCAAAAAGCACATGTATAAGCAATCAGGGATATTTGATAATTTGTTGTACAAATATATATATATGTACTTTTTATTACAAATACACCATGTTGTACAAATCTACTGTATTGTACGAGCTACTGTGATGTATACATTAAATTTTATTCGTACAAATCTACGGTATTATAGTATACTATTATTTGTATTTGTCACGTGAAAATTCTATTTTGCCCTTGTGAGCACGAGCTAGGGTTTAGCCCATCTGGAGCGGCGGCGCGGCTGCTGCGCCCTGGCGGTGGTCTACTGGTCTCCCAGCGACCGCGCCGGGAACAGAGCGAGCTTGCGCGTAGAGGTCAGTTTTGTTGGCCTCGATGCACCTCTGACCTCTCGCGTCCAATGGAGTGAATGGACCAAATGTTTTGGCGACTGGCGAGTTCATGTGATTTGGGAACAACTTGGTCCAATGCAGCCACCGATGAAGGTTCTGCCAAGTGCCAACGGTCCTACTACACCTGTTTGAGATTTGGGAATCAAAAGGTGTAGTTGATTGGTCTTCTCAGTGAAAAATGCTCTTGCTGATGAGAATGGCTGAGATATTGCTATGTAGGAGGATGCAATGTGCGAATTTGTTGGATTAGGAGCTGAGGATATATCATCGATGAAGAGAATCGAACAATGACTGTTGGGACATATACCCTACAATGGAGGGTTTCCAGATGAGATTGAGGTAGTGTGCAATGAAGGAGCAATCTGATGTTTGCACAGTGCAATCTGATCAAACAAGGTTTAATGGGATATGATCATAGAACAAAGGATGGGGAAGTTGTCAGGGTACTGAATTTTTCAATTGTTGCAAAGTACTTGTTGCCAATGCATATTCTTGATTTGTATTCCTAATTTCTTTTGTTGCATATGCAGTTAACAAGGAAGTCACTTGCCCATGAATGTTCATCGACTCGCACGACGAAAACAAGTATGGGATCGCAAGTTTGGGCGGCTGATAAAGTTGTGACAGACTTTCTTTGATACAATGCCCGATTCCGATGTTAGTTCGATACATATGACCAGCAATGAGAAAAATAAATGCGAGGGGAAAACCAAACCTGGGTGCAAAAGAGCTCCAAGAGAGGGCTGCAAGATGGTCAGATGGACAGTCACTTGGTAGTATGACACTGTGGGCTGGTAGCCAGAACTATTGGCAAGGTTTTTTGTACATGGGATCTAAAATCAGATGTTGAATGGAGGTCACCGGGCAGCATTGCAGATATTGGACGAGGAAAATTGGAGAGATTTATTTCCACAGTTTTTTCATGGCTTTGGTTCATCGGCCTTGAATGGCAAATGGTAGCCCATCTTTCGTGTGCTGTCCAAGGATGAACAGCCCATGCATCTCAGCATCCTGGGCTAAATCATGTGAGTTCTTTTTTGTCCTACCCCTGAAACTACATTTTTGGCAAACATGCCGATAATAACCTTATACGAATGATAAATCTGGTTTCAGGGGAAAGTAAAGGAGTAGAACTGTTGAAGTTTCAAGAAAATCCAGGTATACACCATGAAAAAATGAATTGTTGTGTTTGTTATTGCTTGGGATTAATGATCCATCTTATATGTAGAGATTATGATAATAAGCTGATTCATAATAATCTGGAGAAAAATAAGATATCAACTATTCGATAGCATAGATTGTTGGTAGTATGTATTATTATGTTTGAATGGTAAAATATTGCAATACCTTCAAAACAAATGTTTGGACAGGGAGTGACTATGAAATATGATTTAGGTTTGAGATGACAGTGGGTAAATTTTACCAAAGTTTGGTTCATAGACAATAGACAAGATGAGATGGGACGGCTTTATCCCAGTTTTTGGGATGGGACCATTCTATCATCATAAAAAAATGAGAAATTTTATATTGTTATAATCTTAAAACGAAACAAATATGCTTTTATTAAGTAAGGAAGATTAACATTCCAACACATTGCAAGTATTGTTTAGGCATAAATTACGGTGCTTGGCGAGATCTTGATGGTACATTACTTAACACAAGTCAACCAAAGCGTTTTAAGTTCTCATGGCCACATGCATCCTGGTTTCATGCATGCAGTTCAGTGCAGCAAGACATGAGGTTTACTCAAAGTGAACGGCCTCTGCCCAAAAGCTTCTTTAATCTATTCTAAAGTCCGGAATAGCTTGCAATATTGCCTCCAAAAGCCATGAAACTAGTGTACCCGATACCGTTTATCCGCGCGCGGAATTGTTCTATTAGAGAACATGTATGGGGGGAGATAATGCTGTGGATGGTGGTATAAATGATAGACAAGACAAGGAGACACAGTTAGATAAAGCCAGCTCTGAATGTGCCCATAAACACATATGCCTTGTAGTGGAACAAGCAGGCATACAATGTCATGAGTCATGACCCATGACCCAGGCTGAAACCAAAGCTGAAACCAACATACCCAAGAAAAGGACAGGTAGCAACTAGCAAGCAAGAGGCAGGCAGGCATGGTTTGTTGTTGGTTTCCATGTCATCCATGCGACTGATCGAACAATTTCCTAGTACCTGCTGGCTTGCTCGACATGCACCCATAACCAGCACAACTTGTCACCGGTTTGACAAGATAGAAGATACACCATTACAGCATTAGCTAGCTAGTAAGCTACCAATGTGGCAGCTTTGGTACTGTTTTAACATCACAGTAGTTGCTTGCAGGTACAGGGAGATTTTGGTTGCTTGTGTTGCTTGGTCAGACAAGTGTGCAGTCGCCGGCATTCTTGTCTGCTTTGCCGTCGATGCGGCGGCTGCTGCTGCTGCTGCTGCTGTGATCGGATTTGATGTTGTTGACGATATCGAGGTTGTAGAGGATTGGTATCATGACGAGGGAGGAGAGGAAGGCGAGGAGAGGGCCAAAGATCCAGAGGAGGAGGGGGACGCCGGCGTAGAAGAGGCGGTTGCCGACGAAGTTGAGGGTGAAGCCACGTTCGAGGACCTCGCCGATGTAGTCCATGGTGGACGGCAGGCCGAGCGGGTTGTGGTGGTGGTGGTGGTGGTCATGGTCGGAGTCGGAGTCGGCGGCGGCGGCGGGGCAGAGGAGGGAGGAGGAGGTGTTGATGAGGAAGGAGGCTTGGTTGAGGAAGCAGATGGTGAGGGAGTGGCAGAGGAAGGCGAAGAGGAAGACGAGCAGCAGCGCGACGTACTTGAGCGCCATCATGTACTCGCCGTGCGCGCCGAAGACGGTGTCGCTGAGCGGCTTCTTGATGGTGTACGTGCTGCTCAGCACCGCCGCGATGCCCGTGCAGAAGAGGATCGCCGTCGTCGCCATCAGCGTCGACCCCATGATCACGTTCCGCAGCGACTGCACCACCAGCACCGCCTTCTTCTCGTTGTCCTGCATGCCATGTTCGCGCGCGCCACCGCACGTCAGCCATCTGCTCGGTCGATCACCGGCCGGAGTTGTTGCATGTACGTACCTTGGTCATGCTGATGGCCCAGAGGCGGCGGGTGGCGGAGCTGATGCCGACGGCGGTGCGCAGCGGGCTGAGGCGGACGGCGCGCCACAGCCAGACGTGGTACGCCATGGGGATGAGCAGGCTGAACGGGATCAAGATCAGGTCCAGGAAGCTGTCCCTCCACTCCACCATGATCAACAACCGCATGCAACAGATCCGATCAAAGCGACACACCCACGCACTCGACGATCTTTCCTTCACCAATTCAGCTATCTATGATCTCACTAGCTAGCTAGCTAGCTACATGCACAACACGTACCAGTTCCGAATCACTCGAAGCTTCGCTTTGCGAAATCGATCGGGAAACGTAGCTGTCCGTCTGAGTTGGGTTGCTGCTAATATATATATATATATATAGCTAGGGGGAGAAGGGATTCATCATGCACACAAGAGAGCACGAAAGAGAGAGATATGCAAAGCAGGTGCAAAGAGATCACACATAGTGGCATCTTACACAAACGCCACGATCTCTAGCTAGTGACCACCAATCCATGAAAAGAAGAAATTAATTACACTACTAAAGGCGTAGATTGCTCAAGTTATATTATTCGCCGTTTTCCATTCAGCTACACGCTTACTGGAGTAGTGAATGCCTTCTTACTAGCTACTCTCCCTAAACTGATGCATATCATATCTTGCCCAATTAAGTCGCATTCGCTTTGGTAACTTATATATCAATCAACCAAAAGCGAGATATTAGCTAGTTAGATACACGTATGCTGGATTCATATATATATACGAGATGTGTAGAATAACTATTCTACATCACGTGTGTAGAATAACTATTCTACACCAACTATTTTCAGTAGTAGATTTTCTCAGTAGAATAGCAATTGAGTACTGCTTTTTTCTCAGTAGTAGATTTTTCGGTAGAATATCTATTCTACACCTGCGGTCTAGGATAGCATTTATATATATATATATATATATATATATATATACACGGGAACGCTATTCTACACCACGTGTGTAGAATAGCTATTCTACACTGATTACTTTCAGTAGTAGATTTTCTCAGTATTATAGCAATTGAGTACTATTTTTTCTCAGTAGTAGATTTATCGGTAGAATAGCTATTCTATACTCGTGGTATAGAATAGCATTTGTATATATATATATACAGACACACACATGAAGATGCACTATTCATTAATACATACCTCTACATTGTGTTGTGTGTGGATTGCTTCGAAAAAGATGCATGCAAATGTTGAATAATCTTGTACAAGTAGATTATTTAATTGGATGTATACGATGATATACATGATTTGGTTTGATTGATTATATATGATGATACGAGATGGTACAATTTTATGTTTGATAGGATGAATGGAGAGAATTAAACAGTAAAATCACACGTGGATCGAAAAAATGGACGAGCCTATCTTAGACGATATCGTCCACTTGTTTTGTTGCACGAAATGATACGGTGCAGAGAATATTACGAGAATCTGAACCAACCAATCTATTTGGGATGATTTCGTGCCATACAGTTGGCCAAACGGTACGTCCTTCAATTCGAAGCTGCACCGAATCATAATCTTAGATGCTTGAGGGGTGGATAATAAGTAATCAAACACACCCTGATTAGAGACGGATGGAGATGAGGTACGTAGACCGGCCTAATTTCATGGCCGTTTTTGTGTCGTCCAATCCTATCGTAGCTGCCGCTTGCTTCCCTTGCGTGCTCTCGTTACTTGTTGCTGAATTCGATCGCCGGGTTGCCTTGCCGGAATTAGCTCGTATCATAACTGACTCGCGCTCTACTCTACTACTCTCTAGTCATATTATTGTCTTATTAACGTAAAATAAATTTATGAACATTAATCATATATATATATATAAAGCTATCAAATTGGATAGATAAATCGTTCAATTCAATTGTAAATCCTAAGGGTTATTTTACAGTTCTTAAGAATGTACTAAAATTAATACTGAAAAATGTGGTACCTCACCTCCTCACGGATTGTAAAATTTCTCAAATCATAAATGCTACGTTAGCCTAGCATTTTAGTTGAGTAAGTCTGAAAGAACTCGGTTATTATGTCTAATAATTAGACCTGTTAGTAAGCAGATCCAATTCGACTTGAAAGAACTGAAACGAATTCCTATGAAATTTACGATGGCGCTTGTTTCACGGACAAATTAACTTCCATCCTCTGTCCAGATATGAATTGATTAATTTTACCAAAATGATCCACCGCTTCCTAAAAGTTTAAAAAAACGGTGGTGTTTCAGTACTTGCGCTACAAGAAAACAGTAAATTTCCGTCGGTTTTTTTGGTGTTTCAAAAAGATTCGGTTGACGAAAGTTTACTGGATTCTTGCAGCGTCGGTTAAAAATATTTTATCACTTGGTTAAAAATATTTTAAACAATTGAATATTCGACAATGTTGCTTACAACTCCAAAAAATCGTTATATCCAACGCTCTTATTTTTTAAGTTTATTAGCTAAAAATCAACGTTTCTTCACATTATTTTTTATTTAAACATTTTTTACCGAGCAGAGCGACGAAACATTGTTCAATAAGTACTGAAACATATATAGTCCGAATTTTTACGTTTCAGATTAAGTCCAGACACTACAAGAAAAACAGAAATTTCCGTCAGCCTCATTAATTTCCATCAGTTTTTTTGAAAACCGACGGAAGCAGGCCGATGAAAGGACGGAAGTTAAGCCTCCGGTATAGACGCCGTAACTTCCGTCGGCTAGTATTAAAGCCGACAAAAATTAAAGGATTTATTCCCTAACCCCGCGCGTACAGAGAGACCTAACTCCGTGTACACGCTCGTTGGAGGTTCCAACGATTATATATATACTCCTATTACTAGTACGTATATACTTACGTACCTTAATTGGTTTGGTGTATATACAATTATATATATGTAGTAGGTTCCAACGTTGCAGGCACTCGACAGAGTTGTCACTCTCATCAGCTCGATCCATCCATCATTTGCTGCATGCCACGTTATCAGCAGTGTTTACAAAACTCTGGCCGGAAAGTAGTTTATTTTTGCGAGGAAAATGGATTCGGCGTGTCTATCTGTTAGAGGTTTTGTGTATAAATAGATAGATAAATAAACGAGAAAAAAGTTTGATTTTCATATATATATATATATATTCTTTCATTGTATTAAAGCTTTAGATTACCCATGTTAACTACGTTTGTCGAGGGTTTTTACACTAGTTATGGTTTGGCTTATTAGAAATGACCGGTAATCACCGCTACACCATGACATCGTTTTAGCGACAACAAATCTATCGGTGAAAGCACCCTTCAACGTCTAAAAAAATATCGACAAAGGATTTTAGCCACAGAAAATGTGGGGGAGGAAAAAATCTATGGTTAATAAAGTCTTATACCGACAGACTACACTTTTGCCAACAGACAACCTGTCTATAGTTCATTGATCTTTAACAACAAACAATATTTACCGACAGACGTTCGAAGTAGCGCACTTTGTATATATACCGACGAGACCGGAAAAATCACGATAACTTTTCTTATGACCGTTTCAGGTTAAAAAACCGGACTAATAACCGCTTATATACCTACCATCCACTGACTGATAGATGTTCAGTTATCCCGGTTTTAATTACCAATAATCCCCGCAGCTTATCACTGGCAAGCTAGCTAGCTAGTAGCTAGCTAGTTAACTCCGAAACGCCATAGCCAATTTCATGCATGTCGATCGAGCTTCTGGTGATCGACATCGACGATGGATCATGTCGATCGATCGCTTCCATGCATCGTGACGACGACGACGACGACGACGACGACGATCCGGTCGGTTTGTGCATGTATGAGTTGGTTGGCAATATATGGTACGTGTGGGGCTAGCAATTCAATTCGATTCTAGGACGCGAAAGCTACGTATCGTGTTAGTTTCGCACACCACTACATGTGGTTAAAAGCGTGACAGGTGTTGTGTGTGTGTATGTATATATACACACACTAGTTACGTGCGTGTTGTCGTGGAAAAACTACAAACGTTACAAATATTAAAAGAGTATCATGCAATGCAAATAAAGGTCGTGTTTGTTTCAGCTTCTAGCGGTTGTAGCTACTTCAATCTGAAACAGAAACATACGGTCCAGATTTTAGCTAGGCTCAGATTATGAGAATCGGTAACGGCAGAATCTAGAAATGAACTCGAATCTAAAAGCTAGAAAACAATAGCTACTAAAACTAGCTAGTTATTGAGAATCTCTAACTGTTAGAAACTGAAACAAACGGGACCAAAGATGAGTAGAGTTGAAACTGAATGGTGGAGGGAGCCGAACAGGCTAACTACCACTAACTTCTTTCAAAACGATTATATATATATACATATATATATATGTCTAAAAATTGCCAATACATTGCAATATAGCTAGGTAATATATATGTATAGATTTCCTCTATTGTATAGTACGTCATTTTATTTTTTATTGATTGTTTATATATCACTGATTCACTTATATATTTTTTGTATTTGTCACTTGTTCTCTCGCTTACTTGCTGATACATGGTTTTTTGAGATTCATATGTTAATTAAAGAGTAAGTAATTTTCGGTGACATATAAAAAAATTTCTCTAACTATGATCATTCTTATAAAAATATCAACAATTACAGCATCAAATTAGTTTTAGTAAACCGGTGACGTAACGTGTTTTAATAGTGTATTATATTATAGGAATTAATATATTTTTATTAAAAATTAGTTAAAGTTGAAGAAGTTTGCTTTAAAAAAGTCAAACAACTTTTTATATATAACAGAGAAGCAGCATAAAGTGTGCAAATATATATTTGGAGCACGGATGAATAGGGTATACATACATACATACATATATATACATATATATACATATACATATCTTAACTAATATAATGCGACTTGAGCGTCCGCCGTTTCCGTCCGCATCCGTGTGCATGCCTTTCCCACATCCCATAAAAACCAGCCAAAATTTATACCTCATAAAAACCGCCCAAACATATCGGTTCGCTCGTGCGCCCCGCCCGCCCCGGCCGCATGCGCCAAACTGCCCGGCCGCATGCGCACAGGGTAGCGCGAGGCGCTGCATGCGACCTGAAAAGAAAACGTTAGAAAGAAGAAAAAAGAAGAAAAAAAAGAAAAAAGAAGAAAAAGGAAAAATATTTTTGTATTTTAATTTTTTAATTTTACGCGGATGTATGAATTTTGTATAAAAACACTTAGATTTCTGAAAAATTACGCAGAAACATGAATTTTACACAAATACCCTATTGAAAAATAAAATTCTCTGTTGCAAAGTACAGACATCTGACTAGTATATATATATAGCTACAGTGAAAAACAATTTTTTGTAGAGAGTACGTAGCTGAGTCATTGAGTGTGGTATATATACAGTACAATTTAGAAACCAACAGCTTTTCCTTAATTAGCATGATGTGATAGTGCTTTGCTCGAAGCCAGGTCATGATAATTATTATTGCTATCATTCGTATGTATCATCTTATGTTAATTAATTAGTTTTGCATTAATTAACCCAAATTAGGGTTTTAAATAGAATAAAACGAAAAGGCAGGCACCGATGAAAAGCAATGCAACCCATCGATGATGGCTTTACGAGTTGCATTATTTTGCCCTCCATTTGCAAAGGTCATAAAGGAAACCAGTAATTGTATTCTACATTAATTCTCTGTCTCAAAAGAACTTTTTTATAAAAAAATATTACTAGATAAATTAGTAGGGCGAAGAAATAATTTAGGTGTTTTTTACTAATCGTATTAGATAATACGGTTTGTTTCGGTTTCTAACAGCGATAATTATTTTTAGAATCCAAAACTGAAACAAACAGTAATGGTTTTGGATATATAATTCTAAGAATCGGTGGCTGTAGAATTTAGAAATGAACTAGAATCTAAAAACTAAGAAACATTGTCATTTATCTGGAATTTTATTAGTTAAATACTCAGACCAGGTAGCTATTACGAATTTATAACTAAAATAAACATGCTAATAGCTGCTTTTATTGATCATGTATGTACCCATTTAGTTTTGAGAAAGTTCTATATTTGCTACTGAAAAATCACTCGGTTTTATATATGTCACTGGTTGTCTCATGTACATGTTGTCAATGAGACAACCAGTAGCATATATAAAACCGGGTAAATATTTAGTATGTTCTATATCAATTAATTTCGCACATTCTCTATATTTTACTTAGCTAAATACTTTATCTGTTCTGAGACATTTTACAGTACAACATACGTAAATAATATATGTAAATAATATCTCGTTCGGTCATAAGTTTGCTATATTATAGGAGTGAGAGTAGTCTCGGTGATATACACGTCACGCTGAAAACCAATAATACTGTACTCAGCTCGCACTCGACATGTGGAGTCAAAATCCAGGAGAAAAGCAGCCTGCTAGCTAGCGGGGCAAATGATCGACCGAGCGAGCGTTCGAGAGCTCTTAGCTTCCGAGTGAACCTGGCCGGGACTACGTCCTGGTGCAACCTGGCGACGTATATAACGCACGGAGTCGCGTTGCACCTCACCAACCAGGCTGGTGTGCCCAGTGGCCATAGATATATTCGCTAAGTGCTTCTGCTTTTCAGAGAGAGAGAGAGAGAGAGAGAGAGAGAGAGAGAGAGAGAGAGAGAGAGAGAGAGAGAGGTGAAGAAAAAACTAATGGAGAGATAAGGCCCCTTTAATTTAGTCAGCCGGCGGTGCAAACGCCACTAGCACAACTTAACTTTGCAGATCATATCCATGCATGTTAGCTGCATGCTTGCTCACAGAGCTCACAGCTCACTCGCTCGTCAGTAGTATTTTTGTTCTTCCTTGTTAGTTAATTTCTTTACGAGTACACGTACTCTACCTAAATCTATTCGTTTAAAGCCATTAAATAATTATCCTGGAAGAACACGCATGCACGTCTTGGCGAAGTTTCAAACAAGTCACCGCGTCGATCGTAGCAATAATATAATTAAGCAGTAAACATGGTGCCAGTGCCGGTCCTGACATTTTAGAGGCCCAGGGCTAGATTTATAATAGAGGCCATTTCCAATAATAACTATTATACATAAATATAGTGTATATAGGTTATCAATAAACACTCGATATATCTAAAAAATTGTTCATATCAAATAAGAATAAGAAGTACATAATATGATTTTACCTAGTTTGTTGGGCCTTTACAGTCTAAAATATACTATGGTCTATATTGATGTACATACTAATATATATTAAGGATATGGGATGAGGCCCTACTAATCTGGGGCCCAGATCAAGGGCACTGCCGGACCCCAGGGCCGGCACTGCATGGTGCATGGCGTCGTCTTTATTTTCAGGTGACAAAAGCTCCAAAAAATCCGGGCCGGTGACCGTCGTCCTCGTGTAGAGAGAGAATCTCACCGCCGCCGTCGGCTGGCTGGCCGGCCCGGCCGTACGTGTCGTCACGGTGCTCCGGCGAAACGGCGCCGCGGCGCCGTGAGACGATGCGAGCTGAAATGTTCCTCGATCGAGAATCACACCGAAATAGATGCTTCGCGCTTTTCTCGTCCATTGTAAGATATATAATCTGAAGCTGAAACCATCAATAACCAAATGATTTCATTGATTATGATTTGAGTTCAAAAACGTTTTTGAGGTTTATGTTTCCAGGTGAATCCGAAACCTACGAAATGGGTTATAAGGGCATATACCATGATAGTTTTGAAGCTGTCTATAACCTAAACATTTTGCAAAAAACCGTTCATTTCGCAGCAATAAATGATGAGAGAGATGCAAGCCGTCTCTTGATGAAGAGACAACAAGAGCTCATGCTCCAATGTATATTTAAGGATCTATGAGTCATGATTACATACATGCATTAAATATTTTTTATACAATTAAACAGACAACTACTGTCTATGGATTGTATTAGTCGACTATTTAGCTGTCTGTGTTGACATTGTACATGCCCTAAGGGCGTCTCCAATGGTTGTCTATTTCACTAGCTAGATTTACTCTCTTTCCTACGTGTATAGAAAATGTGGAAAAAAAGAGAATAGCTAGCGACGAGCTAATAGATAGGAGATTTCACGTATTCCAAGAAACTGAGTGTATTACGTGTGTGACCAAGTAATAGTGGTGAGATAAATTATTATTTTTATTTTTTTCTCAGCTCAGCTAGCTATTTGAGACAACCATTGTGGATGCTGAGAGGTTGAAACTGGGTTCGGCCCGTCATAAATGGGTTAAAAGACGACGTTTTGGGCCGGATAAGACGAGCTTAAAAAAACGGCATGATGGGTTGGGCCTGAACGCAACAACGACAAAAGAAACGGAAGCAAAAGATCATTTTTTTAAATAATATATTTTTTATTTAAAATTTTAAATCTTGCAAAAATCAATTACCATATAAGATTATTTTTGTAAATTCTAAAATCAGTATACCAAATTTCAAATTCGAAATTTTAAATACAAAATGGATTATCCGCGAATCGCCGCGTAGGATTCGAGAAGGTCGGAAGCGAAAGGCGCGGGAACGTTCTAGAGACTTGGAGAGCGCGAAATGAACCTTCTCCAACTCTCGTTTTCCCTCCCCTAAATTCCGCCCCCATCCTTCTCGGCTTCGCCATTGCCGCTGACGGAGCCGATCGCAAACGGAGATTAGCCACGGTGGCGATGGACGCGGCGCCGCTGCTGAAGAGGAAAGGCGAGGACTGGCCGGAGTTGGGGGTGGACGACGTCTCCGCCTCCGGATTCCCCGTCTCCTCCCGCGCCACCAAGATCCGCCGCCTCGTACGTACTCTCTCTCTCTCTCTCTCTCTCTCTCTCTCTCTCTCTCTCTCTCTCTTCCTTTTCTGCGTCCCGAATCACACTAGTGGTGGGCTCGAGCTGAACGAATCGCCGTCTGTTTGTTTTGGGCCTGGGTGTATTGCGCAGGACGCGGAGGTCCCACCTGTCGTGGCCGGGGTGAGGGTGCAGCCGCGGCCGATTGAGGGATTGGGGGTGGCAGAGGTCCCGATGTGCGGCGATGAGATGCCGGTGGCCGTGGCGCCGGCCCCGAACGAGGAGAGGGCGATCGTGCTGTACAGCCCAACCGACGCCGCGCGCAACCTGCTGCTCGGCCCGCTCCGGCCGGACGTTCCTCTCCGCGTCAACCACGATTGGATCCACGAGCTCAAGAGTACGAGTTCCCCTCTCCTCTTTGCTAATCGAGCAATAGATATTCCAATTTCCCAAATCGCGCAATTAATTTGGGTCGATTCTGTTTGAATTTCCAATTTCCCAAATCGCGCAATTAATTTGGGTTGATTCTGTTTGATGCTGAAGTCGAGTAGATGATTCGATCAATCTGTTTCCAGTATAATTTGTTCATGTCATGCGATTCGCGATTCGCGCGAGCTTTTTCAAGTCAATCCAAGTTTGACGTTTGCAACTGCTCGTATCGTCCGAACTGATCACGGAGGTGGATTGATCCTGCAGGCACCATGCTGCTGCGAGAGACGAGCGACCACCGAGCGCTGTTCGAGGAGCTAGCCAGGGACGAGAACTCCAACCTGGCCATGGTCCCATGGGTACCGTCAAACTCGCAGGAGCCCTCCACGGCGGCGGCGGCGGCGATGGCCGCGGAGATGATGGACGCCGAGGACACCGAAGTCTCGCCCATGGAGGTCGAGCAATACGGGGCATCCCACCCCGCCAGCGCCGGCGTCGGGCCGCAGGGCGAGTCGCAGGCGCCCTACCAGTGGCCGCAGCACTGCATGGTGCAGCAACCACTCCCGGCGGCGAGCTACCAGTCGAGCCCGGTGCCATGGCTGTAAGAAGGAATTGAATGTACAAATACGGAAGATGTAGGTCACAGAGCTAGGTGGAAAGTAAGGTTAAGCTTTGGTGTTCTCCTCCTTGTTTTTTTTTATTCTGGAAGATTCTAGAGTCCGGAAGATTCTAGAGTTACGGTTCTTTCAATCTCCCACGTCACAAGCACTACAACAAAACAGGAAATTTTCGTCGGCAATTTTAATTTTCATCGGTTTTCGGAAAAACCGATGAAAGTTAATTCACTTCCGTCGGTCTACAGGAGCCGACGGAAGATAAATTAACTTCCGTCGGCTTTCACTATGGCCGACGGAAGTTAATTAACTTCCGTCGGCTTTAGCTGCGACCGACGGAAGATATTTTTCCGTGACCTGTTTTCCAGCCCGCCCCCCCCCACCCCCCACCACACCTGAGGGATGTTTTTCCCCACTGCACCTAGGTTTTTCCGCTCGCCCGCCGCCTCCCTTCCTCGCCTCTGCGCCTCCCGGTCGCCGCCTCCGCACCTCTCTCCGTCCTCCGCTCGTCGCCCGCCACCCCACCACCACCTCCGCACCTCTCTCCGTTCCTCTGCGCGCTGGCGCCACCGGTCCGTGGCCCTTGCCTCCTCCGCGTTCCCCCCGCTCCACGGCCTCTGCCTTCTGGCGGGCTCCTCCCGTGTCCTCTGTCTGGCCGCCGGCGCCGGCCATGCCGTCGGCGTGCTCCACGCCGAGGGGTCCGTGACGTCACCGGGATCGACCGCGCTGACCCCCACCACCTCCCCTTCTCGGACGGCTCATTCGACCTAGTCTTCTCCGACGACCCCGCGGGGGTCTCCGGCGCCCTCTTTCCGTCCCGGATCACTGCGGATGCTGAGCGCACCGTCCGCATAGGAGGCGCTATCACGCTCGCCGTCGACCAGCACCTCGACCCGGCGGCCGTCGCCGTGCTCTTCAAGAGGTCCTGCGTCGTTGACCTGAGGGATGTTACCTTGGATGGCTCTCAGGTTAGGATGCGTACGTGTCAGTCGTCGGATCCGCGTTCAGAAGCGAGTAGACGAGTTATTTAGGCGAGATCGCCAAGAAACTATCAGGATTTGGATGCTGAATAGGGGATGTGTTTATGTGAATGTGATGTTTTTTGTTAGGCAATCGTGGAGGGTCTAGTTAGCCATGTTGTCAGACTAGGGGAAGGATTGAATTGAGTCTGCATGTGTCCCATTAGGTTGAGATTTGAGAATGATGCATTTTGGAGTACTGCTATCTGGATTCCTCATCTGGGTCTTGCTGATTTGGCAGGATAGAATGTATCTCTCCTGCTGCTGTTGTTTACTGATTGTTTCTTTTTTTATTTTTACTTACTTCTGTGTATTCAGCCTATTGTAGTGATATATGTGTTGGGGCAATCGCGTGTCGACTAGAGAAGAAGGAAGGAGGAGCGGTTTGTGTTTATATCATGACACTGGGGGTATTGGCGCCGTATCGTGGTCTTGGGATCGGTGAGAATTTCCCCTTTCAGTTATATGAATAGATTGTTCTCTTTTCTGTTAGATTCCCATTCAGCGTTTTCCAGTAATTAATATATTCTTTAATTAGAGAGCTTTGTGACCTGACTTTGGAACACTGAGCACATGAGGTTAGCCTTGGAGAGCTATTTTCACCACTTGAAAACAATTATCTGTTGTGTTCATGAGTTTGAGAATTGAGATTCCCCTAGATAAGCTATTGCCAATCCCAAATATATATGTCAGTTTGTTGGCTGTCAAATTACCTCCATGAAAGAAGAGAGTTTTAGAATCTAACATGGTCTAGCACTCTAGCATCACACTAACTGTGAACCTCATGCCACAAAATTTTCTGTCAACAGTTGGGTTCATTTTAAGAAAAATGGATTAGCATCGTGTATTTGGCTATCCCTTTCAATAATTTGTTAAGCACTGGGGATGTGATGCTGGTCAGCTGGTATATGAGATGCACCTCTGGCATGGTATGGATAGAGAAATGTTTTTTTGGTTATTTCTTGATGCCAAACTGGCAAACAATGGCAAGGATACCCTGTAATGTAGGAGGGCGGCTACCCAACAATATCTTATTGATGTTTTCCACTTTTCCAACTAATAGAAAATTAGATAAGATGTCTTTAATTCCCTGATCCCATGGATCCTTCTCCAGCTTAGCCACATGTGAAGGCCTGGCCTTTTGGTGGTGCTGATTAAAAAGGACAAACTAGATTAAACTCTGGCAGTTCACAAATGCTTCGCTGCTATGGATCACTGTTGAATGAGTTTCTTACTATGATAGTTGATTGAGGCATGTTAGTGGATACTCATGATTCATGTAAGTGTAAGGTAGGTTTATGTGATCTTGTTTAGATTATCATTTCATACTAATTCTGGTAACACCTGTTGTTTTATGTGCTTCAAAAGCAAAAATGTGATCATTCTTGCTGCAACTAATGTGGATGAGCTTGAAATGGAATGGGGTTGTCTTGTAGTATGTCTTCAAGTAATTTCACTTAAAAGAGAAAAATGTACATGACTTCAATAGATGACCAAATATAATGCTTGTGACTATCTTTTGTATGTTTTGTTTAACATTTCCTTATTTGTCTTTACTATTTACGCTTTAGAGATGAATGATCCTATTTACAGCCTCTGGACCAGAGGGCCCATGAAGCAATTCTGAAAGTTTTAGACTTTCAAATGTATGTATTTTTAATGAGTTCATTAATCAGATCATTGTTTCAAGCAAAAATACAAATGCATGTGGAGATATTTATTATACATATGACAATATTGACTGTTCCTGTTAACTGATTCATCTTGTATGGTCCTTATTCAGGCTCTTTTGCATGCCAGAGGTAGATTACATTAGTTGCCCTGGTTTGGTGCTGTACTTATAATACTTAACTTATGATGCTGTATTGTATGCATATTTATTGCTATATCTGAAAGCAAATCTGATTGAATATGTAGGAATTAGGTGGGAGACTGAAACTTTGGCTCGGTAGTCATTTTATAAATTTTCTTTTTTTTGATTTTTAGTTAACTTCCGTCGGCCAACATTAGCCGACGGAACTTATTGACCCGTCGACAGAAAAAAGAAAAAAGAAAAAAAATTTCGTCGGCTAGGATTTAGCCGACGGAAGTTACCGATTTCCTGGTAACTTCCGTCGGCTAGGTTTGGCCGACGGAAGTTAGCTAACTTCCGTCTACCCGCTTCCGTCGGCCAAATGCCGACGGAAGTTAGCCTTTTGCCGACGGAAGTTAACTTCTTCCGTCGGAAAAGGGCTAACTTCCGTCGGCTTTGGCCGACGGAAGTTTCCTGGATTGTTGTAGTGAAGGGTAAAGGAGATCGTTCTTTTTGGGGGGCTGTCCTGATCTAGCGACTAAATTAATCCACCAGAGGGTAATAGAGACGGGTAGAGTAATTGGGGCGTGAGAAGTTTGAAGAGATCGAATGCTTAACTCCAGATCAAACCTTTTCAAAAATCTGTAACTACTAATATTATAACTTGTTTTTGACCTTTTAAACAACGGTTTATCCTAACTAGATCGATAAGAGCACGAGATCTTACATAGGTTTTCAAATTTAAAATTTTGATTGAAAATTAGACTCCAACAATAACCCTAAACAAATTCCTATCCTAAACTATTTCTTAAATCCTTTATTATCTATCCTAAATTTAGTATTAATTTTCCATTCTTTATTTAAAAATAAGGATAGGGAAACTGTTGGAAATTAAATTAGTTTTTAGGGATTAACATGAATAGGATGATCCCTATATCAAATTTTAGAGAATAAAATTTAAGATATCTCTTGGAGATGTTCTGACCACGGTAATTAAACTGGTGTTAATATTAGATCATTGCATAGTTATCGGTCTAGTAACTTTCGAGAGGAGACGAAGTGAGAAACTGAGAACTGTTAGGTAAAATAATTTTACTCTTTCAAGGTTGAAATAACGTTTTCTGCGAAGTCTCTAGGAGGCCGAAGCCCCCCTTGAGCTTCAAGTCCTATATAAAACAAAAACATCCAAGATCAAAGACTAATTACAGAGCTATTTAAACACCTAAACCCTCTACGAGACTCTTCGAGCTCCATTCGAAGTCTTGAGCCTCAAAGCCCTCCCTTCACAAAGACTGTCGACTTTGTCCTATGCTTCAATATATGTTCTAAATATCTTAAAGAACACTTCAGTATGAAGACCAAAATCAGAGGTCTTCGTCTCTAGTATTTGCACATGTATTTACATAAAAGTTTATCATTTTATCCTTATGAATTCTTGTAAACACCGTTTCTATACGATGGTTATAAGTAGAAGGTAAAATATTTTTTCCTGTTGTATTTTATTTATAAATATTGGGCATCTCTAATGTAAAATGAGAGATGATATAGAATATGAAAATCACTATGAATTGGATGTAAGACTGCTATCTCTCTTGAAAGCATAAACAAGTATAAATCTACCTTGTTATTAGATGTCCTACTAAACAAATTATTAGCGTACCTAATTTGCGTATGGACGGTATGGTGTTTTACAACTTGTACGAGCAATCTTGTTTTTAAATCAAAACGTAGAGTTCAAGATAATTTACCCACCAATATCATTATAAACTTATCGATTCACCTTTTTAATTGATATTTATTACTTTTTCATTTAGTACTACTTATATTAACTTTAAATGATACTATTGACTTTTATCACAAACTTTGATTATTGGTCTTATTAAAAAATGAAATATCATTCATTTTGTTATAATTTGTTTTATTATTGAAGGTACTTCGAGTATAACTTATATTTTTGTATATTTGCATACTTTTTTTGATAAGACGAATGATCAAAGTTTGTGATAAAAGTCAATGACGTCATTTAAAAGTTAATAGAGGGAGTACTAAATTAATATATTTCACATAATGAACATAAAAAAATAATATAATTGGAGATTCATAAATAAACTCCGGGGTAAAATAGTACATTTCTACCAAATTCTACCATTCTTGAATCAGAATTCTCTCTGCAAGCCAAACAAGTGCAAATACTCCACAATAGAGTAAGAACTACACTCTAGATCTAATTCTAAGTGAATTTCGTGGAGTGCAACAAATTTTAAGAGAGTGGAGTAGTCCTAAACATGTCTAGTAGAGCTCCAGATTCTGAAATCTATACTGAAGCTGAAGTAGAACATTTGAAACTGGCTAAACTCTATCCTACAATTCTAAAATAATTTCAATAAAATCTACTTCACTTGAAAAATATTTGGCTTACTCTAAATCCACAAAATAAAAGCTCTCGAGCTAGAGTGCTGCCAAACGTACCCTAAACACAGTCATTCGCCCCCTGCTCTGCTCCTCCTCGTGCGACCCGCCCGGAGACCCGCGCCGATCCCCGGCGAGCCGGTGTCGCCGGATATCCCACCCGCACCTGCGAAGCTCCTGTCCGCGTCGCCGAATCCCTCGACCCTCGCCTCGCCTCGCCTTCCAACCCCGAAGCCCGTGGTGACAGCGCCGTGGGGAGCCTCCGTCGCCGCGCGTTCCTCCGACTCTCGCAGCGCCCAGGAAGACCCGCTGATTTGCCCACCGGAGACCCTCGCTGTGTCCCTTCATCCCGTCGCCCGCGCCGCCCGTCGTGCATCGCCGGCGCCGTCCGAAACGCCTTGCTGTCCAGATCTGAGGTATGGAGCAAATTGTTCTCTTCTATGCTACTATGCAGAATCGACGTTTAGTGCTTATATTCGAGTTGCGGAGGCGATGATTGATCCAGAATGCCCTTATGCTTTGTTTTACTAGTCTCTAACACTGCCCTCTCCATGCAAATATTATTTGACTATGTGTCCGTTTGCCAATCTATTTTAGATTTTTAGGTGGTGTATACTATGAAGTATGAACTTCTCACCTGTGCGTCCTTTTGTTCTTCTCCTTCCATCAGCGTAGAACTCTAGTAGGAAGTAGTAGATTAAGAGATTGTTAAGTAATTATGGCTTATATTTGTTATCTCCCTGATGATTACTGCTGCATTTTATACCGATGGGGATCTATTATAGTAGTTTAGATGTATATGAACCATGAACATAAACTGTATGTTCTGATGCTGAAGCTCCAAAGATTGGATATGCTCTGGTGCAGACAGATAATTCATGGAAACAAGTTGAAATAGCATATCTTGGGTATTACCCTAATTAGTCAGCTTGATACGAAATATTAATACATTTTTACATGGGGCCTGAATATTCTGAAATAGTATGGTGGTACATGTGATTAGGATACCATCTGTGGGTCACCTGTCATGTGTGGTAAATGATTCTATTGAATCATAAGGAGAATAATCCCATAGTTCCACTTAATTTATATCTTATTGTGTGGATACTTAAAAATAATATTTGATGTGATTGATTAAATTGGACAAATGCAAGGCCTACAAAGCAATTTGGGATCTATTTGCAAATCGAGTAGGAGTAGTCATAAAGATCCGTTTGCAAGATGCTCTAATGAAAAACCGGACCGATCCATTTTCTGAATAACAAACAGTACCACAACTGGTTTACTTCTGATATTGTGGTTGTATTTTGGGGTTTACTTGCCAGGATCATCAGTATTTTTCTTTGATTTGCTTCTTTTTATAGCTGGCAGTAAAGTGTATCTTATTGTTTGTATGAAATATAAATGTTCTAAAACAACACTTCATAACAACATGATATTTTTATGGCTACCAACTGCAGGTATCTAGGGCCTTGATAATTTTGAATTCTTTATAGAAAATCTTTTGCAAAAGCCTATGGGAAATTCTAAAAGTCCTCAACCATCAAAAATGACCCGAGCTGTTTTGTCTGATACTGATGGCCACCAATTTGACAACGATGAGTTTTCATCTGAAAGTGCATCAAATCAAGTGGTTTTGTTCAATGCTGAAACCGTAGGTAAAGGGCAAGATGAACTTGGAGAAAACCATTCACCATCTTTGCAGAAACCAGCCCATTCCAATACGTCAAACCGAGGACTTCCAACTATTGGGGCATTCACTGTACAATGTGCAAAGTGTTTCAAATGGAGACTTATTCCAACAAAAAAGAAATATGAAGAAATTCGTGAGTGTATTATACAGGAACCTTTTGAATGCAAGCGAGCCCGTGAGTGGAGACCTGGTGTAACATGTGATGATCCAGAAGATATATCTCAGGATGGAAGCAGGCTTTGGGCTATCGACAAACCCAACATTGCACTACCTCCTCCTGGATGGGAAAGACAGATCAGAATAAGAGGTGAAGGAGGCACCAAATTCGCTGATGTGTGAGTAATGCTTTTCTGCTATTGTTCTATCTGCTCTAGCCTGGTTGTTTCTGCAAGGACATTGATTCATTATTTTCTTCCTGACATCTCTGTATGTTGAAATAGTCTTACAGTTCTCTTGAAAATAACAGTAACTATCCAAGTATCCCATGCATTTGTGTGGTTAGCTCTACTGTGCTCTTACCTATTAACTGTTACAATTTGTTCCTATTTTTATGTTTATTCCCAATCACTGTCTTCCTTTGGACCCCTAGTCAATTCTCTATGCCTCAGTTGTGTATGAACTTTGACTAGTTTAAATTGGGAAGTAGTTACGAACTTATGATCTCACTCTTTCTATAATGTCTGCCTTGGAAAATTTTATGCTATGTGCTCATAGCTGTGATCTATCTATACCATGGTACTTAAGTCTATAGCTTGCTGTAAAATATGTTCAATTTTAAATGAAGCGGATTATCATAGAACAGATTTAGTTAGTCCCCTGCTTTGCATTAATCTCCTAATTGCTAATGATGAAGTGAAAGCTGTATGGCTGAACTCACTTCAATTGTTCTTATTGCGTCCACTTAAACCAATGACAAATATTTTTGGCATAGTTGAGAATCTGGTTCATCCTTAATCATTTTTTAGCCAAGTTCTGATTGCTGGTTCTTGAGCCTTAGAAGCATTAGTATTCCACTTTAGATCTATGAATACTGACATTTGGAATCAGTGCATCAGGTCACAGAAGGTTCTAGTGGTAAGGGGTGTTCATGCAGTCACCCACCTGTTAGTGTTTATTATGTATGACCAACCTCTTTTGCAGCTTAATCAGTACAAAGTCGGGCATCCATTTGGCCATTCCTTGTTTGCGGCCATGTAGACCTTGTTTTAGAAGTTAGAATGCTGGGCCACACATGCCAATCTTGATTTTGGCTCTGCATGCACTCATTCATTGTATGTGGCTTTCTTGGCTCCTTGCTGTTGGCTAATTGGATCATAGTGCATTGGAGTGGTCGAGTGGATCTATCAGTGCATAGTCTTGTCATCTTGTGACTGTTGCTACAGTAATTGGCTTGTGAAGCACATAACCAAACAGAGATCAGTCAGTTGTACACTTATGTGGAATTTAAATTACGTAGACTTCACCATCAATCGTCAAAAAAGAGATGCATGTTGGCATGTTGCTTTGATTGATCAAGCAGTGTTCTCTCAGCATGGTGCCAGTCTATTAACCAGTGCTCCATTTCCACTTGCTTTGGCACCAGAAGTGACTGCGGATTAGACACATGATATAAATCATACAATTGGGTATCAATACAATGAAAGGCAATGAATCATGTAGAAGAGAATAGGATGTCTAAGGACTCAGAGTTCACATGATTGTTAGGACTTATGAGTAGGAAATATAAACTCCAATATTTTCTACAGGGCTTTGTTTAACTAGTGAGCATCTGGTTCCTTATAGGGTTCATTGCCCATGCAATCTAGCCTACAGTATAGATCTTTTTGTTTCCTCTTGATTTATGTGGGGATTTCTAGCCTTATAGAACTAATATGGTGGTTTATTTTAACATTTTCCTAATTATATGTGGTAGCAATACTTTCTTTATATTATTTAATATAAACTTATATTTCTCTTGATATATTTGCTGAAGTTACTGTATTCATATGACACACTCTTACTTTCTTTCAGGTATTATACTTCTCCTTCTGGGAGGAAACTGAGGTCACTGGTTGAAATTGACAAGTATGGCATGTTCACCTTTTCAAATTTCCCCTTGCATTCTCTACAAAATTTCCTTAAATTGCTACATTTTAATCCAGCCCTTTCACTGCACAACTTATGTTTATTTCCTCTTCAGTTCTTAAGACTGGACAAGTGGATATTGCAAACAAATGACATGTGATTCAGTATGCCCATGCTCTAAGCTCAATGTCATGCTTTGCAGGTACCTCTTGGAAAATCCAGATCATGTTGCACAGGGTGTAACATTGACCCAATTTTCATTCCAGATTCCTAGACCTCTACGGCGGGACTATGTCAAAAAGCGCCCTAAGATAATGAGTCCAAGTGATGAAGCAAGTATAGTAACAACCAAGTCTGCTCAGCCAGAAGAAGGTGTGTGATGGTGTATAAATAAACTCATAATAGTTAGTTGACATATAATCAGAATAAATTCTCAACTAAAACTTTCCATTCCCATAAACAATATACTATCAGACAGGCAGAGGAAACAGGTTGGTTAGGAATATGTAATTATATTTATTTCTGACCATTTAATATTAGATTCAGTTGCTTGTCATAAATGGGAGTCATGAATTAAGTTCAGTTATCCAAATATTTCAACGGTAAATATAAGAACTCAAAGTAATTTCCTAAAACTTTAGTTGCATAATAACTGACCTGTGCTGGCTACTATCGTGCACCACAAGTTATGTAACAAGCATGTGTTTATGTTATAGAACTATACTACTTGGCTACTTGCTATATTTATCTTCACCCAACTATTTACAAAATTGGTGCACTACAAGTTCAGATGTTACAGACCTGTGCCAGATGCATCATACCAGTTATTTGGGTTCTTTTCAAAACTAACTTGCTAGAAATGGTACTTCCTGTTTTTTTGTGCTGTCAATCACATAAACTTGTGCAACAAATTGTCAAACTCTTTAGCGAGATATCTATGCTATGAAGTACTCAAGTGGCCTTATTTTGTATTTTTGTTAGTGTATGTAAATATGTATACCTGCCGAAGGTTAGCTCTATAGCATATCAAATGAACTGCATTTACAATTGTCTGATCTGATTTTTTTTTTTTTTGCTTCAGTGAGCCCCATAGCATGGGCAGCACCATCAATACATCAGGAGGGTGAGGCTGGTGAACATGCTTATCATGCTAATGAGCCTCCTGGAGCAGTAGAAGTGGAACTAACGCGAAAGAGGAAAGCGGGAAGCCCCCTGTTAGAAGAGGGACATCCTAACCATGTGCGCGATGAAATTAAAACAGAATTAGAGGATACTCAAAATGGAGGTTCTTCAACCTGAAGCTACAGCACAATATTGATTCTCCATTTGCGCATCATTTCTGTGTGGGGCAGTTTTTTTCTGTAGTGTATTGCCTTACCAGCCTTATATGCATCATATCCAAAAGCCCTGCTGAACTCCTTTGGGCTCTAGGTAGGAAACCTGCTGTTTGAGATTAGCTCCTCTCGTTTTTCTCTGTAAGATAAGGAAATGTGCTAGGAACATCATTTTCTTGCATGAGCGATTTGACCCTTCGATTACCAATGGCATGCCAGTACTGGTGTTGAAATTTTCGTTGAGCTCTCCAAACATTGCAAAAGTCGCATGGCACAGTGAAAATTTTAGCTAGTATAAATCTGTAGCAATTTTGGCATTGAGTTTCTCTTGCATGTTCCGAGTTGGCAGTATGGACCCGTGGCTTCTTGAACATGTTCAACAATTTGGCTCTGCAGCAAAAGCATAATTTTTTTTTCCATTTTCACTGGTTCCTTTGTTGGGATATGTTCTCTGATTTAGTGATTTCTCCTGACAAATGTTTTTGTGAAGAATATTCCAGTCCAAATTGGTGATATACAGAATGCAAATAGCTGAAAGAAGGCAGTGAGAAGAACATATTTTCAATAGCAGGCAAACAGAAAGTTCAACAAAATCATGGTATGTTCAGCTCGAATCCTCCTATTTAAACATGTATATGTGACAAAATCAAATGGAATGAAAATGTACCCAACGATACACAAAAAGCTGTAAACTTCCCAAATCCCATATGCTGATATGCAGCACACATACAGTTGAGAAGTTCTCATATCTGCTGTTCAAAAGTCCAAAGTATGCACAATTCAGCAGTTAGTCATACCACAACTGCATTTGTTTGGGGAGGAAGAACATGAGAAAAAAAGAAGAGATTATCATCATACATCCTACACTCCAGAATCCAAACTCAGCTCCACTTTTGCACACACACATATGCCATATATCTCAGGACACTTGCAAGTTGCAGCACATTTCTCCAGTGCCCTGTCAGGCAGCAACCAATTTCGCCTTACGAACTAGTTCTCTTACTACTGTTCGTCCGTTTGCCTTAATGGTGAAAGCATCACCCAATCTGGCCATATCCATAAGCTATAATTCACATATATTTCTTAATGGATGGAGGAACTTTCCCTGAATAGAGCACAATTAGCACATTGTGCACGCACGTTTTTTTTAGAATAACCAGAATGAGAGGCTCCTACCGAGACTATATATTAAGGGGTGATAATCAACCTGAACAAGTTTATACAACAAGTTTATACAGAAGAAATAAAAATCATACTTACTAGTTCTCCTGGATAGCCGGTGGGAAGTAGAAGAAAATAAATTACAAATTTGCTATCCAGGACTGGATTAAAGCTCTCAGTGGAGGTTTACATCTTTGGCTTTATTTATAATTCAACATCAACATCAACATCAACATCAACAAAACCTTTTAGTCCCAAGCAAATTGGGGTAGGCTAGAATTGAAACCCAACAAGAAGTCATCGAAAAGAGAGAGAAAGTGGAGGGGAAAAGCTTTTAAGAGCACTAAAATGGAAAAGGCCTAATCACGGTTCGGGCACGTGGATAGCTTCTTTCCAAGCACTTCTATCCAAACACAACTCCTTTGGGATATTCCATTTCTTCGAGTCCCTCTTTTGTAATTGAAGAGAAGAAATTAACAAGGATAACCACGTGTTGATTGAAGCACGTTTTTGTACTAGGACACTTAAGACTGGGTGGGCTTCGTATGTCGGACACATCACTTTACACATGTAACCAGTCTCGAATCAGGCCTGCTTGCTTGCTTGCTCTCTCCCTTTCCTCCGCTCCGATCCTTCCAAGCTCCACGCAGATGCCATCTTTCCTTCGATCTCCACCAAACCAGCATGGTTTATTAATCTTGCTGCATGCAAAACATGTCAGTAATTGTGGGAAAAATCATGAAAAATTTGATTTTATTTTAATAAGAAAACATACTTTTACTTCTTAAAATGTGGGGAGGAATGATATTATGGAAAGAAAGAGGATGAGAGCGATGATACCTCTAAGTTGATATTACGGAAAGTAATTAGGAATGCTAGGAATTGCACTGGGGTAAGGCTTTGTTTGGGGTAGTTTTTTTGTTGGCTAGATACTTCTAGTATTCAGAAGCTTCCCCAAATGATAACTCAGGTAGCTCACATTTTTAGAATCTACAAAAACAGCTAGTTCCTTCAAGCCTAGTGGCTCAGAAGTTGGCCAACTTCAACTTCTCTAAATTCTGCGTATTTTTATTTGTCCACCATATCACTGAATAAAATCCAGCCACCCAACAGTTAGCTACTTCAACCAGCCATCTAGATATTCAGCCACCTAATAGTTGATATTACGGAAAGTAATTAGGAATGTTAGGACTCGCACTAGGGTAAGGGTCTATTTGGACGAACTTATGATCGGCTAGATACTTCTAGTATCTAGAAGCTTTCCTAAATGATAACTCGGGTAGCTTATATTTTTAAAATATGCAGAAGCAGTTAGTCCCTTTAAGCCTAATAGTTGAGAAGTTGGTCAACTTTAATTTCTCTAAATTCTACAGATTTTTATTTATCCACCATGTCAGTGAATAAAATCCATCCACCTAACAACCAGCTTCTTCAACCAACCAGCTAGATATTCAGACTAGCTGATTCTGAGAATCTATAACTCTCCTAAACTTGATCTAAGAAAACTCTTATAGGCTTTCGAGTGTGAAGACAAAGAAATATCTAAGTTTTTTGTGTCAACATTATAGCAAATTTTTGTTAAGATACCAAACAAATACACACACAAGAATATTTTAGTGTCAAATTATAGGATCTTTTACACATTTGTTTATTATAGGCATTAAACAAAACCGAATTTTAATAGGCCTCCCATCCAATTTTAAATGCCTTATTCTTATTCGTTACTATTCAGATACCGATTTTTTATAGTTAGCTAATCTAAGTAACTAGTTGATAAAAATAAGTTGATATTTCCTAGTTTATATATTCTAGTTTATTTTTACATTATGCAACCACCGATTCTTACGAAGAAGGAGACCTATAATTTGAATTGTTGTTTCGGTTTCATATTCTACTAATAGCAAAAGATGTTATAAGTAAAAACAAATAAGTACTTCTGATTTAATATATCGATATTTTTCTCTCTTGTATTATCGATGTCTATTTTATTCTTTATCTAATATTACCAAATAATAAGATTGGAATGAATAAAGAAAACCTGTTTCTTGCAAGCTGAGAAGAAGTTATTGAAGATATTTTAGATACCATATCCAAAAAAAGTAGGGTTTTAATTAAGATAGTAAACCCAATTTGGACTTTGGTTTTCCATGTCAATGTGACTCATCTTCCAACTAAAACTAGTAGTGGGCCCGTGCTACGCAACGGTAAATGACAAAAAAATATTTGTTAGACAATTAAATAGTGCTACGCAATGGTAAATGACAAAAAATTGTCAATTTTAGTTTTGGAGCGTGATCATAGCCTGAATGATTTGGACTCTCTGAAGTAGATTGGGAGCTCCAAGTATTGACAATGCAAAGGTTGTTCAGAGAGGACAGAGAGTGACATGCATATATATTTCACTTAAAGATGAAACAAACGTGTAAATCCCTTTAAAAGCACTCAAGTGCTATACAAATTGAAATATTTCAACACGCTTTAGAATTTCTTGAATTACTTCAGGAATGTTCTCTTTGCATTCATTCTCAGCGTACTTCAGTATTTCTACAAGAAACTTTGTTCTCAAGACATTCTTATCCTGTAAATGCATTTGACATATAATTATCAAAAAAGCATTAATATAGAATATTATGAGACAAATATAAAGATGTGGGCACTCACTGTGCTAATTAATGGTAATCTTATACCATTCCATGCACGCATATAATTGATAACCAGATATCCTGTTAAATTACTGCAAAAGACATATTAATATTACATGTTATTGAACATAAGTAATAATTAAATTAATTAGATATTTATATTTGGAGGCAATTACCAGTCAAATGTTTTCGGGACCCATGTTGGTAATACACGATGCCATTTATATACATCGTCGTTCCATTCAGGATTGGCTAAATTCATGGCAAGTTTCATATTATTAGCAATATTCAGGAGTGTGTAGGTATAATGCACGGTTGGATGAAAAACCTTAACCCCCGTAGGTACAGGCAATGGATCCATTATAATGACCTTTCTAGCCTTCATTTTAAAGATGAATAGTTTGTGACGTTCCATGAAAGAGTAAGGTATCAGAATCTGTAAAAAAATAATCATTGATATATAGTTACAAAATGACAAACTCAACAATAAAAAATTTCGTATGCTACTATAAATTAATAACCACGAAATAACATTGAATTAGGAAATTAAACATGGGAGTACACATTATAAATATGATTTTGTAGAAAATAAAAGAAGAAACAAGAGTACGTATAATTTATACACACTATTTTATACTTTCTGCCTTTCATATAAGGGCAATAAATACAACTACAATATAAAGACTATAATGTATGTAACAAAGGATAATAACTTACATCGCTGCAATCTGAAATATTGTACTCCATATCAGGCCAACATTCAAACAATTTTGCCAACCGAGTAACATCTAGTTTGGGTTTACGGAGAGGGTCTCGAATAAAATCGGATATGGTCTGTTTTTGATCAAAAAATATTGTTATTACGAATATGAACACAATAATTGTGATATTATATTATTACATATAAAATAATTATTATATGACTTACAATAAATTGTAGATCCATGTAGTGGTATTTGTCTTCACACCACAACAAGGCCTCATCACATGCAAACATCCGAACAGCCAGATTAAAACAATCAATATCCATCGGCTTATTTGTGTCTAATATGTCCATGATTTTCTGGATACTTATAGAAATTGGATAAGGCTTACTGCTTCGTATCCATTCTTTCCTATTAAATGATTAACATATCGTTTGTTAAAGCAGACTCATATGTGATAAAGTTAAACTAACATATCATTGTACTAAATAAAAAAGTACTTACTGTAAGTATTTGTTGTCTATCGACATGATGTACGTGCGTAATGCACGCACCAATTCTTCGGTGGCTGACGAAAGTATTCTTCTTTTCTTGGAAAAAACACACGGAGATACATCCAATTTAAACTCATTTGATGCGTATGATAGTTTAGGTACCTTAAACGAAGTTTCAATAATATCAACTTTAGGATCAACTTTAGTTGTACCCTCTGTATCTTCATTCTTCTGTTCTTCAATAATATCAACTTTAGGATCAACTTTAGCTGGATCCTCTATATCTTCATTCTTCTGTTCAGGATCTTGTTGTTCTTTCTTTGTACTTGATACATATGACAATTTAGCTGACTTAAACGGAGTTTCAATAATCTCAACATCACTTGGACCCTCTATATCTTCAATTTTAGATTCTGTTTGTTGTTGTCCTTTATATGTATTTAATTTGGACTCCCATAGGATAGAGGGCAGCTTAAATCTAAAATTTATTATATCGTCCTGCAAAATAGTGTAATATATAAATAAACATTCATAATGTAAGTTTATAAATATACGTACCATGAAATATGATATTTCTTAATTTACCTGGGTTACATTATCGGATAAGCAAGATCCAGTCCAATATTCCATGTAGTTTATCATCCACAGACCACATGATACTCTATATATATCAATTAAAATAAAAATGATTAGTTATTACAACATATGTAGAAATAAAATCAAACAATTGTGTAAGTTATAAGCCACGTAAACAGTACCCATCTGTTTGCATTTGCTCCGTGATCTTCTCTACAACCGGCCATGATGCAACATCGTGGTTTGGCCACTTATCTTGATTAAAAAATTTATGTTCTGCTACAAGCTTGATCTGTCTCTCTAGCCCTTTCAACTATTTTGATAAATGTATAGCATTACATATTAATTAATAACAATAATATAATAACAAAAAAACCATCGTAAGAAAAAATCTATAATAAATAATAATTACTTACTGTAGTTTCGAGGTCTCTACGATCTCTTATTTCTAGTCCCATTGAATCAAGAATATGTACCTCACTTTTATTTGCATTAATCACTGCCAGGTACCAGTGAAAATTTTGTATGTTAATCGGAATGAAGACCTGTAATAAACATTAATATTTATCCATTAACATTATACAATGATAGATTTTATTTCGGTATAGATGGTATAGATGAACTGAGATATTAGTTTACCATATCAGCTTGCAAATATGTCTCCACTCTTTTACCGAGATCATCATCATCCTTATAATTTAAGACCACGTCAAGGTTGCCATCACGCTTAAGCAGGCTCGAAATATACGTGTTCTCCAAAAAAACCTTGCCATCTTCTCTATGAAGTAAATGCTCCTCATCCCTTATACAATGAATATAAGCACTGAGGACCTATTTGCAAGAAAATAATACAATTAGTAGACAAACAACATCCTAAATTATATATATACTTCATACATATACTTACTTCTCCATTCATCTGTATGTCATCACGAAAAATACACTCCATATCATTTCTATTTAACCACGCGCTGTTGATATCTACCAAAACTTTTTTTCCCGGCAATGATTTCAAATATTCATTAATCTTTTCATCTTCTTTGGTACACATATAGTCTACAACAAATATGTTTTAAATAAATAAATTATATCAAAGCAAAACACAAGAAGATACAATAAAATAAATATTAAAACACTTACCTCTAGGCACAACTTGAATTGTCTTTGATTTCTTTGGTTTATTGTGTTGTGATATCACATTCATAGCGAGCATGTTATTTTGTTCCATCATCTGTACATTACAAAATGCACCAAAGAATACTGTTACTTAAAATATGTTTAAAAATAATAGTGATATATACTAAATTAATGGGTGCATTTGACATTATTACTAAATACTAAATACTGTGTTCACCTTGAGAATTTATAGTTTTACCCTGATTTGTGTTGCTGCTATAGCTACAGGCAAAGAACAAACACATTAATCTATACTAATTACCCTGATTTGTGTTGCTACTATAATAAACAGTATTGTGCAATAATAACTCAAAAACGTAGGGTTGAAATTGCTAAATTTGCGCCAAAGCTTATCCACTCCGCAGCGTCCGCAACCCTCCACGGACCACAGCCTCACCTCTGAAATTTCCCCTCCACACTCCACAGTGCGCACCTAGCATCGACACCGTCGGCGGGAGAGGCTCACCGGCGGTCGCCTCCACACGCGCTCGCCGAGAGAGGGAGCACGCAGACGTCGCCGGCGGGAGAGGGAGCTTGTAGACGTCGCCGGCGGGAGAGGGAGCGCGTAGACCTAGCTCGCGGGAGAGGGAGACGCAGGCCTCGCCGCCGGGAGAGGGAGACACAGGCCTCACCGCCGGGAGAGGTAGCGCGTAGACCTAGCCGCCGGGAGAGGTAGCGCGCAGACCTAGCCGGCGGGAGAGGGAGACGTAGGCCTAACCGGCGGGAGAGGAAGACGCAAACCTCGTCGGCGGTCACCTCCACGTGCGCCCGCGTCCTCGCCCTTCGTCCACTCTGGCTACAAGAAGATAAGTATTTCTCCTGCTGCTCCTTTATGATTGTTAGTTGTTGTTGCAATGGAGGATATACATCCGATTTTGTTGGTACTATCCTTAAAATTCAGTTAGAAGTGTATATTTGAAGAAAATATGTGTGATCTGTTTCTATATTTTATATTGGAAAGATGATTTTGTTTTTCGGATTTTTGGTAGGGCTCCCGTATCAGAATCATATACTACTATATTATATAATAATCTTCCTTTTATTTTTATCTAAGATGGGTTGTTGTACTTCTTGGCAACTTTTTCATGATAAATGTCAATGATAATCTTTATATTCATATAACCAATATATCTGAGAGGGGTTCAGAGGTTTACTTTGCAAGTGAGTTTGTACTAACCTCATGAGTTTGAGATCCATTGTTGCTCAATGTTATCCCTCCAATTGAAAGTATACATAAAACCCTATAAACACTTTTGTTTACATCTTGAATTTTGCACTCATTTTGTTCTATATCAGTGGAAATGATACTAATTCAGTATGTGTGGCTGTTGTGCTTATGATTTTGTGCTAATTGATGATGAAACCTTGTTCCATTCCTTTGTTATATATATATCATCAATTATATGTGTGGAAATGATACTGACTCAGTATGTGTGGCTGTTGTGCATTGATTCAGTATGTGTGGTTGTTGATTCACTGGTATAACTGATATATATTTTTATCTAAGATGGGTTGTTGTACTTCTTGGCAACTTTTTCATGATAAATGTCAATGATAATCTTTATATTCATATAACCAATATATCTGAGAGGGTTTCAGAGGTTTACTTTGCAAGTGAGTTTGTACTAACCTCATGAGTTTGAGATCCATTGTTGCTCAATGTTATCCCTCCAATTGAAAGTATACATAAAACCCTATAAACACTTTTGTTTACATCTTGAATTTTGCACTCATTTTGTTCTATGTCAGTGGAAATGATACTAATTCAGTATGTGTGGCTGTTGTGCTTATGATTTTGTGCTAATTGATGATGAAACCTTGTTCCATTCCTTTGTTATATATATATATCATCAATTATATGTGTGGAAATGATACTGACTCAGTATGTGTGGTTGTTGATTCACTGGTATAACTGATATATATTTTTATCTAAGATGGGTTGTTGTACTTCTTGGCAACTTTTTCATGATAAATGTCAATGATAATCTTTATATTCATATAACCAATATATCTGAGAGGGTTTCAGAGGTTTACTTTGCAAGTGAGTTTGTACTAACCTCATGAGTTTGAGATCCATTGTTGCTCAATGTTATCCCTCCAATTGAAAGTATACATAAAACCCTATAAACACTTTTGTTTACATCTTGAATTTTGCACTCATTTTGTTCTATATCAGTGGAAATGATACTAATTCAGTATGTGTGGCTGTTGTGCTTATGATTTTGTGCTAATTGATGATGAAACCTTGTTCCATTCCTTTGTTATATATATATCATCAATTATATGTGTGGAAATGATACTGACTCAGTATGTGTGGCTGTTGTGCATTGATTCAGTATGTGTGGTTGTTGATTCACTGGTATAACTGATATATACCAGCAAAATGTAGACTCTAGTATAACTGATGATATAGAACAATTGAATGGAATGCAACTTTTTTTCTTAACACATAGAAGAGGAGAAATTTGTAGCTAAAAGTGTATTGTAATGGTTTTGATGTTGCTTATCAATGCAGTGATTTGTAGATAAAAGTGTGGCACATATAATTGTTGATACAATATTTGAAATGGAAATGGAAATAGAAAACAACCAACAAGCGTGTTTCAAATAATCTACACATGAAAGTTTCTGAGTAATTTCTTGTTTGTGCATGAAGGAAGGTTGAGGCTGGACTCAAGAAATACAAGCCAGAAGAAGTTGCCAAGAGAGTAGTGTTGGCCGAGCAATTCTTGTTAAGGTATGCACTCCTTATTTAACTTCATGATTGTTATTCCTATGCCCAACTTATTTTTAATTTTACGATTGATAATTCATAAGGTAGTTATTCTGTAGTTGTATTTAATTTGATCTTTCAGATGCTCTTAGTCTTACCATGGAATTGTGCTTTGATAAAAACTAAGTATGGTATACCCAATAGCACTGTTTTAGGGAGTGCATGAAATACATATGAATATCAGAAGCCCTTCTAATTATCTTTGTTCAGTGTATTGCCAACATTAGCATCACTTGTTTGAGAGCAAAAAGTATAATATGAACACTATCTTTAGTGACTTGTATGTCCACCAGAATATTTATCTGGCATTACATATGTATCACTATATGCAATATGAATTAGCTCCTTAGCGGCATCTTCTCCTTAGCCACTTTTATCTGTGTATTTGGAGTTCATTGACTTAAATATTTTGGACAAGACATGATCCATGACAGCATTCCTTCATCAACATGTACAACCACTCAGGGAACCACCCCTATTAACATAGAGAAACAAAATGCAAATTATTAATTCACCCCACTAATGCTAGCACATAGAAATCACATTATGTACAAAGGAAAAAACAATAAAACTATCCAACCAAAAATGATTCTTTGTGCTAGTGGAGTAGTGAACAAACTTTCTCAAGCAAAGGCCATCTCAGTATCTCACTTTTTTGGCCTTTTGTTAATCAACATGGACTCAATGTTTTGGTTACTGTTTGTTCATGTAAGAAAAAATCTAGCTTCGGTGTTTGGTGATCAGCGGCGGCGGTGTTCGGCGATCAGCGTCAGCTGCTATGGGCAATGTGCGGTCAGCCGATCTATTTGCATTTCACTTTTGCATTTATTTATAATGTTTGAGCCTTTGCAAAGTAAATATCTTAATGTGAATCTGTGTGACATAATTGACATCTTATCTATCACATACTTATAGATGTTACATCATTTTAGATTCCTCCTATCAGCAAAAAAATGCTCTATTCACACATCAGTTCTTACATAGCTTAAAAAAATGTTTGTCTATTTTTGTTGCTTGATTGATACAATCTTCGCTACATGTCATGGATTCCTAAACCACCTCAGATAAGCACATGTTTAGGCATAAACTATATTTTACAACAAAACTTGATACAGGGAATAAGGGGTTATCTGTAGCCCTTCCTCAGTATATTGAATTTGGTCACAGAGCTTCCATGTTATACATGCCATTAAACAAAAGACTGCATTGGAGTAATAACATACATACATAATTCAATATCATTGATACTATCCATTTCTTATGCAATTTTTTCCCTTTTGATCTGCAGGGAGCACAGCTTCGGAAGCACATAGATGCCACTCTCGGCAGTGGAAACCTTAGGGAAGCTGTAAGGTTGCCTCCTGGAGAGGACATCAATGAATGGCTGGCTGTGAATAGTAATGTTCTTCCTTTTCATTTCACCTTGACCCTTGCGTGAAATTTTCCACCTGATTTCTATGTTTGTAATTTGTTGAATATAACCATCTTTTCCTTTTCAGCTGTGGATTTCTTTAACCAAGTTAACCTGCTGTATGGCACACTCACAGCTCGAGAATTCGAAACTACAGTATATATTGCAGAATATACTGAGTTGAAGATGTCAGATATTAACAGGCATTCCGAACCCAGAAAGACAAGGACAAGGTTTGATTGTGCCCCTAGGGGTTTACTATCTCGAATTCTCGATGTTTGCTATGTTTGAGAACATATTGTATGGAATTTCAATCTTTGGTGTAGATTTAACTGTATGAAATGTTGTTTGTTAAGGAGGTGTATGTACCTGATTCGGCAACGTGTCATGAGCGGCGGCAACGACCGAACAACGACACAACGGGGGCAGGCGTGCAACGTCTGTGGTCGGCGATCAGCGGCAGCAACGGCGGCGGTGTTCGGCTACCAGAGACGACAGTGGTTGGCAATCAGAGTGCGGAAAATTCGATTGGTTGCTATATTGTATGGAATTTCAATCTTTGGTGTAGATTTAACTGTATGAAATGTTGTTTGTTAAGGAGGTGTATGTACCTGATTCGGCAACGTGTCATGAGCGGCGGCAACGGCCGAACAACGGCACAACGGGGGCAGGCATGCAACGTCTGTGGTCGGCGATCAGCGGCAGCAACGGCGGCGGTGTTCGGCGGTGTTCGGCTACCAGAGACGACTGTGGTTGCTAGGATATGGGGTAATTTGCATGGATAGTCTAGTTGGTTGCTAGGATTTGGGGTAATCTGGATGGATAGTCCGGTTTGCATATTTGGAACCACATTGTATGCATGCGTGCGATCTGCCATAGATTTGGCCGGAAATTTCGCGCATGGATAGTCCGGTTTGCATATTTCGAATCACATTGTATGCATGCCTGCGATTTGCCATAGATTTGGCCGGAAATTTTGGAACAGAACAGCTCATGCGTGACTATTTGTTCGGTGTGAGAATTGAAGGGTGGAGATCGTTTCAATGAGTAAGAGTAAGCAATCAACGGATCGGATCGTCTATTATATAGTAGTATAGATACGTTGGAAAAAAAGTAAAACGAATTATTCCGCGCGCTTTATGGTCTCGTCGGATTCCCCGCCGCTGCCAGAGCAACCGCCGCTCCACATCCACATCGCCACCACCGCCGCGAGGAGGAGGAGGAGGAGGAGGAGCAGCGAGAGTGGCCGCGGGAGATCTCGAGGGTCTGAGTTTTTTTTGGGGGGAGAAGCGACTGGTTTGCTTCGATGGCAAGGGAGACGGGGTACTACGACGTGCTGGAAGTGAGCCCGTCGGCCACCGAGGCGGAGATCAAGAGGGCGTACTACATCAAGGTACGACCAGTGACCCTCCGGCGGCGCGCGCGCGCGATCCTGTTTCGTCTCGCTTTGGGTTTTGATCTCATTGCGGTGGTCGTCGCCGTTGTTGCAGGCGAAGCTGGTACATCCGGACAAGAACCGAAACGACCGGCTCGCTGCAGAGAAGTTCCAGGCAAGTGTTTCACTGCATCTCGATGTTGCTTTTTTTTTCCTTTTCGTAGACTCCACTCCAGTGACTTGTGAGATCAGCTCAAAACCGCAGCAGCGTGTTGCAAGTTTGCAGCTCGTCCCTCTGTTGCTACTTGCTACTGTCCTGTTACTAATCAGGAAACAATCTATCATACATTCATACTGTTAGTTTGTGAACATGCAGTGATCGTTCTATCTCATGTGGCACTCAAATGCTTCGAAATGGACGTCACTTTTAAGGATCTAGTGAACATCCACGCTGATGAATGCCCTGTGGCAGTAACCTTGTATGATATGTCCTGTGATGCTTTCTGTTTCTGATTGGAAATAAGCTAACTTTAAGTGGATTACTGTGAATTTTGTTCACCCTCCCCAGTTGCACCAAAGGAGCAAATTATCTATGCGTGAGCGGTTCAAAAGGTGTTTGTGTGTAAAAATATTGCTACATGTGCAAGAGCGTTCACGGCATTATCAATTATTTCTTGTTGCAATTTGTTCACTAAAGCTTCAGTATTGCTGCCCTGCAAGACTGCAGGGCATTATATGCATATTGCCATTTTCAGAACTAATCAGTGCTAATCAAATTTGACACCTAAATAGGGATGCATGACTTTTGCACATTGTCGGTATTTGGTAATGTTCTTATTGGAGATACTGATATGCTGTAACTTCAGGAATTGGGAGAGGCATACCAAGTACTCAGTGACCCGACACAGCGTCAAGCATATGACTCATATGGGAAATCTGGTATTTCAACGTAAGTCTAAATGTCTAATTGACAAATACTTCCAGTGGTGTTACTCCTGAATTTTTTTTCAAGCAATTAGAGGTTTTTAAGGTTAAAAGTTAAAACAGTAATGCCCTGACTCTTTACGGAAGGAATGAATGGTTTCCATCCTTTTCAGATGTACATTTACCATTTAAATTGGTGGTTTCATTTGGATTGCTGTATGATCTTGCAAGATACTGTGATGACTACTTCTAACCTGTTTGTTATCAATGTTATAGGGAAGCGATAATTGATCCAGCAGCAATTTTTTCAATGCTGTTTGGTAGTGAGCTTTTTGAGGATTACATTGGTCAATTGGAAATGGCATCCATGGCTTCACTTGATATATTAAGCGACAAGGATCAGGAACAGAGAAGGTTGCAAGAGAAAATGCGAGTATGTCTCTTTAACACCATGTCTTATGCACATCTCATTATGCCTGACATGCTCATTGTTTATTTGAAATTTAGAAATATTTCTTCAACATAGAAGACTATGATCCCTCTCTTGTAGCTTCATGATTCTGAGCCTTGCAACCTATAGCCAAGTTATGGACATTTTTCTGTGACATTTCAATGAAATAAGTACATTTTACTCCCCTCAATAGTCGAGGGGTGAAATGTATTTCTTCCTAATTCATTTTATTTGAGTAGCATAATAGCTGTTCAGCAATTATGCTTCTTCGAAGCCCAAGCAATGGAAAATTAGAGAACAGATTCGAGCATGTTTCCACCTTTTGCTTCCTTATACTTCCTTTCTAAAATTAGGCTATAGAAAAGGGGGTATCCATTGTCCATACACCAAAAGGTTCACAGTGGTATTTTTTAATATATCGACTTTCTCCAATGGCATTGCCAAAATTATGGTTGGAATGAGAAGTCTTTAATTGGCAAGCCTTCATACTGACAAAAAAAGAAAGTTGAAAGTTGGAAAGCTATGCTTTGTTAGAGTTCATGTTTTTTTACCGTATGCATTTTAGCCTTTTCTATGCCTTAATAACGATGAATGAGAGAAATTCCAATGTTAAATGATACTCTTTCAGAGATCTTTCTAGGTAATGTTTGCCTTGAATAATTTTAATCTTATTTTTCAGTCACCAAAGTATGTGCACCATTATCTAATAACCCCTTCTAAACTTGTGATATACATGAGATGAAACTACAAGATGTTTGGCTGCTGATTACTAGAACGCAATTGAGGGTGCTGATGTGGTTGTATATTAAGGAAAAATGAAGCTTTTTGGGGGGTTTATCAGCACTTTAATTTCAATATGCTAACATGTGTTTCATATTGTTGTTCTCATTTGACAATATATGCAGGTTGTACAAAAGGAAAGGGAGGAGAAACTTGCAGAGACACTGAAAAACAGATTACACCTTTATGTTCAAGGAAACAAAGAGGACTTTGTCCAGCTTGCAGAAGCTGAGGTCTCCAGACTTTCTAATGCAGGTCCTTGTTCAACCCTTCTCCCCCCTCCTATTGAAGTGCTCTTTCTTGTTTCGTCATTCGTTATGTGTCCTGTCCATATGAGCATATCTTTGCAACAATTTAGTAGTAGTAGCTCTTGAGATTTAATCTGCTATTAGCCCAGCCTAATGGCTCTGGAGTCTGGAACCTTCCACCCCTCCCTTTTATACACATCGTTCCTTGTCTATGTTCATAAACTTGACTTCTATTAACTGAGTTTTTCTCTATTCCTTTTTTGCTTGCTCTACAGCATATGGGGTTGATATGCTAAGTACTATCGGTTACATATATTCAAGACAAGCTGCGAAGGAGCTTGGAAAGAAAGCTATATATCTGGGGCTTCCATTTATAGCTGAATGGTTCCGAAACAAAGGCCATTTTATTAAATCCCAAGTTACAGCTGCTACAGGTAAATGCTATTTTATTCCATCATTTTTTGATTGAGCTACCCTGAATGCGGATTTTAATATATGCTGTGTCGATGCTAGAATATTGAATATATTTGTAATTTAGTAATGGAGTTTGGTTTCTTATGTTTCTTCAGGTGCAGTAGCTCTCATGCAGCTACAGGAAGACTTGAAGACTCATCTCAGTGCTGAGTGTCACTACAATGAAGAGCAGCTTGAAGCTTACATGGAGACCCACAAAAGCATTATGGTTGATTCCTTATGGAAGCTTAATGTTGCTGATATAGAGGAAACCCTATCACATGTCTGCCAGATGGTCCGCCCTCATGTCCTGGATACTTTTCACTACTGTTGCGCACCCGTTTTTGCATCCGTCTTACATTTCACTAGCTTAAGATTTTTATCATCAGTTTAAATATTTGATCAATGCCAGGTGCTTCATGACAGCACTGTCAGGAGAGAGGAACTGAGAGCTCGAGCTAAAGGACTGAAAACTTTAGGCAAAATATTCCAGGTACCATTCTTAATATATTTATCCATGTACAATTGATATAAGTTATCTATTGTTATTCCATGGGCTAAGTTGGGTTTCTGTACCATAGCGTGTTAAGTTCAATTCTACTGAGGGGGAAGCCACAACTGCAACAATGAATAATACAATAAATAATTCGGACTGCAATGATGGTAGTTCTCGTGATTCATCACCAAAATCTCCAAGGGAGCAGTCATTTGATCTAAACCCGCCATATTCCCAGGTGCATATCCCTGTTCTATGTTCTGAGATCATTGTTGCCACATGTGCGATTTCATGTGCTGTAGGTGTGAGTTAGGTCTGACCATCATGTAAGGTTTCATATGCTGCTATTTAGAATTTTTGTACTCTATTTAGTAAATCAAATTTTCATTAATGGAAATTGTAGTGACCAGGGGCGGAGCCAAAGCCTCTCTTGGGGCTGGTTTGGGAACCCACAATCCCGGTCCATTCCTTGGGGATGGGCCGGGATTTTAGTTCAAAATCTCGGCCCATCCCCAGGGAATGGGTCAGGATTGTTGGCTCCCAAACAGGCCCTTGGGGTTCCCAGGAACCCCCTTGCAAAAAATTTTTAGCTATTATTACTAAATTCTCACCTTTTGGTGCACCTCCTCAGATTTAATACGGTGTACCGCTTAAAACGGTGCACCTCCTTAGTTTTACTCTAGCTCCGCCACTGGTAGTGACTGATGACTGGTTAGGGTTAAGTTGTATTGAGCTTGCACCTATCTCCAATTGCAATTACATGCAACCACTATAAAAACATACAATTATTAATTATACCTATAGTGCCATGTACAACAAGTACAATTAACCAACACACAAATGGTAAAATTACAACTGCAGAAAGAATGTACATTGAGGGATCTGACATTCAGTACTAAGATCCAGCTATAACCTGTGGTTCCATCAAACAAAAGACTGAAACATCTGCCCCTCTTTGTGTGCACAGAGTCCGTATGTGGAGGCCCCTCAGTTCGGCGGAGCTTACTGTTCGCTCAACTTTCCAATGCCTACTGCTCCACCCGGTGCTCAGAGGGACGCTGTCCCAACTCCCATGAACTAACTATGGGGATGCAGTAGCTTGGGTCTCATTCATATGGGTCAATCATTTTGTACAATATTTTCCTCCTGGTAGTAGATGGTCACATGATCTTGGTTTGTACTGGCCGTTGCTGCCATTTGCGAGCTTTTGTTTTTCTTCAGCTGTGTAATCACTCGACCATAATTCATAATTCATATTGCTGCACAGTTCATCAATCATCAGATGTCCATTGCTGTTGTTTTCTTGATGCTCCAGTCGAATACTGGTATACTACTGGCATATTAGTGTCTCAATTTTATATTATACTAGTCAGATGTCTGTACTTTGCAATAGAACTTTATTTTGCAACAAGATCTTTGCGCAAAATTCATGTTTCTGCATGATTTTTCAGAAATCTTAGGGTTTTTACACAAAATTCATACATCCGTGCAAAATACAGAAATTAAATTAAAAGACTGAAATGCAAAAGTATATTTTCCTTTTCTTCTTTCTTCTTTTTTCTTTTCCTATTTCAAATGTAGGTAGTTGCTGCATGCGGCCATGCAGGGATGGACGCTGCCCGCGAGCAAGTGGGGCTGGCGCCACGGGCAGTTTTGCACGGGGCACAGTTTTTTAAGGGATGGGGAGGCGCGCGCGACTGGACGCAGGGGATGGAGGCACGCGTGATGGGAGCGGACGGATGTTATGGAAAACTGGATGCCTTAATATAATTTAATATAATATATAGTTAAGATGTTTGACCGGATTTAAATAAAACATATTAACTTTTACAATATCAAATAAACACACTACTAAAACATAAATAATGATTGATTTCATAAACTAGTTTTCTGTTGTAATTATTAGTATATTTCGCGCGCGACTGGACGCGGGGGATGGAGGCACGCGTGATGGGAGCGGACGGATGATATGGAAAACTGGATGCCTTAATATAATTTAATATAATATATAGTTAAGATGTTTGACCGGATTTAAATAAAACATATTAACTTTTACAATATCAAATAAACACACTGCTAAAACATAAATAATGATTGATTTCATAAACTAGTTTGCTGTTGTAATTATTAGTATATTCTAGAAAATGGTTAGAGTCACTTGAAAAAAACGGAGGGGGTATTATTTTTCACGAATAATTCATAATTGCAGGCCTTGACCGAGAGATTATATGAAATTATATGTACTTTGGTCATTAATTAAAGTAAGATTTAAAAATTCTAATTATAGGATATTGGTTTAGACGATAATTAGGTGTCGTTTGGATAACAAGAATTAAAGTTTAGTTCCGGTCGCATTAAATGTTCAGATATTAGTTTAAAGGAATAAACATGAGTTAATTATAAAAACTAATTGTAGAATCCATAGAATAATTTATGAGATGAATCTATTAAACCTAATTAATCCATCATTAGCACATTTTTTATTGTAACAATACATTATCAAATCATGAACTAATTAATTAGGTTTAACAATTCGACTCACGAATTAGTCTAATGATTTTACGTTTAATTTTATAATTAACGTACGTATTACTCTTACCAATACCATCTAATGTGAAAGGGGACAATATAATGATACAATACAATATATACATTATATTATTTTATTATAAAAAAACCACACGAGTATACTTTCGAAGGGAGGGTTACTGAGCGAGCTGACGTGCATCGTGTGCTTGGTGCGACTGACAGGTGGGCCCCGGTGAGCTACGGCCGCGGAAACAACGCGCGAAGTTACCGAGAAGCCGCGGGAAGGGTGGGCCCGCGCATAGCTTTTGCTTTTTGTACTCCGTTAAGAGGCTAGCTGGATGGAGCGTCGAGTTGACCTGTCAAACTGGTCGCCGTAGGAGCAGCCGAGCAGGGGAGAGATTATCCACCAACCATCCGCGCTCCGGGCTCCGGCCTCCGGCGACGAGTCGACGACCGAGATGGAGAACCCACCGGTCCGGTGGCCGCCGGGATTCCGCTTCAGCCCGACCGACGAGGAGCTCGTGCTCTACTTCCTCAAGCGCCGGATCGCCTCCAGCCGCCCCACCCACTACATCGCCGACGTCGACGTCTACAAGTCCCACCCGTCTCACCTCCCCGGTACGCCCCGCCTCCTCGCCCCATCGATTGTTCCACGCGTGCGACGATCTCACCGTGACCTTTGATTGCTGGGCGGGGCGGGGCGCGGCGCGGCGGGGGGATCAGAGAGGTCGGCGCTGCGGACGGGGGACAAGCAGTGGTTCTTCTTCAGCCGGATGGATCGCAAGTACCCCAACGGCTCGCGGGCCAGCCGCACCACCGGCGAAGGGTACTGGAAGGCCACGGGGAAGGACCGCTGCATCTGCAACGGCGGCGCATCCGGGCTGCCGGTGGGCAACAAAAAGACCCTCGTGTACCACCACGGCCGAGCGCCGCGGGGGGAGCGCACCGACTGGGTCATGCACGAGTACACCATCTTCAGCGACGCGCTCCCACCGGCCGCGCGGGAGCGCGAGGTGTTCGCGCTGTACAAGCTGTTCCATAAGAGTGGGGCGGGGCCCAAGAACGGCGAGCAGTACGGCGCGCCCTTCAGGGAGGAGGATTGGCTCGACGACGACGACGCCGAGCTTGCTATGGAGGCT
Source organism: Zizania palustris (assembly GCA_019279435.1). Lineage (NCBI taxonomy): Eukaryota > Viridiplantae > Streptophyta > Magnoliopsida > Poales > Poaceae > Zizania > Zizania palustris. The sequence continues at coordinate 25,184,462 of JAAALK010000287.1, read as the reverse complement.
GCTCGTCCGGCCCCAACCACCACCACCACCACCACCACCACTAGTGGTATAGCTGCGACTGTGGAGGAGCGTACTGGCAGTGAGCTTCTGATTGGGGATCTTGACGAGCTTCTTGGGCAAATTGGAAATGATCAGGAATGTATTGAACCACAATCGGATTTCTCAACTCCAGTCTCATCCCAAGTTGAGCTTCATCATGGTCTTCGTCAAGGTTGGCTCAGTGGTGATGGTGTCAGGTCTGAGTTTGCCAATGCTACAACTAGTGGCAGTGCTTTGGTAGTGGCACATAATACGTGCACTGAACTCCCCATTGATAATCTTGAAGAACTTCTGATGCAAATATCCGATGATCAACATAACACTGAATCCACGGATTTCTCAACATCCATTCCCCAATTGCAACATCAACATTATGATAATCAGGATTGTTTCAGTGTTGATAGGCTGGAGGTTGGTTTTGCAGATTCTACCACTATTAGTAGCACTGTGGTGATAGCAGAATGTACTGGCGATGAGCTTCCAGTTAGGGATATTGAAGGCCTTATGATGCAAATAGCAAATGACCAGCAAATTGCTGAACTGCTGCCAGATTTCTCCACACCAGTTCCTCTTGATGGCTGTCATCAGGTTTGTCTTGATTTTGTACTAGTTCATCCTGTGGAGGATCATATCCTAAATATGTTGTGCAATTGGGGGAGATTTGGGTTGTGTTCCTAAAAATTTGAAAGCATCAAACTTAAAATTTATGGGATCATATTGCTAAATATGTTGTGCTTACATTTTTGTTACAATATACACAAGCTATTATTCACAAATGTTCCAAATTCGCTACTTATTTATTTGAACTTATAATATTTAGGATGTCATTGGAGATTTCCAAGGTAGCCAGAGAGCTACATTCAGTTCTGCATATCTTTCTAACATGGTGCAAGAAATCCCAAATTTTGATCTGCCAATTGGTCCAAGTAATCAAATTGCAGAGTCTATTCTCACAAATGGGCCAATGAGTGGAGAAACAAATTGTGCTGAAGAAACAAGTGCACAACGCTCTATGTCAGGATTGAGCAGTTATGCTAGACAGGATGCTGATGACGAATTCCTTGAAATCAATGATTTCTTTGACCCAGAAGATTTAGAACAGATTATGGGCTATCCAGCAACTGAGAACTTGACTTCTGCGACCAATGGAATGTTTGATAGTTTTAAATACTCTGATGCTCCAATGTTTCTTCCTGACTCATTTGACACAACTGGAGTAGTGGCTGAAAACCAGTATGTTGATTGTGGTGCTAGTGGAATCCATAACCAGGGGTTTCAGCATACAACTGAATTATGGACACATAATCAAGTCGCTCTAAATGTTCGGAGCCATATGAATGATAATCATGTTATCTTTGCCTCACATTCATCAGGTGCTTAATGATTTCATTTCATTTACATGCTTTTCGTATGGCTGCCTCAAAATTCTTTCAGAAAGAACATTGTCCAACATGTCCCTTCTTTTCATTAAGATAAGCATACAGTTGCAAAAGGGTCCAGGTTCTAACTGAAACTATTACCTCTGAACATTGCAGATACTTCCATTATTGATACAGTGAATGAGGAACCGCCTAACCAGAGTTCAAGTGCTTCACAATCATGGTTCAATGCAGCTTTGTCGGCCTTGCTAGATTCTGTTCCTAGCAGTCCAGCTCTGGCTGCTGAAAACATAAGTCTTAACAGAACACTTCAACGCATTTCTAGCTTTAGATCACAACAAACTACAAAAGAAGCTAGGAGAAGATGTGGTGGGATAATTTTCATCTCGCTGATGGTTCTACTTGTTGCAATCATATGGACCTTTACCAACGGGTCTGTGGTCAAGTTTTGCAAGGGGTTGTGGAAGTTTTCCTCTGCATAATTTCAGTCATACTCATCCTGGTGGCCAAATATCCAATCCTCCTTACAACTTTTATCCTCAAGTGCTATTTCTTGCTTTGCTATCTTTTCCTCTATCCCTTTCCATTGAAAAGGGCAAGAGGTAGGAAACTTTTAGAGGATTACTCATTTTGGTCAAAGTTAGAGAAGTTTGACTTATAAAAAAATAAAATAACTTAATATGTAATGGAGGGAGTATGATTTATGGTGTTAGCTACTTAGCTTTCAGAATATCATGTGGGAGACCCGAAAAAGAAAAAGAAAAAGAAAATGAGAAAAGAAATATCTGTTGTAAACTTCTGAGTTCTTGTCCTCGTTTGGTTGAGGAAGGTGTATATTAGATGTAATCAAATGATGAGAACTGTTGAGAAATGCAGCTGCTGTGCATTCCATACCATGCATACAAATGAATTTTCATTTTTGCTGTAAAATTGACCATCCTGTGAGATAACGACGAGCTGCTGCTGGATGACTGGCTACATTTCTCTCATTTTGCAAGCGTTTAAGTAGAATTGCAGTTGTACTCCATATCATTTGTGCATCAACTTTGTGGCTGTCTTGTTTGCTCAACATGTTTGATGTTTCTAGCTGAATGGCTGTGTCTGGACCAGATATTTCCCTTCTCTCGTGTGTTCAGATTTGACCCGGAAATTTCCTCCCTGTCAAAACAGTTGAAACTTCTAGCCTCAAGTGGCAGCAAGAAGATGGTGTTCACCCTTCCTTTCTGAGGCCAAGAGCTCTGGCTTCTATTAATCAACCATTTCCTCTGTTTAGTATAATAGTTTGTTTAAAAATATCATATGTCAAACCTCAAAGTCAATTTTTTTAAAAAAATATTAACATCTACAATATCAAATATACATTGTATTTAATGAAATTAATTTGATACATTTGTTGATATAATTTTCTATAAAATTAAAAAGTTTGATAAGTTTGATTTATAAAAAATCCTACATTTTACAGCCATGCATTACATAAACACACTAGTTTCAAAAGAACGAGTAAACAAGCAGGCAGATTTTGACGAGGAAACGGTGTGTTCATGCCTGCACGAATCTCGATGCGCCCTAGTAGCGCCACGACCGGTTTGGATTTTTTCATGAAATTATATATTTTTTTAAAAAATCAAATATGTATGACGATTTTGAAGAATTGTAAAAATAGGTACCGGTCGGTACTTGAAGTGCCGATTGGATACTGTCTCCCTATCAGATTCTGCCACGTCTTGTGTCAACTGGAGCTGACGTGACATTAGTTGACACTTCAAGTGCCGACGGGAGCTGACGTGACATTCAGTCGGCATTTCAAATACCAACCGGTACCTACTTCCGTAATTTTTCAAAATCGTCATACAAATTTAAAATTTTATTTTTTAAAAAAAATCTTCCAATTGAGGTGCGTAGTTACAGAAAAAAAATGGAAAGGGAAAAAATCTGAAAAAAAATCCAGTTGTCAGCGTGCCTCCGGCTTATCTCCTCCCCCTGCTGCCGTCTGGCTCACTGCAACCTCGTCTTCGTCTTCCTCCCGCGGAGAATTCTGCAGCTGCCACCATGAGAGGCGCCGCCATCCAGAGCCACGGCCTCGCCTGCGCGCCGCCCCGGGCCTCCGTCCCGGTGGTCATGCGGCCGTGGCCGCGGCGCGCGGGTGGAGGAGGGCCCCTCCACCACCTGCCACCGCGCCCCCTCCACTGCCGCGCTCGCTCGCCGTCGTCGTCCTCCTCCTCCTCCTCGTCTAATGTGGTGAGCCTCTTCGACTTCGAGCACGTCGTTGTCTCTTGGGTGTCTCCCCCTGTTCTGATCTCTTTGTGTGTGTGTGTGTGTGTTTTGTCATTTCTGGCTCGAGCTAGCAGAACTCAAGAAGAGCGGACGACGCGGACAACCTGCTTGAGGATTTGCTCAACAAGCATGGCGAGGTGGTGTACAACGCCGGTGGAGCTCGGGGCACTGAAGACGACGACGACGCCGAGTGCTTGTCATGTATGTGCCTCTCCGTTCCCTCTCGTATGAAGCCAATGCTTAGCCTTTCTTCAGAGCCGACCAAAATTGTTCATAAATTAGTGGCATTGCCCACGAACCAAAAGCATGACTCATGAATGTATTTTTTAGTAGCAAATTATCTAATCTCTCATTTTTCTAAGCAGTTAATATGTCAAAGTGCAAACCTTGCGTGCCATATTTGCTAAATTCCCTGGTATTGACTGTTCTGTTTAGGGGTTGTCTGTTTCTGCTTAGATTATAACAATCCAGCTTATAAAAAAGTTAGGTTAGACTAGTTTACTGAATTGTTATAATCATTATAAACTGACATAATAAGCTAGCTTGTTTATTTTAGCTTATGAAAATAAACTGGATTGTTATAATCCCAAGCTGAAATAAACAAATTATCAGTCATACACTCATAGTCACTAGCTATTTAAGATTTTTCTATGTGACAGTCCATTTTTATCGTGAAGCTTAAACATGAATACATGATCTTTGCTTCCTCTTCAGTTGCTGTCTCCCTGGCTAAAGTTGCAAGTGAGGTGAAAGCTGAGGATATCCGTGTGCTTTTCGTGAAGCCACTTGTCTACTGGACTAGGTTCTTCATCATTCTCACTGCTTTCTCAAATGCGCAGATCGATGCCATCAGGTATCCCCGGCAGAAGTAGTTTGCATCGAGTTTCTTTTGTTGAATAAGTTTTGAATGTTTACAACTACCTGCACACTTAATTTCAGCTGAAGAAGAATTTGAAACATCGACTTGATTTCATATTGCATATGTAATTTTCACTGTTCTGTGACTTAGCATGTGATATTCAGAACTGCATTTCACATTGCAGTTCCAAGATGAGAGATATTGGTGAGCAGCAGTTTAGCAAAGTTGCTTCTGGTGATACAAAACCAAACTCATGGACCTTGCTGGACTTTGGTTAGTATTTTATTTTATTTTTTTTTGAAAAAAGAGGTGCAGGAGATCTGCCCCTTCATTTATAGGAGAAAGAAATGCAATTCACTTAGTCTTTTATACTCATGTGTTTATTTTATCCTAGATTAGCTGTACTAAGTTATATAGTCAACTTATCTTGATTTATCACATAAAAGGGGTTGAGATTATTTTTGCTCTTGATCTTTGAAATGAGAAAAAGTATTTTGACTTTATGGAAGAGCAAGACAAATAGCTAACTTTTTTTTACTCATATGTCCAAGTCGTGCTTTTTGTCAGCTTTATGATAGAGGTTTGAGATGGATGTGCCATACTGTCATCACCACCTCATAATTCAATTCATGAGAACATGCTAGACTTTTTCCTGTTCAGTGATATGGAACTGTTTTAAACATGAACCTTCGGTTTGTGATGACAACATTGGAATTTTTCTTAGATATAGTTAAACCCCCTATGGTTTGCCAGGTACATTGGAAATGAATGTACCTTTTTTGTTCCAGTAAAGCTCACCTGGTGATCTCAAACGTCAAATGCTGTGTTATTTTCGTACAGATTTGTGACTGACCTGTTACTGTGTTCACTCTTTCAGGCGATGTCGTCGTCCATATATTTCTTCCACAGCAGCGAGCATTCTACAACTTGGAAGAATTCTATGGCAATGCCACCTCCATTGAACTCCCTTTTGAGAGCCAGTTGCAGTGACTGAACACAGTTTGCATCTTCTCTCGGAGACATTTGGAACAAGCCAACAGAGGTTTCCATCCACAAAGCTGGACAACATTGCACTACGGTCTCCATGCCCAGAGGTAGATAGCATGGTCTCAACTACTCCAGGCAACTTCACAAGTGACACCATGATGCAAACATGCTCCTTATCTATTTGTCAGACTACTTGTATCATTGTATTAACTACCAGACGATCCTTGGCAGCGAGAGTAATAGAATTCACAAGATGATGTCCGAATTCCATTTCTACAGTGCATGATAAGCATTTCTTGAATCTTGAGGCGATGTACTTTGCTTGACTATAGCACATTGCGCCAGTTCAGATTTCTGAAATGAGAACAGGATTTGCTAGATTTGTTCACTTGGTCGAATCCTGGACCATGCACGCGTCAGATACGTGCTATGCGAGCAGGGAGTTTGCCGGTGTAATGTGGTTTTCAAAATAAATAAATATTATTTATGAAAAAAATTCACCAACTTGCCACCTAGAGAAGGAATCCTACTGAATCTACTGCGAATCTACTCTCAACCAGCCCACTTCTGCATCAGTTAATAAAGATCACAAGAACGGGGTGATGCACAGTTCTTGGTCTTCCTCCTCTAGGATATTTCCTTCTGGTGCTTATATGAGGAGGTTGATCTGCTTCAAAGTTGAGCACCATCACTGCCAGATTGAGAAAATGGTGAGCTCAGACAAGGGCAAAGTGTGTGTGACTGGGGCTTCAGGCTTTGTTGCATCCTGGCTTATCAAGAGGCTTCTTGAGTCCGGATACCATGTGATAGGAACTGTGAGAGACCCAGGTGATCATCTCTATGTAGCATTTATTCCTCTTGGTTACAGTTGCTCATATGATTCTCATTGCTCAGTGCTGTGAGTTTATGAGATGATCAACTTAACAGGTGATCGCAGAAAGGTGTCGCATCTTTGGAAATTGCCAGGTGCAAAGGAGAGGCTGGAGCTTGTGAGAGGTGATCTGCTGGAAGAAGGGAGCTTTGACCATGCTGTGATGGCCTGTGAGGGTGTCTTCCACACTGCATCACCTGTCCTTGCCAAATCTGATTCCAACTGGAAGGCAACATACATTTGCATTTGCTCCATCAAAAACTCTATCTTGGCTTCTTGTGATGAATTTGGATGTTTTCTGTTTCTGAATTATCCTACATACTACATTCTCATTGCAGGAAGAAACGCTGGTTCCTGCGATAAATGGTACTCTGAATGTGCTAAGATCGTGCATGAAGAATCCTTTTCTCAGAAGGGTTGTCCTCACATCATCATCATCCACGGTAAGAATCAGGGATGAGAGCCAGCATCCACACAACTCACTGGATGAAGCAGCATGGAGCTCTGTGCAACTCTGTGAAAAGCTACAGGTGATATGGAACAATCCAAACTCAGTTTTGGTCTACATGGCCATAGAAACATTGGTCTCACAATATGCTAATTTTTCATGTGCATCAAGCTTTGGTATGCCCTGGCAAAGATATCTGCAGAGAAAGCAGCATGGGAGTTTGCCAAGGAGAACAACATTGACCTTGTGACTGTTCTTCCATCATTCGTGATTGGTCCCAGTTTATCCCCTGAGCTGTCTGTTACTGCTTCAGATATCCTTGGCTTACTTCAAGGTAATCGCTGTACTCCTTTTCAATTCTCTAGTATTTTCTTCAAAAAACAACCTCTAAAAAAATTTCATATATGTTATTGAAAGTTCATCGGTTTCCATATATGCCATTGAAAAATTGTTTTCTCATATATATCACTACTTCAATTTTTTCTTCTTATGTTACTGCCATCAATTTCAATGTTAGTTTTTTTTTCTAAATAGCAAAATTGTACTTAGCTCGTAACGTAGAGAATCAGAGACGGCCAAGAGGTACGCAAGGAATCACGCCACCGTCTTGATTCCTTGCGTTATGAGCCATGGGCAATTTTGGCATCTAGAAATAAACTAACATTGATCGAGGTTAACTAATATTGAAACTGACGGCGGTGACAAAAGATGATAAAAAAACTAAAACAGTGTTATACACGCAAATAAAAAAATTTCAGTAACATATACGAAACCGGTGAACTTTTATGGAATTTTCTCCTGATGGTTAATCAGCAAACCAAATGGGTGCCAATAAAATGATGCTGCAGGTGACACAGACAGGTTCAGTTCATACGGGAGAATGGGATATGTTCACATCGACGATGTGGCGAGCTGCCACATCCTGGTGTACGAAACACCCGAGGCCACTGGGAGATATCTCTGCAACTCTGTGGTTCTGGACAACAATGAGCTGGTCTCCTTGCTTGCAAAGCAATATCCAATATTTCCCATCCCAAGGAGGTCAGTCAATTGCAATTGCAACACCTGCAAACATCTCTGACGCTCTCAGCTTCCAAGCAGAGGGAGTCTTCACTGCATTGTCAGGCAAAATTTTGTCTAACTGAAACACACATGTTGGTTGGAGATGGTGTGCAGATTGAGGAACCCATATGGCAAGCAGTCATACCAGCTGAACACATCCAAGCTTCAGGAGCTGGGCTTCAAGTTCAAGGGGGTGCAAGAGATGTTTGGTGATTGTGTGGAGTCTCTGAAAGATCAGGGCCACTTGCTGGAGTGCCCTCTATGACACCAGCAAAGCCCATGGCCAAGAACACCTGAACTGAAGTTTCTCTTCCAATAATTGGCATGTCAATTTGTTTACTGATAAGCTGGAGGTCTAAATGTTATGAAGTAATGTTAACTAATGATTGACCTTTGATTTGCTGATGTGTTTTGTAGCTGGTTAATTCATTCCTCCATGTGTGTCATGCATTATCTTTGATTGGTATGGTCAGAGGCAAAAATGGGGATAGCTCCAACAGTGTGCTTATCTAGCTTTATAAAATTAAATTTAGGTATTTAAAAAAATCATGATGTAATAATATCAATAAATGATCTCATATCCTAAGTGATCCTCTAAATCATCTCTTCTTTTTGTGAAAAGTAGAATTTCCCTTCCTAATTTCCTTTAAAATATAGAAATTAAGATTATATGAATACTATTACGATTAATTTTTAGGAATCAATAAAATTTAGGATGAATCATATGAGATTTTTGGGAATAAAAACAACAACTATCTAATCCCTGATTTCTTACTTTTATTAAAAAAAATTATCAAGTTGATGTAGAAATATTTAAAAAATTGAATAATTAATTAAAAATAGCTTAAATTTATAGAAGATATAAATTTGGTTTACTGGAAATAATCAAGCATACCTTTCGTCTTTCGAGCATGCAAACTGCAAAGCGACGAAAGCGCGCCGCCGCCCGCCGGTGGGCGTCGTGTGCACGCCGAGTCGCACGCGCAATCCGGCAACCGCGGCGCTCGTTTACGCCCATCGGCCCGTGGCCGCGCACTCCAGCCCACGCGGACGATGCGGCCCACGACGCCAAGGACTGACCACGGCTCACGTTCATCGTCGTCGCGGAGAGCACGACGGCGCCGCTCGCCTCACCACCCATGCGCGTGGGTGGGAAAACGGCTCCGTCCGTTTCACCGCCCGCCGCCGGTTCCTCTTCTCCACGGCCGCCGCCCCGACGTCTAACACACGCGAGCAAGGTACATATTCGTCCCGATGATCTCGGCATCGTTGTCAGCTATCGCCGTCTCAGATTCTCAATCCGAATGCACGATGATCCAAACCATCTCTACAACCCGAAATCCATCTCAATTCACAAATCACCTGCAATTACACACACAAATGCACGCGCACTCACCACGAATCCGTTACTTACACGCGGAAAACCAAACGGAGAATCGAATCTGTTCGTGCCTGCCTACTCAGCCAGATCCCTATGCACAACGTATCTGAAGGACGACTTGTACGGCAGCCACTCCACGCACTTATCGATCCTTCTCCGGAGGCAGAGCTGGATCTCCTTCCGCTGCGCCTCGGAGATGCTCTCGCACACCAGTTCGACGACGTGGCGCAGCTCCAGCGCGGCGTCCTTGGCGTAGTAGTGGAGGACCTTGGGCAGCAGGAGGGCCTGCCTCCTGGCCACCACACTGGCCTGGATGAACTCTGTCCTGGCCAGCTCCAGTTGGTGATGTATCTTCTTCGCACTGTACAACCTCACCTGCAAGATCGAGTCGCAGTGAGATCACATCAAAGATTGATAACTGTGCAGCCAGCAGCTGAGCAGCAGGAGTCCATGAGATGCTGTGGCGAAGAACAAGCTTACAGGAGGATCTGAAAATGCTCCGGTCGACAGGGCGAAATGTGCAATTGGCTCTGAATGCTGAAGAGCATATGGGTGTCTGGCCGTCCCTGCCATGGATGATCTCTTTGTCGATGTGAACAGTGCTCTTACCCACTGCAACAACAGTAAACCCAATATTAGTTTCTTTGCACTGCATTTCTGACATGCTGCTGTGTCTGCAGTTCATAATGTCAATGGAAATCACAGGTGCTAGTCATTCATACCAATGAAGGGCGATGGGATTGGCATCCAAGAATTGAGTTCTGAATAATTTGAGCGTTTACTGATTGGCCACCCACATTGTACGCAGCCTGACAGTATATTTGTCAATATGGTCAGACAGGTTCTTATCATGAGTAAAGGAAAATGCTGGACTATAGAGTGTACCTTCAGAATCATGTCTGTGCTCTTCATGCGTTTATCGTGTAGTCCGTAGGCCAGAAAAGCCTGACATGTTACAAAGCAGTACAGGTTAAATATCACTTTGTGATTTCTGTGGTTAAATCTGGCATAGATAAGGTAAGACAGGCTTTCAGTATAGAGCATTACATGCATAACTAAAGCATTGTGGATGTTAATCCAGAAACAGAGCTGCTCCTCATGTGTCATCTTTGTTGGGTCAATTTTTTCAAGCCGTTGTATCAGGGACCTGGGAAACAGAATGCACAAATGTATAGCTCACTAGTTGAAGCATAAGTTTAAATGATTAGTTAAGTGACAGTTTTCACTGTCTTTTTCTTATTTTGATTACTTACCTGATAGTCTCAAGCATTTTTGAGGCATAATCAAACTTGTCTGCATCTATTTGTATCCTTGGGACAATTATCATCCCTATGTTTTGTTCACTGTTCTCTTTCTGGTATCCATATTGGCGAGGGCTTCTGGCGACATCGAAGTTGTACCGAGGGCTCCAACTATCAGTGCAGTGCCTCGGAGAAAAGTACTTGAAGAAGAAACAGAAGGACTGGGTGAAGTTATGTCGTCTCCATCTTGCAGTGGTGTACTTCCAAGTTTGCAGTAGACAGAAGCAATGCAGCTTAGAATGTCTTCAGATAGTTTGCAAGAGATCTTAGGTACATAGTCAGAAATTGAAACACTCAAAAAGTTAACAAGGCTGGAATGCCTTGAAGGTGACTTTGATACATCCTGCAGGATACGAAGAGTTGCATCAGATGTTTCCGGTTACAAGGATTATGTTGCTAAAGGGAGATAATGGTGTGATCTGTGACAATTCAAATGAGGAAGTGCATTTTCACAATGAAAGAAATGAAGTCAAAAAGTTCGCACACTTTTGGTATCTGAGAGCGTTGGTAAGTTGAAGGCTGCAGATTGCTTGATGTCTCTCAAACGAAGCGCGCCCTCGTCGATGTTCTTCAGCATTTCTTGATCCACCTGCCAATGGAATTAATCTTAGCACATGAACATTGGACTCTATACTAGTCAGGTGACTTCTGCTGATTTGCACACAATCCTTAGCAATGTACCTCACTTGGAACACTGCCAGACTCTGATAGATACTGATCAAATGCTCTTCTATAGAGGGACAGCAGATGCAGTTCCTTTCGTACGACTTCCTGCTCGAGGACTGCAATCTCCCCGACTAAATCTGCGATGGACTGCAGAACTGCAAGGTCAAGGCTATGCAAGCACAAAGATACAAGGCAACAACAAGGGAACAGGTATCTCGTTGGATGGATGGCATTTAAGACAACAGGAAATTACATCAAGGTAGCAAATTAGCCAATGCAAAAAGCAGTTCGATAAAGGTTTTCAGTTGGCTACACTTTTTGGTGACAGCAAAATGCATTGTTAACAATGCGACGCGAAAAGTGCAGTACCGATTAACAATGTAATAGGCCATCTCTTTTAAAGCCAATTTTGTATTATCATGCATCTTGGCATCAAAGCTTCTAGGAAAATGTACTTAAACTCTCTAGCCAACTTTTGGCGCTGGGGAAACCCACAATAAATAACCTCAGTAGGAGTCTCTCCTGCTGGTTGTTACTCAAAAAAAAACTGCAAGGTCAAAGCTAAGAACATATCTATAATAAACGGCCATAGATTAGCATGCATCTCAGTTCTAAGTTTTTTATTTCAGCTTTCACCGTGCCATCAATTTGTTTAGTTTTGGATTAGTGGTTTTCATTGATACTAGTGGTGTACTACTGTGCTCTATGGTTCTACTAATGAAAAAAGCAGAATAAAAACTTCACATGAATATAAGGCATGGATTTCTGCAAATTTGGTGATCTTTGAAAATGCTGGAAGAATTTGCTAAGATTTGCAACAGACCTTTGAAGTAGCCTTTTGATTTCTTTCAGTTGCTGCCCTTGAGTAATGTCCAGGCATATGCTCTGGCAAGTTAAGTGAGTATCTTCTTTGTAGCATCTTGTCTCCATTAGCATTCTGTATGATGAGATGAAATGAAAATCTAATGAGTAACTTGTATGTGTGTATAAGCAAAGCTCCAATCAGTGTTAGTAACTGTAGAGTAACTTTTTTTGTCATGCAAATGGGGAATAAAATGAAATTGGTATACTCACAGGCTTGCAGTAGGAGAATCGCGGAGACATGTCCAATGCACCTTCATGTATCTTCGTGATACTAAAATGACAAATATTTTAATTCAATCAAATTACCCAACAAAACAAATTGGAAGGCAACTCAGCAATGTAGACCTTCATCAGAACTCAGCAACTACCCGGATCCTAAGTTCTTCCAAGAGATTCACAGGTATAAAATTTTACTGTTTACCTGTATTGTTGTGCTTAATTTTGTTCAAAACTATCTTTATGCTTGTATATCATAATATTAGCAAGTGGTTAAAAGGTATTCTGGAACAGGAACTCTGAACATTAATAATGTACAGTGGCACCTTACATTACTACATGTGGTCAAAAGGTATTCAATGTAGGCTGAAGAGGACGGTTGAGGAGTAAAGTATCAAATTATATAGACGATGAACTAAAAGTTAGGCATGTGCAGATGAATGATGAACTGAGTGATAGCACACTTAATTACAGCTTGGAGTCGAATTAGTTGCTTCTTTCTGCTCTTTGATTAATCTTTCCCCTACACCAGTTCATAACTTGCAAATTACTCCTTCATGTGTTCCTTAATGCAGGTACTCGTATACGAATCACAAGGTGTCAATTGATACTGAATTGTGTAAGCTCCAGAAGAACTGGACAAGTGCTAACCTCTGTGACTGCCGATGTTGGAGATTACAAGACGAATACCCCCACCTCGGAGTGTCGGCGCAAGACGCCGTCTCTGAGAGCACCCCTGATCTTGACGCCCTGTCCATGGCAGCTCAAGCTCTGCCCTGCTCCACTCCACTCAGCAAGAACCTGCAAGCCAAGCACCGACCATCAACTCCAGAGCATGTGCGATCCCGCCACTCGCTCTAACGATGCTACCACACTGAATTCGCATCAATGATCCGTTTTGGAAGATGAATCTGACAGCAGCCATCAGCAGGTGTCCTCTTACCTTGAGCTGTTACTTCGGTAGTTCGGTGTACAGTGAGCTGTCAATGAGGAAAGCATGAAAGGCAGGCAGGCACCGACACCGTGGCTCAGCTTTGCCCGGGAGCTCGCTCGCTCGCTCGCTCGCTCACTGTCCAGGCATCGTCCAAAGAAGAACTGAGCTCAAATTGCTCATGCAAAAGAAAGCGAAATGCTTTCTTGGATATCAGCCAAGAAGAAGCAGAAGCAGCAGCCAAGAACAACTGAACAACAATGGAGGTAGGTGAGGTGAGGCAGAGAAGACGGCGACTATAAGAACGAGAGAGAGAATGCCGGAGGAGATGGATAGGCCACGACCCACGAGTGGAGAGATGATGCAAAGAGAAAAGCTATGGCAGCTAGGCTACAGAACAAATGGGAATGGAAAAGACGGCCAGGGAAAAGCAACCGCTTAGAAAAGGAAGCAAAAGGAGGAGAATCGAACAATGGCATCAATCTGTCTGCCCCACCGCCGTTAATTCTTTAGCCAGAGGAACAGGGAAAGCCCAGCGATCCCAACACGACAGCCATCTACTCAACAACGGAGGCGAGATGGCGATGGAGGAGGAGGAGGAGAAGGTGGTGGCTGCAACAGTTGGGAGAGAGAGCAGAGCAGAATCAGAAGCAGGGAAGGAGGAAGGGGAATCACCACCAAATCCATGTACTTGAAAATCCTTTTCTTTTGGCTGAAGAAGATATGATAATGAGTAGACTAGTATTATTTGGTAGGTGAGAATATCATAAGGCAATAGGTTGCTACCTTCTCCTCTTTCTCTTGGTTTTCTTTGGCAAATCAAGGCATCAACCCAAAGCTACCTAGTCCACCACCTCTCATCAAACCCACTCCATGCTTCACAGATTGGTTGTTTTTAGTTTTGGTCAGTCACTAACTATTTTCTTTAAATAAGATTTTTCCGCCAAGTCATGCAATTTGTTTGGATGATGGTACCGAAAGGAATTTGGAATATTCTTGTTTCTACAAAAGGGGCTTCTCAGATGGGGAAAAAATGGAGCACTTCAGGTACATTTCAACACTTGTAACTGTTCTTTTCTTCGCGCTGTATAAATATCAGTAACATGGTTTTCTCAGATGGAAAAAAATGCAGATTCTTTGACACACCCAAGCATGCGCCATGCGATGCAATTGCAATGGCTCCTTTCTTTGCAGCAGAAGCAATCAGCTGGAGACTGGAGTAGCTAGCACCTAGCAGCAACAGGGGTTGAGTGAGCTGTGAATGTGATGGACGCTTCAGTGCTTCACACGCCGGCCAAACTGTACCTCGCCGGCGCCGGAGTACTGAACGCAAGTGACACCGTCCTGCTTCCTTGCCTGCCTGCCCGCCTCGCTGCCCCCGGGAAGAAAACAGAGTTCCGAGCAGGCACAGCGATCGAGCAGAGTACACAGAATCCGGCGTGCAGTCGCAGGGGTAGCTAGCCGACATGGCGTGCGCGTCGGCGTCGCTGTTCATCAGTACAGCAGTGTACTGTCGAGCTGATGGGACTGGAATCCTCTACTATAATGGATCACATATTTTGTCTCAAAATATCAGTACACAAGGAATAGATTCCAAAGTATTACATTCCCTTGTGTACCACCTCTTCTTTAAATTTATTCTTATCTTACACTTTTGTCTTTGTTCTTATCTTAAAATCTTGAAATTAGTATTTTTACATCACTATAATAGTAGAATTAGTGTGAATGTTTCTTGAGAACTCCATTATTAAGCGTGCTCAGGCGGGTACCAGGTTAGGTGATCTCCTAAGAAATTCTTGTTCACATTTCCGACACACCCATGGTCTTCAAACAAGATCGGGCCTACGTGATGTATTTCGAAAATAATAATAATAGTAGAATTAGGTCCGGTTTATTTTAGCCGAAGATCATAATAATACAGTTTATAATAATATGAAGAAAGCAAATTGTGTTATATTTGTCAGGCTACAATTAGATTACTAATAATACAGATCATTGTGCTTATATGATAAAGGACTATTATACGGAGATGTTAGGATTTAGATGCATAAGAACAGTGGCTAATTTTAATAGATTAGTCAAAGCAGCGCAGGACAAGCCGCCATTACTAAGGGCCTGTTTGGTTCCTTTAGGGACTAAACTAAACTTTAGCTTCTTTTTTATAGGACTAAATTTTAGTCCCTTCCTGTTTGGTTCTAAGGACTAAAGTACTAAAGGAGAGTGATGCATGTGAGGTAAGTAGTACTTTTAGTCCCTTTTAGCAAGGTTTTGGGGACTAAAAGGCTAAAGTTTAGGGACTAAACTTTAGTCCCTTTTAGTCCCCATGTTTGGCAATTTAGGGACTAAAAGGGACTAAAGTTTAGTCCCTAAACTTTAGCAACCCCAAACCAAACACCCCCTAAGTCCGTCGATCGACGGGGGCGATCCGATGGGATCCATACGCGTATTATTTTGTTTTTTTATTTCCCCTCGTCTGTCGTCTCGTACAAATTAGCATCCTGCACCCGAATCCTCTAATTATGCAATTATTTTTATAATTAATTTATTTAATACTTCAAAACAAACCATTTTAATCGAACAAGCCCTTAGACTATTCACAGTGGGGGTTTATGGGAGGTTTCATGGTATTAATTAATGACACATTAGATTTTTGTTTACATAACATTAAATTAATAGAGAAAATAACGAAGCAATGTCATCTTCATGATATGGTGCTAACCCGTTTCTAAGATGGATGAAACGAAATAAAACGTGCACTGTGAGTCAAATCGTTTCATCGGAGAGAGATAATTTAATTCAGTTACAAATCATTTAATTATACTGGTTAGCCTAGGAAATAGTGAAATAAAACTTTCCACTAAAAATGATATTTTATTTAATTGCAAAGTTGATATGGCTTTTTAAAAAACAATTTTAGGAAACTTACCGTTGTAAATAGCTTTAGAGTCAAGTTGACATTCTACTTATATGGACCGTGCGCCGGTCGCCGGACGAGGCTGAGTCGGCGGGCGCGGACTCCCACGCGCCGTTAAGTTCGTGCTTTCTTCTAGCTCCTGTCCACCTGCCGACGCGTCGAGCCGGCCTCTCTCCTGCTGTTAATTTGGCGCCAATCTGAGGCGTCGGAACGGACGAAACGCGAGAGGGAGAGCTGCCGCGCGCGCGCGCGAGCGTCTGTCGATGCACAACACTGTGGCTGCCTGTTTGGAATCGGGGGCACCGAATGCTAGTTTGGAGGCTTTCTTGCAGTGCGTGCATGCATGTCGCCGCGGGTGCCCCGTCGCTAGCTGCGCGCGCGGGAGTGAGCCGGCAGCGCGTACGTACGTACGTGGACGCGCGGCGATGCGACGGGGGCGACACACGTCAAGAGAGCGCGCACGGCGGCGGTGTCGCGTCGCCGTGCGAGTGCGACCGAAATACATCACTCGATCGGCGCAGAACAGATGTTGTACTGTAGTCTCGAGTAATTAAGCTAGCAATCACTGCACGCACTGCACGATGCCGTAATAAAACCAACCCTGCGAGCTGACGAACGGATGGCGCCACATGCCTAGGCACCGAGGCACGTGTAGAGACACGGTCCAGTGCACGCGCGGGCCGGGCCGGGGGCCTCGCCTAGCTATGGCGCCGCCGCCGCCGCCTGTGCGCGCGGCGGGGTGCCTGTCGGCTGTCGGTGGCGGATGCATGCGCAGAGGCCAGTCTACCAGAGCTGTGCTAGCTGCCTGCCGCTACGTGGACGGACGGATTCAGACCAACAAAAAAAAAGCACAGCTCCGTCGGCTCGCTCGCCGCCTTTGCAACCGCGACGAAATTTCATGGAGCCAGCGTCTTCTCCGACACCGGTAGGACCACGCCGACACCTTCACCTCTCTCTCTCTCCCTCTCGCCTTTGGTCATTTCTCGGTCATTTCTCGCATGGCGCCGACGCCTGTCACGAAGCTCCCTCCCCTCCATGCATGCATCTCATGAGATCTAGAGCCTAGTTTTTTAACACATAAATTCAGACAAAGCAATGGTTGGTGCAGTGGTAAGATGAGATTATAAATTAAATAAGAGATAGTTGATACGATAAATATACTTAAAACCCCTTATATTTTAAGGAAAAATGAATTCTTGGATATTATATTATGGGGGACAAAGCCTGTAATTGTTTTGTGAAGAAAATCAGTACAGTGAATTACTGCTAATTAATCATGCTCAGACCATTTTTAGTATTCTTATGGCAGTTGTTTTAGACGTTTATTATACTGCCAATTAGAGAAAGAAAAAATATAATATGACAAATAAATTAATAAAAAGATATTAGAAATGAACCATGTCTAAATTAAGACATCACGATATTCAAGCCAGATATGAAATGTGATTAGATAGAAGGAGGTGATAGAAATGAGATAGATGCATATAAAATTAATTCCATGCTCACACAAAGAAAACTATGTTGGAAATATAGTTTCCATAGACAATGTTTTATTAATCTGATAATATAAAACACTACCTAACATATGAGTTGATATTACAAAAATGATCATATCATGGATCGTGAGAGACCAACGCATTGTTTGGGGAGCTTCTAGCTGGCGAGATACTTCTAGTATCCCAAAACTTCCCCAAACACTACCTCAGGCAGCTCAGGTTTTCAAAATCTGCTGAAGCAGTTAGTTCATTCAAGTGTAGTAGCTGATAATCTGTCTAACCTCAACTTCTGCAGATTATACAGATTTTTATTTTTTTACTATATTATTGAATGAAACTCACTCACTCGATAATTAGTTACTTCAACTAATCAACTAGATACTCGGGAATCGGCTTCCCAAACAAGACTAAAGAGGCTTTTACCGCAATGCCCGATGCGTACCATTCCTCCCGTCGTCCGTATGTAGGGTTTGGAGCATTAAAACGCATGAATGTTAGCCGTACAATTGCAGTACTGTTCCCTATCAGGAGGAAAATACACAGTAAATTAACGCACCATTCATTATTACCCTCTGCCAGTGATAATATTTATAATAAGAGTATTTTACGGTGCCTCTAAAATTTATGAATCGTCCAATCTGTACAATCTAACGGCTGCTCAGATTTAATATCAGATTTGGTTGCTTTTTTAAAAGTCAAACTGCTTCAATATTCACTAACTTTATGAAACGATGTAGAGAGGAAAAATTATATACATAACTGAAATTTTGATGTCCCCCGTATGCCAATGATTCGATTCTTTTTGTCTATATATGTCAGTGTCGTCATTGATTTTTTTGTCTATAGATGACGTAGGTTTTAGCATTTGTTTTCTAAATGCTAAAATTGTATTCAACTCAATAAAAATCAAGAATAATTTAAGCTCGACTAAGAGTAAAGCAAGCTAGCGAGCTTTGTGGGACAATTCTATTATTTAGATGAAAAAAAAACTTACATTGAAACTAACGAGAGTGCTACATATGGGAATATATTTTCTGTGGCACATAGGAATGAACCGGTGAATTCTTTCGCTTTATACCAATAATTACAACGTCAAATTAGTTTAATTAAACCAAACATTAAATATATTTGAATAGTGTATTTGTTTGATATTATTAGTGTTAATATATATTTTTACTTGAACTAGTACATATAATACAGAATTCAAGTGTAACACTGTGAGAGTACCAATGCAACAAAATCGTCGTCAAATTCTCCCGTTCCAAACCTCCAGATTCAATTCACCCTGCAAATTTGGGGAACTTGGTGCTGGCTCCACCGAAATAAATTCACCCTGCGACACCGCCGGAGTCGGGCAGCTCGACGGAGGTCGACCGGGCGCGACCGGCGGCGGCGAGAGCCCTTGTGCCCTGCTGCTTGCTCGCCGTCGCCGTCGCCGAGTCGCCCGGCCTCCCGCGGCGCGGCGCGGCGCCACCGCCGCCTCCGGTCGCGCCCGCCCTACCTTCGAGCCGCCCGGCCTCCCGCAGCGCCGTCGCCGGCCTCGCCGCCAGCGGTCTTGCCCTCTACCTCCGTTGGATGGACCTCCGCTACACGTACACGTGGAGCGTATCCGAAGAGGGGTTTGGTAACCGCCCGGCAAAATTTATGGGTTTGGTAACCGCCCGGCAAAATTTATTTGACTAGCGTTTGATTCCATGGACGAGGTGAAATAAAACAGGATAATTTCGTTTTTTACAGTGTCGTCTCACTAAAGAATATTTCTTTAATATTTGGGACGAACTCGTCCCTTAAAAAAGATGGATGAGCTTGTCCCAACTCGTGCGGGAGACTTTAGATCGGAGCCGGAGGATCTGCGGTGGCCTAAGTTTCGAGGTAAAGACTTTAGGGATGGGTCATTTCTCTTGACATACCAACTAAATACGAAACTAGGACATTATTATACGACGATTTCATCCAAAAAATTAGAACAGAACCGTTCCTAATAAAAAGAAAAAAGCTTATGCTCCTTTATCTTAAAAAACTCACGCCTGTCTCTTTGATCAAACGGCACGTGTGCAGGAAAATTAAGTGGAAGTCAGCATAGACGATATACATGCATGCCCCCACAACTTAAGGTTGCAACATCACTAGCTAGCTAGTACTGTATACATGATTAACTTAACTAATTGCTGCTCCTGTGGAACGAAATTAATTGTAAGAGGGTGTGCAAGTGTGCAACGAGATAAGCTAGTTCTAACTACCAAATTAATCGCCTGGGTTTTCCACGCATACACCCCCATGCATGCACGCAATAATTTGGTTTGTTGATAAATAATTAACCTTCCATGCATGCAATGCACCTGCAGCTAGCCATTGTTTGCATAGTTCATCGTCTCGATCGCCGTCACTGTTAATTGCCGGGGACGAGCAATTAGCTATCTGTTCAGCTGTCAATTCGGTCTAGCTCCTATCCATTCCAATTAAGGTGGTGTTTGGATATCAATCGAAAGAATTAAATTTGAATTTATTATAAAAATAATTACATAATTGGAGGATTATTAGACAGTTTTTTTAAGCTTACTCAATCCAGGGTATACCGGTAGATAAGAGGACTAAAGAGCTATATATATACCAAGATTTCAGTAAGTAGAATTGCATAGCGTGGTGGTTAAACCTCTTTCTTGTTTCAACGGTGGTTTTGGTTCGATCCTTCAGTCCAGCATTCCACAGTTATTTTCTTTTTGATTTTTCCCTTCTGCAGTTATAGTATTTTTTTTCTTTGGTATTTTGTTATTTGATTAATTTTTCCTTTGCGCCCATAATTTTTTTTCTTTGTTTTTTGGATGTATATATGTTTGTTGAACAGACCTCTGTAATTTTGTTTTCACTGTTGCCATACTAATAAACCCTTCCAAATAGTAAGTATGGTTTGTTAATATGATATTTGAACTATTTATATTTGAGAAAGTTTTTAGCTTAATCATTTAATTAAAAACTTAGTATATTACTTAGTATATGACTATATATATAGTAAATTATAGTGTAAATTTAATAAATATTAACCCAATTAAAAATATTTTTACTGAATTATATATATAAATTTTAATGCGGCATACCCATTGGTAAAATTCTAGATCCGCCATTGAATCATGGCGTAATTAGACTCATTAGATTCGTCTCGCGAATTATCCACCGATTATTAAATGAGTTTTATAAATAGTCTACATTTAATACTCCAAAATATCATCCAAACATACGATGTGGCGAGACTAAAATTTAGGACTAAAAAACCAAACGGGGCCTAAGCTCACCACGGGCGCTCTTGCTTCGCTTGAATGCATGTGGCAAATGTGTGTATACATAGTAGGTGTTAGAATAATACGAAGTGAATCGCTCGTATTTCGATATCAGAGTTGGAATATAAATTAATTTTTCACACACTTAAATTTTTAAGTTGAACTGAACACTAGCGGGTAAAAAAAATACCTGAGGACGAGAGATGCTGGGAGTATGTAGTTGTATAAGCTATACGTGTATATATATATACGTAACGTGGCGTACAGATGTACGAGTTGACTTGCTCCCAACGAACGCGAATTAATGGCGCATTGAGGTAGTAATAAATACTGGAGAACAATTGGACACATGGAATTTGAGCTGGGATTTTTTTTCTTTGGAACGGAACGGAGTAATCAAATTAAAGAGCAGGTTAGCTGTTGTTGTTCCATTGGGCTCGGAGACTCTCGCCCCAAAGTGGCTTCGTTTGAAAATTGGAGGCTGCTTCGAGTGTGGGCTGAAGCTTGCGGCCCATTCGGATGGTTCTTCCGCTTTGTAGATTTTCATTAAACACATCGGGAGGAAGCTGTCGTTCGTTCGGTTTGAGGACCGAGTTGATACGGAACTGAATGATTCTGTCATTCGTTTTTCTGGTTATTGATTCAGAGTCTGGCGAGGTCAACTCGTTGAGAAATATTTCTCTAATATTTGGGATGAGTTCGTCTTAAAGAAAAACGGATGAGCTCGTCGCACCTCGTGTGTGAAGGTTCCGAGGTGCGACGAGCTCATCCATTTTAAAACCCATTAATTGGTCATTAACATGGCGTTTTGACCACATTTATAACCCCAATCCTTCTTATATATAAAGGAATCAGGGGAGTCCGAACGAGTGCACTAAATTTTTCCTGATACATACATGCACATACAGGAATATAGTTATTATCTTTGAGAGATTCGAAACTGTCTAAATACTATGTTTTTGTCTCATCGTTTAAGATAACCATCAAATCACCACACAATACTCTTCATTAGTCTAACCAAAAATCTCTCTACAACACCCCCATATTATATCGTTATTCATATGCAACAACAAAAAGTAGACATCCGATCCCTCGCAATGAAATATGAGATGTGACAATCTCATCTTAAAAAACTAAAACATAACTGTCTCATCTTGTCTTGTATCTGAATCAAACGGAACCTAATCGCCCTATAGGTTCCATTGATAAATATTTAAGGTTCAACTAAATTAATTTAATACCAACAAGTTGATATACGATTTTAAAATAATTTCTTATATATATTATTTTAAAATATATTTTACCGTTTATGAGGGGTTTATAAATAAGGACAGAATGTGCATGACACTAAAGTTTAGTCCCAATAAGCAATCCTGTTTGAGATTTTAGAGAACTAAATGAGACTAAACTTTAGTTTCTAAAAATAAGCAACCTCAGTCCAAATGTAGTGTTAACGTCGGAGTTTTAATGGAATCTGACGTCACAATACTTACGCAGTCCATTTGACGACTCAAGGTGATCAACTTCGTTGTAATCGTTTGTTAATTGGTGTGGTAATTAACAGCGACATGGCATCGATGGTTTGGGACCATCATGCATGGCTGACGCGTACTACGCATGATGTGTCAAAGCCTGCTCCCATCACGAGCGGAGCCGTCAAAAACCGGCGGCGACCGACCGACCGACCTCCAAACCACGTTAGTCCGCACGCTAGATGAATATTTTTGTACAGTTTTTGTTGGATAGTACACGATGGTTTAGTTTTTTGTTTGGTTGAAAGCCGAGTGGATAAGTTCATATGATAAAAATTAAAATAAAGTTATTCAACATCTTAAAAAAAAGATAATTGCCTACCTTAAATCAAACGGAATGAAAGAATGAAATGATTCATTCCAGTTAACCAAAAGAAGAAACGGAGCCTCTGCTTCGGCGTTGCGTCCTCGTCCAAACCGCGGCAGGCTTTGACACCCACGTTTGTGGTTCAGACCACCCCAGGACTCCACGTCATTTCTGGCGAGAAGCCACAAATCTCTTGCATGCAAGCCACGGGGCCGGGCATGTGACATGCCGGAATCCGGATCCCAACGAGGGTCCTGCACTGCACTGCATTGCATTTCAACCACAAATCAAATCACATGTGCTTTACTGCTCCATTCTGACACTAGATTTGTGTGCAAGGTGAAGACGAGCCAAACATGAAACATGCAGGCTGCTGGGATCTCCGGCTCGGACGGGGGGACATACATATTTGCTAAAACAGTGTTCTTAATTCTTACAGTATCAGTATGTCGCTGGACCGCTCCATGTAGGCTTGGATGTGTGGACGCGAAGCACTCGAATCTACGTAAAATAATTGACACCAACCACGAAATCAAAGTTTAGTAAAAGTTGCATTTAGGCTATTCACAACAAGGGTTTTACGAGGAATTTATGGTATTAATTACCATGACACGTTAGATTTTTTTTACTGACATGGCATTCAATTAATGAGAGAAGAGAAGGAAGTAGTGTTATCGCTATGACATGGTGCTAGCTCGTTTTCAAAATGAATGAAACGAAATAAACACCCACTATGAGCCAAATTATTTCATCAAAAAGAGGGTATTTCATCAAAAAGAGAGTATTTCATGAGAACTGGTTGCATTTAATTACACTGGTTAGCCTAGAAAATAGTAAAATAAAACAATGTTATAAAACCCACCGCCATGAAGTCTTAGTATTATAATTCTAGTAGATTAACTTTAGCGTAGTACTTTTATTTGATTATAATTTATGTAT
Source organism: Zizania palustris (assembly GCA_019279435.1). NCBI lineage: Eukaryota > Viridiplantae > Streptophyta > Magnoliopsida > Poales > Poaceae > Zizania > Zizania palustris. The sequence goes on along the minus strand of JAAALK010000287.1, from coordinate 25,160,721 downwards.
AAACATAGTTCATGTAATATTCCATAAAATCTCACTGGTAAAAAAGGTCTTGATTCTTTCGAAAGCCGAAAACGTGATTTAACCAAAGAAAAGCTTTATTAATGGAAACAACATAAAACTCTAACCATGCAACACCAACACGAATAAAAAAAAAGGGGCCCCGCACGACATCATCTTTTTACAAGAACCATCTTTTCACCAGGGCACGATTAAAAGATTAGACGAAACGAATTAGCTAGTTACAAAGCTCAAACTGTAGTAGTACAAGCATCTTAAGGCAGTAACCGAGAGAGACCCAGAAGCATCTTATGGATGTGAACTGCATGCAAGCTTTGGACAAAACCCAGGGCAAGAATGTCCATTGTCCATGAGACGAGACGAGACGAGACACGCCGGAGTTAGCGACCTTGTGGAAGAGCGAGCGATAAACGAATAGGCAAATCTACAGACACTGTTAACCTGACTGGATTCTCTCTTTTTTTTTTTACCTCCTGAGAATGGCGCAGGGAATCTGCATGTGAAGCTCTTGGGTGTCCACTTCAGCTCTGTCAGCTCCAACGGGTACGAGACAATTAGACAGTAGTTAACATTACTGGGATTTGTCCATTTCCTCTGAAAGTGTCCAGGTGATGATGCGCTCAAGAGGCGACCTTGGACATATCTTTGCTGGATCTGTTGTATTTCATGTGGCTCTGGACCAAATGGCCTGCAGCTTGAGCAGAGATAAGGGACAGCTCCCCAGCAAGGACCGCACCAGCCACCACCGCGGCCAGGAGCCTAGCATTTGATCCTGGGGATTCCCTGTTTGCGCCTTTCACGCCAAGTAGGTCCAGGCAAGCAGACTGGGAGGCCAGCTGGGTGCCTCCACCAACCGTGCCAACCTGCATTTCGGGCATCGAACAACACCTCAGCAATTTATATGTAATTGGTGAACATAAGATACTCAAGTGTTCAGTATATGCGCTAGATGCCTTTCTAGACAGTAGCATAAGCTAGATTATAATACTAAGCCATTAACAAAACAGAAGAGAGTTGATCTAGCCAGCGCTTGCTGATTATAACAAGGACAAGTGGGCAGCAGTTGAAAGGAATCCTTACAAAAAATACGATGAAGTTATGAACACCTATGTGCAAGAACAATGAAGGAATAAATTGGCATTGTTAATAGCTAAATGATTTGCTGCCAAAATTATACAAAACAATAAACTATATTATAATAGCTCTCCACAAATGATATAGATGATGCATGTCAACTAATAATCAGGGACCACAAGGCATGTCGCAAAAGGCGCTAATCACTAGTCGGGTGACAGGTCCTGCCTAGCACCAAACCACTTACACTAGTCAGGCTAGACGGGATGTTGAAACTTAGCATGCTGGCACTGCCTTTCAGTAGTGTGAGAGAGATTAACAGTATACAAATTCCAAAGGCTACAAGCGAAGAAAATATGAAGAGTGTGAGGCTAAAGGACTACTGTTTCATACCTCAATAGACGGCATAGTAACAGAGATGTGAAGATCTTTGCCGTCATTTATAGCTTCCAACATTGTGATGCACTGAGAGCTTTCTACGTTCTGTGCAGGATCCTGACCGGTGGCAATAAAGATGGCTGTTACAATGTTGCTTGCATGAGCATTGAAACCACCCAGAGCTCCTGCGACAGCTGAGCCAGCAAGGTTCTTGACGACGTTCAATTCTACAAGTGCCTTAACGTTAGTCTTGAGAACCTTTTTCACAACTTCTTCTTTGATTACTGCCTCACAAACCACAGACTTTCCTCGTCCCTCGATCCAATTTACAGCAGCTGACTTCTTGTCAGAACAAAAGTTACCTGTTTGTTCAAGCATTACAAGTTAGGAAATCATAAAGCATGAAAGGTGTGTGGCAATATATATTTTTATGAAGTTGCCATTGTATTTAGTGTATACTGTATAAAAGATACAATAGTATAGCAAAATCCAGAGACCTATTTACTTGTATTCACCAACATATCACACTTAAGTTGCTAACATGCTAACTCAAGTAGTGGTCCACATAAAAATCCTAAAAGAAACCCCAGACATGCTAACTGTAAAATGTAAACTCGAGCTACCTAGAAAAAAATATAAAGGAGGGAGATAAATAACAATACAGTTTTATTACGACTTAATGAGCTAGATAGGTTCAAAGGACCACATAAGCACTAGCGATTCTCTCGCAATAACGGTCAGTGTAATTTTACAGATGGCAGCCATGTCTGTGCAGTTCAGAATAAGAACACAGATTTGCTTGTGTTAAGTCAAAAGGTAAATATAATGTGGAATTATGGATGCATTGGTCTCTTCAACAATCAACACATCCCTTTTGTGTGCATCTTCTTGTCGCTTGAAAGTACTCGCACTACTGCACTAGAAATATCGATAGTAGACGGGTGGAGGAATGGGACAAAAAAGGTAAACCCCGACAACAATAAATAAGAGAACCTTTGGAGTCAACATCAGATTAGATCGAGTGCAGACATCAAAGAAATTTTCAGTTCGACAAAACGTATTTGCAGTTCACATCTGCATAACGAGCAGGAGTGTCTAAATCTGAGACTAAGCCATGTATCCTGCACAGTTAGTTCATTACTGCCTGGCTGAAATGTTTGCTTACATATTATATTACGATGACCATATGCAACCTGCCAACCAGTTATGTTCAATTGTTCATTTTTCTCTGAAGGCTCCCGTAGTTAGCCATCATCTATTAAAGTTGTTTGAACACTGCAAAGTATACAGTGTTACGCGAATTTGAACGAAGGCATGCCGACAGAACAACATGCTAGCGAGCAACTGCAGATTAGACTTCAAGAGTAAAGCAAGGATAGTGTTTCTATGACGTTGGCAAAGACCTGATATGCTGATGACATCCATGTCGGGGAAGTCATCCTGGAGGTAGTCCAGCACGTTCTGGACGCCCTTGGAGACCATGTTCATCCCCATGGCATCCCCCGTGCTGCAGCTGAACCTCATGTATATGTTCCTCCCTGCCAGCGCGCACTTCACCCGCTGCAGCCTTGCAAATCTGCTCGATCTGCACGCACATTTTTCCAAAATAGTAGTGAGCATGGTTGAAATGGGCAATGAAGGCATTGTAATGGAATTTGTCTTTTACCTATTGAAGACGACGGCAAGGGTGTCGAAGTTGGCAGGGTCTTCGAGGAAGACCTTGAGCTCCGCGGCGCGGCGGGCGGATGGGAACTGGGCCACGGGGGCGCGCGTCATGCCGTCCTGGAACACGACGCTGGTGGCGCCACCGGACTCGGCAATGGCCTTGCATCCACGGTTAGTGCTGGCAACGAGGCAGCCCTCGGTGGTGGCCATCGGCACGTAGAACCGTTCCCCATCGAGCACGAGCGGCCCGGCAACGCCCACCGGCAGCTGCACGTACCCCACCGGCAGCTCGCAGCACTGCCCGAGGATGGATGCGTAGTCGAACCCGTCCAGCGGGAGCCCCTTGATCTCCCTTCCAGTGGTCCGCCTCAGCGCCTCGCGCCGGATCCCGGCGGCCCGGAGGCAGTCGCCTAGCCTGGTCTCCAGCAGGTATGACGGGATATTCCCGGACACCACCGCGGATACAATTTCCTCGTCCTCCTCCGGCATTTTCTCCGGCGCGGCGCCTGCGCTCCCCAGCAGCGAGCATGGAGCCGGCGGCGGGGGAGCCTGGGCGCCCCCTCGGGAGTCAATCAGGAAATCCTCCTCGTCGTCGCTGTTGGATACGACGGACTGCACGAAGGCGATGCCGAAGAAGCTGAGGAGGTAGATGAGCGACGCGACGAGTCCGCAGATGGCGAAGATCTCAGCCAGGCCCACCACGTGGAGCGGCGTGGACAGGCGGATCTTCTCCCGCCACCGCCGCATCAGGTACGCCAGCGACGCCGCGAAGAGCGCCGAGAAGATGAGGTTCGTGTGCCGGATCGGCAGCGGCAGCGCGTCCCCGGCCTGCACCCTCACCCTCTCCCCCTGCTGCCCCCGGTGCCGCGGCGCACCCCCCACGGCGGCGCCGTGCGTCGGCGCCACCTTCCGGCGTCCCTCCACAGCCATCGGCGCGGCGATGCGGCGCTAGGGCTCGTAGGAGAGGCGCGGCAGGAGACTCCGGCGGCAACGACCGGCGTGGGGTTTGGGGATGGATACTGAGAGAGGTGAGATCCGTCGGCCTCGGGACCGCTTTAATAGCACCCCCGCACACGGGCTGAAGTCTATGACAGTCTGGTCCCACCAACAACTCGCCTTTGTGGGCCCATCGTCCTGTTGTCTTCTGTTCCCGTTCCCGTTTCAGTTCTTCTCTTCTCCGCCTCGCCGACGCCGTTGGTTTGCATGCACGCTTCATCTATCTCCCTTTTTGCGTAACTGAAAAATATAATTATTTAAATTCGTTCACAATATGATATTGTGAAATGTAACAAGTATAGAATAGTGGTCATGGTCGATGTAAGTGTCAAATGTGGTATGACGTGGTCACGTTCGGTGGATATCTCGGCTGAAGTTATTTTTATAATTTTTTTAATATGACTGTCATATTTAATTTTTTAAAATAATGGAGAAGCTAAAAACAAAATTTATTTTTTGGTAAAAAAGAACAAATTTAGTGTTATAAGCTAAAAATATCTGTATTTAGTGTTATGCATGTAATATAGTTAAATTTATATTTGAAAATATGTGTATGTTAATAATTGTTGATTGTTAATTACTTTGATTTGCTTCATCGTACTGTGGTCCTGGCCGATTCTAAACAAATGGGTGAATTATTAATTACATTATTAATGCTATGTTTCTAAAAATAATATTTTACAGGTATTTTTAGAAAAAAATAATCTAAGCAATACTGATTTAAAAAACTAGATGTAATTAGTTGTATTTTCGAAAGCGTGACACAATAATCCGGTTGATATATAATATAATTTGTTCAAGTGATTCGAGAATAATATGTCTGCATTATTGTCACATGAATTCATGTGGTGGCCGGTCAAATTTTCACCTCAACAAATTGGGCTGCTAATTATCTCTGTTGATTATTGGGCTATTGCTTCCGTACACTAAAGTTTAGTGTGTGTCACGTCTGATATTTGGATATCAATTTAGGAGGTGTTTGGATACGACTATCACATCCAATGTTTAGATATTATTTTGGAGTATTAAACGTATACTATTTACAAAACCTATTCATAATTGGTGGATTATTTGCGAGACGAATCTAATTAGCCTAATTACGTCACTATTTGACAATGTGATGCTACTGTAAACATTTTTTAATTATAGATTAATTATGTTTAATAAATTCATCTCGCGAATTATGCTCTGATTCTACAATTATTTTTATAAGTAGTTTACATTTAGTCCCTCAAACTGATGTCCAAACATCCGATGTGAGACGAGCTAAAATTTAGCCCCTTGATCCAAACACCTACTTAAAGGATTAAATATGAACTAATTATAAAAATAATTACAGAATCGAAAGATTATTCAGGAAACGAATTTATTAAGTATAATTAATGCATGATTAGTAAATGTTTACTGTAGCATCACATTGTTAAATTATGGCGTAATTAGGCTCATTAAATTCTTCTCGTGAATAATCTACTGGGTATGAATTAATTTTATAAATAATCTGTATTTAATAAACTAATAACATTTAAATATTCGATGTGACGTGACTAAATTGAATGGCACATTAATCTCGTGATTTATTAGTCTTAGCTTCTCATATGCAGCCAGTATACGGCCGTACGTCATGGCGTATATTTTTTTCGTTCAGTACTCCAGCAGTCAGCTGTTTCGTATATACATACGTTGGTCCAGCTACATACGTACGTAGTTACTAGCTAGTAGTGCTGCCGTATACGAGTAGTTCTGTACGTGTTTTAATTGCTAGCTACTATTTCGCCGGGAAGGAGTAGCGAGCTAATCACTACAACAAAACAGGGAACTTCCGTCAGCCAAAGCCGACGGAAGTTAGCCCTTTCCCGACGGAAGAAGCTAACTTCCGTCGGCAAAAGGCTAATTTCCGTCGGCTTTTGGCCGACGGAAGCGGGTAGACGGAAGTTAGCTAACTTCTGTCGGCCGCCGACGGAAGTTAGATAACTTTCGTCGGCCAAACCTAGCCGACGGAAGTTACCAAGAAATCGGTAACTTCCGTCGGCCAAATACTAGCCGACGAAAATTACTTTTTTTTCTTTTTTCTGTCGACGGGCCTTTAACTTCCGTCGGCTAATGTTGGCCGACGGAAGTTAACTAAAAATTCCAAAAAAAAGAAAATACTAAAAATTCCGTCGGCTAATGTTGCAAATTAGAGTAAGGACACACAACAGAGGTTATATCAAGAACATTGCACACTTTTGCGCCACATATGTACATCTTGCAGCATAAGTTTAACATTAACTTTGTTTAACACTTTGGGCGGAGGCCGGCGACCGGTGGGGCGAAGCGGCGGGCGGAGTTGGCGGCCGTCGGGGCGAAGGCAGTGACCGCTGGGCGGAGGCGGCTGCCATCGGGCGGCGGCCGGGAGGCGGGGAAGCGGGGAGGGGAGAGGCGCGGAGGCGGCGGCGCAAAACCTAGGGCGCAGGGAGGGGAAAATAGGGCGCGGGGAGGGGAGGTGCGGGGAAAAATAGAGGCGCGCACGGGATGGAAAAACGATGCTGAAAAAATATCTTCCGTCGGCCACAGTTAAAGCCGACGGAAGTTAATTTAATTTCCATCGGCTTTAATGTTGGCCGACGGAAGTTACGAGTTTTATCCTGGGCGGGGGCGAAAGCCTTTTAACTTCCGTCGGCCACAATCAAAAGCCGACGGAAGTTAATTTAAGTTCCGTCGGCCTGCAGGAGCCGACGGAAGTGAATTAATTTTCGTCGGCTTTTTCGAAAGCCGACGAAAATTAAAATTGCCGACGAAAATTTCATGTTTTCTTGTAGTGTAAAGGAAAATCAAGGTGTGAAAATTTACTAATAATAATTGAATTTTTTAAAAGGGTTCTTAGGAACCCTCCCAAACATGTGGCTCCTTAATTACCTGCCTACGTATGGTACTTAATAAGCTGCACATTAAAAGTTTTTTTGAATTATATAAAAATAAAATATACTTCGCCGGGAATATACTAGAAAGCGTAAAAAATCAATTCATCTCATCGAGCGTACAGTGTTGCTAGCTGCATATGGGTATTTTTTAATTAGTATTTTTTTAACAAAATTCCAAATTTATATGGCGGTTACGAAAAATTACAAAAAATAGTATCCGGTCGGCCAGTCATCGGCCCAGCGCCAGTTGGCCGATGGGTGGTCGACTGACACTCGGCCCGTGCCACGCCTGCCCACCGGCGCCCCGTCGGCCACCGCACCCCCTCGCCTCCCGCGTGGCCCCGCTCCGCCCCTCGCCTACTGTACCAACCCGCCACCTCAGCTCCCGCTCGAAGGTGGCGGGCTCGAGGGGCGACTTGCGCGGTAGGTGAGGGGTGGGACAGGGCCTTGAGGGGTGTGGGGGTGCACGCGGGGGAGACGCGCGGGGGTGAGGGGGCGCGGGAGGCGAGGGGCACGCGGGCGCCGGCGCGGGATGGGCGCCAATCGTCCACCCATCTGTCGACTGGCGCTGATGTGGCGTCAGTCGGCCGACCAAGTGTCGACTGGCTGCCACGTGGCACCAGTCGACCGATGGTTAACCGATCTGATGCTATTTTTTTTAAATCGCCGCACAAATTTGATTTTTTTTAAAAAAATACTATTTAAAAAAATCCAGCATATGCTTGTGTTAATTAATTATCTACTAATCTGTCCCCAAACTACAGTCGATTGATGACAAAGTGGTGGCAAGTACACATACTGTAGTATGACCAGTACTACGAGAAGACCCATAAGAGATGATATCTCCTAGCTAATTATATGTAAGCTTATCTTATATATTATTAATTCCAATGTTCATCCTCTCACGCGTCTAATTAAAACTTATCAAACTCCAAAATTAATGGAGATGCATTGAGCGCACATTTAATTTGTAGCCTTGTAATTGAATTCCATGACCGGAATTTCAAAAGGACAAATTCAACACTATTTTCATGCCTCCCTCTCTCTCTATCTTATATATAGAATAATGTTTCCATATATAATATATATATATTTGATGTATCACAGCTAAGAAAGCATGTTAAAAGCCGTAATGGAGACAAAAACTTGGTATTAATATTATTGATACATGTCATTGGTTATTTCATTAATATATGAGTTCTAGAATCACACGTCAATGAAACAGTCGGTGATAAATATAAAACTAAACGGAATTTTAATGGCAAATATGCGACTTCATGTGATATCAACTGGCCATCGCCATCTTTAGTTAGCAGCCCTTCTAAACAAAATTCTCATCAATCACGGCAGCTGGCCGGCGGCTATTAATATATATATTTGACCATCTTGCTTAATTACATGCATAGTATCATGCATGGTTCCATGCATATATCCATTATATTTCTTCCTTTCTTGGTTTTCCCTTTTGACCTAGACAAGAAGTCTCAGTAGAAAACTGAGAGTTTCTTTTGGAACTTCTTGTGTGAATTTATGATGTTCCACACAACGAAAGAGTGAAGCTAGCTACCTAATGTGAGCTAGGCTATAATTTTTTAAAAAATAGTATTTTTAAAAAGAAAATTTCAAATTTGTATAGTGATTTTGAAAAATCATAGAAGCAGGTACCGGCCGACTGGTGCCACGTTAGCTTCAGTTGGCACTTCAAGTACCGATTAGAGCTGACGTGGCTCCGGTCGGCACTTCAAGTACCGATTGGTACCTATTTCTACAATTCTTTAAAATCGTTATACAGATTTAAAATTTTCTTTTCAAAAAATATTATTTTGGGAAAAAATTCAGCTAGGCTATGTGTATGTGCATGGCAAGAACTAACATGGATGAAACGTTGAGACCTCTCGTGTGTCTAGTCTCTTTGCCGACTTTGCTACAAAATGAAACGTTGTGGCTGCATTATTTGATCTGATTGAAGTGAGCAACTATTTATAGTTTCAATTAATGTTTGATTAATCTGTGGACCAGTACTACTACGGGGAGCGTTGCCGACCTCGATATGATATGCATATGGAAGTATGCAAATCACTGTAGCATATAGTATGGAGTATGGATGCCAATGCAAGCATTGGTGTCGTCGTCTACACCAGAGAAGTAGATAAATATATACCTCGTTGCTCGTTCTCTCTATCGTTGATCAGTAGCCACATGTGTGTTGATCAATTACATGTATAGGCGCGTGGGGCAGCAGCAGATGGCCGGTGTGGGCTGGCTACGACGCACGTACGTACGTTACGTTGCATGCGGTGAGGGCGCGAGCGCGGCCGCGTGCACTTAATGCGTCGCGACACGACGACGGCGACGGCGACGGCGACGGCGGTTGGGGAGAAGGCCGGTCGACCGACTAATGCAAGTAGGAGTATGCAATAGTACTGCTGCAACGCAGCTGCATGCGCATGCGCGCCGGCCGCCGCCGCCGCGCGACCAACTCGTCGAGTCCGGCGCGCATTTCTCCGCGCTCTCGCGCGCGCTAGCTTAGCTCCATCTCGATCGATGCAGTACGTCGTCGTGGAGTGACGACGGGTGAGCCTGCCAAACAAGCCAGGCGTGCCTATTGCCTAACGACAAGTACCTCGATCTTCTACAAAACGTACGTGGCGAGACGGATTATATATCATTGTCTAGCACGTTGAAAAAATGAAATTGGAAACGATCGCCGTCGTCGTCGTCGTCGTGCTCATCCGTCGATCGTTTAGCTTCGTGCATGTTCGCTGTATCTGACGTGCGTGCCTCATCGCATGGAACTAGCTATGAACTGATCATATATATGTACTATTTAAGAAACGCAGAAGCCGCAGGCGAAGTAGGCGGCACCGCGGCAGTGTCAGCGGCTGCGTCGCGGTGGCGGTGGCGACCGATATGGCAGCATGCATGTATGCGAGGTGGCTGATGGGTGGTCGTGAGCTAGCCGTCTCCTTCCCGCGGCTACGCTAGCTGACTCCACGTGTTTTTGTTCCTTTCTGCTGTAACCGATCCAGAAATAATCGTTTAATTTATTCCGATTTTTTTAAAAAAAATTACTAGGATCGCTCCTTGGATTATGATTCATCTGCTAGTTAATTGCATCTTGCGTTCTTGCCGCCGGCCACCTAATCCCTTAGCTTTAGCTTGATTCCCCCTGAACACCTGTACTGCAGGACTGGACTGGAGTACTGGACTACGGTACATTTCAGCCTAGCTTTCCAGGTGATCGGAGATGCCGCCGCCTCCGCCGCCGCCGCTCATCGCCTCCGCGACGACCCAAGCATGTAGTAGCTGCTGCGTGCTCAGCATGAAACCGAACAGGGCACCGTTGCAAGTGTGCTGCTAATTGATGGCATGACACTATCTATCTCTTCACAGGTGATCCTGCTTCTGTTCATGGCCGACTTGCATTGCTAACGCCCTTGGTTGAGGGCTGCGACGTTGTCTTCCACCTCTCGACTCCGGTGTTCGAATGAAGATAAGATCGTCCATCCAGATGCAGGTTGATGCTACTTAACGCTTCAGTGAATTAACTCAGTTCATGTGCTCCTATAGCTGCTAAACAGTAAGGTACAAGACTGAATCTTCTGCTACTGAATAGCTCACCAAAGCTGGTACGTACATTAAGCTGGCTTCTACTAGTTAGTTTCTGAAAATCTCCACCACTCGCAATGTTCTTGCACATTAAGCTGTTGATTTTAACCCGGATTTGGCCTCAAAACAGACAATGTTCTTGTTGGTCTAGAAATGAAAGGAGATTACAAATTCTGCTTACTGTTTTCATCAAAAAAAATTCAAGCTACCACACTGATTGCCAGAGTACATCACAGTTCAGAGTTCAGACAGCCGACGGACAAATGAATGTGATCCGATAGCAATCAGGTGCATGCCAAATTCTTCGTCAAAACTGTTGCGTACTAGATGTGACATTCAATTTGTTGCTAATTCACCACAAGATAAAGCTGATTCTGTCAAAGGGATGCGAGCATCGTGACACCAGATCCCGTCAGAACTAGGAAGTTCTAAAATCTTAGGATCAATATACTACAGCTAAAAATAGTCTCTAAAGAGACTGAACCACTACAATGAGTAACCTTGTATACAATAAGATAGTTGGACATTCAGCTAAGTGATGTTTGGTAGGCTTCAGTTCTTGAATTTTTGAATTTTAGCTTGGAGATCTATAGTCATATCAAACGGTTATGTATTCAAAAAAAAAAATTGATTCATATGTGCAGTGGGAGATAGATCAGAGCTGTCTGATACTCTCTGATCAGATCTCATGGCTCCATATCCTGATCTAAATCTAATAGGATCAAGATACCAACCATACATTAAGACTTAGTTTAGTAGGCTGAGACCTAGTTTAGCCGCCGCTGTTTCTGGCTGGCTTCGGACCAAGCTCGAGGATGAATCTGAACCGTTGGATCTTAGATCCAATAGTCCAAAGATATTTTTTTTCGAAAAAAGTAGCTGCTGGTATATTAGATTAAAAATCGAGAATATATATAAAATAGGGTGAAGAAGATTAACAAAGAAGAAAGCAGAAAGCTAGAGAAAAGGGACTAACCAGTATGTCCCGGCTATAGTTTAGACTCGAGCTTCTTCTTAGATTTTTTGAAAGATCTATGTAAAACTAAATTGAAGAACTTGAAAGATTCTAGCGTTTCTCTCATTCCAATCCAAAGATATCACGATACAAATAAAATTTTGAATCACATATATTGTTGCGATCTTATTCGCAGCAACATGACCGACTGTCTTTTTTTTTTGTAACCAGGCATAACCGAGTATGCCTTGTTTTATAGAAAGCAAGTCACCAAAGTCTTCACACCGGATTGCCAGTTTACAAAGTAGTTCACCAATAGACACCAACAAAATGCTACCAAAATAACAGCCCAAAGAGTTTGCATCACAGAAATTAGCCACAACCAAACAAAGCTAGCGAAACAAAACAACCGCATATCCCGGGCCACAACCCTAAGTCCGAAAATAGTCTAGATTACACCAAAACCCAAATATTTGCATGACCTACTGACTGACTAAGGGTTTGTTTAATTCTTGGCCACGGTTTGTCACGCCTCAATTTAGACTTGCCAGAGGTATTTTGGCTACTGTCTTGTTGATGATTAAACTGAGGTTGCCATCACCACACTCTGGTGTTTTGCCACAGTTTTTACGCCGAATCTGTGGCGAACAATTTCCCCGCCGCACCTGTGGCGCGCCACAGCCCACGCGCACCCGTGCCGTTCCATCGCCCGCCGCTGAGATTTTTGCACACATAGCACCAGCATCGTTGGGCTTCGCCAAAATAGCATCCCAACAACGCCAATTGGAAAAATAGCATTACAATTATTGGCAATTTGAACATATGGCATCTCCCATCCACTAAACAGATTTTTGCAGTTTTTTCCATGTGATATACCAGTTTTGCCCTTCCTGTGTGCAAAACCCTCACAGCCAGCTCGTCCTCAATGAAAAGGGGCAGGAGCAGGGGAGCTGTGACAACACGTCCGCGCTCGACTGCACCGACCCGCAGCTCTTCCACCTCATGATGCGCAGCACCATCGACGCCTTCCCCGACGTGCACTTCAACCGCTTCGGTCACCCGGTCCCCGGCGACCCGCCATCCTCCACCTGCGACATGGCCTGGCGCGCCCGCTCCACTGCCTCTGCCAACTACAAGGACTACCGCCGGTTCTTCGTCGCCCGCGACCCCGTCACCTGCGCCTATTCCGTCACCTCGATCGGGGTATACCACTCTGGTCCCCTTGCCCGCAAGCCCCACCGAGGCACGATCAACGCCACCGCACCTCCGCCACCGCCCGCACTCTCGCGCTCCCAGTTCGCCGCGGGCAAGTACCTTACCTACCTCGGCGGCGGCGACCGGTGCAAGCCCATGCCGCATTACCTACGCAGCCTCCTCTGCGCCCTCGCCGAGGCCCGCTACCTCAACCGCACCCTCGTCCTTGATCTCACCCTCTGCCTCGCCGCCTCCTACGCCGCGGGCATGCCCGAGGAGGGCAAGCGCCTAGCCTTCTACATCAACCTCGAGCACCTCCAATCTGTGGTCGGGATTGTGGAACAGAAGCAGTTCTGGGAGGATTGGGACAAGTGGGGAGCGTAGGGCCAGCTTGGTGTCCGCGTCATTGAGGACACCAGGGTTACCCCCATCAAAATTTCCAAGGCTAGGGGTCCCCTGATCGTCAGGAAATTTGGGGATGTCGAGCCAGTGAACTACTGGTACAATGTGTGCGACTGAGCATGTCTTCCATCCACCGAAGTAAGCCATACGATGGGCACCAAGCTTGATGCACATTGTTGATCGTATTGTATTAAGGTTGCAATTAGACTTCGACTCCGTTCGTGTTGGTGTTAGTGATGAGAACCTCAAAAGAAGGATCGAGGAGAATGTCAATGGAGGAGAGAGGCAGGTGTATGTTGCAGGGGAGGGGATCGACATGGTCTTGGTGGATGCGCTCAAGGCGAAGTACACCAATGTGCATTACCTTGATGAGTTTGAGGATCTCTGGGAGACGGATAGCAATTGGTTTTTGGAGATGAAGAGGCTCAATGGCGGCGTTCCTGTGGAGTTTGATGGGTACATGCGTGAGCTGGTCGACAGGGAGGTCTTCCTCAAGGGAAAGAACAAAGTCGAGGTGCTTCGCTGATCTACACTCTGAGATAGAGATGGCGCCGGGGCGGAGGTCGGGGCGCGGTGGCCGGGGGCGGAGGGCGGTGGCGGAGGGCGCGTCGGGGGCTGGCTGTGAGGGTTTTGCAGAGAGCAGAAGAAGCTGGGAGAGGAGACGAGCTGGCTGTGAGGGTTTTGCACACAGGAAGGGCAAAACTGGTATACCACTTGGAAAAAACTGCAAAAACCTGTTTAGTGGATGAGGATGCCATATGTTCAAATTGCCAACAATTGTAATGCTATTTTTCCAATTGGTGTTGTTGGGATGCTATTTTGACGAAGCCCTATGATGCGGGTGCTATGTGTGCAAAAATCTCCCCGCCGCTCGAGCTCCGTCCCCTGCTGGCCCTGCCGTCGGCCGGCCTCTACCTCCAACACCCGAGCTCCGCCTCCGCAGGCTGCGCGCCCCGAGCTCCGCTCCCTGCCGAGCCTTGCCGCCGGCCGAGCTCCGTCTCCACCGCCCCATGCTGGCCCCCGCCGTCGGCCGAGCTCCACCTCCACCGCCTGAGCTCCGCCTCCGCAGGCTGCGCGCCTGAGCTTCGCTCCCTACCGGCCCCCGCCACCGGCCGAGCTTCGCCTCCGCAGGCTGCGCGCTAGAGCTCCGCTCCCTACCAGGCCCCACCACTGGCCGAGCTCCGCCTCCACCGCCCACGCTCCATCTCCGTCGACTGTAGCCCAAGCTTCTGCCTCCACCGCCAAGCTCTGTCTCCGCCAGAACAAAATGTATTTTTTTGCATTTCAACTATTACTGCAATGTTGTTCCGGAGTTTCTAAATCTGTTGATCAAATGCAATAGATAGACTGGGAAATCTGAGATCTTAGGCTTGTAATGTCACTGGTTGCCTAGTTAGTTAGTGTAAAGAAACTATTTTACCTTAGCTTTGTTTGGACTCAAATTAACCATTATCAAATAGTTGTTTTCATTAGCAAATCAGTACACTCCAAGTTTAATTATGGAATGTACATGATTACATCACTGTTAGAATGTAGGGTTAATGGCTTCTGTGCCACCGTTATTCTCCGTTTCGCCAAAAATACCATCAAAATTTCGCAAATAGCCGATATGCCATTATTATTTCAGATTCACTCCGAAATGTCATTTGGGTCGACCCACAGAGATGTTTTTTTCGCAAATGCCCATACTACCCTTACACTGTTCATCTTCCTCCTCCCTCCCTCCTCTCTGTGCCAGCGCCCGACGCCGCCACCTCCTCTCTACCGCCGGCTCACCACGGCTACGCTGCCGACTCTAGGGGCCCTCCGCCGCCGCCACGAGTCCCTGGTCCCGCACCCCTTCGGGGCCCTTCGCTGCCGCCACGAACCGGGAGGGCACCCCTCCCATTCCCGGATCCGATAGAGCTCCGCCGCCGCCGGCCGGTGCAGCAGAAGCCATGGAATGGGGGCCCTCGAGAACGCCGCGGCAGACGTGGACGCTGCGGCGTCGGCGGTGGAGGCCGTGCCCGCTAAGACGGGCTCGTACGCGGTGCTGCAGTGCGGCGAGGACTCGGAGTACGTGCGCAAGGCGTACGGGGGGTACTTCGAGGTGTTCCGCGCGCTGCTGGCAGAGGACGGCGAGCAGTGATGGGTGTACCGCGCCATGCGCGGCGAGCTCCCTCTGGACGCTGAGGCGGCCGCGCTCGACGGGTTCGTTATCTCCGGCAGCTGCAGCGACGCCCACGGTGACGAACCCTGGATCCTCGCCCTCGTCGACTTCATCCGCCGCCGGCAAGCGGAGCCGTGGTGAGCCGGCGGCAGGGCAGAGAGGAGGTGGCGGCGCCGGGCGCTGGCACAGAGAGGAGGGAGGGAGGAGGAGAGGAGGGAGGAAGATGAACAGTGTAAGGGTAGTATGGGCATTTGCGAAAAAAACATCTCTGCGGGTGGGCCCAAATGGCATTTCGGAGTGAATCTGAAATAATAATGGCATATCGGCTATTTGCGAAATTTGGTGGTATTTTTGGCGAAACGGAGAATAACGGTGGCACAGAATCCATTAACCCTAGAATGTATATACAAGTATATTTATCAGCAAATCAAATAGTTGTTTTCATTAGCAAATCAGTGTAAAGAAACATTTGCCATAATTTTGTCACAGATTTGCAGCAACAAACCAAACAATAGCCACAGAAATTTTGGCACACCTTATTTATCAATCAAACATAATTTTTTTTGCCACTGAGTTTGGCAAGCCACAAGTGTGGCAAATTCTTAAGTTAAGGCGTGGCAAACCGTGACCGGAACCAAGCCCTGAAACAGTGAATGCCTTGCTAGCGATGCAGCAGCCTCTCGTCTCGCCGGCCATCTTGTTAAGTTTGGTGTAGCTTATCTTGTTAAGTTTGGAAAGGAGAAATTTGGTCAAAACTATTAATTATACGAAATTTGGTTAAAAATTGTGTTTTTAACCAGTATCAGTGTTTACGTGGACGTCTTACTGTCGCGAGATTAATCGCAGATTGTGTGGTTGCAGACGAAGCGTCTCAGGGGAGCTAGCAGCAGGGGACAGCCGGAGATGACGACTCTGCCGCGGCGGGTGTGCGTGACCGGCGCCGGTGGGTTCATCGGCTCGTGGCTCGTCAAGCTCCTGCTCTCCCGCGGCTACGCCGTCCACGCCACCGTCCGCGACCCAGGTATATCCATCCACCTGCCTGCTCGCTTTTCTCTCATCATCTTATGCTAGCTGCATCTTGCTTGCTGTCAGGTCTGATTTTTTTGTTTTTCGTTTTTTTTTGGTTTTCTTTACCTGGTTCAGATGATCCCAAGAACGCGTTTCTGAAGCAGCTGGAGAAGGCGCCGGAGAATCTAAGCCTGTTCAAGGCCGACGTGCTCGACGGCGACTCACTGAGGGCGGCGTTCGCCGGGTGCGAGGGGGTCTTCCATCCTGCGTCTCCGGTGCCGGACGACAAGACGGTTGATCCAGAGGCAAGTAGTATACAGTATACTGTATCCAAATTCTCTGAACAAACGGAAAACTCTGTGATTTTTAGCCTTGTGCATCTCTGCTAAACCTATGCGAAACACGATTATTCAGAAAGAGGTGATGGCTCCTACAGTGAAGGGCACCGAAAATGTCCTCGAGGCTTGCTCAGCTGCGAGTGTTCAGAAACTCGTCATGGTCTCGTCGATTGCTGCAGTATGCTTTAACCCGAGTTATGATCAAGACAGGCTGAAAGATGAAACCATCTGGTCAGACAAGGAGTTCTGCAAGGAATATGAGGTCAGAAATCTACTGCCAATCATCCCTCCATGATGCAGTATCGCCTTAATCATCCTTAGTTATTCCTTAGGATGATTGCTAGTGAGTAGCTTGAATTAACTTAAGGACCCCAACAACTTCTTGTGTTGGCAGAACTGGTACTCTCTTGCCAAGACTGAAGCTGAAGAGATGAGCCTGAAATATGCAGAGAAAAACGGGCTGCATGTCGTTACACTTCTCCCTTGCCTTGTGTTTGGACCACTGTTGCAGACTGTGCACCTCAATACTACCACCAAAGTTCTCCTCTTTATGATCAAAGGTTCACCCTCTGATACATGCATGCAAGTTTCTACGGATTTCCTTCCCTTGTACTTACTACTAATCCCTTAAGTCTGGTTGCAATGCAGGAGGCCCTGACATAATGAACAACAAATTCTGGCCCATAATAGATGTCCGTGATGTCGCTGACGCTTTGCTTCTGGTATTCGAGAAGGCAGGCACATCTGAGCGATACATCTGCTCAACGGACCAAATTGACCTGAAGGATGTGTTGAATTTGATGAAGAGCATGTACCCTAACTTCAGCTATGCAGACAAGTAGGTGCAATATCCCCATCGCTGTGTCAGCAACATCCTATCATACCAGAGCTTGGTTTAGAGTATCTCCTGCTCATTACATGGACACGATTTTGAGCAGCTCCATTTTCTCCTTTTTGGCAGAATGGTTGATGTGGATTACAAGGTTGCAGTGACATCAGAGAAACTGAAGAACCTTGGGTGGAGCCCGAGGAAACTGGAGGAGATAATCGCTGACAGTGTCGAGTCCTACGAGAAGGCAGGCCTGCTCGATGGAAAACCTTGCCGGCTTCCCTACATCTACCGTATGCTTCCCCAAGAATGATGAACTGGGCGCCGTCGTCCGTGCTGCCAGTGTTCCTGAGCTATCTGTCACTGAAAACGTGTTGCAGTAATAAGGAGGATCTGGTTGCAGTCCCCATTCTTTAGCTGCTCTGATCAATTCAGGATGGTTGCATGCTTGCAGCTTGTAGTCAATAATGAATGTATCATGATTCATGCATGCCTTTCTTTTCAGCTCAACCTGTCTCGAATGTCGATCCATGGAATTATGCTAATGACTTGCACTCCTGGAAATATAAACTATATATCTTCATCATGAAACTGTTTTTTTTTTTGTGTGTGTTGTCGATCTGTTTAAACTATACCAACATACATGGATTGGATATGGATCGAGCAGCTAAAAGCAAATTTTATTTTGCTAGCTGTTCGTAGTTGGGTGTTTTTCATGTATAAATTGTCAAATCTAACCGAAAATGTTCAAATGATTTGAGAATTCCTCCATATACAAACCAGCCATCAGTGGAGTCTAAATATGAGTATGTATATTATATGTAACCTTTATGATGATAATTAAGCTACAAATATTTGTATTTAGTGTTATAGATGTAATATAGTTGAATTTATATATGAAAGTATTTTCTATATTAATAATTGTTGGTGATGTATACTAAAAATAATTACTATTACGACACAAATTAATAAAGGTCGGAATCAAACAGTTTGTTACTTTGATTTGCTTCATCGTACTTAGGTTCTGTTTGGAGAGTTTTTGGCTGGCTAGATATTTCTAGTATGCAAAAGCTCCTCAAACGGTACCTTGGGTAATTCAGATTTTCTCTTCAAACCTAGTAGTCACCTCAGTTTTTCTAGATTTTATAGATTTTTATTTACCCACTATGTTATTGAATAAAACCCACTCAGCTACTCCAACCAGTCAGCTAGATATTCAGACTAGTTGATTGTGAGAATCTGTTGGCTTAATAAGCAGCACACAATTTTTTTTGAGTTATATAAAAATAAAAAATGCTTCGTGCATGACAATTGCAAACTATAAAGAGTAAAAAACCAGACGTCTCGTTTCAAGCAGTTTCAACGCTTAATAGTCACTTATTTAAAAAGTATTTCAAATTGATATTTTGTTTTTCTTGTACATTTCGGACGCTATTTGTGTCCTATAAAATATGTACTCGTATATACTACCGCCGTTTTTTAAACAACATAATTAATTTTTTTCATAATATTTGACCATTCGTTTTATTCATTTTTTTGAAATATCATTTATTTTGTTGTAATTTGTTTTATTATTAAAAATAGTTCAAGCAGAACTTATATTTTTTTCATATTTACATAAATTTTTTGAATAAGATAAATGGTCGAATATTATAA
The DNA here is from genome assembly GCA_019279435.1 of Zizania palustris. NCBI lineage: Eukaryota > Viridiplantae > Streptophyta > Magnoliopsida > Poales > Poaceae > Zizania > Zizania palustris. The sequence goes on along the minus strand of JAAALK010000287.1, from coordinate 25,141,550 downwards.
AAAAATCAACGTCGTCATTAAAAAAGTATATTAATAATTAATTACTTATATCAATATGCAAATAGATACATCCATCCCCTTCAGACTTCATTACGTGCCTTAATTAGCCCCGTCCGTACGATCCAATTCTCGATCTTTCGTCAATCTGCACGCGTTTAAACTGTTTTCAATTTATTAATTACCTCATTTAATCAAATCACATGGTATTAATTTTATAAAATACTATACTAATATCATATTATGAAAGTTAATTGTGTTTTAATTTTATTTTAAGGTTAATCTTCGAAGAACAAATCCTCACATGTTATTATGGTTTCGAAGCATTTGAAAATTATGATGATATATTTTTAAACCATAAAAATTATAATATATTATGGAGATACCTAGGGTAAGAATTTGGTTAGGCTAAGAGAAGTTAGGTGGATGATATATAGCAATGATTATCTCACAAATAGAGATGAGATTTTAGATGGGTTCAAGCTTCCCAGAAAATAATAACCCTAATCTTATGGGTTAGAGTATGGCTTTGTCTGTATGACTGTCAAAAGGTAAAACGTGTTTCAAAAGACTCATTTGATCCCTTTATATATATATGAGAAAGATCAGGGTTATAAATCATCATTAACATCGAGCATCTATGTCAAATTGTATCTAATTTTCCAATTTCTGATGTAAACCTGCTGAAACATGGATGCTAAAGAAAGCACGGCTTACTGCCGTGGAGCATCCGAACTGAAAAAAAAAACGTTTTTTTTTACTCAAGCACCAATGGAAGAGACGGCGCTGGAGTTGGCCTAATGTGTCCATCAAAATCGCTAGCACTGAATTGATCCATCTGAGCGTACAGTGTTGCTAGCTAGCTGCATATGCTTGTGTTAATTAATTATGCACTAATCTGTCCCCAAACTACACAGTCGATTGACAAAGTGGTGGCGAGTACACATACTGTGGTATGACCAGTAAGAGAGAAGACCCGTGAGAGATGATATCTCCTAGCTAATTATATGTAAGCTTATCTTATTATTAATTCCAATGTTTATCTTGCTCGATCAGATGCAAGTTGATGCTAATGAATGCTTCAGCGTATTAAGTCAGTTCATGTGCTCCTATAACTGCTAAACAGTTAAGGTACATGACTGAATTTCAGCAAGCATACTCCGGCGGCCGGCGCCAAAATCTCAGTGGCGCCTATTAATAGCAGATTGTGTGGCCGCATGCAGACGAAGCGTCTCGGGGGAGCTAGCAGCAGCAGTGTGCCGGAGATGACGACTCCGAGGCGGCGGGTGTGCGTGACCGGCGCCGGCGGGTTCATCGGCTCGTGGCTCGTCAAGCTCCTCCTCTCCCGGGGCTACGCCGTCCACGCCACCGTCCGCGACCCAGGTATATCCATCCACCTGCCCGCTCTCTTGCCTCTCGTCCTGTGATACACCGATCTCCGGTGTTCGTTCTCGTATCCGATATGTATGCGATATTTTGATACGTCAATAATTCATCGATATCTGTATCGAATATTAAAGATTAAAAATAATTTCCGATATTTTTCCGAAATATTTATGATACTCCGATACTTATGTAGCTCAATAAAAAATCCAACATAATTACACAAACCTTAACTTTACACCCATCTTACCCAGCGCACTCCACCCCTAGACACACATCGCATAAAAGAAGAAGCCACCACTAGTCGGCAGCAATGCCTCCAACACCGCCTCGCCGTCACCGACAACAGCACCGTGATGTCATATGCTCCTCTCCCTTCGCTCGACAACACTGCCCCACCGTTACCACTGATTGTGTCATGACACCGTTGTGTCATGACACCGTTGTTCATCTCTCATCTACCCACCAGCGTCACCTTTGTCTCGTAGCCTCGCCTCGCTGATAGTGCCCACTGACCCATCGTTGTTGTCAATAACACCCATATTCCACTCTCGCCTAACCTAATCCACTAAACATAGAATGGTAGGGATGCTTGAATTCTCTCTACCTCTATTCTAGATAGATTTTTTTTTCATTTTCTTGGCAATACACCAATACTTGTTTGATATCTCCATAATTTATCATGTATGTTTTCTGAAAATTCTATATATATTTGTTAATATGCCAAAAAATATGTCTAAGATATGTATTTTATTTTTTAAATATGTATATAGTGATAAAATTTAGAGAGCAACAAGAACAACTCACGCACACACTCATTTCTTCGAGATACATAGCAGCACACATGCCCACATGAGAGGATGATTTGTGTTGCACACCAGCCCCCTCTCACTCACTGTTCTCTTTTAAAATGCACTTACAGGACTTAAATAACCATACACACACAATGAGACCACTCACTCACGTAATCTCCTCATGCAATCACCTCCACTAATTTCTGCATGGCTGCACTAATTCCTATATCTCCACTAATTCAACACACAATCACTGAATCTTCACTAGTTCTACTGCACTAATTCAGCACGCAATAACTCAATTTCCACTAATTCCGCTGCATTAATTCGGTATGCAATCACTCAATTAATTCCTAGACGCACTTAATGACACATTCCAAATAGCACAATGCATGCAACACTAGACATCTATATATGATGAAATAAATGAAAATACAAGATTATTTCTAAAATATACTCGCCGTATCGTCATGATTTCTGAAAATTACATATGAATGTATAGTCGTATCGGTATCTCTGTACCCGTGCAACATAGCTCTCATCATCTTGTGCTAGCTCCATCTTGCTTGCTGCCAGGTCTGATTTTTTTGGGTGTGTTTTTCTTGGTTTTCTTTACCTGCTTCAGATGATCCCAAGAACGCGTTTCTGAAGCAGCTGGAGAAGGCGCCGGAGAATCTGCGCCTGTTCAAGGCCGACGTGCTCGACGGCGACTCACTGAGGGCGGCGTTCGCCGGGTGCGAGGGGGTCTTCCATCCCGCGTCTCCGGTGCCGAACGACAAGATAGTTGATCCAGAGGCGAGTAGTATACAGTATACTGTATCCAAATTCTCTGAACAATCGAAAATCTCTCGGAGAATTTTAGCCTTGTGCATCTGTACTGAACTTATGATAAACTTGATTATTCAGAAAGAGCTGATGACTCCTACTGTGAAGGGAACCGAAAATGTCCTCGAGGCTTGCTCAGCTGCGAGTGTTCAGAAACTCGTCGTCGTATCGTCGATTGCTGCAGTATGCTTTAACCCGAGCTATGATCAAGACAGGCTGAAAGATGAGACTGTCTGGTCAGACAAGGAGCTCTGCAGGCAATATGAGGTCAGAAATCTACTGCCAATCATCCCTCCATGATGCAGTATCGCCTTATTAATAACCATTAGTTATTTCTTAGGATGATTGCTATTTGCTAGGGAGTAGCTTTGATTAACTGAAGGACCTCAACTTCTTGTGTTGGCAGAACTGGTACTCTCTTGCCAAGACTGAAGCTGAAGAGATGAGCCTGAAATATGCAGAGAAAAACGGGTTGCATGTCGTTACACTTCTCCCTTCCATTGTGTTTGGACCGCTGTTGCAGACTGTGCAGCTCAGTTCTACCACCAAAGTTCTCCTCTTTATGATCAAAGGTTCACCCTCTGATACATGCATGCAAGTTTCTACATATTTTCTTCCCTTGTAGTTACTACTAATCCCATTAGTCTGGTTGCAATACAGGAGGCCCTGACATAATGAACAACAAATTCTGGCCCATAATAGATGTTCGTGATGTCGCTGACGCTTTGCTTCTTGTGTACGAGAAGGGAGGCTCATCTGAGCGATACATCTGCTCCACAGACCAAATTGACCTGAAGGACGTGTTGGATTTGATGAAGAGCATGTACCCTAACTTCAGCTATGCAGACAAGTAGGTGCAATATCCCCACCACTGTGTCAGCATCATCCTATCATACCAGACCATGGTTTAGAGATTATGAGCAGCTCCGTTTCTCTTCTTCTTTTTGGCAGAATGGTTGATGTGGATTACAAGGTTGCATTGACATCAGAGAAACTGAAGAATCTTGGCTGGAACCCGAGGAAACTGGAGGAGATCATCGCTGACAGTGTCGAGTCCTACCAGAAGGCAGGCCTGCTCGATGGAAAACCTTGCCGGCTTCCCTACACCCACCGTATGCTTCCCCAGGAATGATGAACTGGGCGCCGTCGTACGTGCTGCCAGTGTTCCTGAGCTATTTGTCACTGAAAACGTGTTGCCGTAATAAGGATGGATCATTTATGCCTTTCTTCTCAGCTAATATCCTGTGCAATCGTGCAATCATGCGATCTGGTGCATCCAATAAAAATCTAACGGTTACATATGAAAAAAATAAAAAATAGTAGGTTTCATATGTAACCGTTGAATCTTGATTGGATGCATCAGATCGTACGATTGCACGATTACAGTTTGCACAAGATATTTCTCCCGACCTGTCGTGCCGCAAGTGTGCTGTAAAATTGTAAAATTTCTCCCCTTGTCAATAAGATGTCATTAATTACTGATGTGATGTGCTGTGAATGACTGAGATTTACTAAAAAGCGAATGAATGTATGAGATTCTAATGATAGATGATGGTTGATAAATCAACTCTCATTAATTATATAACAGGACATCTATTTTAAATCTTAGTTGGATCATATAAATTGAACGGTTCATAAAATTTTTGGGTTATAAAATTCTTCAAATAAAATTAGACTTATCTAATAATTATCAAGTCTACTTTTATGTATTTTTATAATGAACTAATCCATCCTAAAAACATTCAAGGTACGCTGCTTAATTGGGGTTTAAGTTTTAATGGGCTGCAAATGTCAAGGCCCAAGCCTTCTATCCCAACCTTGCAGAACCGGGCCAGCGATGGGCCCACCACTGATGGAAGCTTCTAGTAGTCGCTAGTCTTCCCATCTTAACCGTCCATATTAAAACCGACGGCGGGATGCGCCTGGATTGCATTTATATGCGCTTCCAGACGCTACTGGAAGCCGGAAACTCCCAGCGATTCGTCTGTTGTCCCGTCGTCCCCCTCCCCCTCCCCCTCCCCCTCCGGCCACGGCAGCGCGGATCTCCGGTAAGCCTCCTCCTCCGCTACCCGCGTCCATGATCCCACGTGTCGCGGCGTGTGGTTGCCTCTTGCGATGTTAGCACGTAGCGTAGATTCGGTGCGGATCGGATGGTTCGTGGACCGTGGGTTCGATGAATTATGCGTGCTCCTATCTCGGTTTCCAATGGATTGATGATGCGTTTGCGTGTCTTCTCTGTCGATTCTTGTCAGGTTGGGAGTTAGGGTCTTCATGACTTCATCCCCACACAGCACAAATCAAAGCAACATATGGATTAGTTTTCGTTCCATTCCTTTTGTCAGTTTTTGCCAATGGCTGTGCGTACATTCATTTCCCATTTTTTCCCCCGAATTTTAAGTGCTGCTGTTTTGAAGGTTACGTTTCTCCTACTGGAAATGGGATTCAAATCCGATTTGGAATTGCAGTAGCAACGGATGATGTTGCAAATCAAGTTCTTGTCCTTTCCTAAAAATATTCGATGTGTGTGGTGTAATTTCTGACCCCTTGCGGTGCACTGGTGATTGGTGAATGGTGATGCTGCAGAAATCTCTAGCTTACCAGCGACGAAGCGAATCCAGGCGCGGCCATGGCTGAGCACCTCGCGTCCATCTTTGGCACGGAGAAGGACCGCGTAAACTGCCCCTTCTACTTCAAGATCGGCGCGTGCCGGCACGGCGACCGCTGCTCCCGCCTGCACAACCGCCCGTCCGTCTCGCCGACGCTGCTGCTCTCCAATATGTACCTGCGCCCGGACATGATCACCCGGGGGTGGACGCGCAGGGCAACCCCGTCGATCCCGACAAGATCCAGGCCGACTTCGAGGACTTCTACGAGGACATCTTCGACGAGCTCAGCAAGTACGGCGAGATCGAGAGCCTTCACGTGTGCGACAACCTCGCCGACCACATGATCGGCAACGTGTACGTGCAGTTCAGGGAGGAGGACCAGGCTGCCAAGGCCCTGCAGTCGCTGACCGGGCGGTTCTACTCCGGCCGCCCCATCATCGCTGAGTTCTCGCCGGTGACCGACTTCCGGGAGGCAACCTGCCGGCAGTTTGAGGAGAACAACTGCAACCGTGGAGGATACTGCAACTTCATGCACGTCAAGGAGATCAGCAGAGACATGAGGAAGAGGCTGTTTGGTCATCTGCATAGATCCCAGAGAAGCCATAGCCATGGCCACAGCCGGAGCCGCAGCCCGAGCCCGTACCATTACCGGAGGGACTACGATTGGAGGAGCTCATCACACTCCCGGGACCGAGACGATTACCACCATGGAGGTAGCCGTAGGAGCAGCGAGAGGCACCGCACCTACGACAGCGACGCCAGCAGGCGGCGGCACAGGTCGAGGACTAGGAGCCCGGTCAGGGAGGGCAGCGAGGAGAGGAGGGCTCGGATTGAGCAGTGGAACCGTGAAAGGGACGCAGCTCAAGTCTGAGCTCTGGACTACTTGCTGGTTGCAATCTTGCAGTGGCGTGTTCACCATTTGCTCATGTTTCTCATCTTGTATTTGTAGATGGAATTGACTTGAACTGAACTTGGATGTCTATTACATTCTTGCTGAACTTTCTGTCTGGTGCATGCGTCAATGGAACCTATATTTAGTTTTGAATTTCCACTGTTTGAGTGAATCGGTACATTTTTATTGTTCTTGTCTAGTTGTGAAATTGTAACAGTAGTAATTGCAATTTGCAATTTTAGCTATTGATGAACATGCAGGTAGGCCAAGTAAATTCTCTGAACATGCTCATTGTATTGAGGTTTGCTTTTGACAACTCACTAGATTCTCTGAACATGTTTGGTATCTTCATGATATGGAGCCTACGTTTATTCTATTATTCAGTCGTATATTCACTTGCTTTCATTATTGACTTGATCAGAGCAGCTAAAGCATAGGGACTGCATCCTGATCTATCCTTATGACTGCAACACGTTTTCGATGACAATAGCTCAGGAACATTGGCAGAACGACGGCGCCCAGTTCATTCCTGAGGAGGCAGAGGCACACGGAAGATATAGGGAAGTCGGCAAGGTTTTCCATCGAGCAAGCCTGCCTTGTGGTAGGACTCGACACTGTCAGCGATTATCTCCTCCAGTTTCCTCGGGCTCCACCCAAGGTTCTTCAGTTTCTCTGATGTCACTGCAACCTTGTAATCCACATCAACCATTCTGCCAAAAAGAAGAAGAAAAACGGAGCTGTTCATAATCTCTAAACCATGGTCTGGTATGATAGGATGTTGCTGACACAGTGGTGGGGATATTGCACCTACTTGTCTGCATAGCTGAAGTTAGGGTACATGCTCTTCATCAAATTCAACACATCCTTCAGGTCAATTTGGTCCGTTGAGCAGATGTATCGCTCAGATGAGCCTGCCTTCTCGTATACCAGAAGCAAAGCGTCAGCGACATCACGGACATCTATTATGGGCCAGAATTTGTTGTTCATTATGTCAGGGCCTCCTGCATTGCAACCAAACTTAAGGGATTAGTAGTAAGTACAAGGGAAGAAATGTTGCAGAAACCTCCATGCATGTATCAGAGGGTGAACCTTTGATCATAAAGAGGAGAACTTTGGTGGTAGTATTGAGGTGCACAGTCTGCAACAGTGGTCCAAACACAAGGCAAGGGAGAAGTGTAACGACATGCAGCCCGTTTTTCTCTGCATATTTCAGGCTCATCTCTTCAGCTTCAGTCTTGGCAAGAGAGTACCAGTTCTGCCAACACAAGAAGTTGTTGGGGTCCTTAAGTTAATTCAAGCTACTCACTAGCAAATAGCAATCATCGTAAGAAATAACTAATGGTGATTAAGGTGATACTGCATCATGGAGGGGTGATTGGCAGTAGATTTCTGACCTCATATTCCTTGCAGAACTTCTTGTCTGACCAGACAGTCTCATCTTTCAGCCTGTCATGATCATAGCTCGGGTTAAAGCATACTGCAGCAATCGACGATACGACGACGAGTTTCTGAACACTCGCAGCTGAGCAAGCCTCGAGGACATTTTCGGTGCCCTTCACAGTAGGAGCCATCACCTCTTTCTGAATAATCGTGTTTATCATAAGTTCAGCAGAGATGAACAAGGCTAAAAATCACACAGAGATTTTCGATTGTTCAAAGAATTTGGATACAGTATACTGTGTACTACTTGCCTCTGGATCAACCGTCTTGTCGTCCGGCACCGGAGACGCAGGATGGAAGACCCCCTCGCACCCGGCGAACGCCGCCCTCAGTGAGTCGCCGTCGAGCACGTCGGCCTTGAACAGGCTTAGATTCTCCGGCGCCTTCTCCAGCTGCTTCAGAAACGTGTTCTTGGGATCATCTGAAGCATGTAAAGAAAACAAAAAAAATACAAAAAAAAAACAGACCTGACCTAACAGCAAGCAAGATGCAGCTAGCACAAGATGATGAGAGGCGAGAGAGCGGACAGGTGGATGGATATACCTGGGTCGCGGACGGTGGCGTGGACGGCGTAGCCCCGGGAGAGGAGGAGCTTGACGAGCCACGAGCCGATGAACCCGCCGGCGCCGGTCACGCACACCCGCCGCGGCGGAGTCGTCATCTCCAGCTGTCCCCTGCTGCTAGCTCCCCTGAGACGCTTCGTCTGCAGCCACACAATCTGCTATTAATCTCGCGACAATGAGACGTCGTCCTACATAGTGACACTGGTTAAAAATTACAATTTTATCAAGGATGGCTGCACTCGATCTGTTGCCGGACAATGAGCAGTGACAGGAAGAAGCAAGGCAGCGGCAGGTTTGCGGAGAGGAAGAGTTAAGAAGCCCAGCACAAGAGTCCATGGGCCAATTGATGTAATTGCTGCGTGCGTGTGCGTATGAGTTGAGAATAAATACGAGACCTGGAAGCTGTACGATGAACAGAACGAAAACGAGATAAGAAAAGGTGGTGGCGGCGGATCGGCAAGAATGACCCTCTTGCTCGAGATTATCCTATCTGTTCATGTGTTTGAGTTGATCGGCAATAATGTTGATGTTTAGCGGTATCGCGGTGAATTCGTCTCCAACAGGAAGACAGAATGTGACTGCACGACGGGATTCGCTGTGCGTGGGAGAAACAAGAAGATTGTATTTTAAGTTCTGTTCGGCTTTTTACCCAAAATAAGTACCTGGTTGACCCATATTTTTAAAGAAAAACTAAATGCACCACCCAATTTTAGGTTTAAGTGTTGTAGACAGTCGAGATAAGCTACACCAAACTGAACAAGGATGGCCGGCTGCTGCATCGCTAGCTAGGCACAAAAGCATCATACATGTGATGCAATATTTTGGTTAAATCAGTCGATCTTTGGGCCGTTGGATTTAAGATCCAACGGTCCAGAACTCCAGATCCCATCGTCGAGCCTGGTCCGAAATCCAACCAGAAACAGCAGTGACCAACAGCAAACTTAGGCCTAATTTGTGAGGTCAGGATTTAAGTCTATTCTATTTCAATGTGCTTATATTTCAAACTAAAATCTCAGCACATCAGAAGATCATCATCTGGATCATGAGATCTGATCGAACAACTCTATCTTTTTACATAAATCAGATCTAGTTTTTCTTGAATATATAACCATGAGTACATATAGCTCCTCCATTGCAGTGGGTTCAGTCCAGAACAGTACAGGTCTGCAGCTTCCTGATGTGCAGCAGAGTTCTTCTCAAGAATTCCGAGCAGATTTGCAGACTGCTACGAAATCAAATGCAGTTGTAAACTCACATATCACCATCAGTAACATGTCCATTTCCTAGGCCTGAACAACGAACACACTCGTCAGCTCCTTGTGCAAGACAAAGATACAGATTACACAGCAGGCAACATACATTCAGAGTTTCAGAGTTTCAGACATTCAGACATCCTCACGCCTCTGGAGACGAGACAAGCAAGATTTTACTCAACCAATCGGTCACTTTAACTTAGAGTACAATCCGACATATCATCTAACAATATAAGGTGGTCAGATTTATTAAGAGCAAAAAAGAATTACAATTTGCAATAGGCAAGAACAAAAATAACAGAAGCAAGAAAATTACAACTGCCAGTTCTTCAAGCTCAACATCTGTAATTCTTTGCCACCGACGACGGAGAAAGAAAACAACAAAAAACAGTTGATGGCTTTGAAAAGCTTATTGAAGGCAAGCATGCATTCATTGGGGACGGGCCTACTCTGTCGTGTCCAGGCACGGCGAGCATTTCCTCTTGGAAATTTACTATAGTACAAGCATCTACTGCCACCTTATTTACCCCCACGCCGGAATTCGCCGGCACATCGCTTGCCCCGGCGAGATCGACTGACAGGTACGGTCTCCGGCGCCGATGCCCGTTGCACGATGCTAGCTACAGAGCTCAGAGATGTTGATGGACACACCGAAGCCGGTGAGCAGAAGCATTCAGAGACTATGAAATCTTGCTGTTCGTTGGGAGTTCGTCAAAAGACTGGCCATCTTTGCACGGACAGGGGTAAAGCTGCAGGATTTACAGCGCATTTGAGCTCGTAAATAATGTGGTCAAACGAGGAGATATGGTGCCGGTGAGCTCAGACCGGTCTACTTACTGGTATTAAAATCCGGAACGGATTGTTAGTTTACAAGGCTCCAAAAGCAGCCATCATGGCCGCCTCCTGTGAAAAAAGATGAGTGCAATTTCTTCAGTTTTTAGGTGAGCGAGCTCAGCTCACATAGTCACATGGGGGAGCCCTCTTACTTCCTGCCTGCCTTCTTTTCGCCTTCTCTTTTTCTCTTGGCTAATATTTCATCCGTTATATGTTATATATTATAAATCGTTATTTTAACGTTTTCATTAAATCGACTATGAAATATATTATTTTTTTTAAAAAAAAATCAAATTTGTATGCCAGTTTAAAAAATTTCAAAAATAATATCGAGCCCAACCATTGGCCGACCGGTGCCACATGGCAGCCAATCGACACTTGGTCGGCCCACTAGAACCACGTCAGCGTCAGTCGACCGATGGTTAGCCGACTGACGCCCGACCCGCGTCTCGTCGCGCCGCGCGCCCGCCCGTCACACGCTCGGCGAGAGGCGAGGGGGTGGGCCGGCGAGGGGGTGCGAGGGCGTGGGGCTGGACGGCCATGGGGCGTGCGGGGATGACGCGGGCGGGCGCGCGGCGCGACCTAGCATCCAATCGGCCAACCATCGGCCGACTGGCGCTGACGTGGCGCTAGTTGGCCGACCAAGTGACAACTAGCTTCCACGTAGCACCAGTCGACTGATGGTTGGCCGACTGGATGCTATTTTTGATTTTTTTAAACCAATATATAAATTTGATTTTTTTAAAAAATACTAATTGAAAAAAATCGAAATATATCATAATAGCTAATACGCCTAATATCGTGGTGTATTTATAATTTATCTAATTCATGTAAATGTGGTTGTATTTTATTTAAAGTTAAACTTGGTTGAAAATTCAAACAACTTTAATTGATGCTTTTGATTTTTCTCTTGTGGTTTGGCAGTAAGTCAATAACTTAAAGAGTGTTGGTTTCTTCCAAACATAAAAGACTGTTACTACTGTTTGTTGTATTGTACTTAATTGATGTATTTCTTTTTTATATAGAATTGACATGCCACTTGGCTCCACCAATTTCATATCACTTTAATTGAGCAGCATACCATTATTTTCTTTACCTAACAAGACCAATCTCTTGGAGGGTGTGACTCAACAGTGTGTCACCACACTAGCTAGTTTTCTGTCAAATATGTAATGGTTTCCAACAAAGTTCTGCCTAACATGACAAAATGCTCTAATACCTAATTGGCGTGTGCACACAAACACAAACACAAACACAAACACAAACACAAATACAAACACAAACACAAACACAAAACCTTTCTTTTTCTCGAGGAAAATAAACATGAACATAAAGATGAACATGATGAATGATGAGGAGAAGCAGTCAATATAAGTGGTCAGTTTTTCTCCAGCTTTTGCAGTTTCCCCCCACCAATAATTGATTTGCAAGGCAACAAACACCACAGTGGATGAACTGGAGCCACACATCAATTCAATGCCACCTCTCTCACTTGGGTTGTTAAAACAACACAAAAGATTCCATCCATCTATCTTTATCCAAAGAAGAGTTGTTTTCTTGGGGAATTTCTGGCTCAATCTTGTTCTTATCTCCTTCTCATGAGATGAATAAATTTCTAGCTAGGGTTGCTTAGGTGTAAACCATTTCCATTATAAAAAACTTTTTGATAAATATTTTTTTCTCTGTGTGGATAAGCTAATTAAGCTTGGCTAGCTGCACTAGAACAAAGAGAAAGTCAGAAGGAATGATACACGAAAATAGATGGCTTGTTTCTAATAAAAGAGGAAAAATGATGGCGTGCACATCAGGAAATTATATTGGAGCAAAGCTACTACAGTTCTTGTTCTCACTTTAATTCGGTGTTTGTTACGTGAAAAAAGTGGTCGATTAAGTGCACGCAAACATCAGTGTGCAATTGTTGCACAAACGCTTTCGGCGAGAGAAACATTTCACGTTGGAATTACAGCTGAATTTGCCCGAATTTAATGTGTGTATAGTGTATTGAAGGGATTTTTTTAAAATATTTTTTTAAAAAAATAAATTTGTGCGTCCATTTCAAAAATTGCAGAAGTAGCATGCGGTTAGCCGACCAAGAGCCGACTTAGGGGCGAGTCGGCTCTTGGTCAGCCGATTGTTGCCATGTCAGCAGGAGTCGACCGACCAAGGGTTGACTCCCTGCCAGGTGGTCGCCAGCGCAGCACAACGGTTAATTTCTGCTCGACTGGTGCCACGTGGCGTCAGTCGACGCCGTTGCACTGCGCTGGCGGCCACGTGGTAGGGAGTCGGCACTTGGTCGGTCGAGTCCTGCCGACGTGGCAGCAATCGACGGACCAATAGCCGACTCAGGGGCCGACTCGCCCCTGAATCAGCTCTTGGTCAGCCGACCACATGGTACTTCTGCAATTTTTTGAAACGGACATACAAATTTGATTTTTTTTAAAAAATATTTTTTTTGAAAGTGAGCGAGAGAATCGCTACTATATATTAAGGAGAAAGAGTTTTACAAACAATACATGGAAGCGGTGAAAAACGAAAAAATAAAACAACTAGAAAAATAATCAAATTAGATCAATTTAACGACGCACAAGCACGCCTGAAGGAGTCGAAATCCTTAGCAATAAGTTGGGCAACCGTGGAGATTGATTCGAAGGAATTAGAAAAAATATGACAGTTACGTTCCTTCCACACGTTCCACCAAATGTAGATAAGGAGCCCACTGAAACGATTACTGTTCTCTTGGTTCATCGTTTTTATGCAACTCCTCCACCAGTTTTGATAGTCCTCATTGATTGGGAGTGACGAGATATCCGTAAGTTGATGATGATCTAAGACGTGCATCCAAACTTGCTGAGTGAAAGGACATTCACAAGCAATATGACGAGGTGTTTCCAACCCAGTTATGCAAAGAGAGCAGAACGGATTACAGGGCCATCCTCTCTTCATAAGATTATCAGCAGTAAGCACCTTATTTTTGAGAAGTATCCATACGAAAAATTTGCACTTTGCTTCCGCAAGACCCTTACAGAGCTCACAGCTTATAACTGGACTACTACAACCCACAAACTGCACCATGTAAGCTGATTTCACCGAGAAGGAGCCATTGTTTGTCCAGCGCCAAGTGATGCAGTCTTGCCGTTGAGGGTGCAAAACTACATTTTGTAGTGCCATGGCGAATTCAATGTACTGCTGGAGCTGTCGGACTGAGGAGATTTATCGGATCCCAAGCACCCAAGCATTGTTATCTAGGGCTTGCTTGACCGAAACCATTTTATTTTTGCAAATACCGAACATATCAGGAGCTGAACATGCAAAAAGTGCATTTCCAAGCCACTTGTCTTGCCCAAAGCTTATTCTCTCACCATTGCCAATCTGAATTTTGATGGAGGCGTTGAAAAGATCAACCTCTTTTTAAGAGCAAAGCAGTGGCAGATGTGCCTATGGCCGTTGAAGATCAGATCGCCTCAACCAAAGCCAACGAAGGCGCAAGGCCCGACACATAGCCTCTAGGTTATTATTTAAAAAAAATTTGTATTCAAGGTGGAGCTGCTGTCCGTTGGATTACAGATTGAAGGTGGAGATCTCACATGTGTATCATGTGCACGGCGAACCGATGTGCACAGGATACTTCCCCTTAAGATTTTATTAGCTCGTCAAATCTAGCTTTAAAAATCATTGATTCGGAGTTAAGATTTGCTAGGTAAATAATCCCATCCGAATTATTAGTATTCCAACCGTGGACTGTAATTACTACCATTTTGTAGTAGATGCTGATCAAAATCAGTACGTAATTTCTTCATCAATGTTCATCGTACTGAAGCTCTGAATTTGAATGTTCATGCGTTTATCTTGCAAATTCAGACGTGGTCTTGGATTCGAAGACGCGGTTGTTCTGCAGCCATCGAATTCCTTTTGATTTTATTAATAAAGGAAAATGCAGATGAACATCGAGTATATCCTCCTTAATTTTCACCGAAAAATTCAGTATATTGTCCCTAAGATAAGTGGTACATAATGGCACATGTATTTGAGAAAAAGTTCAGATTCTAAAAAGTAATTATAGTTATCCGGATTACGATGCTCTCCAAACATGCGAGAGAAGTGTTCGAAGAGGGTGTTTAGATCCAGAGGCTAAATTTTAGCCCGTGTCACACCGAATGTTTCGATATTAATTTGAATGACTAAACGCGAACTAATTATAAAAATAATTGTAAAACCGGAGACTAAATCGCGAGACGAATTTTTTAAGCCTAATTAATCCATAATTAGCAAATGTTTACTGTAGCATCACATTGTCAAATCATGGTGTAATTAGACTCATTAGATTCGTCTCGTGAATAATCCTCCAATTATGAATGGGTTTTCAGCTCATCTTTTGAGTCGATAACGGTGGTTAGCGATTTTATTATTCCTGATTTCTCTTCCTTCTCTACGGCAAGGGAGTTAGTGTCCGTGCCCGCTTAATCCTCCCCCTCCTCTCTCTCCATATAATCTCATGTGGCTATTGATGTAATTGAACTTTAACCTCTTTTGAGGTCTTCACCCTTCCCAATATATTTAGCGGCGGCCCTCTCGCCTTGCTTTTAAAAAAAAGAGAGAATGCGGCCAGTTCCGACGGTGGGAGGGTAACATACAGGTAGATCCGACGATGGAATTGGAGCCGCCGCTGAATCAATTTAAGGAGAAGTGATAGGTAAAAAAACTTGACGCTAGATCATTGCTAAAGTGCAAACTTTATTCGATTTGCAGGCAAATTCCTCGCACATGCACTCAAATATCTCTCGTAGGCCCCCCTCTTTCTCCCAAATGATGATAATAATTCTTACTCGAGTGATTGCAATTATTACAAAGCATCATGGATAAGAGAAAATTAAACACATTTACTTCGCCGTGAAGTATCGAGCATTGCGTGGGACAAGATATATAAATTTTTAGGGCAAAACTGGGTCCTCTCAAGCTATTGGTACTGCTTGTGTTTGGATCTTTAGGGGATTTTATACGTGATCAACTTAACATCGCCGTCTTCTATTTCGGTTCCATTTCTATTAACCTAATCTTAACCAATTTTATAAAAAATAAACCAACAGATGTAACATTAGATTAATTTTGTTAAATCCGGGATTTCTTAGAGGTAGAATTAACCTGCTTTAAAAAGTCTCGCATCTGATGTAAGTTCACCTTAGGGTGTGTTTGGATATATGGGTTAAATTTTAGTTCCCGTCACATCGAATGTTTAAATATTATTTTATTAAATGTAGATTATTTATAAAACCTGTTCATAATTAGTGGATTATTCGCGCGACGAATCTAATGAGCCTAATTACGTCATGATTTGACAATGTGATACTACAGTAAACGTTTGCTAATCGTGAATTAATTAGGCTTAATATTTTTTCTCGCAAATTATCCTCTGATTCTGCAATTATTTTTATAATTAATTTACATTTAGTTCTTCAAATTGATATCCAAACATCCAATGTGACTCAAACTAAAATTTAGTCCCTTATCCAAACACCCCTTGAGTATACATTTATGCATGTGTTCAAACAAAAAAACATTCTCCTTTGTTTGTTTATGATGTTGCAAGCTAGTGGGCAATGCTTGGATAGAGCATGTGGTCAGATTGGAAATGGTTTTGATTAGGTCCAGTCCATGGACACAGTGAAACACAAACTCAACCAAAGATAATTACACAAGCAGATAAAGCCACAAGCAAAGGAGGACACAAACTAAATATAAAAGAAAAACTAATTATATACCCTCCCTTTAAATAAAAATTAAAGATTTATCCTCTAGTCAATGTATCGTTGACCTGAGTGAATTTTATATGTCCGAAAGGTAAATCATGAATTTTCATTTAAAAGAAAAATTAGATAAAATTTTTATGTATAAAATTAAGTTATGGGCTGCTTCACATACCTACCTGCTCATTTTTTATTTCCAAATTAAAACCTTTTCTTATCGCGCAGATTACGGGCGAGGAGACGTTAAGAAAAGGAAAAGAAAGTGAAAAAGAGAGAAAAAAAATTGGAGACGGGCGCGCGAGGGGAATTTACGTAGGAGACAAGCGAAATCCCTAAATTTATCCCCCTTGCCTTTGTTTGGTGTTTGTTTGAGTGGTCTGCGACTACTCTTGAGCTACATCTCTTCGCATACGACTTTGCAAGTTTGCTACTTTGCTCCTCTTATAGCTTTTTTCCTGTATTATTTTCTTGCGGTTTGTTCTTAAGTACTCGGTAATGTCCTAGCTTTCTGATAATTTCTTGGTAATTTTGCTGCTTGCTTGCTCGGGTAGGGATCTGAATTTCGGCGCGTACTCGCCAAATCCTGACCAAAGTTTGGATTTTAAACACCTTCCAGGTAGCTATTATCCATTTTGTTTGGGTTTACCGTTTCTTCCTACAATTTTCTTTTCCATTTCCCCCCATTTCCTCCGCTGTTGGAGGTTTCTCACCCAAACATATCACCTGTCTGCGCTGTAATTTTTCTCCTCCGCTGTTCGTCGTTAAAGATTCCAGCTTTGAGGAACGCGGGGTTTATGGGTTTTTGCAGTTCTTGTCTTCCTGAGCTTGGCATCCTTCGCAGCTCGTAAGCTCAATTCTGTGGGGGAAAAGCTGCAGCCTTTAGTTCAAGAAATCAGTGAGTTGGTGAGTTACTGGGGACTGCTTCTGCTCGGTGAGGAATGATGGAGGTGAGGGCATCTTCGGAGCAAGGGATGATGGCGGGAAGGGAGCCGTTCGGGCTGCCCAAGAGCTCGCCGCCGTCCTCCGGCGGAATGCAGAGTGTGCGCATGGCGTACACACCGGACGGCACCCCGGTCTTCGCTCCGGTGAGCTCCGCCCCGCCCGCGGCGGCGACGTACCAGCCGGGGGGAGGCGTTGCGCCTGGGCCCAACGCGGGTGCTGCAGGAGGCAATGGCGCGCCGGCTCTCCGGGCGGACGCGGGGGGGCCGGTGCTAAAGAAGAAGCGCGGCCGGCCAATAAAGTACGACCCAGTCGGCTCCATGTCGCTGGCATTGGTGCCCGCGTCCACTGCGGTGGCGGCGGCCGTCGCCTCCGGGACTCTCTCGCCTGCTGCCACGAAGTCAGCGGACACTGTGCCGTCGGCGACGCCGGTAGGGGGGAAGAAGAGGGGACGGCCAAAGGGCTCCACAAACAAGAAGCACGTGCCTTCTTTTGGGAATATCGGTACATCTCCATTCTAAATTACTAGTATTCCTTTTTTTTGTTAAAGTTTTGTTGTTTTATTGTGCTCAAAAGGAGGGAAGTTTAGAAGAAAATGTTCGTCTCCATTTTGTTGTTGTTTGTTTAGAGCTTAGAAAATTACTACCAGGAGTCCTGAACACTCTGGACTTGATCAGGGTTGTTGGTTGGTTTTGAACACTCTGTATGCAGGTTGCTGATATTTTCTAGTTTCTACCCTTTTTAAAAGGAAACACCCCTAATTAGTGCAAAATTAAGTAGGAAAGTTTAATATATTTGTTCAGTAATTTTGTGAGAAGGAATACTTATGGCTCCTACTGTTTTGCTGTTACATTGCTGAACTATGATGTGTGTTTGACTGATATTCTGATATGTGTGTTTTGCACTTCTTTTAGAGGTCTGTAAATGTGTTTGATCTTTGCTGGTTGAATTTCATTTTGCAGGGTCAGCAGGAGCTGGATTTACACCTCATGTTATTTTTGTTAAAGCTGGAGAGGTAAAACTGCGTTCAATCTTTGGCTCTTTGCTTTCAATATGTTTCATACATCTAAGTTTTGGACGCAACATTGGTCATTTGGTTACACAGTGTTTGAATTTGTGAAAATTTATAGTCTTATGCTTCCATCCTACATTTCTACAACTGATCTTTGCCAATATGTGTAGTGTGTAACCGAAACACTAATACACTATCTATCCAGATGCTGAATTTTATATTTACAGTTCACATTACCTTAGTCGGCATTAATTCGATATCACAAGAATTATGCTATAGAAGTGCTTGGTGAGTTTTGATGGTGTGTAGATGCAAGCATATGTCTGTAGGGATGAAATATAAATAGAATTTCCATCTGCATTTCAGGATGTATCTGCAAAGATCATGTCGTTCTCTCAGGATGGAAATCGTGGAGTGTGCGTTCTTTCAGCAAACGGGGCCATATCAAATGTGACACTTTGGCAAACGGCTACTTCTGGTGGAACCGTCAAATACGAAGTATGTACTTTATCAAGATTATCTATTTTTCCCGTCAAATGCCACACTCCAGAAGCTGTCAATATGAGTTTTTTATATGGTAAATATGGTGATGTTAATGACTGATCTAGCTGGAGTATTAGCTCTGTTGGAGAATTACCATTGTGGATGGTTCTTATAGACTTATAGCAGTGTTGAGTAATTACCCAGAAAACCTTATAATTTCCTGTGAACAGGGCCAATTTGAGATACTGTCACTGTCTGGTTCGTTCCTTCCATCAGAGAACGGTGGCCATCACAGTCGAACTGGTGTGCTCAGTGTTTCACTAGCCGGTCCTGATGGCCGTGTTTTGGGTGGTGGAGTTGCTGAACTTCTGACAGCTGCTTCACCAGTACAGGTATTCTTCCTTTCTTACTCCAACCTTCATTGATCAGACGTGTAGAGTTTCTTATAGAGCATCTATCTATATGTAAGTTTGTTCATTATAATATTCTGATCTTCTCTGTTTCTTACGAATTAAAAGCATATGGTTTGCTGATATTTATTCGGTGTCTTAGCCTTCCTTTGGTTCATTTTGGCATCATGTAGTTTTCGAAAGGGACACACTTTATCCGTTTTCGAATGGTTTGCTGAATGATGCTACTGCTAGTGGATACTTTTTTTTGAAGTTGTAGCTTCCTGATTGTGTGTCTCAGTAGTACAGAATGACTAATGACTAGTTACCAATTCTATGTCCACAGATTGTGGTGGGAAGCTTCAACACAGATGGTAAAAAGGAGCCAAAGCTGAATGCTCCTTCAGATCTTGTGTCTGCACCACCAAAGATTGCTCTGGTTGGGGGGCTGGGGCGAAGCAGCTCGCCTTCGGCTTCGAGAGGCGCTTTGAGTGAACCATCAGGCGGCCATGGGAGCCCTCTGAACCAAGGTGTCACTGCCAGCAACCATGGCCAGCCAGGCCTAACCAGCATGCTCTGGAAGTGAGCTCGCTCTGCGTCATCGCCGTCCTCAGTGACTGTTGTC
Source organism: Zizania palustris (assembly GCA_019279435.1). NCBI lineage: Eukaryota > Viridiplantae > Streptophyta > Magnoliopsida > Poales > Poaceae > Zizania > Zizania palustris. Next base: position 25,121,774 of record JAAALK010000287.1, on the reverse strand, counting down.
GAACCTGCAAATGGAAATGTGGCAGCGGCGACACTCCGACACGTCGCCGTGGATCCTAACTAGCTCCTATCTAGTGTAATGTCTGAATCTGAATCAGGCAAGAAAACTGTAGCTTGTGCTGCTCAGTCTCTAGCTAGCTCTGGTGTAGGTACTGTGCTGCTCATGGAGACTCAATCTGTTGTTAGGTGGTTAATCGGTTATTGTCGACTGGACACCGATAAGATCTCATTGTTTCTATGTAACTATGTTGCGTTTAGTTTGTGTTTCAGTTCCTTCACCTTTTTGGTATGCTCTGTGCAAGTGTGCAGCACTGCAGGCTGCAGCTGAATGTCCTGGACATTTTTTTTCTGCTGATGCTGCTAATCCATTTCTGTCACTGCACTGCGTGTCAAGCTGGAACTCATGGATTCAGTTGGCAAGGAGAGGCAAACAGAAAATTCTCTTTTTTTTTCTCTCAAAAAAGGAAGAAAAGAACAATAAAAAAACTCTCTTTTATGCAACATCTCTGATACTTTTGCAGGTTTCTGAACTCCGATGGGCTCTGAGCTACGTCTCCGCGGATTGTTTACGGTTTCCTAGAAACACGTCTTCGGCTGGCTGGGTTCTCTTCCACAAAGGCGCCGGAGAAAGCAACAGCGGCCTGCGGGACTTCCGGCGCCCTCGCCGCACCGGAGGCCGGCGCAAGCGGCGGCGAGGAGGACCGCGCCGTCGTAAGAGATGTCTGTGCGGATCAAGGCGGTGGTGGACAGGTTCGTCAAGGAGCTGCAGGAGGCGCTCGACGCGGACATCCAGGACCGGATCATGAAGGAGCGCGAGATGCAGAGCTACATCCAGGAGCGCGAGCGCGAGGTCGCCGAGAGGGAGGCCGCCTGGAAGGCCGAGCTGTCCCGCCGCGAGGTGTCCATCTTCTTGCCTCCCTCTCACTCACTCCCCCTCCCCAACCAGTCCAACCCGCCTCTTCTTTCTCTTTTCCAGTTTCTTCCGGTGTTGATTCCTTGAAGGATTGGTTGCTGAATCCAGATGCATTTCCACCCCGCACACAGCCATCCCATCTCCTGGGGCAAATCAAATGTTCATTTTTTTCATATGAACTGGTTGCCCGTTATAATGTTGGCTACACATGGACATTTTCAGTAGTAAACTAATCAGTACTGATCAGATCAGATACGTGCATATACGCCTTGAATTTTTCAGTAGTTAAGCTGTTGTGTTAGCTACATGGGCATTTTTAGTAGTTAAGATGCTCAGCACAGTGAGCTTATTAGTTGTGATGAGAATGTGATTATGTGACTAGCTCTGACCATGCCATAGTTTTTCAGTTAGACAGTTGCTGCACTGCTAATGGAGCTGATTGCATTTTGGTGAAATAATGTTAGATTGTGACAACTCGCATTGGTAGAATTGAATATTGGAGTGCGGCTGAACTATGTAACTATGTTTTAGGGCTACCATCTCAAGATTCTCAAGCTTTCAGGTTTCAAATATATTGTGGGAGAACATAAGCTTTCCTAAATAATCTAAATTTGTGGTTTACTTCATGTTTGAATTGGACCTTTTCCTCAATAGTCGTATGACTCATACCTGCTTCATCGTGTGACACGCCGTTAGAAGAATGCATATGTCTTGTTTCTTCACAAATCACAACTGAAGTTTATTGCACCCATTTGGCTTGTTTCTTGTTACTTGTTTAGCTGTCATTGCTGTTGCATTGTGATTGTGTATTGGCATGTCTGTCTCCTATCCATAGCATATGTTACATCAGTGATTCAGAAAAAAATGGTGAACCCTATCATAGTTGATAGGTCCATTTGAAGACTACTATTGAGATATCAACAATATATAGATACTTATATCTTGTGCTGTGTGGCTCTCTTGGCAGGTTCTGGTTGTGATTCTGCTGGATAAATGAAACTCCAAATGCAAGTGTATGTTGTTGGTATATGGATTTGTTAAACATTGTCGTTGACTGCAATAAGGCATTTGATAAGGGAAACTGGAATAATCAATCCCTTGGTTCCTGTCTATCAAAAAAGAAATCACTTGTTTCTGTTCTGGTTAACTGTCATGCAAAGTATTTTAGACCATGTATTAGTAGTGCAGTGTAACCTGCTACAATTGGATATTTGCCGGGTTAGGAGCATGAATATGTTGGGTGCACATATCCTCTTTCAGATGGTTTGAAGCTTGAACAAACCTTTTTTCACATACAGAAAGTGAATCTTTCCTGGTGGCTTCACTCATATTTCTTATTCGCAAATGAAATGATAATATTGGATATCAGCAGTGACTTCATGGCCTTCAGCATCACCACATGACTTGATTCAATTGCATGTTTCACAGGCTGAGATTGCGCGGCAAGAGGCAAGGCTGAAGATGGAGAAGGAGAACTTGGAGAAGGAAAAGAGCGTGCTCATGGGCACTGCTTCCAATCAAGACAACCAAGATGGTGCCCTCGAGATCACAGTTAGCGGTGAAAAGTACAGGTGCCTTCGTTTCTCCAAGGCAAAGAAATGAGAGATGAACTAGACGTCGAGAAGCTAGGTGTGTACTGAAAAGATAGATCTGTAGTGGTGTAGTGGTAATGGCGATCCTTAATTTGATTCAAATTGGATTCTTTTCTGTCCAGTAAATTCTGAAATGTAAGCATATGCCATATTTTTGTGCATTATGAGCAATTTTCTGAACAGCTGCAGCAGTAGGGCTTAGTCTATGTTTGGTTCAACTTTTCCAACTAACTTTCTAGCCAGGAAGCCGGAAGCTGAAACAAAAACAAACGTGTTCTAGGATTAATCAACTTTTTTAAAAGCAATAACTTTTTCATAGCCTAAACTGAAAGCCGGGAGATCCTAACTTTTACAGCTTCTTAATTTAACTTTGAACGAAAATTACTCACCACACCATTACAACATATCGGTTCATGTAAAATATGAAAAGGTGAAATTTTAGTAAAATGTATCATTTAGTGTTATGTGTTTTAAACTCACAATAGTTTTTACACAACCTTATTATGGATTTGACAAATTTTCAACCAACAAAATTAAACATAATTATAAAGTTATGTGATAATTATCCAACATATATCACACATAACTATATAAGTGAATAAAATAGATGTGAGCAACTTGGAACTGGATCTCATTACCTCTACGATGGTGAGCTTAAAAAAAATCGGGCCACATGATTCTTCTTAAAAAATAACAACAAAGTGATATTAATTCATTATTTTTCAGTTCATGGTAACTTTTACATAACTCATGCTCCTATCCCAGAATAGATTTTTCAGAATTAAATCTCAGACTTAACTTATTGAGATGCCACTAAGGGTGCGTTTGGTTCTGCTTTTAAAATCTGCTTCTGCTGTGAAAAAGCAGAAGCTGAATCAAACGGGTTTACCAAAACTGCTTCTGCTGTGAAAAAGCAGCTTTTTTCTAGTACAAATTTGGAAGCAGCCTGGACCCTGCTTTTCTGCTTTTGCTTTTCTGCTTTTCTGATTTTTAGTACAGATTAAATAGTATGAATTCAAGGTGTCTTAATTGATCTAACATTATTATGGTTTATATTGCATTGCACAATTTCATGAGATAATATGTGGTCGGTTATTTTATAATATGAACTATGAATTTTTTATTTATCTAATATATTTTTTAGTTATTTAGTTGCATCAATGTTGAGTGTTTCCTATTTATATATATGTATAGAATATTATAATGGTGAAAATTATGTAAGTTATAAAAACAGTCAGCTCACAGCAGTTTTTTCACAGCAGCTTCAACCAAACGACTTTTAGCTTTTTCACAGCAGACAGTTCACAGCAGCTTTTTCACAGCAGGCAGCTCACAGCAGCTTTTTCACAGCTCACAGCAGAACCAAACGCACCCTAACACGGATCAGCTGCTCATAAAGACAACCCGTAGTGGTGGGTCCCACTGGCAGCTGGAAATACAGAGAGGAAAAAAACCCTCCTCTCCCCGGACAGGTGGACCCAAAGGGTCTGTTCGTTTAGGAAGGGATTGAAGGGGATTGAGAGAGATTTAAGGGAATTATAGTATAAATCCCCTACAATCTCTTCCAATCCCCTTCCCCAAGGGATTAACCGAACAGCCCTAACCCAGCTGGTCCGGAGAACAATTTTTTTTAAAAAAAAAAATCGTGCGATCGACGGATCCAACGGCCATAAATGCTCGCACGTCCGCCGCGTTTATAATGTGAAACAGCCCGCGCGCGCGCGAGTCGGAGGAGCACGGAGGCCCCCGCCGGTGTTGGTTCCGGCGATGGGCGTGACGTACCGGAGGCTGGCGGCGTCCGAGAGCCGGATAGGCGGAGGCTCCGCCTCCGCGGCGGCAGCGGCCGCGAGGGCGTGGTGGGCGGCGGTGAGGCGGACGGCCGCGCGGCTGTACGCGGCGGCGCCCGCGCGGCAGCGGCGGAGGAGGCTCACGCGGGCGCGAGCGGCGGGGTACGAGTACGACTCGGCGAGCCACGCGCGCAACTTCGACGACGGGGTGTGGAAGGCGGAGGAGGGCGTGTTCTGGAGCACCGGTGGCGCGCGCAGATGACCGCCGACCGTGGCATGTCCGGTGAACTGAACCGCAGATCCATCTGTGAGCTACCTGCCTGATTAGTGATTGCTTGTCTAGAGGATTGGTTTCTAGCAATGTTAGGGCAGTTTTGTTTGAACCATGTCTATGCGTTTTCGCGCAAAATTTTTTGAAATCGGATGATTGATGGGGAAAAGAATCTCAAATTGACAAATTTTGACGGTTAGAGTTTGCAAAACCTGCTCCGCTATAGCGATCAGACAAATGCAGAGAAGGCTCTCGTACGGCGACCTCCAGGGCCACACACGTATGACTACTTGGTGGTTGCTGGAGCAAGAACAGGAGCAGGATGGAGGAGGAAGAAGAAATCAGAACCGTCCCTTTTGTATTGACGGCCTAGATTGGATCTACTGCATGAAAGCGCATCTCTGCAGTAACAGGTTTCACCGCAGAGGATCCGCGTCCGTCTGCGAGATCACAAATTCACGGGTAAAAATAAAAGTAAAAAAAAAAGAGAGAAAGTAACGGTCCGTCCAGCGACAGCCCGTCCAACCTAATCCCGTTCCGTTCCATTTCCGCTCCTCGCCATCCCCAATTAAAGCCGGCCGCGGCCGCCGCCGTCTCTCTCTCCGGCATCCGAAATGGCGTGACCTGCGTCCCCAAATCGCTCGCCTCCGCACATCAAAATCCCCTCCACCACCGTCCTGCTTCCCTCCGCGGCCCTCTCGCCGATCAGGCGAAATCCCAAATCGGAGCGGCCCCGCGAACCCTAGCCCTAGCCGCCGCCCCAAGCCATGAAGGCGTCAATCAAGTTCCGGGACGACGACCGGCCGCTGGTCCGGGCGAAGGTCCCGGTCGGGGTCCTCGGGCTGCCCTTCCTCTCTGGCGTCTCGACCGGCGGCGACGCCAAGGATCTCCGGTTCGACCTCTCCACCGCCTTCCCCTCCGGCCCGACCCTCCGCCTCTCGTACCGCCCCAACGACTCGCTCCAGCCCTTCGCCCTCTCCGTCCGCACCGGCCTCGGCCCGTTCGGATCTCCCGCCGGCGCGCCGTTCGCGATCTCCGCCGAGTTCAACCTCCTCTCCTCCAACCCTCCTGCGTTCTCCCTCCTATTCAAGCCCCGCATCGGTGATTTCTCGCTCGCCAATTCCGTCCGCTCCCCGCCCACCGCCGTCTCCTCCATCCCCGCTCCGCCGCCGCCACCGCACAAGCTGGTCGATCTCGCCAACAGCGATGACCACGAAGGCCACAAGGAGATGTCGTTCCGCGGGAACGGGTTTGCGGCGAACGTGGCGACCGCGGGGAGGACCGGTGGCGGGGTCGGCGCCCTCCTCTCTGGGATGCGGCTCACGACCCGGAGCGTGCTGCCTCTGTGGAGCAAGGCGAGCCTGCGGTTCCAGTGGGGACTACGTGTGCCGCCGGAGCTGAAGGCCGCCCTTGCAGACGATGGGTATGGGCGTAAGGCCGGCAACCTCGCCGTCAGCAAGCTGCCACTGCTGGTCATGAACAAGATCACCATTGAGCACACGCCACGGACTCCTCCACACTCCGATGCTCTCAACAAGGGGAAGAAACACTCACCAGAAGGCGAGAGGGAAGAATTCTCACTGGTCAAGAGGCAGCTGGAGGTACTGAATGCCGAGGGCATCATGCTGCGGCGGTCCGTGGAGGACCTACGAGCTGAGATTGGTGGCAGTAGAACCACCTCAATGCCTTGCAAAAGCGATGCTCGAAGGTCACCGGCGTCACTTACATCTCCACAGCAACCTTTCACGGCAAAGCCAGATCGCCATGGGAACAGGAAGGAGCTGGTGGTGGACAGCGGACTGAAGCCGGTGTCTGATGAGGCAAGCGAGGAGTTGAAGAAGGCATTGGAGTCTCGCCGCAAGTGAAGTGAAGCAGCAGGACCTCCTGACATTGCAACCTCTGCAAACTTGACACGGCTGCTGTGATCAATCTTTGTGCCCAATAATACATTGGTAGTTGCAGTTTGCGTCCAGATCAGTGACACAAGTGGAATTCTCATAAGGTGATGTAATAATCTCGCCTTATTTTCCAGCTCGTTGCTCGTGGTAGGATTTATCTACAATTCGTCATGTATAAACTCGCCTTTCTTTTTGCTCCGTGCGTTCTTATATAGTAGAAGTTTCAACTCCATTGAGACTGTAGTACTCTGTCTGTTATAAAGTATAAGTTGTTTGATTTTTGAAGTCATGTTTTAAAATTTCAATCAATTTTATAAATATATATATATATAACTATAACATTAAATTAGTTTCTAATATTTTAATACATTTTATATAAACTTAGTTAAAGTTAGACAATTTTAACTTAAAAATCAAATGGCTTATAATATGAAATGAATAGGTATAAGTTTTGCAAATCCTCTTCATTTGAGTTATTGTGCCTATTATAGATATTTAATACTCTCTCCATCTAAAATATAATATATTTTAGAATTCAAACTTTTTAAAATGTAGCAACCTAACATTAGTAAAAGATTAGTTTTATCTCTAATGTATTAGTATTACTTTTATACTTTATTACTCGTTACTTCGTTTGACTACTTTTGATCTACACTCATCCACCTCAGAAAGATATTTTAACTACTTTTGCAATTTGGTTCATACGGAGTAGTTTTGATGTCCTTGAATTTGCTAAATCTAGCCGAGGAGATAGATTTCTTGTCAGCTTTTGCACTCGGCACGTAAGAAACTATGAATAGAGCCGGAAAGATTGAAGCAATGATCCGACGACTGACATGACCAATCCATTCAAATCTATGGACATAGATATGTAACCAGACTTTACTGTTGTAATACCACGTCCAAAACTAGTTTTACTAAAATACCACTTCAAATAATGAAGTTCACCGATTTGCCGTTCAGATCATTTTCATTGACTTAGGTGGTCTTATATATTAACCTCAGAAATGACATTATAATCAAGGTACACATCTTATAAGTGGCAAATTCACAAATTTTCCAATTCAAAACACAGGCTCATAATAATGGGCACTATTCATCACCACCCGTTGTTGTTCAGGACGGAATCAAGGACAGGCTCAGTGCCAAATCAAGCTGGTGCGAGTCAAACTTTTCATCCGTGCCAATCCAAAGCAGCTGATAATCCGCTGCAAACTACAGTAGTTAGCTACTTAGCTCTCCCACGTGTCAAGCTCCACGGGCTAAAAAACGCAGCTTGCCGAATCTGAATTATTGGCAATCTTCAGCACAAACAGCTGGACCATGATTTGATCCTGTTTTGCGTGAATCAAACCTGTGTGGTTTGGATGGATTTGGACGAAATTTCGTTCCAGTTTTGTAGTGAAACAATGAAACTTTCTTGCTGTGGTAGTTTGAATTGAGTTACCACTACCACTACCACTCTACCAGGGGCAATATGGGAATCGCGTAATAGAAAAGGCGACAGGTGGGTCCCAGTTTGAGAGCGGCACCCTCCCTCTCCTAAATATATAACTTTTAGGTATATGAATACTTTAAAAATAAAATGAAAATAATTAAGTTGATATATTTAACATAAAATTTAAACTCATGTATTATGTTTTGAGTAATAAAATTATCAAATTGTTTTTCAAAAACCCCCTAAGGAATGCAAAAATTGTCTTCCATGGAGAGACGAGGCTATCCAATCTCTCTGATAAAAATCGAAGGAAGCAGAGAGAGAGGGGGAAAACGACGGGAAAAAGGAACGGAGGAGGGCGCAGCTAGCCGGAGACGCCTCCACCGCCACCACCTCCCACGAGAGGGAGAGGGAGAGAGCAGATGGGGGACGGATCAGACGGACCTGACGTGTTGCCGGAGGTTGCTGCTGCGGCGGCGGCGGCGGGAGGTGAGATCTGGGGGACGTTGGAGGAGTTGGTCCTGGCCTGCGCCGTGAGCAGGCACGGCACGGGGAGCTGGGACTCTGTGGCCATGGAGGTGCAGACGCGGAGCCCCCTCGCGGCTCGACCTAGCCTCACGCCCAACAGCTGCCGCCTCCGGTTCCGCCAGCTCCACCGCCGGTTCTCCTCCGGCGACGACGGCGCGGCGGAGGAGGAAGAGGAGGAGGCCGCCGAGGCGGAGGGCTGCCCCGACGCCTCCGCCGCCGACGGGTGGATGGACGAGCTCCGCCGTCTGCGCGTCGCGGACCTCCGCCGCCAGGTGGAGCGATGCGATCTGTCCATCGGGTAAACATACATAAAAAATCAAAAATAAAAATATCCCCACTTTTTGAAAAGACTTTAACCGCGTCATTTTTGAACCGTCTAATTGCGACCACCCGATCTCGAGCTTTTAAAATTAAATAAGAGTTTTTTAAAATTAAATTAATGAGTGTTTTTTTTCCTCTCAGGAAACTGCAGACTAAAGTGAAACGGTTGCGAGAGGAGAGGGAAAGGAGCCTCCACGGCGGCGAGGACAAGACGGAGACGGCGAACGGAGACGGAGACGACCGCCTCTCCAGCGACGAGCCCGGAAGGTCGTGCAGGGAGTCTAACTCCACAGATCTGAAAACCCCGGCTCGCCCCAGGGATCACAGCGTCAAGGAGGAGGATGAAGACGAAGACGAGGAGGCGGCGGCGGCGGCGAAGCAGGAGGCCTCCGGCGAGTCCGCCGCGGCGTCCAAGGAGAGCTCCGATCTGCGGAGCTCGGCCAGCCTGTGCCACCGCCGGAAGCCCGGCGCCGCCGCCGAGGACGCGGACGTCGACGAGGCGTCCGCGCCGCGGGCCCCCGCTCAATCGCAGCCGTTGGCCGCGCTGCTCGACATCATGGCCATTAGATTTGGTCCTCTGCTCGAGCGCCTGCACGAATGCCAGGTAAAAAAATAATTTACTGCTGTTTTTTTATGAAAATTACGAATATATTGCTTAAAAGTATTAATTATTTTTTAAGCGGAATTATCGATTTTAGGAATTATTTTTTAAGCTTCTCTTTCAAATGATGTAAGGGTAAAACCGAGATTTCAATCGAACTGTCAGTCGGGCCCACACTTAATTAACGGGTCCTCTTCTTAATGGTCGGATTAGGCACGCATGTGGCATGGTGACCTGTGATTAGGAGCACTAACCGGTGGTCTAAACTCTTCATTACCTGGACAAATCACTCTAAACGGTGGTTTAAACTCTTAATTACCTGGACAAATCACTCTAACCGGTGGTCTAAACTCTTAATTACGTGAACAAATCACGTCATCGCTTGCTTAGTTTGCTTATGACTTTGCATTTGTTGGGGTAGGTGGATGCGGGTGGATAGGAAGAGGAATACCCGCGTGATTTCGCAGAAATGTTCTTCGGTCCATTCAAACGAACGCGGAAATTTCTCGTCGAATCGGAGAAAATATCGAGAAATTTGTACGGTGTGATTTGAAAACTGCAGAAAAAAATGGGAAAAAATTCGGATGTTTCGTTGAATCATTCTGCCGGGAGGGGATGGTTGGGTGCAGCGTAGCAATCAGTTGGGCGGATGCGGTGCATTCCAGCCGGATGCCCCTACAGATATTTTCTCCTTTTTATAAAAATTCGATTTTTATCGTTTACTTTTATTTTTTTTGATTTGACGTGCAAGTTAATCAATAAAATTTAGAATTTTCTTGTTTTCTTTTATTTTTTGACGTGCAAGTTAATCCATAAAATTTAGAATTTTCTTGTTTTCTTTTATTTTTTTTGACGTGCAAGTTAATCTATAAAGTTTAGAATTTTCTTGATTTCTTTTATTTTTTGACGTGCTAGTTAATCCATAAAGCTTAGAATTTTCTTGATTTCTTGTATTTTTTTTGACGTGCAAGTTAATCCACTTGCAGGAGAGCGACGCGTATCGTGGCACGATCAGGCGCCACGTGGACCTGGATATGCTGCGAGGGAGGCTGGACACGTCGGCCGGATTGGGTGGCGGCGGCGGTGGGTGCGGGTACTACCCGGCCGCCCAGTTCTTCCGCGACGTGCTGCTACTGTGCGCCAACGCGCTCGTATTCTTCCCGCGCGGGGGCGCAGAGCACGCCGCGGCGGCCGACGCCCGCGCGCTCGTTAACGAGGCGCTTCGGCTGCGTGAGCCGAAGCAGGAGTCTGGCGGCGCCGCCGCCACCGTGGCGGTGGCTGGGACCGCGTCTGGGTCCGCGCCGGCAGAGGAGACGCGGAGGGTTGAGACTGGAGGCGGGGGAGCTGACATTGTTGGGTCGTTGATCGAGAAGGGAGGGAAGCCGCTCATTGTTTGCCGGAAGCGGAGCTCCATCGCGAAGGCCGCCGCGGCCACGAGGAAGGAGGAGAACGTGGAGAAGGCTGAGGCCGCCGAGGAAGGTGAAGGGAGCGACGACGGCGAGAAGATCTCCATGGCGGCGACCAAGGACAAAGCGTGGGGCTTGAGGACGAAGAAGGGCCGCGGCCCCGGCAAGAACTCGGGCGGCGCCGCCCAGAGCCGGAAGATGGCCAAGGTCCCGGACGGCACCGACGCGGCCGCAGAAGCTGGCAAGGGCGATAAGAAGGGCGCCGACGCGGCCGCCGGTGTGCTCGCCAAGAAGCGGAATGCTGTGGACTTCCTTAAACGACTAAACTCGTCGCCATCAAAGAATAAGGCGTCGACGATGGGGACTCGGAAGCGTGCAGCGGCGGCGGCGACGCCGGAGCACCAGCAAAAGACGCGGAAGGTGCCCGTCAGGAAGGAACCCGGCGGCGGCGGCTCCAAGAAGGGCGGCAAGACTGCCACGCCAAAGAGAAGCGTAGGGCGGCCATCGAAACGAGGAGCATCCACCCCCGTGACGCCACCGCCGTCGAAGAGGTCCAAGGTGAACCAGTCGGAGAAGCCGACGTCGGCGAAGCGAGGCGGGAGAAGGCAGTAGAATTCGCCAATTCGGGCAGTGTAGCTAGAACATACTGTAGCAGGTGATAATAGTTCAGCTCAGTAATTTACAGTACGTACTACTACTAGTTCAGCTCAGTAATTTAGCATGTTCGTCGTGGACTGACATCCTGTGATGAACTGACAGATCGTGTGACGTTTGTGTCTGTAGCAACTCTTGCCAAGGGCTGTTTCAATTCTTTAGGTTAATTTCCTTTTTTTCCTTTTTACTCTAGGTTAAAAGTGGTAACCATATTTTCTCCCCAGGCTAGAATGGCAAAAATCTAAGTCACTGTCCATTTGTTTTTTATTTTGTAGCCCTTCCGCTAATGGAAAATAAAGAGAAGCAAAACAAAAAATATAATGCGGTGAGCGTGGATCGAACACGCGACCTTCAGATCTTCAGTCTGACGCTCTCCCAACTGAGCTATCCCCGCAATGATATTTGCAATGGTCAGACAAACATCTAATCCTGATAGAATCATGATTATAAACCGGAAAAAACAAAAAGTTGAGCAAAGGTTCTCCTTTTACATTACAGCACAGCCAACCAACATTGGAGGTTCATAATGGAGGGATCAAAGGTCGGTGCACTCCGGCAACAAGGAGTGGAGATGGCGACCAAGGATTCAACAGTTTTGGGGCACTGAACAAGAATAAGCTGGCATATGTAAATAATCATTTCTGGATGATTAGAGTTTCTGCTAGCCTGTTAGAGGGGAAATACAGCCAATCGCTTCAAGAAAAAGGCGCCCTGAGCCTTATGACCTGAACGTTTTAGCAGCCTAAGAAACACTTCTCAAGTACTTGTCCAGTACATGCACTTTTGGCATGGCAGTGTTCCAAGGCATGGTTTCTTTTTACCAGTGATTGAGACTGGGGTTTCGCAAAAGCCATCTTGAAATTCCAGCACCTTGCCGGTAACAACTAAGAAGCAACGCCGTTCCTACCCATGTGGTCACCACCAGAAACCATTTGGGCCTCGTTGGCCAGACCTTCTGTTATATGAGGACTGGTTAGAAGAAGAGATCAAGTAACGTAACAGATTTGAAAATTTTCAGTAACTAGTGTTCAGTAACTAGGAAGAGTTGAAAATTTTCAATTGAACCTTACACCAAGTCACATCCAACTTTTCTCATTTTGGGCAGAGTTTCAAGTTTCATGCTTTTCTAATGATTGGGTTGTGTATCAGTTCAAGAAACCTAAGATACCAGTGTGGATAATGTTCCTCGCCCATCAAGGTACTATTTAACTGTGAAAGATATAAATAGAAATGTAAAATTGACCACTAACTTACCACTTTCACTATCTGATGCTTCGTCAAGTCTGGCTATCGCATCAAGTAATGACTGCTCCTGGTCCTACAAGGATTCTCAAATGAGGGATAGAAGGAACTATAAGGAGCTTTTCTCCATCTACATAATTTTCTATAGAAAATTGCATAGGAACAGAAGAGTCAACTCACTTGTAAAAGTTTCCGTGCCTTTTCAATTTCACCCATATTTGGAGGATTGGACAATACCCTCTCCACCTGTGTTGGGAACACATACACATAACTGTGAGGTGAAAATACTATCTGAATACATCTGGATGCCTAATCTCTAAAGATAACTTTACCTCTATGACAACATTTTCAGTGTTAGGTACATCAATGTGACCAATATTCCTGTTACTGCCATTTTGGGGAGGAGCATAATTCTTCATAGACTCATTTCGAGAAAACCTGCCTCCACCCCTACTTGCCATTGCCATTGTACCATTGTTGCTTGGGTGCCTCTTCATCCCAGGATGAGGACCCAAACCATCTTGATTTGAGATGCCTTGATCATCAAGGTCCCACATTATATCTTCAGGTGCCAACTGACAAAGGATTTGTCACCATCTTTTGATTAATTAACACACAGTGGCAATTAAGCAGGATAATTCAAAATACCATATTCTAGGGGGAAATAACAAAAGTTAATTTTCTAACAGATCAGACTTGGTATTCAACCAATTCCATACTCTAACAAATAATCAAATTTAAATACACTTATAGATCACCCTACAGTTCAGTTTCAGAAGCCTACAGATAACTAAAGGTTCTAAAATTTAGGGGAAAATCTGTTTCACACCCAAACCGTCCCACCCCACAAAATCATCAATATAACCCCCTTGCCCTACAAAACCATCTAAAATCCCCTCAAGACAGTTGTGACGGTGGTTTTGCCACCAAGGCAAATAATGTGGCTGATCATGTGGCAGTGACTCAGCAAATGAAAAATACAAACTAACTGCATAGTTGGTGTCAGGTACTCAAGTGTGAGTAAAACCCTATATAATATCTGGATATCACCATGGATACGCCAGCCACTACCTACACTGCTCAATTCCAAATTCCTTTATAGCTTTTACTCTCCCAAATCTTACTGAGTTTCTGCAACTCCCATGACCCTAAATAGATATAAGGAGGTCCATCAATATACTTTCTAGTTTCATTTGTCAAATCATTGGAGCACATCACCAGCAATGGTGGTAAGACCCTGTTCCAAGTTGCTCCAGGGGAGTTACAGAGATGATTTCAAGTAGTTTTAGGAGGTCATCTAGTCTAGACAGGTTTCTACCCCAACAGAGACTAGATAATCACTAACACAATTGTGACAAGAAATCTGCAACAACAGAAAATCATGTTCTGTTTAGTTTTAGTTATTGGGCATGCAAACAGAAAGTCACTAGTTAGTCATTGCAACAAATCAACATACACCAGCACATGCAATATATAAATTTGACTAATCTATAGCCACATATAAAGATCTAAAAACGTATTTACAGATTAAAATAAAAATAAAAATCGGTGCACAGACAGAAAACAAGATTATGGTAAAAATACAGCTTACATCACTAAGTCTGACTGACTCCCAAGTCTGGGCTATTGTGCCCATGTCATAGACAAGAGCGTGTTTGCCCTGAAAAGTATAAGAAGAGTGCATAAGATTGCATGACAAACATGCAGATCTGCAGCAAATAGACAATAATAGGTGAAATAAAACAACAAACCGTAGAAGGATTATAATCGGTTATGGTAGCCTCATAGAAGTTGTTGTCATCTGGCCATCTAGTATAAATTTTCCGGTTGATCAATGATGTTGGATCCATAGATGGCAGTGCGTGCGGTGTAGTCTGTAATGCACAAAAAATCATGATATAAGTATATAACTATTATGGGAATGCAACAAACATGACCCACAGTATTCGAAACTCACTGTCCTAGGTTTCTTGCCCCTTGTTGCTGACAAAGGTCCCCACTTTGCAGATGAAGGAACTGAGTGAGAAGGCATAACAGGGGACTGGAGTCCTGCTGTCTGGGAAGGGATTGAAAGGGATGTCCTTTGCCTCTTTGCAGCTGGACCAGGTTCTGTGTCATGAAGAACTCTGCTGCCACGATGCTGCCCACTCTGGGATCCACCTCCCTGTCTCAACTCCCTGCAAAACATTACAAAGTATAAATGATTAACAATAAATACAAATATACAATCAGTTAAACACATGTGCAAATGAGAATTGAACACTGTATGTAAATACCTCATTCTACGAATGGCCACATCTTCATTAACCTTGTTTAATAGCTCCCTGTGTTCCTCATCAGAGACTCTCAGTTCTTTCCTGAGTTCGGTGATCAAACTTTCCTTTTCCTGCACAAAAAGATATTCAGTTTTATTGTTAGAACAAAATAACAGGGGCATGGAATGGCTACTGAAACTGTTAGCATGAGTTTAAGTTTTTATATATGGCATTTATATATACCCAGGATATCGCATCAGATTGCACTTTAAACGCTCTAAGAACACCTGTATACGCCTCTTGCTCAACCCGATGTATTTCGCTCTCCAAATCATTGTGTGGTCTAATGTAAGGAAATGGCCCAACAGGTGTCCTTCCATTTGCACTGAAAGATCGCCCTCTTAATCTACTATTTTGCACTGGAGGGAGATCATCATCTGTCCCTGTAAACAAGGGCGAGAGATCAATACCATAGAAATTTTGATAATGAACAGACTGCAAATCATCATACCATGAGATTCACTAATGGTTCAGAAAACAACAATGTAAATGTTATATGGAATACAGGATTCAATGCATGCCCACAACAATTGGAGTATTGGACTTGACAATTTGGCAAAGCCTCAAAGATGTGTCAGAGCCCAGAGTTGGCCAGAAAAACAAATGTATTTGGCATCATGGCATCAGTCTACACCAAGGGTTCGGCAACAAGATCTCTCTCTATTTGATCAGGAATATGTAAATGCAAACAGTGGTTTCCTGAACACTTCACACAATTTCAGAAAGATACAAATTAGCCAATCTTTATGAGAACACGCTACACAGCAAGCAGTTCATATCAATCCATTAAGTAACAACTATTGCCAACCTTGTCTTGAGGCTTATCGTACCCTCCAGAATATGAGGCCATGGTTAATAAAATGCATACCCAAACGACCAAAAACAAATGTATCACGGCATTCGCCGCCTCGATTACAAATACACAATAACCTACAGCACACACAATTTATCTAACAATATGCACGCATGTACTCAACCATTGTTACTGAAGCAATAATTTTGAAAATGATTGTCAATTTATTATCGACGGGAGGCAGCTTGCCGCAGCAAACAAGCAAGCTAGCGGAAAAGAACAACATGACAATCAACAAAACGCGGGGCGGAGCGGGGCTTTACCACCCGCCCAAATCCACCCGCCAAATAGTTGGGCCAAATCAAAGCGACTTACCGCTGTTGTCGTAGGGGTTGTACCCCATGGCCTTCATGGACCCGCCGGGGCGCGCGACGGGAACCTTGGAGAAAAAAACAGCCGCCGCGACTCCTCCCGATCCGGACGCCACAGCACGCGCCCGCGCTCGAATCCGGAGATATATGGCCGGATCGAGCTGCGCCTCGGCCGATTTGGGAGGTTCTAGGGCTTCGAATTGGATGGGGATTTGGGGGAAACGCCGAATCGCAAAGGGTCGGGGAGAGGAGGAGACGCACCCGCTCACGACTAGGTTTAGCCACGCACTTGCCGGCTCGGCTTGAGCCGGATCCACTCGGTCGGCTCGAGCTTGGATGGGTCGGCTCTGCCAGAGCCGATCCGTTGCGGCCCGGCTCGAGGGGAATCTGAGATGCGGTTGAGCTCGGAATCTTTTTTCCTTTCTTACCTCTGTTCTTGTGCTGCTATTCGAATCCATTTTTTTCTCACAAAAAATCCTCTTTTTTGCGTTCTTTTATCTGATCTGAATGCATTAATGCAATGACGCTGAGCCACATGTTCAGGCATCTTTGGCGAATCCTGTACGGATTGGAGCACATCCTACTTTCTATGAACTGAGAAAAAAACGCGATCTTGATGCAAAAGCTAACACACAATTCTCATGGCGACCTCCACTTTTCGCAATGGCGGCAAGAACCGAGCTTGCACTGTATGTATATTTAAGTAGTCGAGTTGAGTGCAGATCAGATCACAGTAGCTTGCTGCCGATTCGCCCAGGTGAAAAAAAATGTCTAACGCAACAGTGTCGCCGTGGATTACTCTGCTCTGCCTCGTCTTCTTGGCCACTGGCAGTGTGCACTCGTCGGTGATGGGGTGCAACGGCGACGACCGCGACGCGCTGCTCAGGGTCAAGGCGCAGCTCGGCGACCCGGTCCGGCTATCCTCGTGGCAGCCGTCGACCAACTGTTGCGCCTGGGAGCCTGCCATCTTCTGCTCCGAGTCCGGCCGTGTCACCGGCCTGGCACTCTTCTCACTGGACGTCTCCGTCCCCGTGCCGCCGGCGATCGGCCAGCTGTCGGAGCTCGTGATCCTCCAGATCGAGTCCATCCCCGGCCTGTCGGGCCCGATTCCCTGCTCCTTCGCCAACCTCTCGCGGCTCGAGGACCTCGACATCGCAGGCACGTCCATCTCCGGCCCGGTGCCGGCCTTCCTCGCCGACCTGTCAAGCCTCCGAACCCTCGTCATCGCGAACAGCAGGCTCGCCGGGCCCATCCCGCCGTCACTCGCAAGCCTCCCCAACCTCAGGTACGTCGACCTCAGCGGCAACATGCTCACCGGCGCCATACCGCCGGGGCTGCTGCACGGGAGCTTCAGGTTCTTGATCCTGTCCAACAACCAGCTGACCGGCGAGGTACCGAGCTGCTACGGCGTCGACACGGTCGACACCGTCGACCTCTCCCACAACCACCTCACCGGCGACCCCTCCTCGTTCCTGTTCGGCATGACGCGGCCGGCCACCAAGATCGACTTGTCGTGGAACGAGCTCGAGTTCGACATGACCAACGTCAGGTTCCCCCACCACCTCAAGTTCCTGGACCTCAGCCATAACAGGATCACCGGGAAAGTAGCCAAGTCGCTCATGGACGTCAGGCTCGAGCACTTCAACGTCAGCCACAACGAGCTCTGCGGCGAGATCCCGGCGGGGAGGTTCATGTCGTCGCACGGAGCAGATTGCTACGCTCACAACAAGTGCCTGTGCGGCACCCCTCTGCCTCCATGCGACGCAGGCCTGCAGAGATAGAACTTCTCAAGAGCAATTCCCATTTAGGCGACGACGATCTCTTCGTGGTGCTTGTCCTTGTTGCAATAAGCTTAGCTCCTGCCTCTTCATGAAAAAAAAAAGGAAGAATGGTGTACCGAAAACTGTCGAAAGTTCATTTTAAAAATTGAGGCTGTGTTTCGTTTGTTTTTTCCAACCAATTTCTTCAAAAGTTGTAATTTTTTCTTATACAAACTACAAAAGCTCTATAAAAGTTATTTGCGTCCTAATTTTTATTTTTTACAGCTTTCCAGTCAAAACTTCTAAAGAAACTTACGTCCGGCTAGGGGGGAGTTTGGCTCGGAGCTCACGAGTTAGCTCGGACTCGATCGAGTCAAGCCTGACTCGGCTCAATGTGCCACTGAGCCAAACTTGAGCCAAACCTCATGGCTCGGCCAGCATTTGAGTCGAGCCGAGCCGGCTCGTGAATCGGTTCATTGGCTCGGTCACCGACACATGAAGGGAATCTGCTCCTATATCTAGTGGATAAAATCATGGATTCGTGTGTAGTAGACAACATCAAATCACGTATTTTTATCATTGTGTGAGCACTGATCGAGTTGTGAACACCGAACAAGGGATACATCTCCTCTCCTCTCTTTATGGTTGGCGCCACCAATGAACTCGACGACCAGCGATCCTTGGCACACTACTCCCACTGGTCACCGCTACCTGCACTTGGCATTGTCGTCTGATTTTTTGAGAGGACCGAGTTACAGGAGCACAACACATTGAAAGAGATTGAAAAAGACAAGTGGATAGTGATACTATCGAGCCAAGTCAAGCCACGACCGACTTGTGGCTCAGTCGAGCCCAAGCCCGAGCCAGAATTTTAGCTCGCTAAACCGGGCGAGCAGCCTGGCTTGGCTCGCTAAAGAGGTGGCTCAAGCTCATTGCCAACCCTACCCGGCCTCGCCTCTGTGCAGGGTTGCGCACACGTACGAACTAAAAGCACGTGGCACGATTCCGAGAAGTTGAAAGACTTTTTCGGGTTTGATATTTACTTAAAGTTTAGCGTGTCAATTAATTCGACAAGTACTTATTTTCAATTTTAATTCGATATAAATTATAGTTTCTAAGTAAGTAATTTAAATTTAGGTATGCATATAGCAAGAAAGCAATCAAGGAAATAAATTAAATCTTACAAATGGTATATTTAACATTTTTAAGAAACGAAAATTTTCGTACAGTTCAATTGTAACCGTGCATTTATGCAATAAATATAATAAGTAAAGTTAATGTCAAATTTAAGTAAGAAATAAATTAAGAATGGAAAATAAAGAACCAAAATTTAGATGGTATATCACCCACATATATTTAGTAGCTATAGATATGATTTATAATTAATTATAGGTGCGATGTAAATTTGCATGGCAAGTACGCGTGTACATATTTAAGTAAGTAAATTAGATGAGTGGATGAGATTGTTCGGATGAGTGATGAATAGAGAATGAAGGGTTGAGATTGATTAGACGAGTAATGGTTCACTCATCAATTATATAATAGGATAGATTAAAAGTTAAAGATGTTCATAAACAGTTTAAAATGAAAAGGAAATAGAACAACCGAAAGAAAATTTTAAATAAAGGAGTTAAACAAGACACCCCTCCTCTTTAATTTTCTAGATAATCTTGTTGGTTTGGTTTCAATATTTCAAAAAACTCTGGCATTGCTCTCCTTTCAGATTTTCAGGTCACTAAGGATCACTAGAGAGGAGATAGATTTCTTTTAGGTTGCAAAGAACACATGCTGGTGACTGATGAGAGCCACTCTTGATGTGCTAGTGGATCATAGATCCAAAGTCTGTTTTGTATAGCAAGCCAAGCAAAGAGCTTACATTTGGGCAGGGTCCAAGTTTTCCAAATGAGGTTGACGAATCTGGTTCTAATTGAGACATTGAATTGGGAGTGGTATGCAGTTTTGGTTGTAAAAGACACCTAATTTGTATGATGTCTAGACAATCCTGTCTTCAACCTTAGTGTGGAGCTGGAATGAAGCAATGGAGAGATATGGTCCAATGCAAAGGCTAGCAAAATCCTCTAAGTACTCCTTTGGTTTGAAGAAATTTTAGAGGAATAATGTAGGATTCAAATTCCTATAGAAATTGATATTATTCACTCCTTTAGAACGGAGGATTGGTGTATAGGAAAAATGAAGGAAAATTTTCTTTTCCTTAGAATTCATAGGAAAAATATAGGAATTCAAACATCCACTCCAACCTCTTTTTTCCTTTCCTTTGCTAAGCCCAAAGCAAATCAATGCATAAAACTTCAAATGAGATAATATAAGTAGCTTTAATATGAATGTTTAGAAAAAAAATCTTGTGATTATTTAATTCCCGTGTTTCAAACAATACATCTCTAATTTTTCCTGTGTTTTCAAATTCTCTGTTTTCTACATACATTCCTATCATATTCCTACATTTTTCCAATTCCTGTATTTTTGGATTCATGCATTCCAAAGAAGCCCTAAGGCTTCTTCGAGATGAGAAGACCAGTGAAATTCAGATCTTGAACCCATTTGTTGTTTTGCAAGTATAAGTTGGCTGAAATAGTTCATCTATTACAGTACTACTCTTATATGAGTACGCTTAATGTCGAGTGTCAACTCGTTCGTATCCGTTTCACAATTTTTTTCTTTTGTATATAATTAAGGTTTAATATAATTATAGGATAATATTTGCGAATAGTATAGTTTTAGAGAAAATATCTAGAAAGAGCTGATCGCACGTATATAAAAATATCTTCTCCTATATCTCTCGTGACCATGACGACGACCACTGCACTGCAAAAGGAGAGGAAAGAAAAAGGAAAAGAAAAAGAAAAAGAGAGCTCTCTTGTGCTGCCGCGCGCGGCCGCGGCCACCGTCGTGCCGACCAAGCTGACGGATCATTGGAGGCTTGACCCTGCGCGCCTCCATCTCCGACTGTTCGAGCACGGACGGGCGGCCACGAGCGCGCCTGTGCGCAGGCGTTGGCACGAGGCTGTCGGCCGGCATGCACCAGCTAGCTAGCGGCAGACATGCATGCACACAGCACCACCGCTGCCGTCTGCCGCTGCCTGCCCACTCGCTCGCTGTACGTAGTACGTGCTCCCGTGCCCCTCGATACCTCATCCCCGCCTGCGAGAAAGGGAAAGCACGTCGTAGTACCTACGCGGCCTCGCCCCTCGCCAAGCATCAGCAGCCGCGCGCAGGCATGCCCCTGCTGCCCTGCATCAGTGTGTCTGTGTGTGTGCACGTACCTTTCGCTAGCTGCGCCTCTCGGCTCTCGCTGCATGTCTCAATTGGCATGTCACTGCGTGTGGCAGCCGCAGCAGCGGCGTAAATGAGTGCGCCTGCTGCGACGGACGATGGGACGGCATGGGCAGCGCAGGTGGAGACTGGAGTGGGAGGGCGGAGTGAGGAGGAAGCCACCGCCCACCGCCCACCGCCCACCGCGCGCTGCCGTGGCTGCGTGGCAACACCAACGGCGCCGTCAGCGGCGGCGTCGTCGATCTTTCCTTGCGCCGGACGCGATCGCCGCGCGCCAGCAGCCGCATGATGCACGCACGCACGCACGCGCTGGTGCGCCTTCCATTCCACGGCTCCATTTCACAGAGGGAAGCAGCACCAGCAAATGGTCAAACCGGCCGGGTGTGGCCTCGATTAGTGATTAGCATAAACCCTAGTTGCAAGAAGCTGTTACGTGAGGCTGCGCAGGGTGACCCAGCCCTGTGATATTCTTATAAAAAAAACTGGTTTTGTAGCACCCGGTATTGCTCAGAACCATCGCCGGAGCCTGGCTTACAGATTCGTCGTCCGTGCAGACGTACACAGGTAACCGCGTTCTTACGGTGCCACCGGTTTCTTGTTCGATTCCTTTCTTTTCCGTTTAATTCGTCTCGCCTCTGGATCTCCAAACAAGAACCAGCAGTAACACTGTCGGTTTGGGTAATAAGTACTCTGAATCAGGGAACAATATCATCTTCCTGTCAAGAACTATTTAGAAGATGATTAGTAGGAATTAGTAACAAATTTGGAAGTCATGTAAAGGATTGGTAGGAAACTTAGAGAACTGAGTTAACCATGGTTATATAGAGAATAATATACATTGCATGAACTAGAACAAGAAAGAAAAAGAAAACACGGCGGGGAGCTTCCCGCGAGATTTACATTTCAGTTCTCGTAAGTTTTTCGAGTGCAATTAGGTTGATAACAAATTGGTATCAGGGGCTCGCTGATGGAAATGGAGATAGAAGCTAGAATCAATGTAAACCTTGATTTGATGTTGAAGAAAAATGGACGAACAAATCAAGAGGATGGATGAGAAGGGAGATCAGTGAAAAAACAACACTCTCGAGGTAGAAAACGGAGAAGACTCGAGAAAAAAGAAGAATGGATTACTTCTAATTGAAGTCTAGTAAGGTTCGGATTTTGTCGCCGCTGCTGTAGGAAGT
Organism: Zizania palustris; assembly: GCA_019279435.1. Lineage (NCBI taxonomy): Eukaryota > Viridiplantae > Streptophyta > Magnoliopsida > Poales > Poaceae > Zizania > Zizania palustris. The sequence goes on along the minus strand of JAAALK010000287.1, from coordinate 25,099,410 downwards.
CACGGCCACCATCTAAGTGAACTAGCAACCGGATATGCTCAATGTCGTCCTCTCCTCTTTTTATGCCCGTTACCCTCCACTACCGTCCATTGGCTTCCACTAGTACCGGTCTATCGGTCTATCAACCAGACTCCTCCATACGTTGCTAGGTCACCATCGGTCTTCCCCACGTTGGATCCGCAATCGTACTAGGTGAGCATTGCGCCGTCACGCTGTAACACCCGTATTTTAAATTAACCGTAAACCTGAACTTTTCAAAATTTCAAAACCAAATCTGAATTCAAAAGTTTTTAAAGGCATAAATGATTTTGCAATTTAAAACATTGAGATAAATTTCGAATTTTAAAGTTTTTATAATTTTGTAAGACTCCTCACACCTTGAAGTATTTTACAAAATTATTTAAAAATTTTTGAGATTCAAATTCATATTTTAAACTTCAAAACCAATTTCCTGAATTATTTTTATTCGAAAAACAATTTAAAAGTCTTGGTGGGCCGCAACCCTCTATTCCCCTAACCGGCCCAGCCCAGCCCACCTCTCTTTCCCTCTCTCCCTGACCGGTGGGCCCGCCCTGTCGGCGCCCTCGTCCGCGCGCGCCCGCGCGCCCTCTCTCTTCTCTCCCTCTGCCGCCGGGCCCCGCCTGTCAGCCGCCCCCGCCTTAACCGCCCCCTCCTTCTTCTCTGCGCGGTCGCCGCCGCCCGTTGCCGTCTTCTCCGATTTTGCCGGCGCCGTTGCGCTCGTCTAGGGCCCCCAACCCCTCGCCCTCGGCCTCTTTAAAACCCGCCGCACCCGAAGCCATCTCCAATTTGCGCAAACGGCCTTCGCCCTCGCCGGATTTCTCCTCCGCGCGCAAGCACTCCACCTCCTCTGCTCTAGCATCCAGCCGCCGCTCGCCGCCGGTAGCCACCGCCACCTCCCTCGCCGTCCACCTCTTCGGGTTCCCCTTCGCGAGGCCTTCCTCGGCATCTCCTCCGATCGCTCCCTCGGCCACCGAGTCGCCGGCGGCACTGCTCACCCGAGGGCATCCTCCGCTTCATCCTCGCCGCCGGCCGTCGCCGTCACCTCTGGTCGCCGTGTTCGGTATGATCCGATTCCCCTTCTCCTCCTCTTTCCATTTTTGCGCTTAGATGCGAGTTCCGCCGCTTGCCGTCGTCTTGCGCCGCTCACCGCCATCCCGCCGGCGCCGGGGAAGAGGCCCCTGGCTTCCCCCGTGCCGCTTTTGTGCCGGACGCGGCTGTAGCCGTTGGATCCGGCGTGGGCGGTCAAGATTAGAAGCTTGATCGGAGGGCCCGGATGGCTTTGACCCAGGTTGACCGGTATCGGCCAATCCTGGCCCTCCATTCTCATTAACTCCCCCGCCTCCTCACCAGCCGTTTGATCTAGATCCTGCGGCCCAGGATGGCCCGGTCCACGGGCACAGTGCGTAGGCACGTGGTGGTCTCGGTCCACCGTAGACCAGGGCCGTTTTATTTTCAGAGAATGATTTATAAAATTCCAGAAAACCCTTTAAACTTCAAAAATTCATAGTAAATTCATTTTAACTCAGATTTTGCCCATTCAAATTTTAGAAAATCCAGAAAATTATTCTCTTTAATTTCATGCCATTTAATTGTACTGTTCATACTGTTTGTAGTACTGTTTTAATTTATTTTTCCTCGGTTTGCGTGTCTAGTCGACGTTGAGGCTTTCGAGGAGTCATCTTTTCCTGCTGCAGACCCGTACCAGTATTACGAGGATCCAGGCAAGTCACAGATCCATTTCCGTGGAAATAGTTGATCATGTTGAACCCATTTTTATTATTAATTATTGCTAAAACCCATAGGCTAATAAATGCATTAGTTACACTTTTAATTATTTAGTTAAAGTTTAGTTTAAACCCTGTTGTGTAAACCCAAGCCATGCTTTGTATTCCGTTCTCCTTGTCGCCTTATAAAATTTATTAGTTAGTGCTCTAAAGTAGAGGCACACTTGCTAGCATTAAAATTTATATTTATTACTAGACAGGTGGATCGTCTCTATACCTTTGTTATATCTCTTCTCATTGTGATTCTGAGTTGTGTGACTTGAAGCGTGGAGAATGGTGTTGCATTGAGCATGGTGGGTTCCGGGTGCAAGCTCGGAAATTGGTTGGTCGCACCCGGGGCACTATAAGGACCGGTCTGCGGGATCTGTTGCGAAGCATAACAGTACTGACCACAAGTCTAATGGGTAAGGCCTAATTCGAAGTATGGGTCGATTCAGCTTGATGCACCGAGCGGAGGGGACAAGTTCACTTAACCCGGAGTGCCAGGTGGTGGCTTGGTCCGACGAGGCACGAAAGGGGGTCTACGTCTGCCAATCGGGGTCTACCCATGATTTTCGGGTGAGATCTCAGTGGAGCGTGGGCGAAACCTGGTGTGGTTGTCCTCTTGCTGAGTCAATTCATATGACGGGTTTTGGCATGAACTTGGTCAGGGTATCGTGGTGGTATCCTGGTGCACACCGGGTTTGTGCCTTGTGGGTAAAGTAGTACACCTCTGATCAGAGTATAAACTTTTCGAAAAGCCGTGCCCACGGTCATGGGCGGCCTAGTGATGTTCTCCGCAGTTAGCATTTACTTTCTGCATTTTTGTGTGAAAGCATTGAACATGATGGAATGGGTTGGAAGAGCGAGTTGGCACAGGTGTGCAACTCGAGGTAGTGGATAGTTATTGTTCATATTTATTTCAGCATTTTATATTCATGTTTTAAATTGGCTCACTAAAGCTTAAACAACATTAAATATGCATTTATGCAAACAAGCCTAGAATATGCTCCCTTGTTATTTAGCCTCCATTATATGCATATCTGTGGCTTGTTGAGTACTTTTGTACTCATCCCCGTTGATTACTTTTTTTTAGATGCTTATTATCAAGAGGATGAAGTCCAGGAGTAGCGACCCAGTCGAGGAGTCGGATTTTGGGATCGAGATGTTCTTCAGGCGCTTTTGTTTTGCTTCCGCTTTTATTTGATTTTGTAATAAGTGTAGCCCATGAGCTACGTTCTATGTTTTTATTTCGTTATGCGTCGTCGGTTTATGAACATCTTGTATTTTGGATATTTTTAAGTATTAATAAAGGTTCGAGTTCATTTTTGAATTCGGGCGTGACAAGATGGTATCAGAGCCGACTCGACTGTAGGAAGCCCCTGGACTGTTGATAGGAACTATTTCTTTAAAAAAAAAAGATTCTAAAATATATATATTTTAAAACCTTGCTTGGTTATACTTCTCATCTAAATTTTCTTTTATTCTATTCTAACACTTCTCTAAACTTCAAAATTTTTATAGCGTATAGTTTTGAGTGAGATACAGATGGGCCTTAGAACGTCGCTTCCGTAGTCGTTAGTCCCGCTTGTTAGGTTACTTGTTAGTGTGCTTGTGTATGTATGTTTGTTTGTGAGTGTATGTTTGCTTGTTATTTTAACCCCTTTTTCACGCTATTCTAAGTTTTTGGTTTTTTTTTGGGTAAATTCGCTGACCTTCTTAGCAGATGGCCGCCAATCCGAGCGACGTCCCTGAGAACAGCAATGCTGACAGAGCCAACCCGGCAGCCGAGACAAACAGGATTCCAGCAGCAGAGGCCAACCGGATTCTGCGCAGTTTGGGTGGGCCTAGCTGGGGCAACACCGGCCCTCGTCAAATGGGACCACCTCCTGCGCCCAATAATCCAACTCTTGCGGAGGTCATGATCAATCAAAATAACATGATGGCTGCACTGATGGCACAAATGCAGAGGCAGCAGGACCAGCTTCAACAGCTTCAGCAGCAGATGATGGATCGAGATCGCCAGGCACCCGCACCAGCCCCTGCACCTGTACATGCTCCTGCACCAGTTCCCGCTCCGGCACCTGCTTCACAGTTGTCTGAGTTTCTGCGAGTCCGGCCTCCGATCTTCTCCAGCACTACTAATCCAATGGAGGCAGGGGACTGGTTGAGAACTATTAGTAAGAAGTTGGATTTGTTGCAGTGTTCTGATCGTGAGCGAGTTGCTTTCGCGACTCACCAGCTTCAGGGACCCGCCGCTGAGTGGTGGGATAATTTTCAGGAGGCTCAGCCAGTTGATCATGTGGTTACCTGGGCTGAGTTCACTACAGAATTCCGGGATGCCCACATCCCGTCCGGTTTGGTGGACCTGAAAAGACAGGAGTTCATGGATCTGCGGCAGGGCAACCGTTCTGTTACGGAATATTTGCATGAGTTCAATCGTCTAGCACGCTATGCTCCTGAGGATGTTCGCACTGATGCGAAAAAGCAGGAAAAGTTTCTTAGAGGCATCAAGGATGAGCTGAAACCTCTGTTGCTAGCCACTGATCACGCTAACTTTCAGAAGTTGGTGAATAGAGCTATTATCCAGGAGTCCGAGTACAACAGAGTTGAGCAGAAGAAACGCAAGATGATCGCTTTTCGATACCAGCAGGGTAACAGCCAGAGACCTCGCCCTACGCCAGCTCCAGTTGCACCGAGTTACCAGCCTCGACCAGCTCCTCGGCCCCCAGCTGTTAGTGGCCCCAGTACTGCAGCGCCTCGTCCACCTCTTCCATCAGCTCCCGCACCAGTTCAGTCTATAGCTCAGAAGGGAGATGTGTTGAAGGATAAAAATGGGAAGACAGTTGTGTGTTTCAATTGTCGTGAAGTGGGGCATTATTCCAACGCTTGTCCACATCCGAAGCGTCCTCAGATTCCAGTTCCGCCAGTTGCCAACAACGCAGTCCGTGCTCGAGTGAATCATGTTACCGCAGAAGAAGCTCATGAGGCACCAGAAGTGGTATTGGGTATGTTTTCTGTCAATTCAATTACTTCAGTTGTTTTGTTTGATTCAGGAGCAACGCATTCTTTTATATCTGCATCCTTTGTAAAGAAGCATAATTTGAAAACTGTGCCATTATCTAAGCCTATGGTAATAATTACTCCTGGGAAGCAAACCCCGGCTGTCTTATTTAGCCCGAGGGTGCGGATAGAGATAGAAGGAGTAAAGTTTTGGGTAGATCCTGTTCTGATCGAATGCAAGGGCCTTGATGTCATCCTAGGGATGGGTTGGTTATTTAAGCACAAGGTCATGATTGATTGTGCCAGCAAAAGGGTTACTTTGACCAGTGAAGATGGAGCAGTCGTCTCATTCAATATGGCGGAAAGAAGAATCAAGAAGTCCATGGTGAATCAAGTAGCCTTAGAAGAAGTGCCGGTTGTTCGTGAGTTCATGGATGTTTTTCCTGAAGATCTGCCTGGTATGCCGCCGAAAAGGGACATCGAGTTCAGAATTGATCTTGTGCCAGGGACAACTCCTATCTCAAAGCGTCCGTATCGAATGGCCGCTAATGAGCTAGCAGAAGTGAAGCAAAATATTGAAGACCTTGAGCAGAAAGGGTATATTAGACCAAGTACTTCGCCTTGGGGAGCACCGGTGATCTTTGCCTTGAAGAAGGATAAGACAAAGAGGATGTGTGTTGATTACAGGGCCCTGAATGAGGTCACTATTAAGAACAAGTATCCGTTGCCTCGGATTGATGACTTGTTCGACCAGTTGAAGGGAGCCTCTGTTTTCTCTAAAGTGGATCTCCGATCGGGTTATCATCAGTTGAGGATCCGTGAGGAGGACATTCCAAAAACCGCCTTCACCTCCAGGTATGGCTTATATGAGTATACTGTCATGTCATTTGGACTCACTAACGCTCCAGCTTTCTTCATGAACATGATGAACAACGTCTTTATGGAGTTTCTGGACAAGTTCATTGTGGTGTTCATTGATGACATTTCAATATACTCAAAGACGCCAGAAGATCATGAAGCTCATCTCCGTCTGACTTTGGGCAAGTTAAGAGAGCAGCAATTGTACGCTAAGTATAGCAAGTGTGAGTTCTGGACATCAGAAGTGAAGTTTCTGGGTCATGTTATATCAGCCTCAGGAATCGCCGTAGACCCCATCACTGTTGAAGCCGTCACCGACTGGTTGCAGCCTACATCAGTATCAGAGATCCGGAGTTTTCTTGGATTGGCGGGTTACTACCGCCGTTTCATCGAGAACTTCTCTAAAATTGCTAAACCCATGACCAGACTGTTGCAAAAAGACGTAAAGTTCAAGTGGACACCAGAATGTGAGGAAAGTTTTCAGACTCTAAAGAAGAAGTTAGTTTCAGCGCCAGTGTTGACTTTGCCGGATATTCAAAGGGATTTTCATGTATATTGTGATGCTTCTCGCCAAGGGCTTGGTTGTGTGTTGATGCAGGACGGGAAGGTTATATCCTAAGCCTCTCGCCAGCTTCGACCTCACGAGCTGAATTACCCTACTCATGATTTGGAGTTAGCAGCCGTAGTGCATGCTTTGAAGATTTGGAGGCATTATCTCGTCGGCAATAGGTGTGAAGTGTTCACCGATCATAAGAGCCTAAAGTATATATTCACTCAGCCAGATTTGAACCTCAGGCAAAGAAGATGGTTAGAGCTGATTAAAGATTATGATATGGGCATTCATTACCATCCGGGCAAGGCTAATGTGGTAGCTGACGCTTTGAGTCGCAAAGGATATTGCAATGCAGTGACTCTGCTTGAAGAAGCTCCTATGCTATGTAAAGAAATGGAAAGATTGAATTTGGGGATTACTACTCGAGCATATCTTGCTACGCTCGAGGCAAAACCAGCATTAGAAGGACAGATTCGTGAGGCGCAAAAGGAAGACCCCGATATCGCTGACATTAAGAAAAATATGAGGAAAGGGAAAGCTCCAGGGTTCTTGGAAGATGAAATGGGAACAGTTTGGTTTGGAAATCGCCTATGTGTGCCAGATAAGCCAGAGTTGAAGACCACCATCCTAAAAGAAGCTCATGACACTTTGTACTCTATCCATCCCGGAAGTACGAAGATGTATCAAGATTTGAAGGAGAAGTATTGGTGGGTTAGTATGAAAAGAGAGATTGCCGAGTATGTGTCGATGTGTGATACTTGTCAGCGAGTCAAAGCAGAACATCAGAGACCAGCAGGATTATTGCAGCCTCTTAAAATTCCCGAGTGGAAGTGGGAAGAAGTCGGTATGGATTTTATTACTGGCTTGCCCAGGACTCAAGCAGGTTATGATTCAATATGGGTGGTTATTGATCGCTTGACTAAAGTGGCTCACTTTATAGCAGTTAAAACAACATATAGCGGTCCCAAGTTGGCAGAATTGTATATGGCCAGAATAGTGTGTTTGCACGGTGTTCCAAAGAAGATCGTCTCCGACAGAGGAAGTCAGTTCACTTCAAAGTTTTGGAAAAATCTGCAAGAAGAGCTTGGTACCCGGTTGAATTTCAGTACCGCGTATCATCCTCAAACAGATGGTCAAACAGAAAGAGTAAATCAGATACTAGAAGATATGTTGAGGGCTTGTGCTATAGATTTTGGAGGATCTTGGGATAAAAATTTGCCATATGCTGAGTTCTCCTATAATAACAGTTATCAAGCCAGTCTACAAATGTCGCCATTTGAAGCTCTATATGGTCGCAAGTGCAGAACTCCTTTGCTTTGGGATCAGACTGGAGAAAGTCAAGTTTTTGGGACGGATATTCTTCGTGAAGCTGAAGCCAAAGTTAAAATTATTCAGGACAGGTTGAAAATAGCTCAGTCTCGTCAAAAGAGTTATGCCGACAATCGTCGCCGAGACTTGTCATTTGAGGCAGGAGATCATGTTTATCTTAGAGTCACCCCTCTCCGTGGTACTCAGAGGTTTAACATGAGAGGAAAGTTGGCACCTCGCTTTGTTGGTCCTTTCTTGGTTATCGGTCGCCGAGGAGAAGTTGCTTATGAGTTAGAGCTGCCAGCGTCTCTGTCAGGTGTGCACAATGTGTTCCATGTGTCGCAGTTGAAGAAATGCCTTCGAGTGCCTACCGAGCAAGCCGATCATCAGCAGCTTGAGATCCAAGCAGATCTTACCTATGTTGAGAAGCCCGTTCGCATCCTGGATACCAGAGAGCGAGTTACCAGGAGGCGAGTCATTAAATTCTGCAAGGTTCAGTGGAGTAACCATTCGCCAGAAGAAGCGACGTGGGAAAAGGAGGATGAACTCAAAGCTTCGCATCCCGAGTTATTCGAAGCACGTTTCGAATCTCGAGGACGAGATTCTTTGTAAGGGGGGTAGGTTTGTAACACCCGTATTTTAAATTAACCGTAAACCTGAACTTTTCAAAATTTCAAAACCAAATCTGAATTCAAAAGTTTTTAAAGGCATAAATGATTTTGCAATTTAAAACATTGAGATAAATTTCGAATTTTAAAGTTTTTATAATTTTGTAAGACTCCTCACACCTTGAAGTATTTTACAAAATTATTTAAAAATTTTTGAGATTCAAATTCATATTTTAAACTTCAAAACCAATTTCCTGAATTATTTTTATTCGAAAAACAATTTAAAAGTCTTGGTGGGCCGCAACCCTCTATTCCCCTAACCGGCCCAGCCCAGCCCACCTCTCTTTCCCTCTCTCCCTGACCGGTGGGCCCGCCCTGTCGGCGCCCTCGTCCGCGCGCGCCCGCGCGCCCTCTCTCTTCTCTCCCTCTGCCGCCGGGCCCCGCCTGTCAGCCGCCCCCGCCTTAACCGCCCCCCTCCTTCTTCTCTGCGCGGTCGCCGCCGCCCGTTGCCGTCTTCTCCGATTTTGCCGGCGCCGTTGCGCTCGTCTAGGGCCCCCAACCCCTCGCCCTCGGCCTCTTTAAAACCCGCCGCACCCGAAGCCATCTCCAATTTGCGCAAACGGCCTTCGCCCTCGCCGGATTTCTCCTCCGCGCGCAAGCACTCCACCTCCTCTGCTCTAGCATCCAGCCGCCGCTCGCCGCCGGTAGCCACCGCCACCTCCCTCGCCGTCCACCTCTTCGGGTTCCCCTTCGCGAGGCCTTCCTCGGCATCTCCTCCGATCGCTCCCTCGGCCACCGAGTCGCCGGCGGCACTGCTCACCCGAGGGCATCCTCCGCTTCATCCTCGCCGCCGGCCGTCGCCGTCACCTCCGGTCGCCGTGTTCGGTATGATCCGATTCCCCTTCTCCTCCTCTTTCCATTTTTGCGCTTAGATGCGAGTTCCGCCGCTTGCCGTCGTCTTGCGCCGCTCACCGCCATCCCGCCGGCGCCGGGGAAGAGGCCCCTGGCTTCCCCCGTGCCGCTTTTGTGCCGGACGCGGCTGTAGCCGTTGGATCCGGCGTGGGCGGTCAAGATTAGAAGCTTGATCGGAGGGCCCGGATGGCTTTGACCCAGGTTGACCGGTATCGGCCAATCCTGGCCCTCCATTCTCATTAACTCCCCCGCCTCCTCACCAGCCGTTTGATCTAGATCCTGCGGCCCAGGATGGCCCGGTCCACGGGCACAGTGCGTAGGCACGTGGTGGTCTCGGTCCACCGTAGACCAGGGCCGTTTTATTTTCAGAGAATGATTTATAAAATTCCAGAAAACCCTTTAAACTTCAAAATTCATAGTAAATTCATTTTAACTCAGATTTTGCCCATTCAAATTTTAGAAAATCCAGAAAATTATTCTCTTTAATTTCATGCCATTTAATTGTACTGTTCATACTGTTTGTAGTACTGTTTTAATTTATTTTTCCTCGGTTTGCGTGTCTAGTCGACGTTGAGGCTTTCGAGGAGTCATCTTTTCCTGCTGCAGACCCGTACCAGTATTACGAGGATCCAGGCAAGTCACAGATCCATTTCCGTGGAAATAGTTGATCATGTTGAACCCATTTTTATTATTAATTATTGCTAAAACCCATAGGCTAATAAATGCATTAGTTACACTTTTAATTATTTAGTTAAAGTTTAGTTTAAACCCTGTTGTGTAAACCCAAGCCATGCTTTGTATTCCGTTCTCCTTGTCGCCTTATAAAATTTATTAGTTAGTGCTCTAAAGTAGAGGCACACTTGCTAGCATTAAAATTTATATTTATTACTAGACAGGTGGATCGTCTCTATACCTTTGTTATATCTCTTCTCATTGTGATTCTGAGTTGTGTGACTTGAAGCGTGGAGAATGGTGTTGCATTGAGCATGGTGGGTTCCGGGTGCAAGCTCGGAAATTGGTTGGTCGCACCCGGGGCACTATAAGGACCGGTCTGCGGGATCTGTTGCGAAGCATAACAGTACTGACCACAAGTCTAATGGGTAAGGCCTAATTCGAAGTATGGGTCGATTCAGCTTGATGCACCGAGCGGAGGGGACAAGTTCACTTAACCCGGAGTGCCAGGTGGTGGCTTGGTCCGACGAGGCACGAAAGGGGGTCTACGTCTGCCAATCGGGGTCTACCCATGATTTTCGGGTGAGATCTCAGTGGAGCGTGGGCGAAACCTGGTGTGGTTGTCCTCTTGCTGAGTCAATTCATATGACGGGTTTTGGCATGAACTTGGTCAGGGTATCGTGGTGGTATCCTGGTGCACACCGGGTTTGTGCCTTGTGGGTAAAGTAGTACACCTCTGATCAGAGTATAAACTTTTCGAAAAGCCGTGCCCACGGTCATGGGCGGCCTAGTGATGTTCTCCGCAGTTAGCATTTACTTTCTGCATTTTTGTGTGAAAGCATTGAACATGATGGAATGGGTTGGAAGAGCGAGTTGGCACAGGTGTGCAACTCGAGGTAGTGGATAGTTATTGTTCATATTTATTTCAGCATTTTATATTCATGTTTTAAATTGGCTCACTAAAGCTTAAACAACATTAAATATGCATTTATGCAAACAAGCCTAGAATATGCTCCCTTGTTATTTAGCCTCCATTATATGCATATCTGTGGCTTGTTGAGTACTTTTGTACTCATCCCCGTTGATTACTTTTTTTTAGATGCTTATTATCAAGAGGATGAAGTCCAGGAGTAGCGACCCAGTCGAGGAGTCGGATTTTGGGATCGAGATGTTCTTCAGGCGCTTTTGTTTTGCTTCCGCTTTTATTTGATTTTGTAATAAGTGTAGCCCATGAGCTACGTTCTATGTTTTTATTTCGTTATGCGTCGTCGGTTTATGAACATCTTGTATTTTGGATATTTTAAGTATTAATAAAGGTTCGAGTTCATTTTTGAATTCGGGCGTGACACACGCAGGGCCGTCTGCGTGTCCTACAAATTGTGTCATCGCCTCGCTAAGACCATCCGATGACTCCACTACGTTAGATCGCGCAATGTCGCTTGTTGTGTTGTCCGCGTGAAAAGACCTTCAACCATGCATCACCTCGCTAGGACCATCCGATGACTCCACTACATTAGATCTCATCATCGTTCGTCGCATAACATTGTCTGTCACGCTGTCCGCGCTAGACGACCTTCAACCGTGGCTGCCTACTAGTGCCACAACCCCCGACCGTCAGGTCCACGCCATATGGTGGTGATGCGCTGCCCATGCACACTAAGATAGTGTTTGGCTGTCTGTATCATTTTATTCATGTACCTCCCACATACCGTAGTTCGGTTGTGCAACACGGCTAGAGCCGTTGCCCGCCCTAGATCTGTGGCGCAGTTACCGGATCAACGCCCGATCCGTGACACCGTTGTCGTCGTATCTGAACCGCTGGTGACTACATCTACCCGACGTCCGTCGTCGCCATCACGTTCCTTCTCCCGTGGCCGCCATCGCCCTGCAGTAGGTCGTCGGCACTAGATCTGCGCCGGCGCCGCCGACCAGATCTATACCTGTCTCGCCTCACGCCGTTCGTCGGTGTCGCGCAGTCCGCCCACGTCGCGCTGACCGGCCACGCCGTGTTGCCCGCCTGCTCGCTTGACGCGTCACCCGGCACCGGTCGTCAGTTTTTAAAGGGGGTGAATGTTAGGAATCGGCGGATCGGTGATCCTGCAGAAGAATTCATTTCAGTTCCCATGAGTTTTCTATTCTGCGTTGATTGCAATTAGCGCGCTAACACTTCCGTTTAATCTCCACCCCTCGCGAATTATTTGTGACGCTGCAACTGTGGAAATTTCATCCGGTTGCAACAAAAGTCGGCAGGAAATGCCTTCACTGTGGCGCTGCCTGTGTCTCTGTGATGAGCCCCCGTACAATCCCTGCACGTTGTTGCCGCGGTTTCGTGGGTATATCTCCTCCGGCAGCCAGTCCAAGCGAGCAAGCAAGCTCAGCTCAGCTCAGGCCTCAGGCTCACTCCCTCTCTGTCTTCTTTATCTCTCCCCCTCCCCCTCTGCAGAATGGTGTAGCAAGTTGAGTTCTTCCTGCCTCTTGGATTCTTCGTTCTCTGTTCCGTGCATGTGAGTTGTGACAGCCTCAATCTCTCAAGTCAATCTCACCGCCCTGTTCTTGCAATCTGGAACGCATTTAAGCCACAGCACAGCTCCAGCGCCTCCTCCCTGTACCCTGTTCTTGATATCTTGTTCATGCCCCGGTTGGTGGTTCTTGCCTCACCGCATGCAGCAGCCATAGATCAGCTCAAGCTCAGCTGGTGTCTGGAGATCTCTGCCTGCGAGCTGAACCCTCTCAATCTTGCTTAGTTTATGAAGCTCAGCTCAGCTCAGCTGGTTATCTGATGGATTGCCAGATTCTTGTATGATATCATAGCAGGTCAGTTTCATGCTCTTGTTCTTGGCCTCTTTATCTTGCTTCTGAACTTTAAACCCTACTTTTCTAGTTAGTATTCTGGTGCTCTTGAGATGGTTATTACTTGGATTGAAGTTCTAGATATATCGCCCACAAGCCCCAACATCTGCATTCGATTTGTACTTAGTTTATGAAAACAAAAAGATAGATGCTTGATCTATGCCTTCTTTTAGCTGGCCATTTTTTACTTGCAGATTTTAGATGTGAGAATCTGTTCTTCTGGTCCATTCTCACAGAGAACAGATGCATATCTAGTGATACCCATGAGCACTCTGTCAGTGAGAAACAAATCAGTATTTGTGTGACACACAAATATTCAGAGAAAATACCTAGCATGATCTGTTTCTCATGTTTGCAGGTATCAGCTCCAGTTCTTGCTCTGTTTGGTCATCCTGTGTGCTGGATTATGGGTAGGCCGAGAGGTGCAAAAGGCAGGAAATCGATGGAGGCCGCGAAGAACGAGGATGCCAGCAGCGGCGGCGAGGAGGTGATCCCAGCCTACAAGAGGAGGGGGAGGCCACAGAAGCATGCCAAGGACGGCGATCACGTCGACGAGGAGGAAGAAGACGACGACAGTGTCGCCAACGCCAAGACCGAGGAAGACGACGACGACGTCGCCAAGGCCGACGCGTCGACCGAAACGGTTCCGCCGCCGCCGCCGCCGCCAGGCAAGGAGGCGAGAGGCTCAGCTCAGAACGGGGGCGGCAGCAAGAAGAGGCGGCGGCCGCAGCTGAAGCGCGGCTCGGCCGGCTCCGCCGCGACGACGGAGGAGAAGGGTGGTGCGCCGCCGGCGGCGGCCAGGCCGAGCCCGAACGGCTTCCGGCAGAACGGAAGCCGGCGGAAGAATTCCACCCCGCGGCGAGCCGCCGAGGCAGGAGTGGAGTGCAAGTGACGAGCACTACTGACATCTACCACATTAGCAAGTAGCAACCAACTTGCTGTGGCTTGTGATGATGCTAGTGATAAGCTAGCTGCTTGCTGCCTAATGGCAGCAGCCAGCAGGTAGTTCATATAGAACCCTAGTTTAATTTCTTTAGCCTGAAATGCAGTTGTGAGCAGCCCTAATGTTTTAGATTTTTGACAGCATGAACTAAAATCCTTCATGTCATATAATACTATATAGAGTGGTAAGCACTAGCGTGTCAATTACAGTATTTTTTTCTGAAGGATTGTAGTTAGAGAGTGTCATTTGCTCCCATGTTCAGATTTCAATGTTGTTTGAGCGCGTAACTGTCCTAGCCTCCGGCCAGATCATAATAACAATTTTATCAAGTTGGGAGTTGGGACTCCTCAGGAAGCAGCTCCTCCGGGTCGCTCCTCTATATAGTCGTGATCCATGCGGTTCAACGTATCTGGCGTTGTGGAGGTGGGTTCCATCACGTGCGAAGCTCCCTTCGGGACTCGTCGGATCAAAATTAGTGTGGAGCCGAATGCAAGAGACATCGATTTGACTCCTCAACGTTAGAAGCAAGTCATGATATATGTTGTTTCATATCTATCCACATGTTGGGTCTTTGCCCTCCCATTGTCATCCAGTACGGAATCATCGCCACCTGTTCCGGCCATCGCCCCGCAACATCGCCACTTGTCTCGAACACCACCCCATCCTAGCTATCGCATAACCTCACCCACCTTGACTATCACTTGTGATCATGTTCACCGTCGGATCGATGTGGAATGGTGTAGATCTTGGGACTATCCTCAAACGTCAAGGAGAATCCCAATAACAAACACCTTAAATCCGCTTAGGGATGACAATTAGATCATTTCAAGTTAGTTTCCTAGTGAGATAGGGAAAATTTGTCCCTATGGAGAGAGTTGGAAAAAACCTCTTCTCATTCGGGTGAGACGGACTAAATGCGATTATTTTTTAAAAAAATATATATATACTGTTTTTTAAATATATATATATATACATATATATATACGTCGTTTCATCTATCCACGTGTTGGGTCTCTGCCCTCCCATCGTCACCCAGTACCGAATCATTGCCACCTGTTTTGCCCATCGCCTCGCCACATTCCGCTCTCGTGTACTTGTCTCAAACACCACCCCATCCTAGCTATCACATAACCTCACCCCACCTTGACTATCACTTGTGGTCCTGCTCACCGTCGGACCGATGTGGAATGATGTAGATCTTGAGACTATCCTCTGTCGTTGATGAGAATTGGAAAAACCTCTTCTCAACCGGGTGAGGCGGAGTATTCTTACCATTTTCCCCCTATTCCTACCCTAGAGAAATTAAACTCTCATGTTACAACTATCCTTCTTGATGTAATTGTAGTAATGGATTTACTGAGTTTTCTAGAAAGTAAAGGGGAGAAAGGAAAAGAGACGTTACATTTGGCCTTTATGAATTGGGCCAAGAAAACAAATAGAGCTGATACGATCTTCAAAAGCCTGAAATCTACAGTTCATTAACGCAATAAGCTTTTCTTTTTTTTTAAAAAAAAAAGAAAACATTAACAAACTGCATTTAGGTTACTTTGCCAATCTCCTTTTTTGAAACAGGATACACCAGGCATAGAATTGCGACGATTTTTTAAAATAATATTTTTTTGAAAAAAATTCAAATCTGGTACCTGGAATCAAAAAATTACAAATCTAGCCTACCGTCGGTCGTTGGTCGATCGAACGAGGACCACATCGGGCAGACTGGTTCGCCCGATAGAGTGTCGACGGTGGGCTAGATTTGCAATTTTTTGATTTCGGGTACCAGATTTGAAAATTTTTCAAAAAAAATATTATTTTAAAAAAATCGAATTTCATGCCCTGCACAACTGATTCATGATTTTTCTTAAAGCTGGTCAAATCTAACTTGAATTTATAGCCATAATGAATTTAAATTGAAATGAATTGAAAGTATTTAGTTAATAAATTTGTTTTTTATCAAAACTTAAAATAAAAGTTTAAATTATTTTAGTAATTCTCTGACCTGAACATACTCAACTTTGAAGTGGTAATGCGATTCGGTTGTCGAAGTATTCGTTCTCAAATGAAATTAGTACCCGTCTGTTTGGTTATTTAGTCCAAAAATTTAGTTCCGTTTTGTCGGATGTTTGGATAATATTTTAGAGTATTAAATGTAAATTATTTATAAAACTCATTCATAATCGGTGGATTATTTACGAGACGAAACTAATGAATCTGATTGCGTTATGATTTGACAATGTAATGTTACAGTAAACATTTTAATCATAGATTAATTACACTTAATAAATTTATCTCACTAATAATCCTTCGATTTTGTAATTAGTTCACATTTAATTTTTCAAATTAGTTGGGATACGGACTCCAGCACCGGGCCACACGTGACTGTGCCCTACCCTTCGCTGGTACACGCCGAGGTACACCACTGGCAAGGCGTCCGCGTCCGCTTCCGCTCCCCGCGCGCCGGCCGTGCCATCCAATCCGTCGCCGTAGCAATAGCACCGCCGTCTCACGCCCTCCCGACGTCATCCGTCGTACGCGCGCGGCACGGCGAGGCGCGCCCGAGAGTTCAGTGGAGGCAGCAGGGGACCCCCCTCGGCCCTCCCCTCCTCTCGTCTCCTCCGCCGTGGCCGGCGAGGACGAACGACGAAGAGAGCTTCAGAGCAAGGTCCAATCGCCCGCGCGCGCGCGCGTGGGGGGAGAGAGGGAAAAAAAAAGCGACCTTTTTTCGCCGTCGCGCGCGTGGGCGCGCGGGACTGTTGCGTGAGGCCGCGGGACAGCGGCGCCGACGCCAGCGGCCAGGCCAATCCGCCGCCCGCGCCCGTCGAATCTCGTGAGCCACACCCGTCCAAGTTCCGACCACGGTGGGGGCGACGGGGCGTAGGGCCGAGCTTCCAGCCCCGGCGCATCCACACCTCGTGGGCGCCGGCCGCCGGGCTAATCAGCTCGACGAGACGGCGACGCTTACGCACATGTGGCTGCATTATGTCTGTGTGCAATCTTTGCATCAGGAACAGGGGTTACACCCGACATCGCACAGTGCAATCAGAAAAGCGAGCGGCCGAGCTTTTAACATCACGCACCAGACAAAAACCTACATCACCATCATTGAGCCTTGTCGTCGATAATATTTTCATTTCTCTCTGCTTCTCTTCCAAAAGAAACTTTACGAAAAAGGATAAAAAATCCATAATCTAAACCAAAATATAAGGTTTTTCTCCGAAAAAACTGCACACAGCCACATGCATCTCAGGCAGGTATGCAAGCAACTGAAGCAAGCAAGCACAGTCACAGGCTCACAGTGATGCGCACAGTCACCGGTAGCATCAGCAACAGTTCCGGCGCCAGCGTCCTCCTGAATCTATCCTCCTCTCCTCCTCACGTGTCGTCTCCGTGACGCGCCGCTTCAGCTGCTCGATGCGCGCGCGCGCGAGGTCGCCGTCGACCCGTCGCGTTTAGCTGCGCCTGCGACTGCATGCGCGTGCTCTGTGACACCACCGTCCGTGCGTGCCCGGCCGGTCGATGCCGACGGCGCAATCCGGCCAAGATTCGGCGGCATGCTGCTGTGTCGTCCCGGCCAGCGCCGCTGTAGAGTGTAGACGACGTCACCTCACCTCACCTCGCGACCATGCCGAGCGAGCAAAACAGATCGAAATCTTAAACCTTTTTTTCTTTTTGGAGATGGCGATCGATCGAGCAAGAAGAACACTTGCTAGCTTAGCCGCACGCTGCAATGTGGTAGGGGTTTCACGCACGAGCCGCGTTGCTAAGCTAGATGCTGTCAAATTTTGGTTGGAGACCTCTAGACGACTAGACCGTCTAGAGCTCTAGATGTAGCCAATGCAATCACGCACAACTGATTTCAAGTACCGTATGAAAGTGATGTTACAATATTTTTTCTAAAGTACACAAAATATTTATAGCATGAGAATTTTACGGTGATTCTAAAATTTGTGGACCGTCAGATTCAATGGTTTAGATTTGACGTTGATGAGATATTATTTTCTAGAGATAATAAATCATATAATCTTTATTTAAGATGTGTGTACTCACATACATGTAACAATTAATTCATTTTATTGCATACTAGCAAATTAATTATTTGCTAGTACTAGGAAAAAGAAAATAATCAACAAACTTTTCATGCGTACAATATGCATATAGATTATTTTCCAAAATCAAGCTGGTTAGCCTATTTTATTTTGTAATTAATTATTTTAAACATACTACCTCACTAGGAGGTAAGGAGGGTAATGTAAATAGAGCCTTGTATTACTTATGCATATGTATTGTTATTTATTGCTCTGATGTCCTATGGTAACCTAATATTGAATTTGATATTTTTATTGTACACCGAATCTAGATAATAATATGCAAAAAATAATACAGTTTTTTGTACTTTAAAACAAATTATAATGTTAAGGTTGTATGATATACTTGATTGATGTGTCTAGGTTCTAAGGAGCGGTCATGTATGAACCCTACCGATAAAGTTGATTATTGTCTTTCTCCGTGATAATGTTCAGAGATTCTGCTCACATAATAATCCAATCCGGTACACATCAAACATAAGTGGCCATGAGGTGTTTTCCTCACACTATTGCCTAAACAATTACAGTTTAGTAAAATAATTCTAGTCATTACAGTTTCCGAGGCGGTGTTTGGTAGCTTAGATATACCTTGGAAAGAAGAACGAGTTCGTTTAGTTGGTTCTATTGTATGAAACCATCTAAGATAAACCTAAGATAAGTTGGTTTGTTCGATTTTTCATAAATAAACCGTTCTATGCGGGAAAACAAACGAACGACGTTGTCCAGGTCGTAGCGTATCACCTACGCTAATTATCAATGGTCAGTTAAGATTAGTGTTTATTTAGAAATTTTTAGCTACAAATTAATCAGTCATAATTAGATGTTATGAACTGAATAATACATTTATATCATCTCGTCTCGAATCCATCCAACCAAGAAGATCTCCTACCGTTCAACTTGGTTCGACAAACAAAACACTATCTAGTCTAGTAAATGCACGATGGTACTATCGGGAGCACGAGAACAAAACTGAGTGAGAAACGAAAGGGACGTGCGTACGTGACCGGATGGATTCATGCCCCCACACACACAGGAGATGTCCCTGTTTGCAAGAAACATCTCCATTGTAATTACTACTTGACTTGCTACTTTAGAGGTTCCCTATTTTTCTCTTCACACTTGCTACATCTAGCAAGTCAAGCAAACTTGTTATTCTATTAAGTGTTAAGCTTATTTAATTATTTTTATTTTCTTTACGTGTATATAAATTGATAGGAAACCACATTTAACACAAGTACATTAGAGTGAATAGAAAAACAACAAGTCGATTTGAATAGAAATACTTACTATTGCTATGAATAACAAGTTAAAATAATAAGTATAATTGAGATGTTCTAAGAGCATCCGCAATGTGAAGAACTATAAAACTAGTATGTATCAGATTGATGTATAGGCAAAGATATTTTATAGAAAAATGTTACAACTCGTATAGCACGTAACACTCTTTAGGCGTCCTTTATTTCAACACGTTGGGGTTTCACTCTAACCAGTCTTCTATCTCGACAACGGCGACCGGCGACGGCGACATCGTTTGTATTTTGTTCATCATCGCCGGCAGCAGTTTGTAACTTTTGTATGTACGTAGCTTCATTTTATGAACACCGTTTCACTGCGTCCACCATAGCTCAAAAATTTGGATATTTTTTTAGAGTTGGAACTCGGGAGATTTATCATATATATTTTTGTATCTAGTTGCATTTAGGGTTAAGCTTACCCGGTGTATAGTAGATGACATCATGCTGATCTTATATTATATCTTTGTTATTTTATTAAAAAAGTACAATATTTACCTCCTGCAAAACTTTAAATTAGTCTAGACACTAAACCATTTTAGTTAGTTTATTAAAAATAAGCTAAAATTAAAATACTTGATGACTGGTTAGACTTTGTGACGATCTTGCCACCGTATCTACACATGTGCTTGTATGAAGTGGCCGATTTGAATATTTGATTGATTTTAATTACAATGTTTAATATAAAATTGGCCAAATATATAGTTCTATGATACCATGGTTTAAATACATAGTTTTGCAGTTAATTCAAATCAGTAAAAAACATCCGTAGTACTTGATCATAGATTGCATTCAGTAAATCAGTTATGACCTATGCGCGCGTGGCGAGTTTAAAAAAACACGATTTTTAATCTAATCTTCCATCGGGAAGAGCCGGCGGCGGCCGCCGGAGGTTTGGTTAACCGGCGGGGGGCTCACCACCGTGCGCCGGATTGAATCATGTGTGGCGAGGAGAAGAGTACGTGCCAGACTTTTCCGCTCTCGCCACCACATGTGCACTGCACCCACGCGTATATAAATACACGGTGCCCACTGCCCAACACACGAGCACCCACTGCAGCAGCGAGCTCAGCTAGCTACTCCGGCTAGCCGCCGTGCTGGTCGCCGTAGGAGTACCTGGTCCAGAACCAGAAGCAGCGTTGTCACAGGCCGCTCTGAGCTTTCAAGTGATCTTTTAAAAAAAACAAAGATAGATCTAGCTATGCTTTGTATTGTTTAATACGTGGTTAATCTAATGCCATATTGCTAATTTGCCGTCAGCTCGTCAGCTCATCGGAGTCGAACGCTGTGAAGGGGGGAGGGAGAAAGGAGGTCACGCCGTGACACGCGCAGACTCAGACGCAGACGCAGACGCAGGCAGCTGCAGTGGCGCACACGCTGCACTGCACCACGCAAAGACGGGAGCTTTATTTGAAGGGAGGTGTGTGCCGCCACTGTGGATAGCTAGCTCAGCTCGCTCCCTCTGCGCCATCCTTTTCACTCGCTAGTCGCTAACGCCTCTCTCTGAGTCTCTGTCTGTCTGTCTCACTGCGTGCGTCGTTCTCTGTCTGGGCAGAGAGGTGGAAAAGTGAGGGGGGGCAAGGGGGGAAAAAGGAAGTAGCTTGCGAGGGACCGCGCCGGCCGCAATGGAGACTGGCGGCGGCAGCGGCGGCGGTGCTGGGGGAGACGACGTCCGCGGGCTCAAGTTCGGCAAGAAGATCTACTTCGAGCAGGACGCGGCTGGCGGGAACGGCGGGGGGCCGGGCGAGGGCGGGGGCGGGAGCGCGGCGTCCACGGGTGGTGGCAGGAAGGGCAAGGGCAAGGGCGTGACGGGCGCCGGCGCCGGCGCCGGCGCCTCAGTCCCTGCCCCCGCGCCGCCGCGGTGCCAAGTGGAGGGGTGCGGCGTGGATCTGAGCGGCGCCAAGCCGTACTACTGCCGGCACAAGCTGTGCTCCATGCACTCCAAGGCGCCCCGCGTCATCGTCGCCGGCCTCGAGCAGCGCTTCTGCCAACAGTGCAGCAGGTAAACAAAAATCCCACAAATAAAAAACCGCTTCTTCCCGTCGTCGATGCCGTTGCCTTCTCCGGCTACTCCGTTTACTGCCGCGTTAGATGCGGCGTCCTCCTCCCCTCCGACTCTCCGACACGGTGCCCGTTGGGTTCGCGTTTCTGGCCTCCAGCCATTGCCTCCGTTGCGCCGCTAATTACTCCTCGTTGTTCTTGTCGCCGCCGCCGCCGCCGCCGCCGCCGCCGCCGCCGCCGCCGCCGCCGCTGATTTGCTCCACTGTTCCACTCGTGACACTCCCAAACCCCCAGATTTAGCTACTCCAAGCTAAATTCAAATACCTAACTCATGCAGCTCCACACCATTTCTGCCAAAATTCAAAGCTCCACACACTCCCCTTGGCTACTCGAGCTAGCTCAGTCACTCAGTGTCATACCGTCTTCTACCTGCAGCAACATGTTGAGCTCTGCATTTGGGTCCTCTCGGGACAAGCAAACGATCAAACGATCTCTGCTGTCTGCTCATCGCCAATCTGTCCCGATTCCTGAACAGATCGACAAAAAATTCAGGTCATCTGTGCGTGTGCATCGGGTGGACGATGCATAGCTCATAGCAGCGGATCGATGTAAAATTTGGACAAGTGGAAACTGACCAGAATAGTAAGGGACATAAAAGTGCGCCATCCAGAATATCTTGTCCGAGTAGCATATATAGTAAGTCTAGATCTCTTTTTTTCTATTCTAGTATGGTAGGATAGGATATCAAGAATTGGGTCGTAAGTACACTGGTACTACTATGCACTATTTAATGCACTTGGATAGCACAGAAATTGAGCTGAAGCAAATGGATCAAGTTAGCTGCGATAATGAAGTCGGTTAATCAGGTTAACCAACAATTCTAGTGTGGTTCATCAGTGAGGTAAAATCAATAGTCTAGGAGTGAAACCATTTTATTTTCCAGGTGTACATGTGGATCTAATCATGAAAGGCATGCATGTCTTGGGTTGGTGTTGCTACTTAGAACTAATACACATTAGCCTAGGATTAAAGAAGAGTGGTGATAATGCTGGTATCGACGCAGCTTTTCACATGCATGGGATGCGGTTTGATTTATTTAATCTGATGCATCGTGCATGCTTAGTATTAAGATAAGCACGAAGCTGGTGGCTGGTTCTTGATTGCAGAGTTGTCACTGCTCGCTGGCTGCTGCTTTTGCTGTGCTTTTCATGGTCAGATTATTGAGTGGGTTTGATTATTGTGGCATGTCGTCCATGTGTAATCAATCACAGGTTCCACCGGTTAGCTGAATTCGACCAGGGAAAGCGTAGCTGTCGCCGACGTCTCGCCGGTCACAACGAGCGGCGGCGGAGGCAGCCGCATGGACCTCTCTCTTCTCGCTATGGCCGGCTTGCTGCGTCCTTCCATGGTAAGTTGTGATCGATTCATGGCTGACCTGATGTTCTGTGCACCGGGGAGCATGTCAGATGGGTGTGTTGATGGATTGTTCGTCGTGCCGTTTCTTGTTCAGAGGAGCCTGGCAGGTTCAGAAGCTTTCTGATGGATTTCTCGGACCCGAGGGTTCCGGGCAGCGTGAGGGATGCGTCGTGGCCGGCTGTTCCGGCCGGCGGCGACCGCATGTCCGGTGGTGCTGTCCAGTGGCAAGGGAGCCATGAAGTCCATCCTCACCGTGGTGCAGTTGCGGGATATGGTGACCACCATGCATACAGCAGCAGCAGCAGCCATGGCGGATCAGCGGCTGGGGCGCCAATGCTGCCTGCCTTCGAGCTCCCCTCGGGTGGATGCCTCGCAGGAGTGGCCACTGACCCCAGCTGTGCTCTCTCTCTTCTGTCAATTCATCCATGGGATACTGCCCAAAGTAGCAGCAGCCACCACCGGTCGCCGGCGATGTCGACGACCAGCGCCTTCGAAGGCGGCCACACGGTGGCGCCCTCCGTCATGGCCAGCAACTACATGATGGCGAACAGCTCCAGCCGCGGCCATGAAGGTGGCGGCGCCAGGAGCGGGCACATGCCACCCCACGGCGTTTCCGTGCACGACGTCCATCCGGGCGGCTCCGTTCACCACGGCCATTTCTCCGGCGAGCTCGAGCTTGCGCTGCAGGGAAGCGGGCCGTCCAACCCGCCGGCAGCCTGGCACGGGCACGGCTCCGGCAGCGCCTTCAGCCACTCCACCAACGATGCCATGGACTGGTCTCTGTAGGGACCATTCCTTCCTCCCCACCGGCCACCGTGCTCACGCCGCCATGCCATGAGACATGGAGCATTGGGCTCTGCCTGGTTTTGTGCGCCTTAACATTGCCATTGCCGGTTTTCAGGACGGGGAGGAGATCTCCTCCCGTTGAGCCTGATGTGTCCATGAACTCAACCACCTGATCCTCCCAGATGTAAAACTCCGACTTGGAACTTGGAAGTAGCCATCCAGTAGGAGTATTGATCTGACGATCTGTTCGTCAAGCACTTTAACTTGTCCTAGCTATTTCAGTCTTGTATTCTTCTCAGTTTGTTAATTTCGAGTGCAGTCACCAGCGTGTGTTCATGTGTTCGACCTGGAACTCTGGAAGTAAGGGGGGAAAAGCGTTGGCACGTTGCTGACAAATCGATGCATACTCCATTGCTGGCCACCGGGCAGCTTGTAAAGACGAGGGTAACTGAATCGAAACAAACATCATATTTGATATCCATTCAATTCAGCGGTAGATCGCTTAAATAATTACAGAATAGTGTATATAAAAGTCGCATGAGGTATATCTCGCGGCAAACAATCATTATAAAGAATAGCGGAAGTAAACATACATTATGCACAATCAACATCCTCTAGTTCTACTTGGGAATTAGGCCCGAAACTCTACTCGCAATATTTTTCTTCTTCAACTTCTTCTTCGAGTGTGTAGTCCTCTCCGTTGGAATCTTCAGAAACTGGAGATGATAAGAGGGTGAGTACAAAAAGTACTCAATAAGTTTCGGAATGTAATATAGATGTATTTGGGGTTAAGGAGGGTTTATAGTTTATTTTAATAAGTATGCATGAAAATTCTAAGTGTGCATTTGAGATTGAGGTTCTCAACATCAACCGAGATTATGAAAAGAGAAAAATTAATCTGTTCAAATCTTTTCTAGGCGAACCTGACATTTTTCAAAAAAAAACTTTTCTCCATCACATCTCAACCACGACTAACCACTTTTCACCATTCAACACCATCATTTTCCCCTTCACATTCCAGCACATTGTTTTTGCCCACAGAGCGAGACTACCCCTTTCGGTATCTCCTCTTGCCTCAACAATTCACAAGCTCATTTCCCTTTACATACCGTCACAATGTTTTGCACGCAGAGCGATACTACTCCTCCCGGTATCACCACTCGGCTCAACAATTGACCATCTCATTACTGATACCATTTATCTTCATACCTCAAATTAATACCACACCTTTACTCTATGAAGTCTTCCGACTTCCCGAACACACATAGGTTCGTTGCTAGCCACTAAGGCTAGCCGTACACCACAAAGACGTACTCTGGTAACGCTTCCCATCTCTTCAACACATTTTTCCAAAAACAACTCAAACACTACACAAGAGAAACTTATCAATGCACGCGCCCATGACCGTGGGCACGACTGTTCGAACAATTTTACTTCATTTGAAGCTGTACTCTTTACCCTCACGACACATGTTATCACTTCTGCCCATCGACAGAGAGATAACTGTGACAAGGTTCATCCGAAGTAGACTAGGGATACCACACTACTGTCAGAACGGGTCTACGACCAAGGATCATGGGTCCGCGACCCCCTTTTTTCCTCCAGGAATCAGAGGCGTTATCCACCATCTCCTTTTTCCCAATACGCCACTTCCTAGCACACTCACTTTCCCCCGAGCACCCCGTTGTGATTCCACGTCCTGCGCAGGAGCAGTCCAGCCCAAGTCTACTAATTCAAAATCAGGGGCAGAGCCATAATACCCATGAGTTTGCACGATAGTGGTGCAAGATGTCGCTCCCCAAGGTTGTCCTTAACGTTATACGAAATCGCGCCACAAAGGTCACGTTTCCACATAACGATCACAAATCTCCGATTTTTCCATTTTTGTTTCCAACATTTTTTGGTACCTTGTATCGCTCTTCAAAATACTTTATCAAATCCCAATTTTTCTCCCACACGTAATTATTCCATCATTTCACAAACACGAAGCATGAGTATTTGCATGTATGAAATAAAGTTTTAAAGATGAATGTTGATTTCATACAACCTACCACATTACTAGGATAAGTTGTATTCATCATCAAGGTTATCAAGGCATACAAGTACAATCATCAAAGAAAGGCTAGGTGCAACAACTTTTATGTTTTACTCGATTTAATCGCGCGAGCGATGTCGCTATTAAAAGTATATGTGTGTGTCCTAAACGTGCATATAGCAATTTATTTCAAAGCACATGGGATCAATATGTTCAAAGGAAGGGAACTTGCCTTGCTTCGGAGGGACTTCGGGAGCGTATTCTTGCGGATCTTCGATGTCGGCAACTACGGTACAAATAACATCACATAAATAATAGCATACAAAAAGTTTTGGTAAAATATTTTTATTTCATTCTAAATCAGAGTTATAACCAATTTAATACGAATTTTTAAAGGTTTAATATTTTCTGAAAACCAAAAATTGCGCTATTCACTATTTGTGTGCGCAAGCGTGGGTGCGGCACGGGCCCGGGCGGCTGCAGCGCGTGCGCGGTGTCGGGCGCGGCCCGGTGCGGCGGCGCGAGCGCGGGGCAGCGCTTCGGCGCGCCGGCCGGCGCGGCCTCGGCGCGCGGGGTCGGGCGCACGGCCGCGAGCGCCGGCCCGGGCGCAGCCAGCGCGTGGCGCGCGGTCGGCGCTTAGCACGGGCGTGCGGCCTGGCACAACCACAAGCAGCCCTGGCACAAATCTGGACAACAAGTCATGGCGTCCTAAAGCAATAATGCTCAAAAACAAATCTGGTTTTGGTTTTGGTATTGGAATACATTTGAATAAAGGAACGTGGATTTTTGTATACAAGGAGATTCATTTTAAATTTTGTATTTTCAAACATGCATTAAAATATGAAGATTTCGATTAGGGATAGAAATAATGGCGTTTAGATGAAGAAAGATGATTTCAGGATCTGTACTTGCCTTTTTGGATGAAGAATAATATTTTTAGACGATGAATAGTATTTTCGGTTTGTTAAAATTATTTTCAGGTTTTGAATAGAGAATTCCATTTCGAGAGTAGTGTTTTTGGTTTTAAAATAGTAAATCTTAGGATAGAAATAATGAATGTTTTGAGCCGGTCGAAATCTGACTTAGGGATTGAAATAGTACTTTTTGATTTGGAGATCGAAATCTGACTTAGGAATTTCATTTGATTTGGAGGTTGGTTTTAGAATTGAATCATGTGAATTATTTTTTCGGTTCAGGAATAGTACTTTTTATATTAGAGATAGGGTTTATTTGGGATGAAATATTGGAAACCAATATTTGTATCGGAGAATTGGATTGGAGGAAGTTTCAAGGATTCATAGTATAATGATTGGATAGTGATTCTTGGTTCTTGTTTCATAGGATTTGGTAGAGTCAAGGATAAATCAAAGGTAGGCGATTGATAACATTTGGTTTGGAATTATATCGAGGCTCAACAACTGTAAATCGGTAAGAAACCAAAATTTGAAATTAGTGGTTTGTCAAAACTAAAATTTTTTAAAACATCCTGAAAATCAGCATGTCACACAGCTTCAGCTTGTCCGTTTGGTTGATCCGGCTGCAATAGATCTCTCGTCTTTTCAGATCGTTACATTGCTAGGGTTTACCAAACTGTGGAAGAGGTAACCGTTCCGGTTTTGGTCTCCTGCCCCTGGTTGGGAATCCGTTTCCTCTTCGGACTCGCCCTCGATCCGGAGTCGAACTCTTGGCGCTATATATATTCGCCGGCGTAGGTCAGCTCGTCGATCGATCGTCGCACGCCGCAGCGGACGGGCGCACAAAGACGATGTCTTTCGGCGGGTTGGCGAACAGCACGAGCGACACCGACGACGACATGGGCGGCGAGGGCGCGCCGTCGTCCTGGCGGGTGGACGCGACGCCGTTGCGGGACGCCCTGCACATCGCCGTGGACGAAGTGCGCGCGGGGCTCGGGCTGCCGCCCGTCACGGAGGCCAAGGCGCGCTGCCTCCGCCGCGTCGTGCCCGTGGTGGTCCACACGAGGCCTGACGCGGAGGCCGCCGTCGAGAAGGAGAAGGTGGACTGCGGCTGCTGCGGCGAGAGCGCGCAGGCGCCGCGGCCCCCCTGGGACGCCGACGGCGAGCAGGAGCAACTCGAGAAGTGGAAAGGCTGGCTGCCGTGGCAGTGAGGACCGCTCTCATCCTCCTGCTTCTTTCTGCCAAACTAGTTACGGTTTTGTAAGTATATTTTCAAAACCGTAAAAATTATAATTGCATAGAAAAATTTGGCCATCGAAAAGAAAATTATCATATTAAAAAATATCATATCCCACATTATAAGTTTGTGTCTAGGTTTATTGATCTACGGATGAATCTGAAGAAATTAGAATGACTTATAACATGGAATGGAATTAGTAACTTTTTAAGTAGTAACATATTTAATATTTTATAGTATAATAAATTTGAATAATGATAATATTATAAGACGAAGGGAGTAACATATTTACAAGATTCGCATCCTGAGGCTAATGCTTATTTAAAACGTTGGAATCTAGAACATGAGAATATGAAAAACGTAGGAACATATCTTATATTGTGAAATACTATTTTCTCTCTATCCTATAATATATCAACCTATATAAGATTTAATATTTTATAGTATAACAAATATGTATAGTACAAAACTATTACTGTTGCAAAATTTAGCTTCCCCAAGACACCAAGGATTTCGGGACGTTTGTTTCGTGGACTAAAGATATTTGAACATCGATTCGAAGGATTAAACATGAACTAATTATAAAAATAATTTCAAAATTAGAGGATTTTCACGAGACGAATTTATTAAGCCTAATTAATTCACGATTAGCAAATGTTTACTGTAGCACCACAATGTCAAATCACGGCGTAATTAAGCTCATTAGATTTGTCTCGCGAATAATCCACCGATTATGAATGAGGTTTATAAATAGACTATATTTAATATTCTAAAATATCATCCAAAATATCATCCTTTGGAATTCAGAAACACGCGTAAGTTGAAACACACTCACGTAAGTTGATTAGAATTTCGATCTATCAAACTAGTACTTATTATTGCTGATGAATCGCATCTTGGCCCGGATAGACGAACAAGGCCCAATAGTGAATGTGGACTGCTTCTTCCATTTTTTAAATAATATATTTTTATTCAACATTTTAAAATTTGTTACGCGAATTTAAGAATTTACAAAAATAGTTTTTTTCGATAATTAGCCGATCGATCCCAAATCTACAGATGATATATCGATTTAGACTTTCTATCGGTACTTGACATGCCGATTTAAGTCAATTCAGTCTAATGGGTGTAATCTCTCTTTCTATCCGTGGAATTGGCCCTTCATGGGCCTATTCAAACCCGCACTGATTTAAGTGTACAGACTTATGGTTTGTTTGGTTACTTTAAGAACTAAACTAAACTTTAGTCTCCTTTTTTTATAGGACTAAACTTTAGTCCCTTGCTGTTTGGTTGTAAGGACTAAATGACTAAAAGAGAGTGAGGGATGAGAGGTAAGTAGTATTTTTAGTCCCTTTTAGCAAGGTTTTGGGGACTAAAGGGTTAAGGGCATCTACAATGTATAGTACTCTTGAACTAGTACTATATGACATGTAAGCAAACTTATTTCTTACAAAAAATGCTACAATGTATAATACTAGATGTGAGACTCTTTCTAACATTAAAAATTATAAAAATAGGCATGCTCTATCCAATGAGCAACTATCAAACTTAAAAAGTAGTATTATTTAATCTATGAAACTAGTATCCATACATAGAATTCATGTCTTATCTTAGTTTGCTTAGTACTACTTTCTCAATGTATAGAACTAGTACCAAGTCAAAAAGATTCCCTTAGCACTAATTCTCATTGCAACATTGTAGATGCTCTAAAGTAGTTTAGTCCCCATGTTTGGCAATTTAGGGACTAAAAGGGACTAAAGTTTAGCAACCCCAAACCAAACACACCCTTAGATCGTTAGATGGTTTGTCAATTGAAACCATGCATGAGCAACCTGACAAACAAGCTACTACTACAGTAGTATATATATTGGCTTTAGTCTTATCCATCTTCTCTAACCTTTTGCACACGCTTGGGACGTACTACAAAAGGCAAAAAAAAAGACGCTGCCTCGAGCTGTCTGATTTTGATCCGACACATACGAAACATCCTAAAAATTATGTGAAACATTTTTTATAACCATTTGAAATATTATATGTAATCGGTTGAGACAATCTGTATTTCTGTTTCATCAGGACAATTGATTAGAAAAGGAAGCAATTTTCTACTAATTGTGTATATTACTTTGGAGAGAGAGGAAACACGAGACATATTTCTAGAAGAAAATAGAAGACATTTACCGAACTACGAATAAAAACAAAAACGCTAGCTAGTAAAAAAAGAGGCACGAATCTATCAAGTAGTAGCAACCGGGATTAAACTTTAATTCGTGTCGCGTCGGATGTTATGTTGTTGAGAGAATTAATTAATTTTTTTAAATGAATTAATTAAAAAAATAATTGTATAATTCTTAGGTTAATTTTCGAGACGAATCTATTGAGCATAATTAATCCATCATTAGCACATGTTTACTGTAGCGCCACATTGTCAAATTATGAACTAATTAGGCTTAATAGATTCGTCTCGTAAATTAGCCTAGAGGTTCTGTAATTAGTTTTTTAACTAGCTCATGTTTAGTCATTCTAATTAACATATAAATATCCGATGTGATATGAGCTAAAGTTTAGCCCCTGGTTGTCAAACAGATCCATAATTAGCTTTTCGAATCAACGGGGGTTGAGAAGGTGAAAGCTAAACTAAGCAGATTCAACAATAAATTAGTTTTTTCAAAAAAATATTGCTCCTTACCTTATTTTTCACATTTTGTATCGAATCTTCCCAAAAAAATTTTAATCGCCATTGAAAGGTTGAAAAGTTACGCCCACTTTAATTTTCGTATAACTCATAAAGAAAATTACACCCACTTTAATTTTCAAAGCTTATTAGTTTTTTCATAACTCATAACTTATATTAATTTTATTAGAATCTACGGCTCAACCGAAAACTTATACATCTGGCTTTTGTATTATCCGTCATCTTCAACCTCTTGCACGCACGGTTGCACTATCTTTTCGATGCAAGTCTGATCTGTGCTGCGTTGGTCAACCCCTCAAGTGGTCGTAGCTAAGCCCTGCCTTGCAGAAGTTGCTTAAGCTGGCTGCTAACCAGCAGTACACTGCTCCCAGAAACGTTTGACCTCCAACTAATTATAATTTTTTGGGCATTGGATGACGCCACGCATGACGTGTCTGCACGCCGTGATGTAGACGAGCTGTCTCGCCGCCGGGCTGCCGCGGAATAAAGAGGCCACGTTGCTCCGCGCCGCCGCCGCCGCCGCCGCCGCGGAAACGGAGGAGACAGCTGAGAGGCGCGGCTCTACGAGAGCACAGAAGGCGCGACGCGGTGTAGGGCACAGATATCTAATAAAAAAATTACTTTTTAATTAGTAAAATAATAAACTAACAGTGATAATAAAATATGAATTGTTTTTTTCCACCGGCTAGAGATTCTCGATAGCTAGTTAGTCTGAATATCTGAAAAGTCTAAGTATATAATTGATGAGAATCTAGAGAAGCTGGAATTCTAGCTTCTGGATTCTAGTTTATTTTTAAATTTCGCAGCTACTGATTCTCACAATATAAGCTAAAATATGAATCATTTTTTTCAGCTTCAGTTCTATAAATAGCTGCAGCTAATAAATGTTTCCCAAAAAGACTGAATCTCACTAGCTAGTTAGTCTGAGTAGCTAAGTAATTTGAGTATTTAAGTTTGTGAGAATTTTAGAGTAGTTGATATTTTCTAGTTTCTAGATTCTAGTTCATTTATAGATTCTACGGCTATTGATTATCACAATTTAAGGTTAGAATAGGGACCGTTTATTTTAACTTCAAATTCTAAAAATAACTTCAGCTGACAAAAGCTGAAACAAACGGACTAGAAATATTCTGCTTATGATTGTGAAGTGAGATTTAATATATAAATAAAGACATTAATTTACAAATCAAATTTAGGTAAGATGATATAAATGATTTTTTTCGGACAAAATCTAAGGAATATACATTACTCTATCTTTCTACTTTTATATATATATATATATATATATATTAAAGACACGAAAAAACTTACAATATTTTTCTCCTGCACGAGTATGAGCCCAAGAATAATTTAGTACGCTTGCTTTACAGTTTTAAAGGTAAAAACAATATTTTATAAATAGTACTAGGCTGCTATATTTACAATAAATTTTAATACAAATGTTATCCTACACCACGAGGGTAAAAGAAAAAAATAATACTCAATTGCTATTCTACTGAGAAAATCTACTACTGAAAGTAATCGGTCTAGAATAATTATTCTACGCACGTGGTGTAGAATAGCGCTCCCATAAATTTCAAACTCTATAACAGGAAATAGTGAATTAGTATTTTGAGACAGATGAGATACTATGTAGCAACATGAATAATTCTTGTGAGTTATTTTGATTGCATCTAATGTTTGCCAATAATTTGTGAGATAATTCTACTCTTATCAAGATTTTGATCGTATCAAAACTTATCTAAATTTTGGTAGTATCAAATCTCAGTATCTTACCTAACAGATTTGATCAAAATTTAAAAGGGTGGAGATCAAAAACAAAAAAAAACTTGAGCATTCTTAGCTCCTGTTCCGCGAACATTGATGCATCATGGCTGACCCCGAGGTTGGGATCTTCTGTGGAGAGGAGGAGAAGCTGACCCCTTTTGTTCTTTGTCAGGCTCTATAGACAACTTATTATCCATTTATCAAAATATAGTCAGATTTACATTAGAATTCAATTGTGTGTTAAACTAAAAAATATAGTCAGGTTAAGACATAATTATAATCAACCACATGACTATTAATCAAAATGAGCATCATCTTCATACTTACGCTATACAATAATAATGATTATGTTATAATTTCGATTATTTTAAGTTGTTTCAAAGAGTTCATAGGTTTTGCAAGCGAACAGTTCTATCCTATACACTTCCATTAAATAGAAAAATTTCTCATAAATATTTTTTTTACTTTCCCTGCATATTAAAGGCATTGTATTAAACGGAGACTACTTGATATTCTATGAACCTCCACATTAAAATTAGCTTCTAATCGTTGTGCTCTTCTAAAACTTCTGGCTCTCTTAAAGGTTCAAAATCTCCTCTCTAGTTATAAAACTCGACAGCTGCATAATCTATAAATAACCTAATATATAGAAAACATTATCTTTTCTAAATTTTGTATATGTAGATACTCATCAATTGTTTCTTAGTCTTGAAATATCAAGTTACCAAACAGGCTGTACTTAAATACTAGAGATAAAGAATAATAATCACACGTTAAACTTTTCTAAAACAAACAATGGGGCACGAGTAAATTGTGGCCGCTGGCTGGGGCGCATGGCTGTCCACAGAGTGGGCCGGAGCAGGGGATCAACCAACTTTTTTTCCCCTTTTGTCTCCGTTTCTTCATCGGCTCTCGCCTTCCCCGTGATTCCATACTCCGTTTCCATTCTCGAATAAAAAACAAGAAGAAAAGCGAATCTTCTCCACCCCGACGGCCAAAAATCCCCCCTCCGAGCAGATCGCTTCCGGCGAGCGAATTTCTCTGGCCGCCGCGATTCTCTCCCCCCCCCCCGTGTCGCCGCCGCCGCCGCCGCGCTGATCGATCACTCGCCTGCCACCACACCGCGTCTTCCTCGAAACCCGCGGCCGCGGCGGCGTCTGCCGCGACTGTCCTGGTTAGCTGGAGGCCCAACGGCGACGGTGGAGCAGCCCCGGAGGCCGTGCAGCGCTCTGCCTGCGCCGACCAGCCGGAGATAGTGAAGAAGGTCAGTCTCAACCGGGAAAACCGGGCCGCCACTTCGTGAGCCGGCATCACGGGCGAATTTGGTGTCCGTTCTGAGGTTGATTGATTTGAACTAACTCTTCGGTTTCGTCCCATTTTTGCTTTGTTCGTTTCAGGAGTGATAGCAGTTTGTGTTGGTCTGTTAGACAATTGGGTTTGAGGGTTCAGCGGAGTTTGGATGTGATCGGCTGATCAAATCCCATAGTTGCTATGGATCAACTCGCTATCCTTGCGACGGAGCTGGGCGACACGTCGGATTTTGAGGTGGATGGCATCCAGAATCTCACTGAGAATGATGTCAGCGACGAGGAGATCGAGGCCGAAGAGCTGGCCCGGCGAATGTGGAAGGACAGGGTCAGGCTCAAGAGGATCAAGGAGAGGCAGCACAAGCTTGCCCTGCAGCAGGCTGAACTGGACAAGTTGAAGCCGAAGCCGATATCTGACCAGGCAATGCGCAAGAAGATGTCTAGGGCGCAGGACGGGATTCTCAAGTACATGCTCAAGCTGATGGAGGTGTGCAATGCACGTGGATTTGTTTATGGGATCATCCCTGATAAGGGGAAGCCTGTCAGTGGTGCTTCAGACAATATTAGAGCTTGGTGGAAGGAGAAGGTGAAGTTTGATAAGAATGGGCCTGCAGCAATTGCAAAGTATGAGTCTGAGAATTTGGTGTCAGCTAGTGCTCCGAGCAGTGGAATCAAGAACCAGCACAGCTTGATGGATCTCCAAGATGCCACTCTGGGCTCACTGCTTTCATCATTGATGCAGCACTGTAATCCACCACAGCGCAAGTACCCATTGGAGAAGGGCACTCCACCTCCATGGTGGCCTTCAGGGAAGGAGGATTGGTGGATTGACTTGGGCCTTCCAAGGGGAGAAATCCCTCCCTACAAAAAGCCACATGATCTTAAGAAGGTCTGGAAGGTTGGGGTGCTTACAGGTGTGATCAAGCACATGTCCCCACACTTCAATAAGATCAGAAATCATGTGCGGAAATCAAAATGCTTGCAGGATAAGATGACTGCAAAAGAGAGTCTGATTTGGCTGGGTGTTCTACACAAAGAGGAAAGGCTAGTTCACAGCATTGACAATGGCATGTCAGAGATTACTCACTACAATGCTCTGGAGTACAGAAATGGGGACACCCACAGCAGCAGTAATGAGTATGATGTTGATGGTTTTGAGGATGCTCCTCTTTCTTTATCATCTAGAGATGATGAACAAGATCTTTCTCTGGCTGCACAGTTGAGTGAGGAGTGTACCCCAGCTAGAAGGAGAGAAAAAGCTAACATCAAACACCCTAATCAGGTTGTTCCTATGAAGGCAGGAAGAAAAGAACCACCAAAGAGAAAAAGACCACGGCACAGTACCACTATTGTTGAGCATGAGGTACAAAGAGCTGATGACACACCAGAAAATTCAAGGAATATGATTCCCGATATGAACCGACTGGACCAAGTAGAAATCCCAGGCATGGCTAACCAGATTATCAGCTTTAACGAGGTGGACAATACAAGTGAAGCTTTGCAACACAGTGGAAATGCTCAAGGTCAGGTCCATCTTCCTGGTGCTGGGATTAATGACTATGACAATGCTCAGGCTACGAATGCTACACCTGTAAGCATACGCATGGGAGGACAGCTTGTACCTTATGAATGTAGTGATAATGCCAGGTCAAAATCCGGAAATATCTTCCCACTGGTTTCTGATTCTGGCTTTAATAATCTGGCTAGTGGTTATCAAACTATACCTCCTAAGCAGTCACTACCACTATCTATGATGGGTCATCATGTGGTTCCCATGGGTATCAGAGCTCCATCAGACAACAGTCCTTATGGTGATCACATAATTGGTAGTGGAAATTCAACTTCTGTTCCTGGAGATATACAGCAGCTCATAGATTACCCATTCTATGGCGAGCAAGATAAGTTTGTTGGCAGTTCCTTTGTGGGATTGCCTTTGGATTACATCAGTATGAGTAGCCCAATCCCAGATATTGATGATTTACTGCTGCATGATGATGATCTAATGGAATACTTGGGAACATAACATAGGTAAATTCACTACATATCAATATGTCATATAAAAAATCATCATGTATCCATTTATTGGATGTTGCTTCCTCTTTGACAATTATTTTTCAATTTTCAATTTCAGGTTAGGGCTACAAAGCATCCTTGCTTTTGTTTCTATCATCCATTTTGTCACTAGGATATCATCTGAACTTGAGTATGGAAGGTTAAAGTGTTAAACTTCTCATTTTGCCATCAATCTTGTTAGTTGAGACCTTTTATAGTATGGCAAATTATACTTGACTTGCATTCTTTGGAAATAACATATCAAATGATGACTGAATTGTAAATGGGAAAGGTGTATAATGTATATGGTTTAAATTTGAAATATAATCTTTCTAAAAGAGATATCTACTGAAGAATGAACAATGTTTTTGTAATTTTCCGAATCCGTGAGAAATGGATGTCTTGGTCTCCTGCTTTCTCTATCACAGTTGAGGCCTGTATCTCCTACCTTTCCATAGGTTCAACTTTAAGTAAACAAAACTGTTGTAGGCTTGTAGCAGATCAAAGTTCATTTTTGTATTGTCGTTTGTTGATGGTACTTACATAGTAAGTCAACTTTTAAAATGATTAAAGTTGCAGACAAAATCTCAAGATACCGTAATGTAATAGCACTATCTACCAGCTGGCAATCATGACTACTACTAAATCACAGCAACACTAGCCTATTTGTTCCCTTGTGCTATTTGACATAGACACAGTCAATTTTCACTTTTCAGAGATAACTGCAAGAAAAGAACCCTTTGGCTGTTTGGGACAGCTGGTTTGGCTGAGCTGAAGTAGGGCACGAAAAATGGGACGCGTCATTAGAGTATGATTAATCACTATTAAAAATTTGAAAATGGATTTATCTCAATATTTTAAAACTTTTATATAGTTTTTTTGGCAAAAAATCACACCGTTTAAGAGCTTGAGAATTGTGCCATGTTAATATAGGGATCAACTCAGCTGGAGTCTGCTATATCGAATGGGACCTTAACGCAATGATATTTGGCAGTCCTTTTTTTGTGTTATAATGTGGTTGCACAGTTAGTCAGTTAGATCAATGTAATTGTACATCACTATCCCAGTCTTAATGCAATGATATGCAAGTCCTATGCGTAATTCCTAAAAGAAAAGAACCCCTAAAATCTGTATGGTAGGCTGTTGTTGCTGGCCTTTTTTATAGTACATGTTCCAATCTTTCAGCAATTATGCATGTTATTATGTTAATTTTCAAAATAAGTTCAGTTCAGACAACAAGAAAGCATACATAATCTGAATAAGAGTCTGAGAGTCTCTTCTGTTGGAGACTGTACTTTGCTTGGCGGGGTTGCAGATGGCCTCACACCTATGATACTACTATTAAGTGATCAACTAAATTTCAAAGAAATACTCTAGTACTTATAGCTAAACACTATTGCAGCATAAGTTGCATATTAATTATATTATAGCAATAACTGATTAAGTGATCAACTAAATTTTAAAGAAATACTCTAGTACTTATAGCTAAACACTATTGCAGCATAAGTTGTATATTAATTTTATTATAGCAATAACTCCTGCTAAGCAGTGACACATGCAGTTTAGATGATGAGATCACTAGACCGAGAAACCTGTCAATCTATGGCTAGTGTTAGTGCTGGACTGATTGTCTTATTTTGAAAGTATAATCTATTGAGTTTTGAATATAACACTGAATAACCAATTCTGCTCATATGCCATTGGGCGTGTGGAATATTAGGCTCACTATATCAATATCTTTGAGAGCTGCTTGCTTATGAGTTGGCATAATGTTTGCATTAATAATTTAATACATTCTTGAATGGGAAAGTAGAAATGAAATACTCTGATTGTAATTTTCCTTTCCTAAACCACACGTCTTGGATTCCTTGCACCATGTAACTCTTCTTCAATGCTGGGTTATTCTTATCTAAAGCCTATATGTATGTTCCCCCTGGATCCAAGACCTGTGAGCTTTAGCTTATGTATCCTTGAGAGGTGCGCAGGTTGGGACTATGTGTGTGAACTTGAAACATAATTTAAAATGCTATGCTCTCTTCTAAGAAGATAATGCCATTCTGAATTTCAGATTAGTTTATCTCTTTCCTTACTGTCCAGTGACTAAGTTGACAGAGAGTATATTTTCTGTTCAATGATAAAAGTAGAGAACTAGAGATTAAGCCATGCAATCTATGATTGGTGCTACTTTAAATTTTGAATTGATGAAGGAATGGGATTGAATTTTGAGGCAGAATGTTATTTGTGCATGAATTCAGGAAAAGGTAAGTGGGACTTCTCTTTGGCCTTCTTGTACTTATTATGGCTGTGAAATGTTAGTTTTTGTATTATACTATTATTATCGAGGTCAATAGTACTTTTACAGAATTTGAGGCATGACTTTTAATTCTGTAGACCTCCATAAACAACGTTCATCTCATCACGGAGGATGGCTGGACCAGGGGGTTCTTTTTGTGTGATCATGCCTACGGCTGTTATTTGTTATCTCCATTATTATTTTTTGCTAGGACGCTGGTTTGCATTCTATTTGGTTAGTTGTTCGAACTTTACCATGTGTAGCCCATGATGTTTCCGTGCCTCTTATTTGTTCTTCCTTTGTGTTTTTGTTGCGATGATTGTTTTATTCTTTTTGCGTTAAAGACAAGATTCATATCTTTTGGCTTTGGAGAGAGAGTTCTGTTCCCTTGTTGGGCTGCGGTTCAGCCGGTTCTTGTGCACAAAATGGCAGGAGCCAACGATTGTGGGGTCCTCTCGTCATGATCCTTTTGCAGCAGCAGCAGCAGCAGCTGCTGCAGCTCCATGCCTTCATCACATGGCAGACCTGCTACACGCTGGAGCAAGTTCAGAATTCAGAACGACTGGATCATAGTGAAAAGGCTCTGGTGAGTAGAATATGGACTTTCGAAAAGGGATGTCAGGTAACAGTTTGACTTCTACCGGAGATTCTGTTTTAGTAGATGCAATCATGCAAGTTACATGCATTGCTTCTTCTTTTCTTTTGGAAAAAACAGGTTGAACCACAAGAATGCTGAAGAAACCAGAGGAACTACACAAAAGGTATGGAGAAGTGTCAAATCCTTTCTATCTTTTTAGACCCTTTTACCTCCTGTGATGACAACTGACAAGCGCATCCACTGCTATTGAGGTGCCTCTTTTGACAATTGCCATGGCACTACAGTTAGGAGTTCGTTGTTTCAATACTTTCACAAATTCGTTTGTTTTCACTGTCGTCTCTGAACTGACATAACTTTGTAGCTGAAATGAACATGTTACAATTATATATATATATATATATATACGATTTTTATAAAATGAATTAAACTGAATTTCGTGTAAAGTTTCCCAGAATATTTTTTGACG
This sequence comes from Zizania palustris, assembly GCA_019279435.1. NCBI lineage: Eukaryota > Viridiplantae > Streptophyta > Magnoliopsida > Poales > Poaceae > Zizania > Zizania palustris. The sequence continues at coordinate 25,060,981 of JAAALK010000287.1, read as the reverse complement.
TAAGAAGATAGAGGGGTCTCTACCTTATGCTATTATATTGGTACATTTATGGTGCCCCCATTACCTCACTAATAGTTAAAACTAATCTAGACCGTCGATTAAGTGTGTTTAAAATAAATAATTAAAAAAGGAAATTGGTTAACCAGCTTGATTATGGAAAGCAATCTATATACATGTTGTCCACATGAAAAATTTGTTGATTATTTCTTTTTGTAGTACATGCAATAATTAATATTCTAGGATAAAAAAAATAAGTTAATTGTTGTATGTATATAAGCCCATATATATTAAAGGAAGGTTATACGATTAAAGGTAACAAGTCACTAATATCAAATCTGAACCATTAGATTATCCAGATTGAACGGTTACTAAATTTGAATGAACTATTAAATTCTCCTTATATTAATGGTAAGCTAAAGGTAACAAGTAACAAAGCCCAGGTTGGCTCAAACAAGAGGGAGGGGTGAGTAAGGGGAGTGTATGGTAAGGAGAGAAAGGTGAAAAAAGTAAAAAAGAGAAGAGGAAAAAGAAAAAAATGTACAATATGAACTGGGAGGTAGAACTAGATATGCTTTGAGGACCAATTAATGATAAGCGCTCTCTCAGGTGGTTTTGCACGGTGATTCCAGAGGTTAAGTGATCCTTGATTCACTTGAAAGATTCGATTGTTCCGTTCTTTCCAGAGGGCACGTGCACATGCTGCAAAAACATATCGGTGAAATTGGGTGTTTTGGATGGACGATGGATCACATCGTCGAGGAACTCAAGAATGTTCTTTCTAGCACTCCTAATTTCTGCCATAGCTTTGAAGCGGCTCTGCATAGTTGAAAATAATATGACAGCGCGGATCTTCTTCAACCCATTGTTCTTTAAACACGGTTGCGTTTGTATTCAGTCTGTCTTTGAAGTCTAACCAATGGAAAATGCGCCAGATGTTTCCCATGGTGCACAGCTGATGAGTAGACCAAGACGTTGTTGTTCCCTAACTTTTAGATACTGGTTTATTTTTACATTATATATCTATTGATTTTCACAACGTGAACCAAGAATCTAAACTGTTCGGAGAGCTAGAGCTATGGATTACGGGAGTAACTTGAACAGATGATAATCTGGTGAAACTCTCCTACCCTCTATAGAGTGTACATGTAATCTTTGCAAATCTCCCGTTGCTGACGGACTTCCTGTTTCCTCGTCATCAGGCAGGGGTTGACGGTTTCTCTAACCTGGGTCGGTCACAGCTCACATTCCTGCGGACAGACGCAGCAAGTCTCCAGCTGACATGAGCACACCAACCACACATTCAAAGTCTGAGAAGGATATATCTTTCTACACGAGTCGACGAGGAATTACGAGCGGCCGGCCGGCCAGCCGTCAGGCTAACCTGTGATGGGAGTTAGCATCTCGAGACTGCAATTGCCAAGATGTCAGAGCTCAGAACTCCTCCTGATCGATCGACGATCCATGCCAGTCACGCGCCCATTCCCTCCAAAGTTAATGCAGACCACAGAATGAACAATTGAGGTCAGCAGAAACTTCCTCCCAGTTCCTCCAGGAATCCAGGTCAGCTCGGCTTCATGCTTCCAATACCATTTCGCAACTAACACTTTCCGGTCGCCACTGCACAGGACGTGAGAAATCATCAAATCACTCCATAGCTCCGATGTTCAAGAGGAAATCGGAGAGTAGGAAGAGAAATTCGGCAAGAAATCGGGGCGCAGGAATGCAGAGAGGAGGAGGAGGAGACGTAACGTACGTGGAGGTGGCCGGCCATTCAACGGACTGATGATTTTGGGAGCTGGGACGGTATACGTGCCTCGAGGGCAGCAACGCGAGCATTCACAAACTCCACGAATAATTCGCCCTCACTTCTTTTTTCTGCTCTCCATTTTGGACCATGGCCAGGCGGGCGGTTCTTGTCGTCGCCCGCTCCAATTCGGTCGAGCTACCAAAACGTATAAACAATTACAGGTACTTTCTATTTCTATCGTCCGTGTATAATAAATTTTAACCATTATCTTGTTTTATTCAGTGGTTAGAAATATCTCTTACCATTATCTTAATGAATAACAGCAGGAATTAAAAAATAAAATCATCCTAATAATGAGTGATTATATCTAAAATATGATTAATTGAAAGTACTAGTTTATTTTTTTTCAAATCAATGATATGATTGATTATATTATTGATAGTATAATATTATTGCAATATGAAGTGAATTGCTCAACTTTACTTATCAGCTTAAGTTTTTGGATTGAATTGATTGGTGCATAAAACTCAACATGGTATTACAGCCAAAGGTCTCGATCCGCACACAATTAAATAAAAATTGTACCCACTTTTATTTCACACTTGAGACTTAATACAGTCTCGCGTGTGAGGAAGAGTGTGTGTGAGGAAGAGTGTTGGAATATGAAGCGAAACTCAACAATACTACTCCTTTCTTTTTATAATATAATAATTTTTAGACTCAGAGACATGTATTAAGGAGATGAGTATGGATATCATACTACCCTCATCAGGATGGATGAGTGTGGGCTTAAAAGTAGTTTAGGTTGAATAATCTATAGTATAAGTAATTTGGAGATAAAAAATATCTTTTACAAGTACTGTATAAAGTTAAGATATTTTTATCTCCAAATTACTCATACTATATACAGTACTGTATATACAGTACCTGTAAAAAGATATTTTTATCTCCAAATTACTTATACTATACTGTACTCTCTCTTTCCCATTATCTCCATCATCTAAGCGTTTTTCAGATTTCTCACAATCTACATCATCTAATAGTTGAGTCATTAAAGCAGCACATCATATTATGTGTGAATTGATTTAGAGTCTACATGCATAGCTTTGACTTCCGCTTTTGTTTCTTATTTTACCAGTACTCTACATTGTCACATGCACATGTAGGTTGAGAGTGCGGAAAAACAAAGCAAGAAACACAACATACGAAAAAAATTTAAGCTCCATATCTCTCGTTTTGGTCATCGTGTCAAGTTGTTAGATGATGGAGATAATGAGAAGGAGAGAGTATACAGTACTGTATAAAGTTACTATATTCGTTACAATTTTGAACTTTAAACTTCTAGAACTGAGGAAATACTAGAATACACCATAAATGTGCTAGGAGATTAGTTTCTACTAATAGATGACCGGTGCATATACTTCTAAAATTAAATATGTAGATATCGATAAACATTAAATTTTAGATTTGAACCAAATATGGCAGATATCAGTAGTGCAATAAATTGATGATTTCAGGTGTACAGCTATTAACATCTGCTTAGCTAGGCTGGTTTTGTTTTTTTATCGATGTCATTGGTATTACTTCCTCGTCGGTCCCATAATTTAATTTATATGTATGAAATGATTTTAAATTCTGCCTCTTAAATATTTATCATGCCAATTATTTATCATTTGATTTGATTTCCAATCATATATCAACCATCGAAAAGGATGTGATAACCTTGCACCGGATCCAATCAGAACCACACTTGAACATAGGGAAATTTGTATCCATACCATTATAATTTTGCGACTTTGAAGAAATATAATTACAATTCACATATTTAGATTCATGCCATTATAAATTCAGAGAACTCCAAATTATATCATTTCTAAATTTAGACAATTCCGAAATATGCCATTACAATTTTAGAGAAATCTGAAATATGCCATTAGATTTTGTGAGAGCTGCAATTTCAAAATGGCATATATCTAAATAGATGAATTATAGTGGCAAAGTTCCAAAGCACAGTAATTGTAATGACACATATCTAAAAAACCCTTGAACATATTTACCAGGAGATATGCAATCAATTATCATGAGTGAAGTGCGAGATACTCTTTAGTATACAAAAACAAGCCGTTTTGAATATGATTTTAGATACTAAGGAACTATTAATTGGTGGGTATTTTTTCTTGTTTGCCTCGGTTAAATACAATGTTACAGTTGCTGAAAAATGAGAAAGAAAAATATAAACATCCAAAATAAAAAATAAAATATAAAACAAATTATTTTAAATAATTCTTAATAAAATCTAAATCAACTTGTCTTTTAAACCGGAGGGAATACAAATTAAAACCGGGCTCCTCCTTTTAGAGCATTGAAGCCACCTGAAACTCTGAATTAACTTTTTTAAAAAAGGCCCGGGTTTTGGTGCAACACACCGCTTACTTTTCTCGCCTTTAAAAAAAAAAACGCTCTTGCAGTCTTTACTCTTTAGGTGCGTAAGTGTTTTGACTGACTTTTCGAGTAACTAACTTTGTTGAGGGTCAACATCAATCGGTTCTACCGAAAGTCAACCCACCCGACAAGTTGAAACAGTAACAATTTCCCCGATTTGTTCATAATTCACCTTAAAATTAAGCATAAGAATTAATAAATCAACTTAAATAATCTCGTAAGAATAAATATGAAATAAGAGACAAAAATATATAAAAGTTTTAAAAGAGTTGAAAAATGCTAAAAATAACTTTATGTGAAAGGAATTTGGGGTTAGTATCAAGGTTAGTGCATTTAATAATTGTTTCAGGGGTGTAGATGTGAATAGAGAAAATAGGGAGGGCTTCGGTGCAAAAGCGAGCGAGAAAAATTAAAGGCGGCGACGTCTTCCGTCGTCTGCTCCACCTGCCCTCCATCTCTCTCTCTCTCTCTCTTCCTTCCCTGCGTAGAGAGAGAAAGAGATCGAGGCCAGGTTAATGCAAGCGGAGAGGAATTGAAGAGATCAAGGAGATCATATCAAGGCCGGCTGTTTGCAGCTAGGAGCGGTATACCATTAGTTCGATGCAGGGAGCATGGAGCCAAACCGAAAGTCTGTTTCGCCATTAATGGCTGCTCACCTTTGTGGAACCCGTATTAGATCAGTAGAGAAGAGAATTGAAGCACCAGTAGCCCAGAACACACCGCCAGAGAAGAGGTAGTAGTTTGCAAGCGAGCGCGCGAGCGCGCGCTGCAAGGTCAGGTCCGGCCAATTCGCCATCACGAACTAGAGTCCTAGATACATCGAGGTCATCCATGCATGCTGGTGTGTATGTGAGTACAGAGAAGAGAGAGAAAGAGAGGTGGCTTCTTGGCAGCTAGCCTCCTCGAGTCAAAGCGTATTTAGGTCTTGCAGCTACTGCCATAGATAGATAGTAGTACATACGTATATAGATAGCTTGCTTCTGTGTATGTGTCGGTGTGTGCGGTGCTGCAGTCTCCTCCTCCTCCACCTCGATCCCCTCTAGCGAAGAAGCTCCGTTCGGCGGCGATGATGAGCGGCAGCGAGAGGCAGCAGCAGCAGCAGCAGCAGGAGATGAACATCTCCTTTGGGATGATGAACCACCACCACCACCACCGCCATCAACACCCTCCTCCTCCGTCGTCTTCCTCTTCTTCCATGCATGCTCCTGCTGCAAGCTTCATGTACGGTTTTGTTGACTGAATCTCTCTCTCTCTCTCTCTCTCTCTCTCCTCTCTCTCTCTCTCTCTCTCTCTCTCTCTCTCTCTGCATGCCTACCTGTTTACTTGTTAATTTGGTGGTGCATGCAGCATGTCTGAAGCTTTTTTTCTTGGTTGCTGGGTGTGGTTGTCTTGGAGTTTGGTTGATCTGGTTGTAAATTGTAATCACTCATGCTCATGCAAGGTTTCTTTTGGTAAATATGGTTCTTCTTCCTCCTCCTCCTCCTGTTCTTGCTTGTTTTCTTTGCCTCTGTTGAGCTTGTCCTGATATGATTTCTTAGCTTAATTTGGTTCATTCCCTCATGTTGTTCTTCCTTTCTCTTTGTCCAACCGATCGATCTCTTGCTTTGATTTTCCTCTTCAGCTCCTTCTTCTTGGCCTCTTGCACTGAATTTTGCATGTCCATGATTTAATTGGCCTTGTGGCTCTACCTGAAAGGGAATCCAGCGATTGTTTGACTGGATCGTCTTAATTTTGTTCTTCCTAGCTTCTTAACTTCCTCCTTCCAGAAAAAAAAAATGGCAGATATGACAGATGATGGAAGCAAGCAAGTTCAGATTTAAAATTCAGTCCTTTCGATTTATTATTTGGAGCCAGAGATAGATATGGTTGAATATAATCTCTGTGACTAACAACTCTCGAGTCTTTCTTTCGAATTTTGGGAGGTCAGAGATTTCAATTATTTCAGATCGAATAAGTACAAGAGCATTAGCTAAGCCATATTTACACACGCCACTAGCTATAACTGATATGCATGATGCATCCGTCCAAGCTTACATTAAATTTCCAGTGAGCATATCTTGCACACATGAAATTTGGAGACTAGCTAGCCATGCAAATTTTCTGGACTCTGCCAAATAAATGCTGCAAATTTCATATCATTCTCCTGCTCCTACATGCCACTGCTTGCAGAGAGGTTGGACCAGAGAATAATTAATACCATCATATCATACATACATACTCCATATACACAGGTTTATAGTAGCATGATTTCATGGTGATGTGTGGTGCCTTCAGTTCCTCAAACCCTGTGCATGCATGCATGCATAGCATGCTAGCTACTAGCTGCATCATCTGTCTATCTGTTTCACATACATACAGCTCGTCATCACCATCAATTTTGCTTCTGTTGCACCACCAGGAGCAGCAAGGAGGCGTCTGCAGGAGCTTATGACCATCTGGGTGAGCTGGATCAGGCTTTGTTCATGTACCTGGATCATGGCAGCCACGCGTCGACGCATCAAGAACAACGGCGTACGTATGCAGAAAAAACAAACAACCGTAAACTGAATTAACTCGCTGATCGAATTTTCTTGCGCATATACACATGCACATTTATTTCCATGCAAATAATATCTTCAGAGTATTCAGATGTTAGTGCAATAAGTCAGTAAAAATCTTGCCTTTGTTCATCTTTGGCATTTAGTATTAGTTGTAGTAATTAATTGCAGTAGCTAGGGCATGCAGAAACGTATGGGGAGCAAGCAGTAGAGAGTAGAGGATACGTAGCTGTAGGATCGGAGGGAGATATTCCTCACTCCTCAGCTCCTGATCTGTTCTTGTCTCCGTGCATATGCGGAAAAGCGCATCCTTTTTTCCGGGGTCATCAGGGAGATCTGAGATCGAAGAAAACGGCCGGAGCCTAGCTAGCCAGCCTGCAGCAGATTCTCAGGTACTCCAATTTGACCAGGATATATGGATGATCATCTCATCTGCTGCAAATCCTGGAGTACTCTACTCTTGGAGATATCAATCTGCAGGACCAGCAGCTGGGAATCAGCAGCTAGCTAGCGCTGTAGCTGTGTAGCACACATGCCCAAAGTCCCTGCATGAAACCAACACACAGCCTCTCTGTCTCTTTCTCTAGCTCTCTCTTTCTCTAGCTCTCTCTCTCTCTCTCTCTCTCTCTCCTCTCTCTCTCTCTCTCTCTCTCTCTCTCTCTCTCCTCTCTCTCTCTTTCTCTCTCTGATCTCTGTCTGCGAAGATCTGGCCGGCCGGCCGGCCGGTTGGACTGTGACATGTAACAAACTGCTCAATGATTTCCTGGCGATCGATCGAGCTGCATGCATGCATGTGGCCGCGGCAGGAGATGAGGACGTACATACACGCCGAAGAGATGATCTCTTCAGTACTGCTATAGCTCCTCCGGCCGGCCGGCCGGCCGGCTCTCTGGCTGGCTACTGATCGTTCTTGCAACCGACGCATGTTCGAGTTTGACCCGATCGATGCTACCCACTCCTGTTCCGGTTTCAGGTACAGTCAGGTTCAGGCATGCCTGATGCCTTTGGCTGTGAACCTGTCCTTGCACACACCGGCCGGCCCCGATCGAATCTCTCGTACCCCCCCAGCTTTCTCGTGTGCCTGCACTGCTGCAGTCCACACTTCACACAGCTAGCTTGGGCGTACGCCGGCCGTAGTGTAGCATATATAGTACTGCACTGCACTGCACTGCAATGCAATGCAATGCGTGATGATTGTTTTGTTCCTGCCTGCATCGATCTGCATATATACAGCTGCTCGCTCGCTAGTTAGCTAGCCGGCTTCTTTCAGTGTGTGACCCTCTAGCTCAGCTCATATATACTCTCATCTCATCAGGCTATCTGCTCGGCCTTTTTGCATGCTTTGCTCTCTACTGATCTGTCTTTGTTCATGGATGCTAATGCTACAGAGACTCTCAACATCTTCCCTTCCCAGCCCATGCACGTTGAGCCATCACCCAAGGTATATACACTTACACTATACACTTCATCTTATCTGAATCTCACATTATTCGTGGATGTTCATTTGTTTGTCTAGTTTAATGGTGTGATCGATCGATCTCTGATGATTGGCATGCTTGCATGCATTCATGCATTTGGCAGGGAGAGATTAGTTTAGTGCTGTCCCCAGCACCTGTGGGAACCAAGATGATGCCTGCTAGGTCACCTGATCATCACCACCACCATCATCAGAACCACCAGCAAGCTGCAGCCATAGAGGAGTTAGCGACAGGGAGCAGGAGACAACAGGATCACCACCACCTGCAGCACCAACCTTTCCCTGGTGCTGAACCTGCAGGGATCAACAAGCTGGATGTGAAGCCACTGACAACCAAGGTCAGCACAGTGTGTTAACCACTTGATTAAATACCTTTTCTAACCTGCCTTAATTGCTTAGCTACAACAACCTGCTGATTAGTTTAGCTTAACTTACATAAATGTGGTTGTTCCTGTCTCTGGTGATTGCAGAAGGAACACAGGAGGGGTGTAACTACCGGTGAACGCGACCCAAAAGTACTAAATTTATATGATCTTTTTCCACGAGAGCTACATATTAGTTGTTGTTTTGTATGCAGCGAGCTAGCCCTGCATAGATAGATTAGATTAAGGACAGTACTACTGAGATGATTTTGTCTGATCATGCTTATTGTTGGCGTGGGTGTATCACTTGGTGATTAAACGTACGTGCAGACACTGAGGAGGCTAGCCCAGAACAGGGAGGCTGCAAGGAAAAGCAGGCTTAGGAAGAAGGTCAGTGAAGCAACAGTCAACACAGGAATAATTAATAGTTCTGAAAGAAATAATGGAAGAAAATGACAGATAGACAAGTTCATATACTGTTCTTGAAAAATTGATCAGAAGCAACTGTTGTTAGTTGTTACCATTCTTCAGTCAGCTGTTAAATGCACAATGTTACTGTTCAGTTAAATGATGTAGGTTTGATTGATTTGAGTCTTGACTGCAACAGGCTTACATCCAGCAGCTGGAGTCCAGCAGGATCAGGCTTAATCAGCTCGAGCAGGAACTGCATACGGCTAGAGCTCAGGTGAATTAACAGTATTATTCACGATCTGAATTAAGTTCTGGTTTCTGAACTGCAGCTGAATCAAATCGATCGATGAAATAATGTAACTAATCTATGAGGTGCGCAGGGGGTGTTCTTCCCCGGCAGCGGCCTCCTCGCCGAACCAGGCGTCGCCGGCAAAGGCAGCGTCCCCTTCGGCGGCATCGACGGCGCCCTCAGCTCAGGTACGTATCTGGCCGTACACCGACGGAGTCGCGTCGTTGATATCGATCGCCGGCTTGCATATATGGTTCTGCTCACGTACGTACGTTAATTTGCTGTTAATGGCGACGATCGTGGACAGAGGCGGCGATGTTCGACGTGGAGTACGGGCGGTGGCAGGAGGAGCACTACCGGCTGATGTACGAGCTGCGGGCGGCACTGCAGCAGCAACTGCCGGAGGGGGAGCTGCAGATGTACGTGGAGAGCTGCCTGGCGCACCACGACGAGGTGGTCGCCATCAAGGACGGCGTCATCAAGGGCGACGTCTTCCACCTCATCTCCGGCGTCTGGAGGAGCCCCGCCGAGCGCTGCTTCCTCTGGCTCGGCGGCTTCCGGCCGTCCGAGGTCATCAAGGTACGCATTGTTACTCCACGCACCCACTGCACACGCCATGACCCTGGAGATCGAGATCCGATTGCCTCGTTTAGCCTTAACCCTAACCCTAGAGTTCCCGATTAGCACTGCGCCATGCCGGTCGCTGCCATTGACAGTGACATGGAGAGAAGACAAATGGAAGGGGAAAAGTTGGATATATTCATATTAGTCCCTCGAGTAATAGTTATTTACATTTTAGTCCCTGAAAGGACCAAAAGCAGAAACAAACATATGAATTAACCAAAAAAATAGAAAAGATCCAATTTTTATGCAGGGAAAAAAATATATGTTATTAATTTTGTAGTCATATGAATTAATCAAAAGCACTTTACATTGCCTGCACATGCACGTACAAATTGGACTGGTAAAAGTCAAAATCTGGCTCTTAAAAATTCATTTTTTTCTCTGTTCAGAAGACTGAAATTATTTTTAACAGCTAGGATATTTTTGGAAAGATTTTGGGAGTTATAACTACTTTTAGAATATGTACCTAGCTCTCCAAACGATTTAGAGTTTGCTTTATAATATAATAAAATTTATTAGTTATATAATCTAAAAATGAGTTATAATATAATCCAACTTGAGATTATCTAGATTATAGAATATAGAAAAAAAACTAGTATATCATCAGTATATAGAATCTGTAAAACAACACAGCTTCATTTTCACTATAACTTGTATACTTATTGCCTATTGTTTCTTAGATTTTAGAACTCTCTAAATAGTTTCTTAACTTATCTCTAAGATAAGCTCTACAAACTCTCTTCTCTAAATTTTTGAAACTAAAAATAAAAAATCAGCTCTAATAGATACTTTAAATTAGTCCTAAAAATAAAGTATCCTAAAATTAATCTTTTTATTCCTTACTTTTAGATATCATACTTATATACTTAAATTTAGGGACTATGTTAGAGTGAAATACATTTAAAGTGATTTGTATTATAAAAACGAATCTCAAAAAACTATATTGGAAGTCGATTTTTATAGCTACTCTTAAAAGATGCTCATAGTTCATCCTAAAAAATTAGCATTATATTGCTCTCGGAAGCTATGCATATCTTTATCCTGTTCATGGGCGTTCGATCCGTCCGGCCGGCCGGTTACTCCGGTCCCGGCCGGCACCGCGTGATCGACGTGATGGATCGAAACAAAAATCCTCTCGTTTCCCGCAATGGATAGGAGAAGCTTTGCCCTTGCCCGCCACGCTCCATTACTGCTGCCTCACCCGGCCGGCCCGCGCCGTGGAAGACGACGCGCGGAGCCGGCCGGCCATGCATTATATCCGCGCGACTGAAAAATCTTGAGTTCGTTCTTGATGTGTCCCTCCATCCACGCACGCGCGCGCGTGCAGGCATGCCCCGCCATCTTCGCGGCGCGCGCATGCATGCATTCGTATCATCACGCGCAGTCGATCGATCATTCGGGACGAAAACGCATTGAATGACCGATCAGATCTGCAGGGAGACTGCGCGCACTTAGAGTTCGTACGTACGTTTAGGATGATCGTATCAATTCAGTGTAAATTTGTTGTTAATTCTGTGATGGATGGATGGATGGAGCAATAAGCAGATGCTGCTGGCACACGTGGAGCCGCTGACGGAGCAGCAGATAGTGGGGGTGTACGGGCTGCAGCAGTCGGCGCTGGAGACGGAGGAGGCGCTCAGCCAGGGCCTCGACGCCCTCTACCAGTCGCTCTCCGATACCGTCGTCTCCGACGCCCTCAGCTGCCCCTCCAACGTCGCCAACTACATGGGCCAGATGGCCGTCGCCATGAACAAGCTCTCCACCCTCGAGGGCTTCGTCCGCCAGGTAATAACTAATTAACTAACCTAGCTTACCTTCACTACTTCACACTTCACTTCACTTCAGCTAGCTAGCCGGCCGCCGCCGTGTTTAATTCCAATAATAATCTCCTGTCACTTCAGTGGATTAGTTAGAGCTGCAGCCAGTGAGAGCTCCACACGATATTCGTTAGTTGAGATGCTTCAATGGAGGATGGTTAGTTCACCTAATTGAAATCGACACTGCAATTGACTGACTAATTAGATCCATATATTACAAGTTAGTAGCTAGCTAGCTAGTGACAGGTCGGTCGATCGAAGCAAATATGGATTAGGTTCTGAACATTAAAAAGCACCCGAGATCGACTGTCTCCATCATATCCCAGAAACGGAGCGAGGCTGGTATACATATGGATTTGATCCGTGTGTGATAATCACTAAAAAAACTATGAAAGGTTAGCTAAACCAACACACCACAATTAACCTGTTTAATTAGCTAGGGGGATTGACTATCTAATTAGTTTCTGTTCATCGGTGTTAGTTTCCATATATGTTGAGTAGATGTGATGCCTGACAAACGATTTGTTTAGGCTGCCCTTCACCTGCTGCTCGTCAATGCCACAAACAGGCCATGCATTATATTATTTCATATTGCACTTAATTAAATACTTAACTGCAGCTTGCTTAATTACTGTTTATGTTTATGTTAGCTATATGTGGTACAGTTAGATTGATATATAAAATATTTTTATATGTTATTAGGTATCTGTTTGATCGAGTTGATGATATTTTTATTTAAAAAAAAATTGCAGGCTGAGAACCTGAGGCAGCAGACGCTGCACCGCCTGCACCAGATCCTGACGACGAGGCAGATGGCGCGGTCGCTGCTCGCCGTCTCCGACTACTTCCACCGCCTCCGCACGCTCAGCTCGCTCTGGGTCACCCGCCCCAGGGCGGCGGCGGCGCAGGACCAGCAGCCCGGCGGCCCCCACACCTGATCGCCGTTGTCGTTGTCGTCGCCGGCCGGCGGCGCGCGGCGAGAGGATCGATCGATCTGGCGGAGCTAGCATGCAGGCGGCCATGACACCGTAGCTATAGCCTATAGCTATTAGCTAGCTAGTAGCTAAATCGATCGAGCTGAGTGATCAACTAGAGAAGAGCGACCGGTCCAAGTAGAGCTGGGAATTAAAGATCGAGATCTTGGAACCCAAATGCAAGGATCAACCAGTGTACTGTGCATGCTTGCTTGCTTGGCTTAACCTTGGTACTTAGCATAGCTGGTGTGTGTGTGCTGGTCTGTTCGATCGATCGAATATAATGGATCGATTCGGCCGAACCATGCATCGATCGATCTTAATTAGCGTATCTTACCTCAGGATGATATGATGCTGCATGCATGCAATCGCAGGGTTTAATTCTCTGGCTCATCGAGTGTTTGTTAATGCAGCTTAATTAAAACTTAATTTGCTGAGACGATGACGAACATCGTTCAGTCCACAGGTTCGAGCAGTGCGCGAGCTCAGATTTCCGCAGGATTTTCACACAAATCCTTCGAAGCGTACGTGAATCTAGATTTTTTTTTCAAGTTTAAGGGTATGTTTGATTAAGCTATAGATTTTTAAAAAAATGCCGGGAGATATGATGAGCCATGGAAAAGCTGTTGTCAGCTGCGAGCTGTAGAAAATATGAAAATAGTTAGAATAATTGCGGATTTATATTTTGGTAGTTCATGATGTTTAGTTATATTATTAATGTGTAATTTTATATGTAAATCATTATTTTGTAATGTTTATATTAAAATTATATATTTTTAAATTACACTAAAATTATATATTTTACTAAAATTTTATTTTTTTCAAATTTTACAAGAACTGATATGTTTTAATAGCATGATAGGTAATATTCATTCGAAGTTGAACTGTGTGAAATTTGAATTATACCAGCTTTCAAATTTATACTATGATAATCTGCAGATTCTGAAAAAGTTGGGTGACCAAAAAAACTGTTTGATTCATATTCCAGCTTTGAACCAGGAAATTGGTTCAAAAATCTAAACCAAACATAACCTAAGAGTGAGCGTACAAAATCAAAGATTACGGTAACCGAATTTACCATTTATTATACAGGTCTATCATTCATATCAACAAAGAAGTTTATGATATTTTTTCTTATATATTGTGTTTTTGTTGTTTGTCTTAAAACTCCGAATTACACGGGTAGCAGATCGAGTTACTCAATAAAGAGACTATTTTCGTAGCATTTTTAGCAGGATTATTACGTTAATTATTACTTGGTAGAAAGATCTTATAAAATTTATGTGAAGCCCAAAATTCTCGCATTTGAAATGGTCCTGTCTGAATTTTTGATCTGACGGATAGATGAACGGTGAGCATGGCTAGAACTCATATATTAAACCATAATTTTAATTTTATCTATTTTTCCAAACAATGCTTTTCGAAAGAGTGGTCACCGTATATTTGGATTAAAATAAAAACTAAAAACTAAATTATTTGCACTTTTATTTAAGCTTTGGTTATTCTACCCAATTATCTGGTTAATTTATTTGAAACCGGAAAAACTGATAGTGCAACGAGAAGATTTCACCGTCTTTTTTAGATGGAAATTGAAGATTTATCTTTCGTATCTCAATAACCTAAGGTTTACTTAAGTAAATGACATGTGGGCCGTGAGAGTAATTTCTTAAATTTTATATAAAAGGAGGTTATATGATCATTTTTTAAATTTACGTGGGTCTAAAATGGATCTATTTTCGAAAGAGTGGTCACCGTATATTTGGATCAAAATAAAAAACAAAAAAACTAAATTATTTGCATTTTTTATTTAAGCTTTGGTTATTCTACCCAATTATTTGGTTAATTTTTTTGAAACCGAAAAATACGATTGACCAACGAGAAGATTTATCATTTATCATAAATCATTTTTTCATTTACGTAATTACGTGTATCTAAAATGGGCCAATTATATGGGCCTGCAAATATGGGCCTGCAAATATGGGCCTGCAAATATGGGCCTACAAATATGGGCCTGCAAATATGGGCCTACAAATATGGGCCTACAAATATGGGCCTGCAAATATGGGCCTGGCCCATTTTGATTACTAAAGTGGAAAAAGCAAATATCTCCGTGGAGAAAGGGAAGCAACGAGGACCAGAAATATCTCCTTCCCTTTTTGCACTTTTTGCTTTCCTTTCCTTGCTACTCGATGGCCGCCGGCGAGCCTCCGGAGACGGAGGCGGAGCGGCGGGCGGCGCTGCTGCGCGAGATAACGGGGGAGGGGGGATTCGCGTTCGTGGCGTCGGAGGAGAAGGCGGCGGGCGGAGACTCTCGGGCGGCGGAGGCGGCGCGGGAGATGGCGTGGGAGCAGCTCCACTCGGGCCCCTGGAGCGAGGTGGGGCCCGCGTGGAGGGACGCCTACGCGCTCGCCTGCCTCCACGTCGCGCGGCTCCGGCAGGCCGCCGACCGCCCCGCCGCGCTCCGGGCGCTCGACATGGGGCTCATCATGGGGGGCAACCTCCTCCGCGCCGACCTCGAGGCCGCCCTGGCGCGCATCGTAGCCGAACCGGGTGACGGAGGAGGCGAGGATGACGTCGGCGAGGAGTCCCGGTGGTGGAGAGAGGGGCTCGACAGGAACCGAGACATCGCCGATGTGAGATCGCTGTTGCCTTTGTAAGATTCCGTGTTTGTTTGCGCGCTTTCTGCGCCTATGCTTGTTCGAGCTTAGCTTAGCTTTTTATGGACCTATTGCAGCATACCTGATTAACTAACAGCCACTATATAGTTCATAGAGTTATATCAGGCTAGGGATGAAATTGGGGGTGGTTGCAGCCTTGCAGGGATGTATTCAGATTTGGGTGCACGATTTTTAATCATATAATGCGTATGAAATGATGGGCACACTACGACTAATGCATAGCTGCTGCATACCATGTTAGAAGTTGCAGGAATGATTTGTCTGGAATGATAGGTGAAGATTATCCTGAATGGATTGTATCATTTGCTCTACTTATCACTTCACTTCATCGTTTTCTGGATTTGTTGTATGGACAAGCACATTCATAACCATTACTTTATGTATTGCTTGTGTTGCTATTGATAGTACTTTTTTCAGGCACTCAACATTCTACCAGCAAAGTCTTTATCTTGTAAGAAGGTTGAGAGGCGATCATGCATTTCTTTGGAGGAGTTCATGTGTGGTTACTTTTTATGTGAGTCCCCTGTTATAATCAGTGGCTGCATTGATCATTGGCCTGCAAGGACAAAGTGGAAGGACATCCAATACCTGAAGAAGATGGCTGGAGATCGGACTGTTCCTGTTGAAGTAAATGCATTTTGCTCTTTGCGCTAGAATGTTGAAACACTATGGAAACAAGATAGTTCTATTTAGTTAACTTTAACTAAACCTGATTACTTAATGCTGTCATTTGTTTTCAAAGGCATGATCATGAAAATAGATTATAAGCTCAATTCTATGCCCTTTTCAGTTAATATGAAATAATCAAGTGCATCTAAACATGGTGCTAAATACCATTACTTATCTGTAATAAGCAACATGTAGACATCAAAATGTAGTCAGCACACTTGCCCAGATGTCTGCAAGTAACAATAAGTAGCAGTAGCAGATCTTGTATCCTGCATTTATCTTTGATTCAACTTGCTTGTACGAAGGATCTTTTGCCTTGGTGATCACAACACTTAACATATTTTAAACTGTTTTGTTCATATGTATTGGTTTCAGTTTGATGCCGTGCCCCTTTTTTGTCCAGTATATTAACTTATACATATTGTTGAAAGCTCTTTCCTTGTGAACTTATTTTGCTGAAATATTTGGTTTATATGATTGTGTGATTGCTTAACATGTATAGATAGATTAACTTTGCAATGCTCTTGCTTGCACCATCTTTCATTAACCATGTACTTGTTGACTAGAATTCTCAATTCTATATGATGGAATCATTTTCCTGAAATTTTTAGCACAGTAGATAGTTGTGTAAAATATTGCCCGTATAGCATAGTATATAAAAATGCTACCTATTCAATTCAGTTACATGGCTAGTCCAATTTATATGCAATGCAACACTTATTGTCCTGTTTTGTAGCCTCCATGCATCGAGTAATTTATGGCCCCTGGCCCCCTGTTTACCCGGAGATTTTGTAGGGAACATTTCCTCCTGTATTGACCTACCCCTGAATACTTTTATCGCACTAATGTAGTTGAATCTCTGTCAGGTTGGAAAGAATTATGTGTGCAGTGAGTGGAAGCAGGAGCTAATCACTTTTTCTCAGTTCCTTGAGAGGATGTGGTCAACTGGATGTCCTTCAAACTTGACATATCTAGCTCAGCATCCATTGTTTGAGCAGGTAGCTATGCTATCATGTTGATTCTGTAGTAATTGTCTTAGCCCAGTTGTCAGATTCTTTTTTCATGACACTGGCAGATAAAAGAGCTCCATGAAGATATAATGGTTCCTGACTACTGTTATGCTGGTGGAGGGGAGCTTCAATCACTTAATGCTTGGTTCGGTCCACATGGGACAGTGACACCATTGCACCATGACCCACATCACAACATTTTAGCTCAGGTATAGTGTGAAAGCTCTCATTTTTTTTTCTTGTTTGAATCTTTGTCAATAAATTTTGTTATGAACGACTTCAACAGTTCATAGTCAACTACTATTTCAATATCTTGTAAGTCATTATGTTCGGGCATTATGATTTGGTGCTGACTGAGATGTCATTTATATGAATGCCAAAAGGCATAAATCAGCTCAAAACTACTTGGTGGTAGATACTTACATTCCATAGTTAAATACCAGGTAAACATAATTGCAAATGATTCTTCAAACTTGACAAGGATGATCACCTGATAAGTTTAATTGGTTTGAGCAATCAAGAGAAAAATAATGTTAGTGAGTCAGATATTTGAAATAAGTTTAATTGGTGGATGGTTGTCCCTTTTTAGATGTTTGTTGTTTGCATATTGCCATCATATTGCATATCTGTTAGCGGTTCCTTTTTGACAATGTTTATCAACAGTTATTGGTTATAATTGTGTTTTTTCCTTGATAGATTTTGGGAAGGAAGTATATTAGACTATATCCTGCTTCTGTATCCGAGGACTTGTACCCACACACAGAAACAATGCTAAGCAACACCAGTCAGGTACATAACTCTGTTCAATTGGTTGCATATTTGGAAAGATTTTTTTTGCAGGTCATCACAATGGTACATATATAGTTCGTGAACCAAAGATTTGCATTCTAGTATCCTCTTCATGACTCTTCAGCATGATATTGCAATCTGGAGCTGCTTATGAGTGCATTTTGAAGAGCAAAATTAGGGAACCATGCTTGGTTTCCACTTTCTAGGTCAAAATTTTCATTTACCTGCTAGTCAGGGCTATTTCTCACATTGTTTATGCTTAAAAGAATTATGAAGATACATAGTTTGCTAGCCCTGTGATCACTTCTTTTAGCCCTGCATCTTAATTCTCATAACTGTCCATTTATCAACACAGATCAAATGGTTGTGCAGGTAGACCTTGACAACATTGATGTGAAGGAGTTCCCCAAGGTAGAAAATCTCGATTTCATGGACTGTATATTGGAGGAGGGTGACCTGCTCTACATTCCACCAAAATGGTGGCATTACGTCAGATCTCTTTCTATTAGTTTCTCTGTTAGCTTTTGGTGGCGTGCAACTGTTCTACCTTCAAAGGGTTCATAGCGTCACCACCATTCTGATCTTTGGTACATCAGAACCAGACCATGGAACCTTGGAAAACCTGACATAACCCTTTGATTCAACACCCACTGTTGCATGGATGTGTAGCCATACTATTGCGGAATACTATTCCAGATGTACATTGTTACTTCCATCGTTTTGACTGAACATTTAATTGCTACTATACCGAATGTAACAATGTGATGTACCTTGTGTTATACTGTTACTCACTTGGCTTGAACATTGATCTTGGATGGCATTTGTTGTCCCTGCAAGCTTCACATTGTTAGATAAGCAGTAGCCTACTAAACCCTAAGAGCTAAAACACAGGGAGTAATGAATTTACTCACTCCATCCTAAGAAGAGTTCATCTCATATCCTTTAATTTTGTCCTAGAAATACTTTGTTTTTACATTCTTACATACAATCGGTTAGCAAATCGAAAGTTTTTATTCTTTCAATATCCTTTACATATCACTTGATAATATCGCTTTGTTATTAATAAAAAATATTTCGATATTTACTTTCACTGCTAATTTGTCAACTTTATCTTAAATAAATTTTTATGGAACAAATAGAACAGTAATATTTTCATCTAAATTGCAGAGTTAAATGTCCTTCTAGATGTGGTGTTTCTTTACTGATTTTTTCAGCAAAGCCTTTGGCTTACCGTGTTGTCCGAATTTCATATTTTTCGGATGTAAAAACAAGTATGAATATCTTTGAATGCCAAAATTGTTAACTTGCATATAAGGGAAGGGAGATAGACTGTTCCTTTCTTTCTTTCATTTATTTTTTCTTTTTTGCAAGGTAGGAGGAGCCTTGAGAGTTCCTCTTGTAGAGGCAAGTTACTTTGCAACCTGCTTAATTTGGCCCTCAAGTTACTTTGCAACCTGCTCAATTTGGCCCTCTAGGGCCGGGAACTAATGAATAAAAAGGGGTTAGATACCGCCCGCCCAACCCTCCGAGAAAGCAAAACAAAAAAAAAGAGAGACAAGTAGTTTATTTATCACCAAATAGGGATGAATATTATATGATAGCAGCAGGAAATTCTTTGTCCTTGAATCGGCTACTAATTCATTTTTTTCTAAAGCAAGTTCCCCACCGTTAAAATTTGTCCTTTTTAATGAATCTACCCCTAGAACACAACAAGCACCCTATTATGCAGATGGGCTCACACCAGCATCCTGGAAGGCTGCTCACCTACCAGCTATCTAGTGCAATTCCCTTGGAAGGATTGCAAAGGCATCCTGCTGCTAATCTACATTTCCAACTTCCATGAAAGCAGCAATGGCTGAGGCTGAGCCTCCATTCTTGAGAGCTGAGACACACAAACACCACAATAGTCAACAGTAGTAGTGTAGTCTGTATAGTAGAGTAGCAGAGAAAGAGGAAGAGAAGATGGTGATAAGAAAAAAAAAAGGATCAAAAGAGACCAAAGGGGCCATGGTTAGTAGCCACAAAGCAAAGCCTTAACCACAGTAGCCCAGTAGGACTGACAGTGAAGAAAGGAATACCACCCACATTAATTCTTTTGGCATCTTATCTTTCGGCAGCATCCTACCATCTTTCCCCCCCTGCTTGCACGCTCATCCAGGCTCCAGCTGCGTCTCTCTCACTGGACCAGGCGAAAGGCGCCCAGGAAAGGCAGCTGCACCAACCAAGCACACTCTTCTTTGCTATTTTGTCACTCTAAAGATGTGCATTTTATTATAATACGGAGTAATACTTTTGAGTCTGATATATAGAACCGTCTGAGTCAATAGAAATAGATCTAGATGTTAAAAACAAGAAATCATTTAGTACTAAATATGATCCGGTGGTGTCTGCCTCCTGCAGCTGCAGCTAGGGCTGGCAACGAGCCGAGCCGAGCCGGCTCGGGGCTCGGCTCGGATAAGCTCGCTTCTGAGCGAGCCGAGCCAGGCTCGGCTTGGCCAGAAAACGAGCTCAAAATCTGGCTCGGCTCGGGCTCGGCCGAGCCACGAGCCGGCTCGGCTCGGCTCGTGATTCTGCTCTTTTCTCTTTTTCTAACGTTCAGTACCCACTGAAACCGGAGAGGATGGAGGTGGCGATGATTGACGGAGTGGAGATCATCGGCTGCCGAGGAAATGACAAGATAATCAGAGGGATAAAAAGAAAATGGGGAATAAATTGCAGGAGCAAGGACGTAGGATCGCAGAGAGATATACATGTGCTCTTTTGGCCGAGCCAGCGAGCCAGCTCGCGAGCCGGCTCGGCTCGGCTCGGTTGCCAAGCGAGCCAGAATGGCCGGCTCGAGTTCGGCTCGAAAAGCAGACGAGCCGAGCCAGGCTCGGCTCGGCTCGGCCGAGCCCGAGCTGGCTCGCGAGCCTCGAGCCAAACTGCCACCCCTAGCTGCAGCCCTTGCTTGCAGCTGTAGCTTTTCAGATTGCACTGTGCACCCGGCAATCTTGCAGCTGCATCACTAGCTACCTCTGCCTGTGCTCCCAGCTGAAAGATTTACTGCTTTCTGTCGGAATTAACAACCCTTTTGTTTAAACCACCGCTTTCTGCACTTCCGTTCTTGTTGTTGCATTCAGATATGCAGTTTGGAGAAAGTTACTCACCAGGAAGATGAGGGAGCAAGTTAACCTAACCTGACCTAACCAACAGGCCAAGAGTGGACACAAAGGACTAGGAGATCACATGCATCGATCTGTCATACTTAAGCTAAGGGCAAATTCCAAATTCCAAATCACCTTCCTCTAAGCTCTACCACCACCTTGTCCTGAAGAACAGCCCGGACAAAGCAGGATTCTAGGTTGCTTCTTTGTTGCGATTTGCAGATAAAAATCAATCACAAGGGATTAATTGCCTCCAAACAAAAGAGAACACGCATCCCGAGTACAATGCTAGGGTTGTTTATCATTGATATACTGGATTCCATTTGGATTAAAATAAGCAAACGCCATCATGGACACAGACATCCCTTCCAGGTCTGCAGCTAGCTGTTATTTTGTTCCTTGCTTTGTGCCAAGACAAAGGCCTCCTGCCTGGTTTCGTTTCCTCCTCTAAAAAAAATCGATCAGATCAGATGCAGAGACAATGCAAAAGTTCACATCAACGTTTAAAAGGAGAAGATACGCTCAAAGTGTTTGGTTTATCGCCTTTAGGCTTTAGCGCCACACTGCCCCTGTTCATGGTTTGACAACGAGACGTCCCATCTTGTTCCTTCCATGCATGCACACCGATGCATGGTACTAGTAGCTAGTGTGTGCTAAGATCCGTCTAGCTAGGCGCCATTGGAAAAGCTCTGATCAGCAAAGGAAAATTCAGCAAAGTTGTAAAGAAGAAGGAAAAAAAGGATGGACATGTCACCTTTTTGTTGGTTGTGATGTCTCTGGCTGAATGCCTGAATCTTTTTTTTACAAATCACTTGCTGTTCATGGTGTCTGTAGTAGTGTAGTGTAGTCCAGTGTGCTGAGAAATTTCCATGGATAAAATCAAGAACCCTTTAACCTAACCCCTTAACTTTTCGGGTGTCCTATCATGAGATTCTTGAGCCCTTTTTGGATCGGCCATTGATACAGCTAGGACCTTGAGCTTTACATCTATGCATGACTGATTGCTACGAGGTTTAGTTTAACATAAATTGGATCTTGTAAACCTTTTTTACAGCTAACTTTTGACCAGTGATCACTAAGCTCAAAACAATGCGCGGAATGACAGTCTTCTTGAGATCCCCTCCCCCCCCTTTCTAAAAAACAATCAAGAAAACAGAGCTTCTGAATCCACGAGCTTTCTTTCTTCAGTCGATATGGAATAATACTGTCACTCATCAACCACGAACAAACAAATGGTCGCATTCCTGACGAAAAAAATTTACAATTCGTGCGTGATCGCGTGCCGGATCGCCAGAATGTTTGTCCCGTGGCAACAGTAAAGAATGTCGCCAGCTGCTGCAGCCTGACACTTCGTCACGTCACCTCTACCAGGATCACCCGCCGGAGCGCTCGCCGGCGGCGACCGAGGTGGATTAATGCGCCGCCGTCGCCGACGCGGCAGGGGCGAGAAAGAAATCCGGCAGCGCACGGCGCCGCTACAGTGACGTCCATTAATTCAGCTCGTTCTGGGAGAGTGAAGAGGCCGAGCGCGCTGGCATTAAACCAACCCCAACTACCACCTATACCGGTCAAAATAATCTGAGCCGTCAATTTGGCATCCCAATCCTTCATCCTACGCACATACTCCCTCCAGTTCCATAAAAAAAATAGACTAAAACAAATGATTTTATATTTTATTGCGTATTTTTTACATCTATACCCCTAATGCTGTATTAATTTCTCTCCGTTTTCTATGTTGTATTTACTCCTGCGCTATACAAACAAGAAAAATACATAATAATTAATTATTTCTCGGTACATGAAATCATGTCAAAAATGATTTAGTTTTTGAAACTGGGTCCGCATAAGCCAAAAATACAAAATTCACTAACTTATCGTGTAAATTATAAATCTAGATATAAATAGATTAATGATATTAGTTGACCAATCTAATTTTATTTTAAATTAAACTTAAAAATGAAATTATTTTATTTTAACAAACGTGTCATTGCTACTCCCCATAAGCCACCATTATTCAGATGATTAGCTGAAGGGGAGGAAGAAGAAGACATGCAGCAAGCGCTGCCATTTATCTCTTCAAATCCGCAGTTCCCTCCACCTCCACCACATCACTCGCCTCTGCTGCTCTGCGTGACTGCATCTGCAACAACCACTCTCTCTCTCTCTCTGTCTGTCTCAGAAATCTACTGTTCTTTCGCCCTCCGTTGCTTCTCCTTCTCCTCACCCGTGCCTCTCTGCCTGTTCCTCGCCCTATGTTTCCAGAATCCCAAGAAGGCCGTAGCGTCCGTCCGTCCACTAGCTGACGGCAAAGGTTGCAGCTTTTGACTCGGGCACTCGCCACCAGGCCCAGGCACCAGCCGTCTCCCCGCCATGGCCATGGCGGCCGCCGCCGCCGAGGCGTTCGGCCGCGCGGCGCCGTCGTCCACGCCTCCATTCCCGACCACGCGGCAGGACGTGCAGGCCGCCATCGCCAAGGCCGTCGAGCTGCGCGCGCTCCACGCCGCGCTCCTCCAGCGCGGCGCGCCCAATGGCGGCGGCGGTGGCGGTGGCGGTGGCGGTGGCGGTGGCTACGCCAGCGCCAGCCGCAGCCCGGCCATCATCCATCTCCCGCCGGCCGCGTCCCCGGCGCTCTCCAGGACGGCGGCCTTGGTCGCCACTGCGGACGAGGACTACCCTGTGTTTACTCCGGTGAGCGAATTCTTGGACACGGCCGCTGCAATCTCTGTTCTGCTCTTGGTGGTAAACATGAGCCATTTATTACACCTGAAACTGAAAACTTGCCTGCTCTTCTTGCTGCCTGCATGTTCTTCCTCTTCCTCATGGCTAATCCCAAATGCTACTATTAATCTGAAATTAGTAGTACACATATACTGATAGACAACAGTAAAAGTTGTGTCATTTCAGATTCTTAAGATTTCACCTTTGCAGCTTTGCCCTGCTGTAACCTATTGCATCAACCTGTACTTGTACTTGGCACTTGGCACTTTGGCAGAACACCACCAAAAATTATTGTTCATTGCAAAATGAAAACTTTTTAGGACCAGTGCAAACTCTGCACTGATTGCTGAAATATTGGATTTGCCCTGTGTCATTCAGTCAGCTGGATTTCTCAGATTTTTCTTGAGTTCATTGCCACTGTTTTTCTTTTCTTTTTGCAAGATTTCCCAACCAATATATCCACTGAATTGAAGGCGACAATTTTTTGGCTTGCTTTCTTGCCAAATTGGTCAGGCTTACGACGAGGAGCCCATGGCTGGACTCAGCCACATTTGCCAGGACAACCGGAGCCGATCGGAGAATTGGAGTGGCATCGCCTTGGACCGCGGCGGCGGCGACGACGACGCCGAGGCCTTCTCGGACTACGACAACCTCAACGCCTTCTCCTCCTCGAACAGCGAGGTTCGCTTCCCTTCGTCCAACGACCACCACCGGAGGCACAAGGTCCATCCGGCCTTCATGCAGGCCGCGCCGTCGGCCGACCGTTTCCTTGCGTCGACCGGGAGGGCGGCGACCAGGATCAGCACGGCGGAGCTCAAGGCGCCGGCGACGTGCAGCAGCGCGTTCCGGCCGGCGACGATCGGCAGGGACCACGGAATCGACGTCGGGGCATTCAAGTTCCTCAGCAGCAGCAGGGTGCCGCTCTCCTCTAACCACCACGCCTCGGCGCAACCCCGGCCGAAGCAGCAGAGAGGTTCACAGATCCTCTCATGGCTGTTCCCGAGGACGAAGAAGAAGGCGAAGCCGGAGATGTCGCCGAACGCCATCGAGCGAGAGAACATGTCGCAGCTGCTCAAGGAGTGGGGCTTGCTCTCGCTCGACTCCCTCAGGAGGGAGCTCGCAGACGCCAACGCGCACCGCGACGCGGCGCTGCAGGAAGCCGGCGAGATGAGATCGTCACTGGGAGAGCTGACCGCCAAGCTCGTCAGCCTCGAAGCCTACTGCTCGGAGCTCAAGAAGGCGCTGAGGCAAGCGACGGTAAACTCAAGCTCAAGCAGCAACACGCAGTCTCTGTCAAGGAGATCAACCAGGTCGATCGGAGCGAGCCGCGAGCTGCCGGGGCCGGTCAGCCACGAGGCAATGGTGGAAGGGTTCTTGCAGATTGCATCCGAGGCGCGGCTTTCGGTGAAGCAATTCTGCAAGGCATTGATCCATCAGGTCGAAGAACCTGACAATGGCCTCCAAGACAAGCTTAACATGCTCCTCCAACCTCACCAGCTGGTGATCACTGACAAGCACTGCTCCAAAGTTGTGCTGTATCATCTCGAAGCTCTCATGAACCAGGCCATGTACCAAGACTTCGAGAACTGCACGTTCCAGAAGAACGGGTCGCCGAGGTGCCTCGATCCCAAGCAGGATTCCCAGGAGAGCTTCGGCTCCTTCGTCGCGCTGCGCAACCTGAGCTGGAACGAGGTGCTGAGGAAGGGCACCAAGTACTACAGCGACGGCTTCAGCCGCTTCTGCGACCAGAAGATGAGCTGCATCGTGTCCACGCTCAAGAGCTGGTCGCGGCCATGGCCGGAGCAGCTGCTGCAGTGCTTCTTCGTCGCCGCCAAGTGCGTCTGGCTGCTCCACCTGCTGGCATTCTCCTTCACCCCGCCGCTGACGATCATGCGGGTCGAAGAGAACCGCGTGTTTGATCAGATGTACATGGAGGACATCCTACCAGACAAGAAGCAGGTGAACAATCCGTGTCAGGTAAAGATCATGGTAATGCCAGGGTTCTATGTACAAGATCGAGTGCTCAAGTGCAGGGTCCTCACAACTTGTTAAGTAGCTTAATTTTATCTTATGAGTTAGCTTTGATTGACTGATAGCTAGTGTGGTTTAAGTGTAACAAGCTTTCTGTTCAGTGCAAAGTACAGAAAAGTCAGTGTCAATCGATATGTTTGCAAGTAACAGAGAAAGTTTGGGATAATCTTAGACAAGTATTGAAATTCTTATGTATTTCTCCATTAATGTTCATGGTAATCTCCCTATGTCATGATCAACAAAGCATTGCATCACAACATAATGTTCAGATGATATGAAACTTCTCCCCTGGTATCTCCAGAAACCTAGCAAGGTTCTGGGCATTTCCAGAGAGGAATCTACACATAAATAAGCACAAAACTGAGCATACTGCCCAAGAGAGCTGAACTACTCTGTAAGATGAAGACATACATATGCACATTAGAAGCCTGCAGCATGGAAGATCACACCCAGCTGCTCCCCACTGAGAGATCATTGAGCCGAAACGACAGATCTCCCACATAGTCGTCGTCAACATCGACACCAGGTTCGAAGCTCTCGACAAGGTTCCAGGGTGTCTTAGGGAGCACTGATGGTGGGGAAAGTTCTGAGCGAATGACCATTTCTGCAGAACTAACAGGCTTCTCCCACATGAGCAGATGCAGCTGGATGGAGCGCACGGCAAGGCGGTGCAAGGAGAGCTTCTGGCTGAGGGAGATGGTGTCGAAGCAACGAACCGCTCCTGAGCTGGAGATCATCCAGGGGAGGACCTTCTCATGGGACACCCTTGAGATGACTAGCAGCTTTGATGCCTCTTTGGCCCTGTTAAACAGATCACGGAGCCCTGACCGTGTCGATGGCGCCTCATTATCCATGTCATCATCGACCACTGAAGATATGAAGATAAAACCCTGGAAGAAAGAAATGCGTCACAGTATGTTCATATATAGTTCTAACTGTTGAAGTACCCTATTGTCGGATTTATGTACAGTGTTAACTGAAAAAGGACCTCTTCAGTACGGCTGATGGCAAATCCTAGCCTCGTGTCACCTTCTTCAAGTGGAATCTCCAGAGGCATTTCTCCTGCCATGGAGCTGTACCAAAGCCGGGCTGCCTTCACCACCCCAATGTCCACCCCATGGTAATCCTCAAAACCATAGAGCGTTGCATTCGTGACGTTTGACAAATCAGACAATGAACCTGAGTTGACAGTAGCAGACGCTGTCTCTCCAGATATCTGTATATTTGAAGCACAAAGATCAGATTTTAAGTAGTAGAACCAAGTCATAGTAAGGTTCACACTAACTGAAGATTCACTTAAGCGGCTGAAGTCAAGGGCTTGTCTGCACCTTGGTGAGAAGAGCCTCGCTCTGCACATTCATGAACTCAATGGGGATTCCTGAGACCTGCGAGGAGTAGAGCCATGTGTTGGCACGAGCAAGGGTGTCCTCGAAGGAC
Source organism: Zizania palustris (assembly GCA_019279435.1). Lineage (NCBI taxonomy): Eukaryota > Viridiplantae > Streptophyta > Magnoliopsida > Poales > Poaceae > Zizania > Zizania palustris. Next base: position 25,033,826 of record JAAALK010000287.1, on the reverse strand, counting down.
TCATACCGACATGAGTTCAAGTCCAGAGCTTTGGGGAGGACGAGCATCGAGAGGTAGCAGCTGGAATTGGGTATGCACAATGAGTCACGCATCTTCTTCTCCCACGGGTATGGAACGTAACCATCCTGGAGCTGTGCTTTGCTCAGGGCTGATGCAACTCTTGTGCTCCTCGTTCCTTCATGAAGGGAAAGAAAGTCACATACTTTGCATAGAAACGTCATAACAAAAACTAACAACGAAGCAGATTAGCTATTTCACGCTTAAAATCAGTCAGGAAGGTAAGCATCTACAGTATTCTGAATCTGTGAACTATTCAGAAAAAAACGTGCTTTACGGCTTTCATTTCAACAGGACACTAAAAATCATAACTTGTTGGTAGATCAAAAGCCACAAATGTCCAGACCAGACAAATCAACCAATAGCGCGGTAGTTAATTCCCAACAGGACAGTTTACAACTAATCAGGAAGCCACAAACGATGACTGTTCACAACGACCACCAAGTCAATAGTCTACCATTGAAATGCCATCTCCCCGGGAGAGATGAGAAAACGAGTGAACGTTAAAAGGTGTCTAGAAATTGACCACCACCTAGACAAACGACCAATTTATGCCAAAACAATTTGCAAACTTGCTTGACATTGTTTCAGAAACGTCTTCCAGTCTCCCTACTTCATTACTGTTTTCTTTCCACTCTGCTTCCTTTATTTTTTCGTTATAACTACAGGCAGACTAGTTTTCTCGGTGAGAGAGCGACACACACTTATGCAAGGAAATTAGGTCTGGAACATTAGGCTGAAAGATCAGCTCGTCAGAATATTCCCGGTGTGATTTGAACCTCAGATTTTGACAGCAAACTTGTCTTTTCACGTCAGGTGTACAGACAACATGCGATTAGTAGATAGAAATGATATGAAGACAAGATTAAAACTTTGGCATCTCTACTGTTGATGCTCCTGTTTCGTTCGTCACACTCGTCTGTATTTACGAACAGTCGGACACAATGAACGCACGCATCACGCATCAAACATTCCTGAGTCCTGACACCGATTCGCTAAGGAAAAGTCTCAGAATTCGTAACACGGGATTTAACCAGGCTATCGTAGGAAATTAAGCAGGAATAGCAGAAAAAAAAATCAGTTCTTGATTCAATTTGAAACAGTATTTTTGGTTGGATTTGGCTCTAATTTTTTTACAAAAAGTCTATCCTATAATTTATTTGCTTTACTGTCACTTTAATCTTATTCTTATAAAAAAAATTCCTATGAAACAGTGAATTGTTAAATCTGTACTTTCATCTCTATAATTCTGCGTCAACTGTTTGGAATTCAGAGTTCAGAATGATGAGCAGTTACCTTGCAGGAAGAGGCACTCGCTCTCGAGGCGATCGACGAAGCCGAGGACGTAATTTGGGTCGTGCAGAGACCGCAGCACGTACGGCTTCTTGGCACCGCCCCCGGTAGCAGAGCCCCCGTTGCCGCCGCCACCGCCGCCGCCGGAGTGCGGCAGGATGCAGGCCTGTAGCTCCCTGCCTCCCCGGACGCGCACCTCGACGGAGGTGTCCCCGCGCTTGAAGGCCGAGTGCAGCGCCTTGTGCAGGCCGGCCCGGCCGCCCTTGAAGGGCGCTTCCAGCACCGCCGCCCCGGAGCCCTGCCCCACCCGGACCGCCTCCACCACGTCCCCCTCTTGCACCACTCCCCCTCCGCCGCCCCACTCCTCCGCCTTGGAGCTCCCCGCCACGCACTCCAGCACCACCACCTGCCCCTCCCCCGCCCCCGTCCCCGCTCCCGCCGCCTCCCTCTTCCTCCGCCCGTCCTCCTGCTCCATGCCCCTTCAACCCGCTCCCAACTACAGCGACGATCGCCGCGCGTCGCGGACTCGCGGCGCCGAGCGTTATATACCCCAGTGGCCAAGTGGGCGCGGGCCAACGGGGAGCACTCACGTGGCCCCCGTGAGCTGCGCGGGGATCAGCGGCTGGCGGCCTCCGGGATTCCTCCCCTCCTCTCTTCTCCTCTCCTCTCCCTCCTCGTACCCCTTGGTCAACGATGCTGGCGAATGGCAGCCTCCCCGCGCGCGCGAGCTCCTCTAAACTTCCTCCCTGGCTCCCCCGCCGCCGCGCGCGCGGCAATCACTCAAGAGGGTTAAGAAGAGAGGGAAGTCGCCGTCGCGGTGGTAAACGAAGCAGACCAATCGCGACGCGTCAGGTGCGCGGCGGCGCGCGAGCCCCTCTCTCTCCACCCCCGGCGCGGGCATGGGGTGGCCCACATGTCTGCGACTGGTGCAAAGACAAGGAAAACATTTGAATGCCAACCGGATGCCAATACGAGAGCACCTCAGTCACTTTAAAAATTGATTCCATGTATAATTTTTTGGAATCTATTTTTGAGGATACAAATAGTTTAAATATGTTTCTTTCCAATAGAGTCTCTAAAATAAAGTATGTGAGTATGTTTCCTACAAGTAGGAAATACAATTATTAATTTTGAGGATCTTTTATTTTTGGGAGTCATTTAGAGTATCTATTGGAGGTGATTTTTTAATTCTAGTCCTAAAAATTTAGAGAAGAGAACTTCTCTTGGAGATGCTCTGATAGGAGGCATCATAAGTGTCAAAGAGCTGACGTAGTACCAATCGACATTTTAAGTACCGACTAGTACCTATTTTTGTAATTTTTCAAAATCGCCATATAATTTTATTTTTTTAAAAAAAATATTATTTCTGGAAAATTTTTAAAAAAACTAGGTGCATTCCATATTTCCATACGCACAAAAGAAGATATTATATCTAGGCCGAATACGTAACACATGTAAATATTTTTTAATGGTGAATAAGAGTTTAATGTTGAATGAAAACTGTAGATGTGTATTAATACGTATGTACTTGTTGGGATTAGCCGTCGGATTGATTGCGATTCGGCCAGTCCTTGTCAGGACGTTCGTACAGTAGAGGCCGGGGGTTTCTCTTGGAATGCTGCGTCTCCACCCCCATCCGGCCAAGAAATTCTCATGAAACACGGACAATTTGTCCTGATTTCTGCCAAAAACAAAGTTTTTGTTAGTATTTGTCAAGGAAAAAACAGATTGTGTCAATGGATCTTGAGACCAAGCTTAAAAAAAATATGAGGTGGTAGAAGCAAGATTGATAGGGCGGATTTATCCGGCCATAATCCAGAAAAATAAATTAGATCTGTCACGATCTGTCCTCTTGCCCCATAAGGTCATTCTTTTTATTCATTAACATAAAAAAAAATATATATTTTGTTCTTGGGCTACCATAGTATAACACATAGTTATTCCTACACTAATGAATACTATAACTCCCATATTTGGTATAAGTTTTGCCTTGGATTTTTTATGGGTTAGAAACTAGAGGATCAGGGGCTAGATAGGCTCGGAGAGGAGTCAGCTTCGTCACCATGTCTCAGATTTTCCATGCCATCTGATCGATGAAACTTGGAAGCAATGAACACACGTCATCCTGCTCGATCTATGAATAATAACAAAAGGCAGATCAAGATATTCAGATCCCCAGTCAGACGTCAGATGGAAAGAATCCAGGGTATTTCTTACCATCTTTCACCTCACATGACAAATTTTATGGACGAATTATATATAGGATACTACGCGGGTATGATTGTATGAACTCCTAGATTCCAATTGATTAATTAAGCCGCTAAAAGAATAAAATGGATAGATTCAAGAGCAGATCCAAATGGCATAAATAGCTTCGATTGGTCGGTTTCATGACGGACATCAATAAAGTATGCGGCAACTTGCATCGATATTTTTTTTACAGATATAGAATCCTGTACGCATCAGGCATCACTGACAGATCATCCATCCAGATTGACATGACTCTACCAATTTCGTCTCTTCCTGCTCTGAAATGCCAAAACAATTAATTGGTCAGCGTAGGGCGCAATTTTTTAAGGCCAAGAAGAGCTGTTGCACCGTGTAACATTAGTAAAAGAAATGTTATGAATATAAGTATCAAAGAAGTAGAATGTGCTTGATCTCTAAAAAGTGGGCAAACAGAAAAGCTGCATGTTCTTAGATGCAATACAGCGTCCTAAAGCCTAAAGGTCTCTCGAAGTAAATTAAATGAAATAAAGAACCATGGAACAAACAAGCATCTACAGTATTTCTAGTAATAGAATCTTGAGACTAGAGATTTCAAAATGAGATACGGAATCTTGAGGGCTAGCAACAGTAATAATGATGGAAGACGAAGACAAAAATAAAAGTACAAAAGAAAACACTGAATTGGAAGAACAGATATTATATCAAAGATGCACTGAATGGAACCATAGTTTTGACAGATTTGCTGATTCAAGAAGTTAAGAGTAAATTTAACGAAGGCTGAAAAATGAATTTAATCATGTCAGATGTATACCTGCAATTGTGCAGTCTAAGCTCTAAATCCATCTCCTTGTAGATTTGTTCCTCAAGTCTTGCAGGCTTTGCCGTCTAGTCCTTTTAAAATCTCCATTGGAGGATATAAGCTGCTTCTGTCTATCAACTGAATTGGTTTCAACCATCAGATTTATACGGTTCTCTTTGAATGGACTAGTCGACCGCAGCTTGCGAGCTGTTGGATTTTTTGTTGGAAAATATGCCTTTTCCATTGATAATCTAGAAGTTCCCTTGGATTCGAAGTCTCCAGCAATGCCATCAACCATATGATGTTCATCAAGGTATTCTCTCGGTGCTACAGGAGACTCAGAATCTGATGATGATGGGCTAGTGCTGCTCATGTCATACAGAACATTGTTTGACATCACAGGTAGTTCAGAGCAGCTAGGATTTAAATTGACATAAGATGTTCTTTTAGCCCTTGTTAATTCAACAACCTTGAGTAAAAACATGGCATGTTAGCACTTGACCTGAACACACAAAGAGAACACAGTGTGGAAATTGCCAAGGACTGCTTACCATCTGCTTTAAAACTGACATGTCTTTCTTCAGTTTAGATATCACCATGTTTTTCCTTTTAAGAATTTCCTGCAACTCTGCTATTCTCTACATACAAATAAACAGAACACATGAGCATATATTATCCGCGCTGTTGGCAATAATTGAGATAATTTGTACCTTGGCATCAACGGTGCTTGATGCATTTGTAGTTGCAGCCAGTTCCTTTATGATCACATCCTTCTCTTCACATTCCTTCTGAAGGTTATACAACTCCTGTTCCGCCGCCAGAGAACTTAGCTGGATGGAATTGACCATATAATCATATATGTCACCAATCAGGAACATTTGAAATGGAGAAGTGCTTAAATTTTCTCAAAGCACTTCACTATGGAGCGAAGGTAACATTAATATATTGATCAAAAAATCATACAACATGGAAACAATCACTTGTCTGTGAATAGCTAAGAACCTAAGAACCTAACATAAAGCTCATATACGACATTGTACATAAATAAGATGCTTTTACCACACAAAAGTGCAGGATTACTTACCTGATCGTCCCCATTTGCACGATTATCCACAGATGATACAACACTCCAACAAAAGTCTGAGAGGTCTGACATCCGGCGCTCTTCATGTTCCATGTGACATATGCTGGACCTATCAACTACATCACACTTTGCATCGTCCATTCCACAAATATCCTGCATTTGTCCACCAAGTGAAAAGGAAGTGAAACAAAACTTCCTCATGGCACATGCTCTCTGTAAACTGTAAACACATCGTATTCAAACCTTTGTCTTCTGAAGAGTAGCAGCAATCTCTTGCTTTGCACAGCCACAGCATCTAGCTCCCTCCTCATCTCCTAGCTTATTGTTTCCTACCAACTCAGACTTTTTCTGTTCTGAGCAAATTAAAGTATTGCACTTGACATACTGTTGTTGTAAGGAGTTCATCTCATCGAACAGATCTTCAAGCTTCTGCTGCATGCTTTGAAGTACTTCGTCCTGCATTCCAGAAATTGCTTTGTGGGATTACTTGGGACGCCATTCAACATGTAAAAATCGAGCCGTGGAACATGCATATGAATGAAATAAAATTAAAATGTGTAATATTGAAGTGGAACATAATCACCTACAGAGCGTTGTCACCACAAAACGGGGAATCAACACTTCGACCTAGTTTTTTTATAGCGTGGCGTGACCAAAAAAATGCAGAACAAGAATTTTTTCGGATGAGACCAGCAGAACCAAACCCTAGTATGAATGGATTGCTGGAGTTGCTCGATGCGGCGGGCGGAGCGGGAGCGGGAGGAGGCAGCAGCGACGGTGGCGACGAGCAGCACGCGGTGGAGCGGGCTGAAGAGCTCCCACGCCACCGCCTCATCTGGCGGAAGCCCCGGCGCGGCCAAGGCGGCGGACGCCGCCTCCTCGGCGCCGACGAGGCGGCCCTGAAGCGAGACCCACGCATGTCCATGTCGCCGCGGACTCGCCGGCTCCCGGAAGCGGCTGGTGAGAGCGCAGCGGCGGCGGGAGGCGTACAACGAAGACGACACGGACACACGGGATGGCGGAGGCCCGTTTGGGGGAGGGGTCGCCTCGCCGTCGCCGGCGGCGACCATGGCGACGAGACGCGCTTCGATTTGGGGGAATTTCTCTCGTGCGTTTGAGCGGGTGATTTAGGGGAAATGGTTTTCGAAATGTGAAATACTGGAGACGTTTTCGAAACGGCCGACGAGGAGTTGGGATTTGTGAAGTCCGGCCCATGCTGGGTAAGCTCATGGGCCCTAGGCCCAAAACATGTAGTAGTCAACTGGGCCATCATTAAATTTAAGAAAAAATTCGCTATATCACATTAAAAAGTTTATCATTAGTTGTTGTATATGCTATTGAATATATATATATATACAAATGCTATTCTACACCGATGTGGAATGGAGGGGTTGGGATTGAGTGGGGGGTGGACACGATTGGGATGATCGGTGTAGAATAGCATTTACACCCATAGTGTAGAATAGCGTTTCCGTATATATATATATATAACAATTCTTTATTTTTATATCCATATATATTACTATTTTTGAATCCTCAGCTCACAAAACTAGCTTGTTTGCTTTGCTTTTAGTCGATCTCATTTGCGGTTGATTGGATAAGTGATTAGTAAGCATGTGCTAACCTAACTGGAACGAGTGCTAACTAATCACTGAGCTTAAATAAGTGAGCTAATGATAGTTTTAATATTTTAAAACACTAACATTGAAACTTATGACAATGGTATATATGGATGCAAAAAATTAAAGTAGTGGTATATACGAAAACATTTTTTATTTTTAATGATATATATCAAAATCGTGAATTTTTAGTGATGTAGAATTTTCACATTAAAGAAATAGGCCCATGGAAGAAAAGTATTGGGCCTCGTTTTTAATAAGTCTTGGATTCTCCAGCCGATGCATTCGATACTGTACTGGCGACCCTCCCATGGAGGAGGCACTCCCTACGGTGGCGGAGGCTGCCGTCGGCGACGGCGACGGCGACGGCGAGGTCTATCGCATCCGTCCGCTCGAGATCGCTGACATATCGAAGGGATTCTCGGACCTGCTCAGCCAGCTCTCCCCCTCGGCGCCGCTCACGGAGGGCGCCTTCCGGGCCCGATTCGGCGAGCTCGCGGCCCTGGGCGCAGACCACCTCGTCCTCGTCGCGGAGGACGCCTCCACGGGCCTCCTCGCAGCCGCGGGGGCGGTTCTCGTGGAGCGCAAGTTCATCCGGAGTTGCGGCCGCGTGGGGCACGTCGAGGACGTTGTGGTGGACGCCGCCGCGCGCGGCCGCGGGCTCGGGGAGCGCGTCGTGCGCCGCCTCGTGGAGCACGCTAGGGCTAGGGGGTGCTACAAGGTCATACTCAACTGCACGCCGGAGCTGAGGGCGTTCTACGCCAAGTGCGGGTTCGTGGAGAAGAACGTCCAGATGGGGCTCTACTTCTGATCTAGGTTTTGGATCTCTGCTTGCTATTCGTGTATTGGTAATTTGTTATGGGTGAAAGTTCTGCACTTTTATTCATAGCTCAGTACATTTGTTGTTGTTGTTAATAAGGAATTATCAGTCACTCCTTCCTGCCTGTATGGATGGATAAGTGTCTTAAGTGATCCTTGTGGCTTCCACTTGCCTTGCCAAAATGTGCACATTTTATTTTAGTTTATTAAATCAATAGTTCTCGGCAATTGCGTGCAAATATCAGACTTACAAATGATTTCCATGAGTAAAAGTACCATGGTAACCTCAAACATTATTTACACTACATACCTGCAATGTTATGATTTCGTGTTACATGCCAATTTCTGTGAAATAATATGGGATCCTAACACTATTTGAGTCCTATGAGTCGGTTAAAATGGATCATAAATAAAGGTTTGTCATATTGCAAAGGTTACTTAAAATATTACAGTATATCTAGGGGTGGAGCTAGCGAAAAGTAGGTTTGCTCCACTTAACTTTTAAAACTACATGAATTTTGTGAAAATATCGTATACCACATTTCGTAGTACAACAGACCATTCCATAACATTCACACAATTACAGAAAGTTATATGATTATATCATAAGAGAGCAAATCCGTGCTCCCTTGTGCATTTTCTAGGTGTAATGTGGAGTAATACTGAATTACTATTGTATGCATCTATGGTAACATATAACCAAAACACATCCTAATATCTAAGAACAACCAATAGGGCCACATCCACGTACCCCGGAGCAAAGAGCTTAGCGCCTTCAAGCCCGAAGCAAGCAGCCTCTCCTGCTTAATCCCCGCCGACGCGCACAGGCCGATGAGCGCCTCCACCGCGCCATTCCGAACCGCGACCGCCGCATTCTCCAACCCCTCTCCGGCGCACAGCTCGCGCAACTCATCGAGCAGAGAGGCCAGCTTGTCGAGATCATCCTCAAACCTGCCACTGGCAGAGGCCTTCAGCTCGTCCAGCACCCGCATCACCGGGCTTACCTCTGCAGCGGCGGCCTCTCCAGGCACGCGCTTGATGATCCCTAGCGTAGGAGGCAACGAAGAGACTCAGGTGAGGTGTGCGAAAATCGTGGAGATGTGGATCTGAAGGGATGAAGAGGAGTTCGTGGGTACCGGAGAGGTCGGCACCCTGCAGCGTGAGGGCATCCACGTACGGCGTCGGCCAGGGCCTCGTCGGGATCCATGTCGAGGTCCTCCATGTTCTCCCGGACCATGGCGTCGAAGGCCTCCTGGGAGATCGCGATCGCCATTTCTGATCCGCTTGTTTGCTTCGATGCCGACTGCCGACGGAACAAAAGAACAAGGGTTATTAGCTTCCATGCCACCGTTATTCTGCAGTACGCCAAATATGCCACTGGAATTTCGCTATTAGCCAAACAACCATTATTTTTTGCTGAACGATGCCATTGTGCCATTTTAGTCAACTTCTGGCACTACGGGCCCACTTGCAGGCAGCACATATTTCGTATTGCCCATTTTGCCCCTCACTAACAGTTACATACCGACCGTACCCTATCCTCTCTCCACTCCGACTTCGAATGGAGAAGAAGAGGGTGGCCATCGTCGGCGCCGGAGCCAGCGGGCTGGCCGCGTGCAAGCACGCGCTGGAGCGCGGCTTCCGGCCGGTGGTCTTCGAGGCCGACGAGGCGGCCGTCGCCGCGGCCGGTGCCGAAGGCCTGGCCGTTCCCCTCTCCCGCACCAAAATAACCGTACCCTATTCGGGAAGGGTACCCATTGGGGAATGCTGGGTGCGCACCATTGCGTCGACGCGGCTGCAGACGCCGCGGCCGTACTTCCATGTTTCACGCTCGGTGTTAGCTCGTACCACAATCCGAGCTCTTCGAGACCGAGCACGGTATCCAGGCATGGCGGTCGTGCTTCTGCTCAAAGTTGTAACCGGCTTTGGGGAGAGAGTACAGGTATGCCCATGGCTATTAGCTGCTAACGCCATGGCCGCCGCCACCACCGCCGCCTTCCTTGCCACTGGGTACAGAAGATGGTAGCTTCTTTGCTGGACAAACTGCAACCTGCAAGGAGCCTCTTCTTGGATTGGCTGTTGTTTCTTCGACGCGGCTGCAGACGCCGCGGCCGTACTTCGAGTTCTTCGACTACCCGTGGCCGCCGGGGGTGACGGATCTGTACCCGGACCACGACCAGGTGACAGAGTACCTGCGCTCGTACGCGAAACGCTTCGGCGTGCTGGTCCGCGTCTGCTTCGGCTGCCGCGTGTCCGCCTTGGAGTACGCCGGCACCGATGAGGGCGAGCTCATGGCCTGGGAGCACTGGGCCGGCAACGGCCAGGCCTTCGGCGACGGCCGCCTCGTCGGCCTCGAAGACCACCGGCCGGAAGCCGCGCTCCAGCGCGTGCTTGCACGCGGCCAGCCCGCTGGCTCCGGCGCCGACGATGGCCACCCTCTTCTTCTCCATTCGAAGTCGGAGTGGAGAGAGGATAGGGTACGGTCGGTATGTAACTGTTAGTGAGGGGCAAAATGGGCAATACGAAATATGTGCTGCCTGCAAGTGGGCCCGTAGTGCCAGAAGTTGACTAAAATGGCACAGTGGCATCGTTCAGCAAAAAATAATGGTTTTTTGGCTAATAGCGAAATTCCAGTGGCATATTTGGCGTACTGCAGAATAACGGTGGCATGAAAGCTAATAACCCTTTTAAGTTAGGGGTGAATGATGTTAGACTTAGAAGGTACACATATAGTCAATAAGAGATACTAGATTCTGATTTCTTTTTTAGACCCATTTGCTGATTCACCCAATTAGCCTTATTGGGCTCCACCAACCACCCTTGAGTATATCAAACCTTCCTTGTTCTCTTGGATAGCTCAATGTACTGTGTTTTTCTCACAACTTGCTAGTTTCTGTAAGCATTGTTGTACAAAAGATTTAAGGAGCACACATTCTCAAGTACTGTACTTAGTTTAACTTTATGTCTTCTTTATGAGTAAGCATGCCTTCAGATGTTTTCTTGGTTTTCGGTTGGCGTTCCCTAGCTTCTCTTTTGACAGGAGTGCTCCCTATGTTCACACTGAAATATGTCTTCTGTAATAGAATTCTTAGCATAAGTGTAGTACCAGATCTGGGTATCTTTTAGAATAGTAAAGTTCAGTGGTGTACAAAGAAATGAACATGAAACTGACGATGTGTGCTGGATACACGCAAGTTATGAGGATACAAGTAAATCATGGATTCTTGTATTGTAATAGTCAGAACATCTAGATCATGCAATGTCTAGTTTGAAGTTACAAACAATCCAACTCCTTTTACTCAAGGTTGAGAAGATTTCTTTATCCATTAACTGGGTAGGATCTTATTCTTTGTTTAAGGTAACACTTACTTTCATCTCCCTTATTTCTTCGCTCCTGTAGTCTATTCATATATTTTGTTGTTGATCTCATTGTCCAGCATGTTGATGTTGATGATCCTGTTAACTAAGGAATGATCATATCTTTTCAAATCAGGTATGGAGGCAAGGATTCTTTGATTACATTGTTTTGTAGTAGTGACTAATTAGAACTCATAAGGGCAAGTTGAACAGAGTCCTAGTGATGGATGAATATTCTGTGGTTGGCTCGCATTATACCAGCAAGTAGTGGGAAGGGAAAGGTGGCAAATATCTGAATAATGTCAGAAGGTCAGGTAACTTGAATGGTATAGTAGTGGATCCCTGAATCAGCTTGTGCTGGATTGCTTCTTTTACCTTCATTTATCACCCTGGTTTCCGGTTTTCAAATTTACCTGTCAGTTGATCATAACTCAACCAGCTGATGATCTTGCCTGAAAATATGCCCCAATGCTTTAGAAATTTAGAGTTTAGAGAGCTCATCTGGGAAGAACATTAATACCAAAAGTTCACTTTCAAAATCTTCTCCAGCCAAGCAGACAACTTTGTCTGCTCATTGTCCCTGCTACCTGATTTGCATAGTACTCTCCCTTTCATGTTGTACTGTCAAAGATTGATCTTTACTGTTTACGCCATTGTGATAGATCATAGATGGCTTCTTTGGCTCTGCCATGAGGCAGGTGCAAGTGCGGAGCAGCCCCTACCATAGACGGCACCAAAGCAGGTTCCTCCAGGTTCTCATCACCCTGGACCGTTCTCACATGGAGGATCCCCATGGTGGAGGCATTATTGAAGGTTTTTTCTGGCGCTGCATTTGCTGCTTCTGGCTGAAGTGCTGAACCACCACAATCCATCACATCATGTTGAGCGCTCCATTCCCAGATCCGTGCGACAGTACGTCTTCCCCCATCAAACCTGACAAAAACTGAGGTACCGTCATGTGGCCAGCTTTTCCTTGAACTTATCACAGACTCACGGTGCATTACATTGTAGCCTGTAGAGCTCCCCTCACGGAATGATGCGCCGTGGTGGCCAATGGCCATGGCTGCAAACTTTGCTGGGACGGTTGCTGCAGCAGAAGGTGAGCCCCCGTACGTTGGTGGAGTGCCGACTTTTAACTGTCTCCCACTGTTGCAAGCAGTGGCTCTCTTCATCATCCTGCCCACTGATTATAGCACGCTGGTGCTGGTGTTGGTGCTGGTGCTGGTGCCTTTTTACCGCTGTGTCCATGACTCCGTTCCAACTCTTGTGCAGGCACTATCTCAATCTGTCCGGGTCTGTTCATACCAAACCTACTCGTCAATGTCTCCATCGTATTGCAAGACTGGAAGGCAATATCAATATGGGATTCTTGTGCACTGAGCCACTGACCATAGCAGCTCGAGCTTCCTAATCGAGTACTGGAGCGGACGTACGGGATCATCGCCGTCGTGTTCTGGGGACAACAGGTACATACATGCATGCTTGATGCCTCTTTCTAGAACTATCGCGTCAGTGGAGGCACAGCCACTGAGAAGCGAGAAGCATCGGCGGCTGCTGCCATGATCGCTCCCTGCGCGCCGGTGTGGTGGTTGGCAGCGGTCACTGCCACTGCGCGAGGCATGTGTCGAAATAGGAGGCGAGCTGCTGCTGCCGCCGCTGTTGCCATCACTCTACTGTGGAGTGTGGGGTGTGGTTGGTAGTGGCTGGTGGGGGGAGCTTGGCCGGACCACGACCACCATTGGTTGCGCATGGACGGAGACGGAGATGGTGGGATCCGAGTCCAATCCGACCGTCCTGGGTTGCCAGTTCATGTAGGGCAGGTCATCGGAGTAGACCGGTCAACTGTGGACTTCCACAGTCGCACGTGCCAACCACGCCCAATGAACAGCGTGTCAGTGTCGACCTGCTTCGAGATTTCCAAGTACGCTGGCGTAGTAAGAATCACTTTAACTCTTACAGAAATCAACAAAAATGAATTAGTTTTGTGGGAATTGAACTACCTACTACAATAAAAATCTTGTGAAATTCTTAGGTTACAAAGGTGGTGTTTGGTTCTCTGGACTAAAGTTTAGTCCGTGTCACATTGGATGTTTGGACATCAATTCGAAAGATTAAAATTGAACTGGTTATAAAAATAATTACAGAATTGGAGGATTATTCACAACACAATTTTTTAAGCCTAATTAATCCATGATTAGCAAATGTTTACTGTAGCATCACATTGTCAAATCATGACATAATTAGGTTTATTAGATTCGTCTCGTGAATAATCCACTGATTATGAAATGAGTTTTGTAAATAGTCTATATTTAATATTCCAAAATAACATCTAAACATTTGATGTGATGGGACTAAAATTTAGGACTAAAGAACCAAACAACCCAAAGTATAATCTGAATGAATGTCACTTGCTTGTCTAACCTAGATTAGATTTGATATTTCATAATATAATGAATTTGGACATTAACGTTGTACTACAAAATGTGTCAAGTACGATCGAGATTGTAATATTACTAGCCAGGTTGTTGAATTGCGTGAATGGATCTTTTTTGTTTTTGTTTACGACGACACGTGAAGATCACCTGCCCGTGACCGGCCATTGGCTACACTGTTGCTATACCTGCATGTCACTGTGACGGCTCAATGCAGCAACATTTCTTTCAGTTAATCTCGTAAACTCGTAAAGTGAATTACTCAATATGACGATATTATAGTTAGAGGCCTTGAGTTTGAATCCTCGCTAGCTAGCGTATAATTGTAAACTCGAATCCTGAAACAACATTACGAACCTCTCAAAATCATGGCATCTTTTGCAACCGTATTCACTTAGCTCTCTCTTCTAAAAGCAGATCGGATTTAAGTGCGATTAACTGATTAAGTAACCGTCTTTTCTACATAAAACCGGAAAAAACGAACTCTTTTTACGCTTCGATGAATCACTCTACATAACGAATGGTCAAAACACTGCAAAGCCCACTCCAAGAAGCAAACGAAAAAAAAAACAGTAGGCCAGCCAGAGGAAGAAGCGAGAAAGAAATCGCGAGGCAGAGATGCGTCCCTTTCGTCCCGGGAGCGGCTTTCTCCGCCGTCCGATCGCCCCGTGCACTCGTCAAAGATCTTCTCGCCTCACACAGGGACCCCTACTGAAACAGTGCGCTATACTGCTGTGCATTGCAATCATACGTACGATATAATGCTAGATGCAGAGTCCGTATACCTGGAGATGCCATGCATCTAGGTGTGTCATCAAGGTGGTGCCCAACAAAATCATGGCACCAAATCTCATCAGAACTCTATTATTAAACATGCTCAGGTAGAAATAATACCAGCGTTCACATACCCGACACACCCAATGGCCTTCAAACAAGGTCGGCCCCATGTGGCCTATTTCAAAAAAAAAATTGATGTCGTTTTCTACGCAAGACTGTCTCCAACAACATATACATTATAGCACTCAAATCTAAAAATGAGTGTTTCGTATAGCTTTTACTTTCAAAATCATGCATCTAATAGAGTAGGCAAACACAGTACCCATTTTAGGTGAGAGGCCGGACGAAATCTAAAATAGAGTTTTCTTACTTCTCTTCACGCACAGCGAATCCCACCGTGCGTTCATATTTTGCCTTCTCTGTTGAAGACAAACATTTTTAAGTACGAAACACATTTTCTTCACTGCGACCCATACCACATATAGATACCTTATTTTATTTGGATTCTATTGCTTGAGACAATCTAAGAATATAAAAGTGAGTTTTTGTCTTTTATATTAGTTTAAGCTTTTGAATTGAACTCGTCGATAAATATAACTTAATATAATATATATAATATATGAAATGCCAAATGTTATAATATAAATTGAATTGAATCGATTGGTACAGCTAACTTTTTCCACTGAACAGTTACTCAGGTGCAGCTTCCATCCCCTCAAATCCGGTACGCGTCGGTACTCGGAAAACCGTTAGGACGACGTGCGCCGCCGCCCACGCAAGTACCGGCGGCGGCGGCGGCGGCGGCGGCGACCTTCTGTTTCGCCGCCGGTTTTCTCCCGCCTCGCTTTCTCCGGGCTTTAATAGCATCGACGAGTACTGTCGACTGAATATCCCGGCCGGCCGCCGCGGCGGGCGGGCGGGCGGGCGGACGCGCGCGCCCGCGGTTTCCGCCGCGAGCTAGCCGGATTGGATAGAGCGTCCGCGACGACGAGCCAGAGCAGATCGATGCCGGCCGGGCCGGGCGAGGCGACAGCGACGGGAGAGAAAAACAATTCGACGAGCTGTTCGTCGTAATGCACATGCACTGCATCGGCTCACCCCTCGCGGGTTTTATTAAAAAAAAAGAGTAATAATACACTCATCCATCGTGTGAAGAAAATTACAGAGTTACAAGAGAAAAATAAATTTAAGCCAGTTTTTTTATTTCTATTTACGGTCATCAAAAATCAGTACCAACAAAATTACCAATAAGTACATTTATGGAATTAATTGAGGGGGTGAATAGACGGTACTGTTAAATCTTATTATTGATTTTACAAAATAGAGACAAGAATTATACAGATTCCGTTTTGGTGATATTTGATGATCCTCTATGATTTACAATACCGTGAGCTCGAAAGCCATAAACATAAGCTTTTATATCAGATTATGCTATTCAATTTTTTAATATAGCTATTGTTGAGTGAAAATAATCCACAGCGGTGTGATTAGACGAACAGTTCTGAAAAATACTTCAAAGCTCAAGTTCGAAGCCCTTCGGCAGTCTCGAAGGATGCCTCGAAGTAGCAAATTTGAAGTTTTTTGATGCCTGAAGCCCCTATGAGATTTGATAGCTCCGAAGGACCCTTGGCTCAATAGAGGTTTCGTCTCGAAGACACACCGTAATTCAAAACAAGACGTTCGCTTTATAAGCTATGTTCACATATGTCTTTACTATTCTTCACTCTCATCATCGTCTTCTCCCTCACGTGTCTTCACGAGCGGCGTCGGCTGCTGCTCCAAGGGAGCGAGACGAAGCCGGCAGCGGGGGAGAAGCGCGAGACGATGGTGCCATGGTGCCGGAGCACCTAGAGTGAGGCTGTGGCAGCAGGGTGCGAGGAGAGAAGCGGAGTAGAGAGCCGGTCGTCCGATCTGTTGTGTGGTCCACAAAGTTCCACCACAAGGGGTGGCGGGGCTAGATGACGGCGACGCCGAGCGGGGCGGTGAGGAAGGGCGGGCGACGCTGGACGGGGCGATGGGGAAGGACGAGGTGATACCGTACGAGGCGGCGGGGTCGACCGGGGCAACGCCGCGGGAATGGTGGGGAAGGGCAAGACGAAGCCAAAATACCAAAAGAGAGGAAGACAACGCAGATGAAGCTGAAAAGCTACGGAAAGAGCTCACATTTTATTGTTTTTGGGTTTTCCATATAATCATAACTTTTATGGCTGTTGACTTTCGAAAAACTCAACCTAAAAACTAGTTGTTTGTTTGAGCTTTTGACTTACTGGGTAGAAAAGCTCAAACAATCGGAGCCTTAATGCTAAGAAATTATTCTAATCAACAAGTTGAAATCTCCTTATATATATATATCTATCTAGGTGGATAATTAAAGAGTCAGAATGAGAATGAGATGTGAGACCAACTGAATTACTAATCGGTTGAGATTTGAGAAGGTGATTTTATCTGGTAGTAGAGTTTAGAGGTAAATCTGACGAAGGCAATAATTAGGAGCTAAATTAGACTTTTCTATTAATTAATCAAGCTTGCAACTATCAGTGACTGTGTATCACTACTAGGGATGTGGGACCCACACCGTTTGGTGGGGCCTGCACGCCTGCCAGTGACCTGCACGTATACGCACGCGTGTGCAAACCGAGCGCTTGCTTCATCTCTGAATTCTGATGCGTGCCACTGGCTCCAACCGCGCACGCCGGTGCAGATGCTCTGTTCCGACTGCCCTGCCGCCGCATTGCACCGTCGGATTCCGACTAGCCGGCGAAGTGCTTCTGCTTGCTCGCCGAGCAGGTGCAGCAGGCGCGGCCGTCGTTCAACACCTGCAGATGGATTCAGAAATCACAAGTCAGAACAAAACCAAACCAAGCTCGGAGGTAGTTGGTAGTTGGAGCATCTGGAAAAAGTTTGGATTTTGATGCCATCCGGATCGATGGGTCTAGCTAGCTGGTTGCGGTTACCCCTGCCCTCGTCCGGAGGGCGAATCTACCTGAATTTTGACGAAATTGAGTCAACATACTGCATCGTGCATCGTAATGCATACCTTGACCTGCTTCTGGAGTTCCTTGATGTAGTCGACGGCCAGATCCAACATGTCAGCCGTGTTGGTTTGCTGCAGTAAAACCAAAGCCGAATTGCAAACGGTCAGCTTACACGCTGCCACACTAGCTGGTGATCAGTGCAGGACTGGCGCGTGGTGTTTCCATGGTGGCGATGGCTCCTTTACCTTTTCCATGTTGGGGACGAGCTCCTGCAGCTTCCGTATCCGCTCGCTGATGCGTGTCCTCCTCACCTGCACCGGCGAAACAAAAAGGATCGTTTTTTTTTATTTCAGCTCAAGGATCGCAGAGATGGACGCGTGCCGTGCCCGTGCTCGCGTGGCGTGGTGGCGCGGTGGTGTGGTGTGGGGGTGGGAGAGCGAGAGGGAGACGACGAACCCGCTCGGCGATGCTGCGAGGGTGCGTGGCGCAGCCGCGCTTGGCGCGCACCTTGCAGGGGACGGCGTCCTGGAACTGCAGGAACTTCTCGATGGCGGCCATCTCCGGAGAGGCGGCAGATGATGGCGGCGGCTTGCTGCTGCTGTTGGCGGCTGGTAGGCTGAACTGCAGCGGCAGGTGCCCATTATTCGCCGCCGCGCCGGAGGCGTCGACGGAGTCCGCTGCGGCGGAGTCGCGGGGGCGCTTGCTGGCGCCGGAATGGAGGCCCTCCTGCATCAGCGACGTCGGCGAGGGCTCCTCCCAGCTGGAAGAGCCCATCGGATACCCGGGGATGCCGCTGCCGTAGCCGCGTGCGGCGGCGCCGTTGCTGCCGGCCTCCGGGCTGCTTCCGCCGAGCTCCTCGCTGCCCATCTCAGAGATCTGGGACATCACCGAACCCTGCCGGGACGAGAAGCTGAGCTGCCCCTTTAGCCGCGCGTCGCCGCCGTTCCTGAACCCGCCGCCGCCCATGCCTGCTCTTAGTATATTCCCGTATCCTATAAGTGGTAGATATTAATTGCATAACACGACGCCTCTCGGCTCTCGAGTCCAGAAATGGAAAGGCAGCTATAGCTGATGATTGCTACTACTTGCAGGATCGAGTACGAGTGCATCGCGAGAACCAAGAAAGATCGAGGGCATCACCAACCGTTGTCCATGGTCAAATGGTTGAGGAATCCAGCCGGGGAGCTGCTCTGCCGGAGTAGGTTGTTGCCGGCGTCGGCGGTGGACTCCGAGCCGCCGGAGCTGACGGTGCGGTAAAGGCCCTCCATGGCGGCCATCTGCTGCTGCTGATGCTGATGCGACTGGTACATGAGCTGCTGCTGCTGCTGCTGCGAGACCATGGAGGCGGCGTCCTCCGTGACGAAGTGGGCGGCCGCGGCCGCGGCGACGCCGGGGCGGGGAGGCTTGTCCCGCATCTCAGGCTGGTGTCCTGCGAGGAAGCGTGCGAGGACGGTGTCCGTGGCGTGGTCCGGGGTCGCCAGGCGGTGCCCGGCGCCGCCTGGGACGAAGTCCCCGCACACCTCGCCGAGCAGGGTGCTCGGCGCCGACCTGTACCTCAGCAGCCCGGGCGAGTTCATCTGCGGCGTCGACGACGTCCGCACACCGGCGGCTGCTGGCTGCGGCTGGACTGACAGGTTGAGATCCTTGGACACCGGCGAGCCGTACATCCCCCGACTCCACCTCCTCCTCCTCCTCCTCCTCCTCCTCCTCCTCCTTCCTCTAACACCCACGAAATCCAACACAAGCTGCTGCTGCTGCAGCTGACTCGCGCGACACACGGCACTGTGCAGCTAGATGAAAGCCGAAGCCCGAAAGCTTGAACCTTTCCGCTCTATAAATTTTGCGGCTTTGTCTGAGACTGAGATGGAGAGAGGGACGAGGAGCCCGGATGGAGCAGAGCAGGAAGAAATATTTAATGGCGAGCGGAGAGCTTGTTGATTGGTGTGTGTGTGTGTTTGGGGGGTAGGCAGCAGTTTAACATGAGCGAGTGAGAGCTCAGCTCTATTTATAACGGTGGAAGTTAATCCAACCGAACTCCTCCCTCCTTCCAAAAGCTGAGTAATTCCTCCATCCAAAAACATTTAACTTGTAGCATTTTTATTTTAGTAAAAACATCTTAGATCATGTTTGGAAACACAGTTTTTAGAAACTATAGTATTTTAAAAACTACACTATATTATGTTCATGACAATACCACAGTTTATAATACCATAGTTTTGGAAAAAGTGCTTCATACCAAAGTTTTCAATAGTGTAGATTGAGTACAATATTTATAATACTACAGTTTACTTTATATAGATTTTAAATGGAGTTGCCAAACACCTTTTGTATATAATACTGTAGTATTTCTCAATACCACAGTATTGCTTCCAAAATTACAAAAAACTTTGTTTCCAAACAGTGCCTTAATGTTTTTTATCCTTACCAATTTTCGATCCACGGATCAATTTTTTTATTTTTAATATCTTTTATCTGTCACTTTATAATACCGATTTATTATTAATAAAAGTTATTTTAGTTTCTTACTTTTCCAATTAATTTATTAATGTAGTGTCAACAGTAAAGTTTTTTTGGGTCACTCGTCGTGGTCTCCTCCTATTTCACCACTTTAATCCTCGTCGGCTGGAAATTTTCGAAGCCAGTGGTATTTTACGATTTTTAAATTGCACCGTTTGAAAATTTACAGTTTGGGTTTGCGTTTGCGAGGATTTGAGCAAAATTTACACGAGGCGCAGCTCGAAGACAACCGATGAAGAGAAGTTTCAGCCCAACGACATCGCCGACCCAGCCCGGTCCGATCTGACCCGGCCCGATCCAGCCCAGCCCAGCCCGGCCCGGCCCGGCCCATATGGGTCGAAGACGTGGATCGTAACCCGTTGTATTGATTAGGGACGGATACAATGTCACGACTTTATTATCCATGAGAATAATATTACATGTTTAATAACTCAATATCTAGGGTGTCTTTATCCTTATCCTGTGAAGTGAAGCTGGAGTCAAGCCAAATTATTTTTCATGAAAAGTAGATCCCAGTGAGAGTTAGGGTGTTTTTATCCTGTGAAGTTGGAGTCAAGCCAAATATTTTTTCTGAAAAAATAGAACCCATTGAGAGTGTTCTAGAAAAATGACTGAAGTGGTGGGGCAGAGCCTAACCAGATTCAAGTGCTCTACTTCAGCTTTAGTGTAGATTTCAGGATCCGGAGCTATACCAAATATGCCCCTACTAAATGTCATAACCATTCGTTAACATGTGATCATAGATCCCTTAGTACCGATGAATAAAAGCAGTACTGAATGAGGATAGCTCTAGGAGATTAGATGGTTCTATGTTATGTTTGATGTTTGGTTAGACGAATGAAATGTTTTAACTATGTGTTTGATGATTTGAGTAATGAATAGAGATGAGATGGTTATAGGAATTGAATGAGGAATATGAGATGCCTTGACCGCTTGGTCCCATCGTCCATCCCGCGCACTCGACTTCATCATGCCTCGACCACTTGACTCCACTCCATCATTTGACAATGTGACGCTACTATAAATATTTATTAATTATGAATTAATTAGGTTTAATAAATTTGTCTCGTGAATAATTCTTTGATTCTGCAATTATTTTTATAATGAATTCATGTTTAATCTTTTAAATTAATGTTCAAACATTTGATGTAACATAGACTAAATTTTAATTCATGGAATCAAACACCCACTAATATATAAGTTTGAGGGAAATGAAATGTCCAGGGTGTGTAGCAAGAGCTGAAGGGTAAGACGGATTTACCGTACGGGCGTTGCAGCGTCACTTTTGTCTTTTGAGTTACTTGATTTGGCTGCCGTACACACCACACCTCGCTTGGCAACTTTTCAATTCTCATGCTGGGAGAGCACATTAATTTCTTCTCAGGGAAGTTCCTGAGTGTAGTGCATGGAAAAATTTCATGGAATTTTGAAACAGACTGCAATTTCTGAAATTTTTGGATGTGAGTTCCCCGCGTTTCGAGGCTTTGCGTTGTTAAGGACGTGTTTGTTTCAGCTTGAGATTATAACAATTCAGCTTACTTTCATAAACTAAAACAAACATATCAGTTTATTATGCTAACTCATTATAATCTATAGTGCAGATTATAACAATCTAGTAAACTGATACAACTTAACTTTTTCTATAAACTAGATTAACAGGACCTAAGTAGCTACTGTTGTTTAGCTAGCCACAGTGCCATCTAACAAAGCCCTGTTCTTACCCATACCCTACCCAAACAACGTGGATTGGGTAGGGTATGTGTGAGAACATGGGTAATGGTCTAATGGATACCACCAGTGACATGGCTTACATCTAGTTGAGGATGACCTAGATGTACATATAGCTGTATCAGTTGTTAATCCCTGGTCTTTGTCCTACCCTGTACTACAAAAGAGACTGGATCTGGCTTAACTAGTAGAATAATGATCATAATGAGCTAATGACACAGCTATCAAGCTAATCAACTGCTGCTGCTGCCAACTTCCTCGGTGTGATTAATCAAACTCCCCCCAACACACACACACAGAGAGGGTTGATTCCTTCTCAAGGAATCAAAGGAAAATGCCATCCTTTTCACCCAAAGAACAAGATCTTGTGAACCATGTGGCTCCAATGTGCCAAGCTTCAAGCTCCTCTACCTCTCCATGCTAAGTGCATTTTGAGAGAAACTCCAAAGAGTTCTCTTCTCTAATTTTTTGAAATTACAATTAAAAAATCAGCTCCAACAGATATTCTAAACGACTCTCAAAAACAAAGAATCCCCAAAATTAATCTTTTCGCTCCCTATTTTTAGAGTATCTCCAAAAGAGTTGTTATTTTTTGTTCTTTAAAATCTTATACAGGGAATCCTCCAAATAAAATTTAATACGTAAATCTTATTACTCTCTAACAAACTCTCAATAGTATATTTTATATATTTTACTCTTGTACGATTAAGAGATAGACCAAACTTATTAAATATCTCATCTTTTTTTATTTGTATTTCTTGTATCATTGACAGACGAGACTAGATTGGATAGGGGGCAAGAGTCATTCCCTACAAGTAGGGAGGATAGAAAAGATACCTCATTTTAGAGCTAATATTTTAGAATACTTGTTAGAGCTAAATTTTTAGTTATAATCTTTAAAATTTAGGGAAGAGAATTCTTTAGAATTTCCGAGTTATGGATTATGTTGGAGGAGAGACCCATATTTAAAATAATTTATATCCCAAAAAAAGAATTCCAAAAAAAAAACTATACAGTTTTTAGAGCTACTTTATGGAGATGCTGTATCTAATGCAGTGTCATGTCGCTCTCTGTGCAGCTTTGTGCTAAGCTTGTGCTCTACTACCACTGTTCAGTTATCCATGCAGCAAGCAGGCAGGAAAGGTGAGGAGGCAAAGCAAGGTAGCCTGGCTCCCTCTGCTTTTGTTGGTGAGCCAGCAAGAGACAAAAAATGGCCACTCTTTGTAGAGTTTTTTTATGGTGGTCTCACAGCATAAAGCCCTGCAAAAAGGAGGGAATAGGAGGTGATACGGTTGGGTTTGACAACGGCCATCAGGAGGTTGACCCTGCAACTTGGATTGGATGGATGGATCATACAGCAACAATAATAATCAGAAAGTTAATTTAATTAATAATTAAGTTAGAAAATATTTAGATTTAGTGCTATGTGTGTTATAGAGTTGGATTGGTATTAGAAACCACTTTTATATGTTGTTATATTAATAGCCAAACATATATGCATCGTATTTTAGAATATATTTATACTACTTTAAAATAAGTTAGCGGTAGTAAGTCTATTTATATGTTATTTTTTTAATATTCTACCTTCTCTTCACGGTAAATTAAAACTTTTCAGCTTCATTTATATGATATTTTTTTAATATTGTAGTTTCTTTCCGTTACCACGCAACTAGTAAAGTAATAATAAACACAACAACATCGATAAATAAATAAAACTACAAAAGTATGTTTGATTCCTTTTCTCTTGTTTGATGTGGGGGTGATTAGTCACATCAGCATAGGCATAAAAAAAATCTGACCTATTAAGTACAGCAGTCATCACTTGTAGTGTTTTTACTTTTTAGAAATGCAAAATATGAATGGATAAGTCCAATTCGACAGGATAAATGTTCATGAATGATATCTTGTATCATGCAGTTTAGTTTATAAAAAATTGGAAAAAGCCCTGTTTACCCTGTTAATTACTGCATCGGTCCTATGCTTAGTTCACAATCTATAATTCTACATGCACCCCTTAATATGTTTCCAATTTCATGTAGCTCATTTTATAAAAAAAATTGCAGTTTCTTTTGGTTAGATAGCTTCATGTAAATTTTACATAGGTAAACCATTTGTGTTTGGCTGTTAGCAGGCTCAGAAGCTCTGATTCTGAGATTCTGTATAATAAAATAAAGATGCTTAAACTTGTATGTTTAGTGTATAATAAAATCAGATAACTCAATTATATACAAGATCTATTAAAGCTAGATTTGGTCAACTCTAAAAATTATTATAGATCTAGAAATGTGCAAACGGGAAGAAACTGAACTGCAGGCATGTCCCTCCATTCTATAACATAATTATTATCGGCATGTAAACAGTAATTCTATTTTTTTTAAAAAGAAGGTCATGCGTGTCCGACCTTAATCGAAGGCCATGAAGTAGCAAGGATGTAAAACGAGGGCTTCTAAGGAGGTTACTATCTTAGTACCACTCTCGCATCCCTTTCACAAACAATAATTCTTTTATTGAATCAATTCTCGAGAATTGGGGCACACCAAGAACCGTGTGCTGTAATATTGATAAAGTGTTGAACCATATCCAAGGATGCCTATTCCTCGAGAATCCAACGGCGTAAAAAGGTCCCCCCATGCATCGAGTGTATGCATAAGATAGCATAATTATCGTGATAAGGATTTCTGAATGGCATAAGGTACCTTTGATCAAAGAGAACGACCTCACCGTGGATAGATGGATGGATCACGCAAGCAAAAAAATATCTTCTGAAGTTATCTGCAAAAAAAAACACCAGAATAATAGCATCTGCAGATTAGTGCCAAAGGGATGATTTGTGAAAATGCTTATGAATGATCCTACTCAAAAGAATTTGGCCATTTCTGAACCTAATGTTCCCATTATTCCTACCAGTGGAAATTCCCCAATAATGCTTATCATTTTGTTCGTATATACAGAATGCAAGAACATCTCTGCATTATTATCCGGGGGCAGTGTATGGCATTTATGTACTAATGTTCTGCAATATATTCCCCTGAGAATAAATGAATAATCTCCTGCATCCTGATAGCAACTGCAAATTTCTGTGCCTCACAAAAAGGTGCAGTGGAAGGTACTCTCTGGAGTCCGAAGCCAATTACTGACGTGGTCGTAGCAGGAAATCTATTCCTCTGATCTGCTACCAAAAATCACGTCATGTTATTCTTTCCTGGAGATAAAGCTTCACATTATTGGCATCTTTTTAGTCAGGGAGTATCACTACAGTAGCATGCATGGACAAAGATCACAACTTACACGTAAAGGTTAAGTTGGATACATACTTAGACGAACACATGAATTTTACGAATTTTTGAAGGATCCTTGCAAAATTCCTTTAAAACGCCTCTATTCGAAAGGAGGCCAATAAAGTTAGATAGAGTTTGGTGGTCTAAACTTGCTGTCTAGAAAATATGTTATAGCTCAAATTTAGGTCTCTTTATTCCATTTCGAATGATTTTTAACCTACAAAATTCCTATGTTCCAAAGGAACCCCGTAAAACTCTTCTAAAATCTAGTTTAAAGTGTAAAAAAAGTATTTTCTAAAATAAAAAGACTAGAGAAAGATATATAATCAATTTACATCTAGAGAAGGTATATCTCATTTCAGACTAATGAGAGGACTAATGAGAGGGTATATAATCACGCTAGTGTATGGTTTTGGCAAAAAATAGTTTGGTGAAAACCTCTACCTTTGGGAGGAGCAGACATGACTCCATCCGATCTGAAACTGAATGCCCACATAAACACAAGACATCAGAGACAGAGACAGAGAGACCAGCCCTGACGGCTGAGCAGCAGATAGACGCC
Source organism: Zizania palustris (assembly GCA_019279435.1). NCBI lineage: Eukaryota > Viridiplantae > Streptophyta > Magnoliopsida > Poales > Poaceae > Zizania > Zizania palustris. The sequence goes on along the minus strand of JAAALK010000287.1, from coordinate 25,008,300 downwards.
AAGTCCAGTTTTTATTGGCCCTTCAATGCGAGAGGCGGTAGGTGCCCACGTAACTGCATGCCGCCCCGTACTGCATCTACTGCATAGATGTGAGGGAAACGGGAGCCGTACGGGACACCGGCGAAAGATCTCATCTCGGAGCGGCGGAAACGCCAAAGGCCAAAGCTGGCTTTCTCCCGGCGGAAACGGCATCATGTGGCTACATGATCTAGCTAGTGCCGGTGCAAGACGACGACGACCTTGGCTGGGCTCAGGTGGGTAGGCCGGCAGAAATGGATGGAGGCTCGCCGCCTGCCCTTTCGCCGGAATAGCCGCGTTCCTCCACCTTCTTGACCAAAACCGGCGCCGTCGTCTGGCCACAGGCTCAGTCGCACTACAACAAAACAGGCAACTTCCGTCGGCCAAAGCCGACGGAAGTTAGCCCTTTCCCGACGGAAGAAGCCAACTTCCGTCGGCAAAACGCTATCTTCCGTCGGCCTTTGGCCGACGGAAGCGCGGCGACGGAAGTTAGCTAACTTCCGTCGGCCGCCGACGGAAGTTAGCTAACTTCCGTCGGCTTGACGTGGCCGACGGAAGTTAGCGCCGAACACTGCCACGTCGGCAGGGGGGCTCTAACTTCCGTCGGCCAGGCTGGCCGACGGAAGTTAGGGGCAGCTAACTTCCGTCGGCTAGGGCCGAAGCCGACGGAAGTTAGCCTTTCTGCCCACGTGGCCGAAACCAGCTAACTTCCGTCGGCTATGGTAAAAGCCGACGGAAGTTAGCTGGTATTTTTTTTTATTTTTTCCTGGTTCCCCTACTCACACTCACATCCAACCACAATTTCAATCACATTCACAATACACATCCAAATTGACATTTCACATCCAAAATCACATTCAAACTTCACATATCTCATCCAAAATCACAGCTCACATCCAAAACTTCACACATCACATCCAAAATCACATAACACAACTTAATTCACATTCAAAGTCATAATATACATCCGCATTCACATATACCATCCAAATTCACATACAAAGTCACATAACATATCGAGATTCAATCCAGGTTCATTATACACATCCATACTCACTGATCGCCCACATTTGGGTCGTGGGCGCCGCCGCTGCCTCCTGCTTCGTTCACATTTGCCCCGGAGGCTCCATCCTGGCCAGGCGTACGGAAACACTGAAGAAATAGACAAAATTAGAAACGAACTCAACTACCCTTCTAAACGCTAACTTAGGTATTTAGGAGGTACCTCAGGTGATGTAGGAGATAGTGGTGGTGGCGGGGGAGGTAGTGGTTGGAACAAAGACATGTCAAGTCCACTGTTTTGCTGGGCTAGTTGCTACACATGTTGTAATGTAATCAGTTAGTTCTAAACCTATTTCTGAATACTTTTGAACTGCAACACTCTAAAGTAAGCTTACTTTAAAGTAAGCTTACTTGGATCATCGCCTGCTGTTGTGCTAAGCAGGCGATATAGTACTCTTGTTGTTTGCTGTAGTGCTCGTCGCGCCGCCTCATTTCCTCCCTCATCCGAACCATCTCCGGGGTTTCTTCTGAGCGACGACGGCTGGAGCCAACTCCGACGGAGCTCTGCGACGACTGAGCTGACTTCTGAGCTCTCACCGCTCTCGAGTCAATAACTCCATTGAACATGGAGTACCTGCAACATTAACAGGGGTTAGTTACCATCACAAAACCATACACAAAACATTATTAAAAACACTGTCTCACCGTCCATGGCTTTTGCCACCTCCGCTGGAGTACACGGCCATTTGGTCCACACGTTCTCTCCGCCAATCATAGTCCTCTCCATGGAGTCGAACCATGTGTTCACCATACTGCGCCTGCAAAAAACATGTCCGATTAGCTAGACGCAGAAAAATGAAATTACGTCAACTCTTAATAACATCTCACCAAATGGTACGTGGTTGTCTGGCTACACAAGACATCTGGCTGTGCCGGATCGCTTCCTTTGTGACCAGAGGTATACACCTCTATGTCACTTGGCACGTTGCCAGATTTAGCTTCCTGTGCATTAGAAATGAGTTAGTCGCATTACAATGTATCTATAGCTAGAGAGTGACAGATCGGTCTTACCAAGCGTTTAGCGTGGCGAATATGTCCGTCGGCACCATATCTGTGCTTCGGATCCGTCCCGCGGCATTGTCTTTTCTGCTCGGAAGTCTTCTTAAATGCGGCTGAAGACCAAATCTTGCAGAATTCAAAATAGGCTTCCTCGCGGTTTGCCAACCACGGAATCCTCACCTGAACAGAGATGCTATTTGTATTATATGACAACAAATCTCAACAATCGAAGAGATAAAAAGTTAGAATTGTTTACCGAACGGTATTCTTCTTCAGTCAAATAGACTGACGATAAGCCCGTCGCCTTGCTCATTCGTTGCCCTAGCTTCTCCTTGTAGTAAGCATTGTTCGCTTGAATGCGGGCATACGAAATGGCATCCTTCACCACCTTATGTGCATTGTTGTTGAAGACTACAAGCACATGGTTATGGTGATTGCCGACTTCTGGCAAGCAAAAGCGTAACTGCAAAAATAATGGTTAGTACAGTGTTGTAACTCGAAAATTGTAAAAGAAGATTGAAAAAAACACTTGTATACCCAGAAGTCATGAGACACCGCCCCCTGAGCAGTTCCGTGGCGCCCGTCAGGAGCGAACTGGTACTGGTCCCATGTCTGGCATAGAACCCGCTCACCGGTCGGCATTGTCAGCATCCCTGGGTAGTGCAGACGGCACAGGTTACCCAATATCTGGTTAACCTGCCTGACCCTCGAAGTGTCGTCGAACCGAGAGTCAATCCAAGATCTAGAAATACATAATAAATAAAGTTAATTAGTTTAGTGAAAGAAATTTTTTGAAAACAAAAGCAAAACAACAGAAGAGTATTACACTTACCCGTCACCAACAGGCGTAATCTCGATCTTGGCTCCACCGGAAGAGACTACTGGTGGAGCGACCAAGTGGCTCGTCCTGAAAGATACCGAGGACCCGTCGGCAGCCTCAGCACCTTCCTCCTGACCCGCACCCTCCGGGAGATCCCCCTGCCCCGCACCCTCTGGGTCATCCCCCTGCCCCACACCCTCTGGGTCATCCCTCTGTGCCGCACACTCTGGGACATCCCCCTCTTGCCCGCCACCCACCGGATCATCCTCATGACCCGCACTCTCCAAGTGTTCTTCCTCCTACAAAACAGTATTGAAACAATTAGTAATAGTTTATAACTGGCATAAAAACAATCTGAAAGTTACCTCCTCATCTAGTTGAAATGCAATAGGCCGACCAATTAATGTCGGATCTATGCATCTCAGGAGCTGCTCTTGACGACGTCTGTTTGAAGAAGAGGAACTACCCTGGAATAGGGTGTCCTCCTGACTCTTCGATGTACTCGCCGGAGTACTCGCCGATGAACTCCCCAAGCGGAAGAGCTTCCTCGTGACACTCTTCATCTTTTTCGACATCCTGTTCAAAATAAGCACAAACAAGCATTTATTAGTAAAGAAGGTTTGTACATATGAAAAAACATGTAATATGAAGTATATTGCATATCCATGTATGAAAACAATTACTTGTCAATTATCATCAAAATCAGGATCAATCAGTCCTTTTCTCCCCGAAGCACGCCATGTTACTTTTTTCTTCTTATGTTGGTGTTTCCTTTTCTCGGGAACTGCCACATAATTCACAAATATAATAAAAAGTGAAAAAAGAGCCGAAAACATTACTTCGTTGGACGACGAGATGGGCGGCGACGACGGGCGGCGGCGGCGACGACGGGCGGCGACGACGAGCGGCGGCGGCGACGACTTGGGGGCGGCGGCCGGAAGGGGGCGGTGACGATCGGGAGGGTACGCGTGCGCGGCGGCGGGCGGGCGGCGGCGGCCGCGGGAGGCGGCGGGCGGGCGGGCGGCAGCGGGCGGGCTCGGGAGGAGGCGGCGCCCGCGGGAGGCGGCGGGCGGCAGCGGGCGGGCTCAGGAGGAGGCGGCGCCCGCGGGAGGCGGCGGGCGGTGTGCGGCGGGCGGGCGGGCGGCGGCGGGCGGTGTGCGGCGGGCGGGCGGGCGGTGTGCGGCGGCGGCGGCCGGCGGCGGTGGGCGGCTGGCGGCGGCGGGCGGCCGGCGGCGGCGGCGCAGGCTGGGCGCGGGAGGCGGCGGCGGGGAACGGCTACAGTGCGCGCGTACAGGGAGCTAGGGCTCCCTGTACGCGCGCGGTTGGGGAATAAATCCCCCTAACTTCCGTCGGCCAGCATTGAAGCCGACGGAAGTTAGCTAACTTCCGTCGGCTTCAATGCTGGCCGACGGAAGTTAGGGGGATCCGAGCGGCCGCGGAAAATTCCCCGCTAACTTCCGTCGGCCACTGTCAGAAGCCGACGGAAGTTAATTTAACTTCCGTCGGCTCGTGGAGGCCGACGGAAGTTAATTAACTTCCGTCGGCTTGCCCAAAAGCCGACGGAAGTTAATTAGGCCGACGGAAGTTTATCAGTTTCCTGTAGTGTCGGCTTTGCAGGGTAAGCAACCTGAAGCTACTGCTGCAGCCTTGCAGATGCAGACAACACATGCAGGTTTGGAACCAAATTATATATATATATATATATTATAATTATTATTATTACTTGCCACATTGTAAGTGGTTTTGGTTGTGGACATGAATATAACAATAAATACTTCTACACATTTACTAGAGAAGGGAGAATATTTTAGAAGTAAGAAATAAATTGATAGAACACAAACATAAACGTGTTTGTAAAACATAAGATCCAAATAAGTTAGGTTTGTGATCAAGTTTGAGAAAATAAATCAATAATAATACAATACAATACAATATCGCAAAGGAAATGCAGTTTAAAGCTTCTAAGTGCTTATACCTCTACCCGATCCCACAAATATTAATATAGTTTAATAACCAATCTCTTTTCTAAATCTTTACTAAACCAAGATTGCTTTGCAACAAAGCCCACCATCTTTCCATCAATTCATATTATCACAAAACCTCATCTCAACATCTTATCTCTTATGTCGTTTCTCGGTACTAGCTTGCCCACCTATCGGGAAAGTTATTCCCATTTTTGATTTTTATAATAATCTCAACCCAAATCCATTTTTATCGCTCAACTAGTTTTAACATCTCATATATCTTCCTATAAAATCTTTTGACTTCCCACTCTACAGTCTACACAAGAACGTTGCCAACCACAAAGGACAAAGGCTAGCCGTATACCCTGAAACCCTGAAGGCATACTCTAGTAACATCCCAAAAATAAGTGAAAATCCTACGCAATAGAAATCATCAAGACATACACCCATATCCATGGACACAGATATTCGAATAGGTTATATTTCAACTGGAGGCGTACACTTTACCCTTATAACACGAGCTTACTCCTTGCTATCTAAGCAATGAGGTTCATGAAAAGGCTTTTCTAAAGCTGACTAAGATATCCCACTGCTACCTAGACAGGTCCTTGACCAAACATCGAGAAGTCATGCTTTCTTTTTCTCTTCTCAAAATCCCGCGAGTGCTTCACTTCTAACTCCTCAACTAGTTCAAAGACATCTCTCACGTACCCGCAAGGTTACACCACTCGTGCTATTTCCGAGGAATCGATACATTAAGTCGGGGGGGGGGGGGGGGGGGGGCAGACATGATTCCATCCGATCTGAAACACTGAATACCCACATAAACACAACAAGACATCAGAGACAGAGAGACCAGCCCTGGGCTGGGCAGCATATAGATGCCAAGTCCAGTTTTTATTGGCCTTTCAATGCGAGAGGCGGTAGCCGGTAGGTACCCACGTATCTGCATGCCGCCCCCTACTGCATCTGCATAGATGTGAGGGAAACGGGAGTCGTACGGGACACCGGCGAAAGAACTCATCAGAGCGCCAGCCAAAGCTGGCTTTCTCCCGGCGCAAACAGCATCGTGTAGCTACATGATCTAGCTAGTGCCGGTGCAAGACGACGACGACCTTGGCTGGCTCAGGTGGGTAGGCCGGCAGAGGTGGATAGGGGCTCGCCGCCTGCCCTTTTGCCGGAATAGCCGCGTTTCTTCACTGCCTTGACCAAAACCAGCGCCGTCGTCTGGCACAAGCTCTCACTCGGGTTTGCAGGGTAAGCAACCTGAAGCGGCTTGCAGCCTTGCAGATGCAGACAACACATGCAGGTTTGGAACCAAATGAAAGGGGGGAGAGAGACAGAGAGCTGAATTCTTGTTCATTGTTTAGGTGAATTCTTGTTACATCTGGACAGTAAGTGTAACAAGGGTTGATTCGATTCAAAACTTACCGTATGAAATCTGGGCTCCATGTATTACAACCTTGACCTTGGACCACTCTTTCCTGGTATCTGCAACGAATCATAATGGCCAAAACCATGAAAAAGAACTTGAATTGGATCTTCTTTCCCGTACTCTTGACCATATTTAGCGATTGCTATTAAACCACCAGCTTCTGCATCGTACATGTACACTGTAATCGGCGTCCTGGCAGCATGGTAACAATGTTGTTACTGCTTTGGTACTTCACAGTTTCAAAAAAGGACCAAATAAAACAAGACTATACCCATATGAAAGTATTCACTAATATCTGTTGAACTACATTAATAAACAATGGTCAAAAGGCTTATAAAAATGCACAATAATATTAAACGATCATAACACAACAAAGAAATACAAGAGTAACAGTGAACCAATTTAATTTATTCCAAATTTCCATCAATCCTTATATACATGACTAGAGGGCACAAGTATTTTTAACAGAATACTGACTAATATATGTTGCATTTAAAATCGTGAGAATAAATATATAAATATAAGGCTAATACTCACTGAAGAACGTGCGAAGCCATTAACAATTCTGGCTCACCTCCCCATACATGTGGCTTCCTAATCTGAGAGACATATGCATCAAAGTCCCCCTCGATAAACCTGTGAATTGATGTCATAGGGAAGCAGCAAAAAAATGCATAACTCAACAATATTTAGATGTAAAAGAACTAAAAGAATAATGAGGACAGGTAGAACTAACCATTCAGTCTCTGCCCGCCTCTTGACAAATTCATCAGCAACCTAACAGTGACATCATTTAAACAGGGATTTTGCATGATAAATTCACCAAAAAATGGTTGCTTTGCTTCCGGAGAAATATTTGCTTAAGAACAATATTCATGAACAATCTCAGTACATCAGTAGAACATTACAAGCATACCATTGCTCTCAAGTCATCAGCCAGCTTTCTCTGAAGATCCTCATTAGGTGTGGGTTTCCCTGACTTAATGCATGCACCATGAGCCACAGAACGGAACAAGCATCTTCCATCTCCAGGAATGCCTGTACGTTTCATTTGTATCAACCAAGTGTCCATATGATGCATGCTTTGACCACATGCATATCATAAAATAAACAAAAAATATTACCCACTCTCACCAGTGACAGAATAATCCGTGTGAACTTTCTTCCCATGAGCATAACTAGTGGATGATTCAGCAGTTTGGGGGCTATTAATGTTATTGTCTGAAGGACCCCCGGCATTTGCCTTCACAGAAACTGCAAAACTTAGGCAAAGTCCAGTGCATGTACCTCCAACTTTTTGTGCCATGCTTCTTGAATTCCAGCTAATACCATAGAACTTTCTACATGAGGGCACATCAAGCTTTATCTTTAGGATATGATCTCTCATAGGCAGTCTGCAGGACAACTGTTTCTCCAAACTGACAAAGCATGTTTGCGGTGATTTTATGTTCATCTTAGGACGCAAACCAACCAGTCCCGTCTTTACACGATAACCTAGCACTTGTGAACGAGAATACTTCCATAAGGCCATGCCCTGTGTCAGCCCTCCTTGTAACTTACTAGGCTGAGAATACATTCTATAAGAAGTACACCGCTGCAAACAGACAGTTGGTGTGTACAGTAGCATCTGCTTCAGGCAGCAGCAAGGATAACTGAAAAACATATTTGGAGAACCATAATTAAGAGTTAGATTTTATGATTGTCAAGTGAAACAAGACACCACAATGAGGTAGAGCTAGAAGATCCACCATGACCCAATGGACCTATGACATGTCATTGTCAATACTCAATAGTAGCATCAATCGAAGAAGATTATTTTTTCAACACAGCAGAAGTTTATGGATGATACATCCCGGAAACAAACGTGCTAACAAAAGAAATGAACATGTGGCAAATAGTGATTAGTGAGCATAAAGGCTGTGAGCCTGTGAATGACTCCGACCTCTAGCAATTCACCAGTTTCTGCTGAAATTCGACAAAACAACAAGAGGGATGATCCCTAACTCCTCATAGCGAATTTTTATTTGCTATTTTTGAGCATGCTAAATCATCAAGCACACACTTGGCAGAACAAACGCAATTTGTTCTCCTTTTCTTTTGCTGGTCACACTTGCGTAGAGAATCCATATTATCCTTGTGAACCTCTCAGAATGTGCTACAAAAGAAAAAAAAATGTTCCTCCAAATCTCGAGCATTCGAAGCATGGGCAGCAACGAATCACCGGGCGACAATTCGCATTCAGACTATTCAGATTCCTGTCTTGGCCGCTACGGACACATTCCATATCCCTATCCACGAGACTGCAACCGACAAACCCTAACGTTGGAGGCGAAAAGCAATCCAAGCTTCAGCTTAGCAAGTGGCAATGCACCAATTCCTCAACCAGAGCAGATGATCCAGGAGAAAGGAATTCAAACTAGCCACAAAAGGCGGAGTATACGGGAGTAAGCGTGCACCTCTGTGTCTTCGGATCGAGAAGAAACGCCGCGAGAAAGGCTGAAAATATTGAGCCGAGTAGGTTGCTGGGGGAGCGGGAGCCGGAGAGGAAGGGGGCAGTGGGAGCGGGAGAGGATCGGGACTACCTCCGTTCCTCGCGGAGGCGAGGCGAGGCGAGGGGAGGGGCGAGAGGATTCGCGTGGAGGAAGATGGATTGCGCTATTTGGGCTTAAGAAATTATGGGCCTAAAGCCACAAGGAGTTCTTCGTTCACCCAATTTCGTTTGACTTTTGACCCATTTCAAATATATTTAGCTAATTTTCTTTTGAAATATTTGAAGATTTATCATTTTTAAAAATAATTTAAATTTAAATGATTAAAATCTTCCGTTTAATTTGGATTAATTATTGCCAACAAATAATTTCAAGGGTTTTTTTAGATATATGTCGTTACAATTACCGTGTTTTGAAACTTTACCGCTACAATTTATCTATTTGAATATATATTATTCTGAAATTGCAGCTCTCATAAAATTTAATAGCATATTTCAGATTTCTCTAAAATTGTTTCTGAATTTGTAATGAGATGAATCTAAATACGTAAATTATAATTACATTTCTTCGAAATCACAAAACTGTTCAACCGAGTTAAGACCACACCAACATCCAACTCGTGCAACCTCTTGAGTTGGTACAAGGCAACAAGCAACAAGAACACGCTGGTCTACGCTACATTTTGAAACCGGATAGGATGATTGACGAATCAAGCTCGAAAGCTGCAGCTGATCAGTGATCACTCTCTCAGGCAGCCGCAGCTTATCCTGCTTATCCGCTCCGCTCGCAACGAACGCCTTCTCTCTGAATCTCTCTCTGATCGGCCTCCTCCCGATGGCGACATGAAACCCCGATCCAGCTGCAGAAATCCAGGCGTCACGTCACGTCTGACGTCGCCATGGCGTCTTCGCTGCTTCTGTTCGCCATCTCCTCCCTGCTTGTGGTTGTGGTGGCGCTGGAGGGTGCGGCGGCGGCCCGCGTCTTCTCCGTGGCGGACTACGGCGCTGCCGGCGATGGCGTGCGGTACGACACGGCGGGCATCCAGGCGGCCGTCGACGCCTGCGCCGCCGCGGGGGGCGGCCGCGTCCTCTTCCCGGCGCCCGGGGACTACCTGACGGCGACCGTCCACCTCCGCTCGGGGGTGGTGCTCGAGGTCGCCCCCGGGGCGCGGCTGCTGGGCGGGACCAGGCAGGGGGACTACCCGCCCGAGTCGCGCCGCTGGTACGTCGTGCTCGCCGAGAACACCACCGGCGCCGGGGTCACCGGCGGCGGCGAGATCAACGGCCAGGGCGGCGCCTTCGTGATCACTCCCAACGACCAGAAGAACATCATGGTGAGCTGGAACGCCACCGGCGACTGCGAGGGCGACGAGTGCCGCCCGCGGCTCGTCGGCTTCATCGACTCCAAGGACATCAAGATCCACCACATCACTCTCAACCAGCCCGCCTACTGGTGGTGAGCATTTCTTGATCCCTCACTTCTTTCATCAATTCTTACTAGAAAACAACCAAAGATGACATCTTTTCCCAATTCTTCCTCTCCAAAGAGCTAATCTGCCACTCCAGTACTCCACTATCTACATCATCCGATGAGCAAAATTACACCTTGCATTTGCGTGACGAGGAATTCAGGCAAAGTTAACAGGCTATACACTTGCATTCCCTGCAGTCTGCATCTTGTCAGGTGTGATAACTCAGAGATCCACAATGTGTCGATATATGGGGATTTCAACACTCCCAACAACGATGGCATCGACATTGAGGATTCAAACAACACGGCCATCACTGATTGCCACATTGACACTGGAGATGATGCAATATGCCCCAAATCAACCACAGGTCCTGTTTACAACCTGACTGCAACGAACTGCTGGATCAGGACTAAATCTTGTGCCATCAAGTTTGGAAGTGCTAGCACCTTTGACTTCAAGAAGCTGGCCTTTCACAACATTACAATTGTTGATTCACATCGAGGACTTGGAATGCAGATTCGGGACGGAGGTACTGGCCTAAACTTGCAATCATGTTACATGAAAAACCTGCAACTGTTAATGGATAGTTCTACTGTCATGCAGTATAATAAGCATCCAAATTCAATAAAAACTTGCTTGTCAGCAATTTCTAAGCTTCCCGCAACAGTGACATTTTTTAGGCATTCTGTAATCTGTACCTTCTAAGTTAAATCTGGACCTTTTGACATGAGCATTGTGTTAAGTTCCTCCAAAATTGGTTTGCAACATTTTTGCAGGGAATGTGAGTGATGTGGTATTCTCAAACATCAACATAAGCACTAGGTACTACCATCCTTCATGGTGGGGGAGAGCTGAACCGATCTACATCACCACCTGCCCGAGGCATCCAGATTCCAAAGAAGGTGCCATTTCAGACGTGCAGTTCATCAACATCTCATCGGTGTCAGAAAACGGGGTTTTCTTGGCTGGATCGACGCACGGGCTGCTTCGCAACCTGAAGTTCAAGAATGTCGACCTAACCTACAAGAGATGGACAAACTACTCGGGTGGCCTGTATGATTACAGACCTGGATGCCAGGAGATGGTGAAGCACAGGACTGGTGGCATGATGCTGGAGCACATCTCTGGCCTGGAAATCGACAATGTGAGGATGAGATGGTCGAGAGGAAGCCTCAAAGGCTGGGATGTTAACCCTCTCCTCTTCCGGCCGTCGACAATCGACAAGCTGTCATTCCATGACTGGCAGTCACTCGATGTCAGTAGGTGATGGAAGAACACTGAACACTAGATCTGTACATGTAATCTGTATCATGATCTAATTAGTTGCAGTTCTTTTTCGAAACTTGTTAACAAAGATCGCTTGAAAAGGCATAAGGTTCTTATACCAGTTTGTTAAATTCGCAAGTCCCAACTATCTGTAAACTTCTGCAAATGGATGAGAATGGCTGTTGAATTGAATTCTGAGTTCTGAAATGAAGTTTGCGAGGTGCTGCCTGAAATAATTCAACAGCCATTTTGTCGTATGATCTGGCATTCGAGTTTCAATGTGAATCTCTGTTCATAATGCAGTTTCAGCTTCTCATTTGCTTGCTACTCGCAGCAATGTTGCAAGTTCAGTGAGTTCTGTCAGTTGAGTTCCAGAAATTGGGCACCATTCAACTGAACATTTTACTAGGAAAATTAACAATTCAATTCATAATTTCTACTCCCTAACGTTGAAAAAACCAAAACAAAATGTTCTTCGTCCCAAACAGATTAGGCCCTATTTAGGAAAGATTCTAGTAGTTGCTTCTTCTCCAAAAATGTGTAGATTCCCAACAATCCATGATCTTACTTTGTTGTAAAACTCGATAGCTGAAGAATATGGAAATTAATGTATTCAGAAGCCGGAGGACTATATCTTTAGATGAAACCAGATTTTCATCAGTTGGATATTGCTCTTCAGATAACTTCTAAATCCATACTAAATCTAGAGTTTATATAATAAAATAAAGTGATTTGAAATTTTATTTGTAGTCTAAAATGAGAATCAGATTTTTCAACTAAATATACTCTGGATATACTCGATCTATCTATAAATATAAATTTAAATCAGATTTGGGGTGTCGGTGCCCTATCTACGCAAAATTTATGAAAGAGATGTAAGTTAGCTGACACTAAATCTCATCATAACTCCAATGTTAAGCGTGTTCAGACGGAAAAAATTTTCATTCACATCCCGACACCCCATGATCTTCAAACAAATTCAAGCTCATATGACCTATTTCGAAAAAAACGCAAAATTTGAGAAGGGTCGAAGCATCCGATTCCGGCCCAAGTGCCTTTTCCAGCTCGGCCCAATTTACTTGACCCAAGCCCAGCCCATTTAAACCATCACCTGCAACCTCACGTCTGCCTCCTCTCCGCATCGCAGGGCAACGACCCCTAAATCGGCGACGACCTCTATCCGATCTCCACCACCACGCGCGCACCAACCGGCTCGATGCGGACGATCTCGTCGGCGGCGGGAGGGATGCTGCGGGCGCGGCTGCGCGGGGCCGCTCGCGTCCGCGGCGGGCACGGCGAGGGCGCGGGGAGGTGGACGACTCCCGGGCACGAGGAGCGGCCCAAGGGGTACCTGTTCAACCGGCCGCCGCCGCCGCCGGGGGAGTCGCGCAAGTGGGAGGACTGGGAGCTGCCCTGCTACCTCACCTCCTTCCTCACCGTAGTCATCCTCGGTGTCGGGCTCAACGCCAAGCCCGACCTCACCCTCGAGACCTGGGCACACCAGAAGGCGCTCGAGCGCCTCCAGCAGCAGGAGCTGGCTTCCTCGGAGCCTCAGGCCGAGTGATCAGCACGCCTCAGGTCACCTCGAACCCTAGACCGCTGCTTTGCTTCCAATAAGATGGTTGGGATGTGCGGACTAAACACTGTGATGTTGTTTCTCTTTCCTTGTGGAATTTATCGGATGATTATGAATGCCCTGAACATTTTGAAATGCTTTGCAGTTATATTTTCCCCTCCTTTATGTGCTGCACTGCAAATTTTCGTGAACACAATTAGAATTTAATTTGGCTCTCCCATTCCAAAATAAGTCAGTTGCAGATCTTATTTGACAGCCTTGAATATAGTTTCTTAACCACGATCATCGAGCCTGATAGTGGAATCACTTTTAAATAGACAGAAGTTGGTGATGTGTATAATGTTACTTAAGTAAATGGATCCCATGCTTGTAAAAGAGGCAAACATGCCTCTAGAAGCCTAGATCACTGGCACATAATATTAGCATATGGGGTTAGTTCGAGCAAAGTTGAACGTAGCATGATCATTGTTGTGATAAATGCTGAGGTGTTACTCTAAACCGAATAACTATTTACTATTCCTCTTGCTGAATATGATGGCTGTTGCCTTGTTGGTAAAACTGACCGTGGTGTTGTTAAGGTATCTGAAAATAAAACTGACTTTGCACTCTTGCAGCAGTGCCTGTTAGAAACTTATTATGGTACATTTTGTTTCTGGAACTTAAATTTGTCATGCATATGTGTACTATCAGGACTACGAGACATGAACATGTCATCAACTCTGGGTGATATTTTTTGATTAGTTTCAAAATCATACTTTCACAATCAACTAGTGAATCCATGAAACTATATCGCACATTAAGGTCAGATAGTGAGATATTCAGGGTCCTTAGCTGTTACCATAGTGCTTTGTCCTTTTTTGTGTCTTACTAGAAAAAGACATAGAGCTAGGAGTAGGAGACTTGTCCTTTTCTGAGTCTTGAAGAGCTCATGTGCATGAGGGCAGCAGGCTATGAAACACAGTGTAATCAGTTGGTTATAGTAGGGGAGTTGGGTAGTAAAATCGTTGCGGCGTTTCATCGTCGGCAAAAAATCTTGCGCATTGTTCATCTTCTACCTCCAGTCGTGTGAGAAAGAGAGTGAGCGATCCGGGGCTGAGCCAACAATCGTTATCAGAGCCAGTTGAAGATGTCGTCGCCGAAGACTCCAACCAGCGGCGACAACGGTGACTCGTCGCAAACCGTTGTGGCAGAGCGGGGCGCCGGCGTTACCGTCGAGCTCCCGCTGTTGACGAAGAGCAACTACACTGAGTAGAGCCTCGTCATGCAAGTAAGCTTGGAGGCGTTGGGGCTGTGGAATGCGGTGGAGACTGGCAAGGGCGAGTGTCGCGAGGATTGGCTGGCATTGGCGGATTGGCCGCCATCTTGCGCGCAGTGTCGTCGGAGATGAAGGTCGGGCTCGCAGTGAAGCAGTCGGCGAAAGAGGCATGGGTGGCAGTGAAGTCGATGCGGGTCGGTGACGATCACGTGAAGGTGGCGAACGTGGAGCATCTCTTGAAGGAATTCGAGAACATCACGTTCTGCGATGGCGAGTTGGTCGATGAGTTCGTGATGCGCATCAACGGCCTCGTTGGTAGCCTGCGTGAGCTTGGCGAGAAGATGGAGGACAGCCGCGTGGTGCGGAAGATTCTTCGCGTGCTCTCGAGGAAGATGAGACAGGTCGTCGTCTCATTCCAGATGCTACTCGACCTCAATACTATGACTGGGGAGGAGCTTCTCGGTCGACTGCGCGTGGCGGAGGATGATGTCGAGGAGTCGGCGGGTCCTGCACACCTGCTTGTCAGTTGTCACTGAAGAGCAATGGGAGGCTCGTCGGCGCAGTGGGAAGGAGCGTGCACACGGCGGTGATATGAGGTGTGGCGGAGACGCGCGATGCGGAGGTGAGAAGGGTGGTGACCCGAGTGGCGGCCATGACGAGCAAGACGATGATACGAGCAGCACAAGCTCGGGGTTCAGCAAGCGTGCTGGGACAAGGATGGTGCTTTGAAGACGGAGAGCGAGGCCACATTGCCAGGTACTGTCGTGAGAAGAAGGAGAAGGCGCTCATGGCTGATGTCGATGATGAGCCGATGTTGCTAGCATAGTGGAACATGCCATGTCGTGTTTAGGGGGAGAATGTTGGGAATAAACCATGCCATGGTTGGTTCATGCGTGTGTTGCGTGCGTCGCGTGTGTGGGTGCGTTAGTTAGAGTCAGGACTGGTTGTTTGCATGTGTGCATGCGTAGTGCAGGATAACTGCATGGCGTTGCATGCGGGACGTGCTAGGCCATGGCTTGCGGCAAGCTCGGGATGACGGTTCATGCGCTGGAGTGAGTGGCTCACGTATGAGGAGACCGAGTCTTGAGGAGCTCACGAGGGCAGCAGGCTATAAAACACAGTGTAATCAGTTGGTTACAGTAGGAGAGTTGGACAGTAAAATCATTGCGGCGTTTCGTCGCCGGCAAAAATCTTGTGCACTGTTCATCTTCTACGTGTGAGAAAGAGAGTGAGCGACCCGGGGCTGAGCCAACATTGATGCTTCATTTGTCAAACAGTAACAATTAAGTTATAGCGTGCACTATAGATTATAGAACTTGACTGGTGTGACCATGATAGCTAAGCTAGTATATCATCATTGATGATTGAGAAAAAAGAACAAACCTGACCCATTTGAACATTGGTCATTGGTTAGAGGCTTATATAAGTTAGCTTCCATGATATGAAGATCAGGTTAGGGTAGACAAGAAACTAGGGGTTCTGTCAATTTTAGTATTTTTATATTTTACCTGATTAGGTTTGTTATTGTGCTAGTCCATGATTGCAATGTTTGCATTCCTAGGTTAGGGTAGACAAGAAACTAGGGGTTCTGTCAATTTTAGTATTTTTACCTGATTAGGTTTGTTATTGTGCTAGTCCCTGATTGCAATGTTTGCATTCCTACCTTCCCTACAAGGCTTCTGTTGTTTGAGTATTGGTCATGTGTAAGCTGTTGGTTCTTCAATGACACATCCTACCTTGTTTTTGCATGCTGTATGAATTGTAGAAATGTAGATTTCTTCTAAATATTGTGATGTTCACATTTTTTGGGGCAACTGATTTTGAATCCTGGCTGCTCTCCTACTGTCCATAAGAGCAATTTCATTAACTTTGTTAAGTATTAACTGATGTTCTGGGTTAGTAAGCTTGGTTGACTTTATGGAGGCTTCTATGTTATGTGGAGATAAATCAATAGTGAAGTGTATTCTAAAAGGAATGATTTACCTGCCACCTGCCATGTGTAATATGTTTGGGCTAATAATTGTATTTTACGAGTAAATAAGTGGAGGGGAAAAAACTGCACTGTAGAAAGTTTTCTATGGATCTGCTTAGCCCCCACAATCTTACATCAGTTCCTTACTTTCTCAAATGGAACATTTCACACTTTATACTTTAGATTTGAACAGTCCTGTATCTTTTAAGGGCATGCACTTTGCTTTAATTTTTTGCTGTCAAGGCCTGCACAGACTATATAAACTAAACACCATGGTATCACTGCAAAATTATTTACATTTTTTCTTTACAAAATGCAACCTTTGTTTTTCACATATGCGAGTATGCCATTTATTGTTAAAGCTATCATTAAGCGAAGTGATTATAAAACCATAATGGCATTCGAATTTTTAGCACACCATAGATTACTAGATGAATTTGAGAACCAAAGGGCCAAAGGGATGATTGGAAAGTTCTAAGTTTTAACTAAGCAGACGAGTGGGATATAAATATGCCACTGAGTGAATCTAGACGTCTAGTCTGCTACAATGGGCATTAGGAAGAGTCCTATAGTGTTCTGTTCTTACACCTATGGTTTATCGGACTGTAAGGACTGTTTTTTGTGTTCCTTGCAGTTTCTTAGAGTTCGAGCAGCTGTCCTAGCCAGTCTGTAGTACTGTAAGACTGTTAGTTACTGCTGCAAGTCTGTAAGTGGAATCATATTCATAGGTAGTTGGTGTCTATGTAGCCCAGATATGTGGATACGGATACGCAATACCGTGATACTTCGGTCCGGCATTTTTCAAAAAACATGATACAGTGATACTTCAACATGAAAGTAAACACACTATTAGCATGTAGAAATTGGCTTGCCATAGCAGCATTGCTTGCAAGATGATCTCCATTGCCACTTGCACTACCACTACTGCTATTAGTATTATATTCAGATACATTTGAGCCATCAAATACTGATCCACAATTACTATCCATCAATATACAAATATTCAAATACACAACTGTAAAACACTAAGTTGTAGTCCGTATTCATTATTCAATCAACAACAAAACATTCAATCAACAACAAAACAATCAAGTACCATGTGAAGTACTCAACATGTCAACCACAAAATAGAAATACAACGTGAATCTACTCAACAACAATACATAAGTCACCTCTTTGCTCTCAAGTCTCAGCTGCTCGGTTGGGAGCCTAGGAGGTCGGAAGGTGTGGAGGCCGGAGGGAGTGGAGGCTTGGACCTGGAGCACCGATGACGGCGACGATGAGCCCCTCGAGTCAACGCCCGGAGTCCTGCGATGAGCCGACGAGTCCCTCGAGATGACGGCGACGATGAGCCCCTCGAGCCGACGCCCGGAGTCCCTCGACGAGCCGACAAGTCCCTCGAGCCGGCGGTGCGGGAGAGTGAGGAGTGAGGTCGGGTTGGTCATAGTTGGGCCGGCTACTCTACTTCGTTGGTCGGAGAGGAGGCGGTGGCCGGCGGCGGTGGCCGGCGGTGGCCGGCGACGACTAGCAAGATCTGATGTGCTGGGTGGACTGGAGGCGACGCGAATGGGAATAGGGTACAGTGTCAGGTCACGGGAGTCAGAGAAAAACTTTGCTTGCTTCGCGTATCACAGCGTACGCGATACGTATCCAATTATTTTCTTTTATCTGGAAAAAGGAAAATCGACGGATACGTATCCGTCTGTATCCGGTATGGTATCTGATACTGGTACGCCATTTTTCTGAAGTATCCAAGCTTCATAGGTTGGGGTCTACTTACTAAAGATATGTCTTTGCATGCTTTTTTCATTTATCTTACCTGAATTGAAAGGTCATTCATCCTTTATTTCATGTAGATTTGTTCTGATTGCTTTAGTTTGAATGCATTTTTGTAAGATCTGTTTGGTGCTGTAGTTGTACACATAAATATAGCCTTGATATGAGTACAGATGTTAACTTTTGCGTAGATCCAAAGCTACAGTACGTCTTTCATGAACCATTGTCCAGGTCTGCCGTTCCTTTTACTTTATTCCTTTTGTTATGCCTGGAGTGGCATTACCGTGTCTCGTCAGCTTCTAAAGCTGAGCATGTCAGTAATTTATCCCTCTCCTGTCCAGTATTTTGTTAACCTGTCCCTTGCCTTTTGTTGCGGCACTTGCATATTTTATTCTGCTTTATCACATTTCCTTGTAGTTTAGCTCTGCCATGTGTGCCCTTCATGCAGATGTTCCACAATTGCAACCATGGGATCTTATATAACTCATGTTTCATGATACTTTCCCATGAAATTCCTACATGATCGCTTGTGTTACATCTTCTGGGGTAGTGAGTAGTCTTCCCTGTGCTTGAATTATCATGTCTCCTTTGTTGTCACGCTTCAGAACTTTCGGTGTGGCCCGTTACGTTGAATGTGCAGATGCGGATGCACCGGTCACAATAAGGGGTAGCTGGCAAAGCTGTTAATGACTTAATGCTGGCCAACCACCGTCCATTGCCTGCGATGAACAATTCTTTTCCGTATGCTTGTCATGCCCCACTGGGCACATAATTTTGGTTATTGATTACTTTGCGTTGGTATCTCCTTTTCATCTCATCAGAATTTCGTTTTCATCTCTACTGGTATTTCTTAGATTTACTTGGAGTTCTTTTTGCTGGGACTGAAATCCATCCAATCCAAAAGACCCGGTGTGAGTGACTGAGTTCCAGTTCATGTGTGTGACTGAAAGGCATGGGATTAATGACGAGATTTGATGGGACGCATGGCCATTTATGTAAAGCAGCGGCACAGCGGTGTCGGTAGCAACACGCTTATCAAAGTCTATCATTGGTTTGGCTATGTTGTTGGTGTAGGGTTTAATAAAATAATGAAAAAATATTTTATATGATAGTTTTATTTAAAAAAATATATAAATATGATTAAAGGTGACATTTGAATAGGTTTATATCTCAAACATAGTGTATGAATTGAATGCAATATAATATATAGCTTACTTTAATTACTATGTAACAAATATTGTAATTTTGATAGATATAAACGATATTAATCGGAATGTCTATTATGTGATCGGTATTGATTGATTGATATTGAAATTGAAATAGTACATTACATATCGATTCTAATGCTGAAACTGGTACTGAAATTAAATTGATAAGCTTAGGCAGCATTCCCTCATTGCGAGCAATCACAATCTCTGCATGCCATGGCCTAAATTCTTTGTTTGGAAGCTGTAATGGACATAGCAAAGCTTTAATCCGATAAAGCTTGTGCAAGGCATCCCTTTCTTTAGTATCAGAAATTATTCTTGCTTCCAAGAACATTCCATTTCCATAAGTGTCCGGCAACGTCACCCTTTCGTACTCTCCCTCTCTGTTTGCAAATACTTGTTGGTTTTGACTTCATTATAACTTTGACAATTAATTTCGACGCAACATGACTGTGTAGCTTAAAAATTATTTTGAGCCAAAGTGATGCTTAAGTCAAAACCTCAACTGTTTTCTGGTGATTAGCCGGCCCTTTGTTACAGCTTATTAATTATGCTTTGGCCTCGTGTGTGTGCAGCTAAACATGCAAGCGATGCATCCATGTACCAGAAGCCATGCGGTAGATGGGGTTGCTGTTGCTCACATTGGGATGTACATGTACTACTGCTTCCAATAATTCCGTGCTAATATCCAAAAGCTACACACATACATGGTGGCAGAGACATATCACATATGATATCACTCTGGCATTTCATGAACATAAAAGGCTTCCTTTTTGTCTGAACTCTGGATTTCTTTCACCTGGTTGAGATAGATCTATGAGCTTGGCATTCTGGTTTTGATTATTGGGCTTGGTGGTTGGGGCTGCAGACAACTCTGCTACTTTAATATGTGCATGGTTTTTGTTTCCTACATGTCCCCCCTCTTGTGTGAATTTCACATGGAACAAACTCTTAAAAAAAGAGCCACTCACAAACACAGAAAAATGCTGATTCGTCACACTTAAAACAACGATCTTCTTGATATGATTATGCTGTTATCCTGTAACAATTATGTTTAAAATCATCTAGATCAATAGCATTGTGAGCGTTATAAAAAATCAAATTGACGCTGATAAATTATGAAATCTCTCACGGATCTATTTTTGGGTTGTTGGAGGGTCTATACGGCCAAAATGCAATGCTACAAAAACGAAAGGTCCAAGAGACAAAGACACTGCAATTATACCAAAATCAACAGAGACCACATATGCATCATAAATAAATAAATAAATACGAGACCCGAATACTCCATTTCGTAATCGCGCCGATGATTTCCGTAGAAAAGCACCTGCTGTTGCCTGTTCTGTACAGTTGCTAGACGCACACGTGTACGGCCAGCGCGTTACAACACTGACAAGACAAGCTCGCGTAGTCACCGGCGGATCAGCCGCCGGATCCGATTGTGTGACGCCGGTGACGACCTGCCGCTGCCGGTGGGCGGTGGCGGTGGCGCTGCCACCACCGACAGCTTCTGCCGGTGACCACGCCGCTGGGCCAGGCCAGGGCGTACAGGGATCCAGGCCAGGCTAGGGGATCCCGAGGGGACGCGTATAACTGTGAAGTGTTCGTTATAATCTAATCCACTTGTATTAAAATATAGGGAAAATTACTCGCATGCCATTATAATTTTTAGAAATTGCCTATATGCCACTGTCAGTGACTGTAGCGGCCCCCATTTGTCAGTGACACACCAATGGCATATTAGCAAACCGTAAAAATTATAATGGCACAGAAAAAATTAACCCTAAAATATACTCCGCTTAGCATGTTATTAGTATTAGTAAAATGTTATTTTTATTTCTTATGTAACTATAAATCTCTTTAACTCTATTACTCATTAATTCATATAAGACCCACAATTACTCTGGAAAGTATATTAAAAGTACTTATATTTTATAACACAGGAAGCAGTTTGGTTTCTATTTATGGTCCTGTTTACACACTTCAAAATGTAAATTTTTTTGAAGCGGATTTCCAAGAAATCTTTGATACGGAGCTGTGAACTGATGGAGGGTATTTAGATTGGAGCTAGCCCAACCTAACTCTTAGAAATCTTAGATCTAGAGGTATCGATGGACTGAGAGTAGTTAGTTGAAGTTGAGTAATCTAGTTTTTATTTTATACTTAAATTAAAATTTTAAATTATTTTATTATATTATATAAATCTCAAATCCAAAATAAATCTCGAAGTCGGAGTGGTACCGAACATACCCTTACTTGAGAAATTTAGTTTTTATTTTAAACTAAAAATAAAAATTTAAATAATTTTATTATACTATACAAATTCTATATCTATTAATTGATTAGGAGTCAGAAATCTGTGATAACTACGGTGCGAGGAACCCGGAGTATTTGAAAAAAAACGAGAATATATTCTTCTTTTCTTCCCGTTTTCTAATGCTTTTTTCTTCGCCTCCGTTCAACAAGCCGGTCCATCTGTACGGAATATTTCAAACATTAATTATGTTGTCCTGTTTCTAATATAGATTCCGAAAAACGTTTATAATTATTTTTTAAATTATTTATGTTTTTTTTATTACTACTGTTACTAATTTAATTTTAAAAAATCAAACCTTTTATTGTTTAAAAAATATTACTCAAGCTATCGCGGCTGGGATTTTTTAAAAATATTTTTTTAAAAAAAATCAAATCTGTATGTCAAGTTCAAAAAATTACAAAACTAATAAGCAGTCGGCACTTGTGTCACGCCAGCTCCAGTTAGCACTTCAAGTGCCGACTGCATATTAGTTTTGTAATTTTTTGAATTCTATGTACAGATTTGATTTGTTTTTTTTTAAAATATTATTTCAAAAAAAAAACTCGCGGCTGGTAGAGTCACCGAGCGGTGAGCTGACTCGGAGGCCTCGAAATGCACGTTGATATAAGCAGCGAACCGCCCCGGAACCACCACCTCCACGCGCGGTGCCGCCTGTGACGCTCGCCGCCGCGGCCGCATCAGCCCAGTGACCGGTGGCCGCCCGCCCGCACGCGGACGGCGGCGGCGCCGCCGATCCAAGCACGCCGCCCAAGCCTCTGGAAGCGCCGGCCTCCGCTCGGCCTTCGACCCCGCTCCGCCATTCGAAAAAAAAAAGAGAAGAGCAGGAGTAGCAACCGCAGCGACCTGGTGAGCACTGAGGAGCAACTCTGCTCTCGTTCTCCTCCCGCCGTTCCGCTTCCCCAGAATCCAAGCCCCCAACCCAAACCTTGTTCCTGTGCCGCGTGAGATTTCTGTGTTTGTGTCGGAGTCTAGATTTGGTTTCCGCTTGCTGCTTTTGATTTCTTCTCCTCGTAGTTCGTGCCGCGTTTCGTTGCTGTACCCACGGCAGGGAATCGTTGTTCGACGGGGCCTCTGCATTTACCTCGTAAGTTCTGTACTCCCAGCGATCTCTCGTTTCTGTTCAAGTGTTGAACTGAGCATTAGTTAAGTTCTGTGCTAAGGGAGAACTCGGGAGTGGAAGTCTAGTCTCTTGTAGCCGACTGTTACTATGTTGCGTTGCGATCCCATTTGCACATTGGGCGAGATGATCGATTCTGAGGTTACCTTTCTGTTTCTTTACTGTTTTTGTCAATATGATTTCCTTGAAATTTCCTTGCACGGTTAACTGATAAATCCCGCGCGTACGGATCATCTGAATCTGAGTTCGGGGTCCATTGATGACACCCAGCATTTATACACCTGCATTAATCTGTTATATGTGATAATTTTTTCTTGGTGAATTCTGAATTGCTGTCAATTTTTTCCGACCGCAGTAATGGAAGCACTGCACTTGCTTATTTAGTTGCTCTGTGTGGTGATTGGTAATTTTGAGCAAGGACTAGGACGTAGTAATTGGTATGCAGTATAGTACTGGATGGATGACTCACTGGTGACCAGTGTGCATTTCATCATGGATTGGTGTTACCTTTTCCAAATCTGCTGGCTTGTCAGATCTCCCTGTAGTCTAGTTATTGTACAGCTTTATGTCTGGGGTTCTTTCATCCCGTTGGGACCTCGTTCTCCAATGCAATCCAGTCCATGGTGGTCCAAGATCAGCGTGTCCCACTGCCATGTGCCCTCCCAACCACCTCCAGAAATCTGTCATACAGGAAGAGCTATTATTTGTACTGAATTCTCATGTTAGAACATCGGTTAAGGATGGAATTTTTCTTAGCTGTCCGGTTGAGATTAGCTGCCCAATCACTTGTATTATGACACGATGCTATGAACATCGGCTTGTTAGCATTTTACTTCGGGTGCAGGTCTGAACTTCCACTGAGCTTGTTACATTGTCTTGGTCTCTTCAGTTAAAGCAAGTTATGTACAAGTTGTTTTGTGTGTGACTTTTACCTGGCATAATCATTATGTTGCAGGGTTGTACCACCCTTGGAATCACTTTTGCTACCTTGCCCATTGACTTGATTAATTTGCTAGAATTTTTCTCATGCTACTTTGTTGATGTTATACAGGTATCAAGATGGGTGCTATAGAGAATATGGAAGAGAGAGATGAGCGTTCAACCGATGTCGAAGGAGATGGTAAACAAGGAAAAGAAGCTGAATCAGACTATGAACCAGCTAGAGATTCTGTTTCATCTCAGGGTGAGGCTAACAATAATGAAGATACCAGAGCCAAAAGAATCTCAAGGGTTCCAAAGAAGCTAGCAAAGAAAGAGTCAAAGGAAAACTCCCCACGCTCAGCCAGAAGTAATTTCAATCGCCAAGTTCACACCAAGCTGCAATATATATCATCAAACAATGTGCAGAACAAATCTCCAAAGCCAAACAAAGCAGGCAATGGTGCTAAAAATGTTGAGCTAAGAAAGCCAGAAATTGTGAAAGTTCATTCTTGTCCTTCATCTGATGTGTCTGAGGAGACGGATGATAAAGTCATTGAGGATATATCCACCGATGATAAATCCATTGAGGATGTAGCCACCCACGATAAGGCTATTGAAGGCACCGCCTTTGATGACAAGGCCACTGTGGACAAAGCCACTGATGATAAGGCTGACGATATGACCGTTCAGGGCAGAGCCTCTGACAATAGGACCGTTGAGGGCAGAGCCACTGACGATAAGGCCATTGCTGGTATAGCAATTGATGATACAGTTATTGAGGGTATAGAAACTGATGATAAATCCAGTGAAGAGGCAAAGGAGATAGATATATTGGATGAAGCTCCAAATTGTGATCAGAGTACTGGCACTGACGAGGAAATTGCTGATACCGAGGAAAGCATAGCTGATGATGATAAATCCGCTGAATATGAGAAGACTGAGGAATTGGAATCGAAATGTGCGAAGTTGGAGCAGGAGCTACGTGAAGTTGCTGCCCTCGAGATTTCTCTTTATTCTGTAGTGCCAGAGCATGGATGTTCATCTCATAAATTGCATACACCAGCTCGGCGTCTGTCTAGGCTATATGTTCATGCATCAAAGTTTTGGTCGTCAGATAAGAAAGCTTCCGTCGCAAAAAACTTTGTTTCTGGGCTTGTCCTTGTTGCAAAGTCGTGTGGAAATGATGTTTCAAGGTAAACTATGGCTATAGTATATAGTATGTGTAACTTTTTATTCTGCATACCAGCATCAGTATTTACTCCTTTTGATTAAGATTTAAAAGTATATTTTTGTTGTAGGTTGACATTCTGGCTATCAAATACAGTTGTCCTAAGAGAGATAATTGCACAAACCTTTGGCATTTCACACCAACCAGGTCTTTCTACGAAGGTTTTAAGTACAAATAATAATGCAAAGATGCTTGGCAGGAATTGTCCACCAATGCAAGTGAAAAACAACTACAATGGTAAGCATGCTAGACCTACTATCTCACCTTTACCTGATGATTGGCGAGAAACTGGTACACTCTTGGCTGCCTTGGAGAGGATTGAAACCTGGATCTTTTCTCGGATTGTCGAGTCAGTGTGGTGGCAGGTAAAAACTCATTTGGTGTTATCCTGGCAGTTTCCAGGAAGTTGAATACATTTTACTTTCTTTAAAATGAGGGTAGCGAATTTTCATTTTAGGCATTGACACCCCACATGCAAACTCTGGAGGAAGATATATCAACCCCAAAGGGTGGGAGGTTGTCAGGACCTTCTTTGGGTGATCAGCAACAAGGAAACTTCTCGATTCATCTTTGGAACACAGCATTCCATGATGCATTGAGCAGAATTTGTCCTCTTCGTGCTGGTGGACATGAATGTGGATGTTTACCAGTGTTGGCAAAACTGGTACGTTTTGACATGGACTTTTTAGTTTAAAGCAATAATCATTTTTGTTAAGTCTATTCATGAGTTGATCTATTATTACCAGGTGATGGAGCACTGTGTTGCCCGTTTAGATGTTGCTATGTTTAATGCCGTCCTCCGTGAATCAGCGAATGAGATACCATCTGATCCTATATCTGACCCAATTGTTGACTCAAGAGTTCTACCAATTCCAGCTGGTGACTTCAGTTTTGGATCAGGCGCACAGCTAAAGAACTCTGTACGTATATAAATTACAAACAGCCATGCCCTTAGATTAAAACCAGTTACTTTGAAACTATGACTGTAACAGCATGAAGAACAAATCAGAATGTGTTTTTCATTATGTCTTCCTTGAAAACAAAACCAAACCAAATATTAACAGAAAAAATGCTTCTTCAGATCGGAAATTGGTCGCGATGGTTGCAAGATAAGTTTGGCATGGTTGCTGCTGACTCGGAGAAGGATGATCAAACAGGAGATGATAGTGATGACAGAAGAGATGCTGCTGACTTGAGATCTTTTAAGCTGCTCAACGAGTTGAGTGATCTTCTGATGCTCCCAAAGGATATGCTTCTCGAGAAGTCCATCAGGAAAGAGGTCAGTGTCCATACTTAGCTCCTCTCTTCCTCACTCCCACCCAGCTCATAAGTCTGAATATATATATTCAGATCCAATGTTCTAGTTAAAGTTTTGATCTTTCTGTTTAGGTCTGCCCTTCTATTGGCCTTCCGCTGGTAACAAGGATACTCTGCAACTTCACTCCTGACGAATTCTGTCCTGAACCGGTTCCTGGAATGGTTTTAGAAGAGCTGAATGCCGAGGTACGCCATCTCTTTGCTAAACACTATTACTGCTCAAAGCTGTAGCGCTACGAAACGTAAACACAACCTTGCTTACCACATGTGTAATGTATGAAACTATGAAAAACAGAACTAATCAAGATTCAAGATACTTATACAGTTGCACTCCAATCTGTACCATCTCAATCAGTGTTGGTAACTGAATTTCACACAGAGTTTGCTGGAGCGCTTCACGGACAGAAACGTGATCACTGCATTCCCTTGCACTGCCGCTCCTGTTGTGTACTGCCCGCCTTCACCGGAGGACGTCGCGGAGAAAGTAGCAGACGCCGGTGGCAATGCAGAACCAGGCCTTGGAGCCTCCATGGTCCAGAGGAGAGGCTACACCAGCGACGACGACCTGGACGACCTGGACTCCCCCTTGGTGTCCCTGTATGACCGGAGCGCTCCACCCTCACCTTGCAACGGGGCCGCCCATTTCAGTACACGGCAAGCAGGCTCCATGGCCATGGCGAATGCAAGATTCGAGCTCCTCAGAGAAGTGTGGTCGGAGGAGCGGCCGAGTTTGAGCAGCCGGTGAAATGAAAACAACCTGCTGGATTGTCCAGCTGATCTTCTTCCGCGACGTGAAAAAAGAGTGCGAAATGTAGCGTTGAACGAACAGGCCTGATTAGATCTCTCCTCGTTGCAAAATGCTACAGTTTTTTCACGTATATTTGGATATTGATCTTGTAAAGTGGATGGGATTTGCTTGGTCGAACGTACGAATTGTGAGCTTACACATTCGGATAGGCCTCTACGGACTTGCCTTGCCGGCGACGGTATCTCGGCCATCCTTCCTTGCCGGCGGCGAGCCTGGTGCGTCGGCGTAGAGAGGGAGAGACCGTAAAATTGGGCACTCTTGCTTCTTTTTTTACACTCCTTTTTTTCTCTTCCTGTTCCATATGATAGATAGTCCTCACGTCACATGCACATCACAGTCACGGCTGACCGTATGTATCGATCGGCCGGCTATCTCATCGTCCTCCTGTTTAGTTTATTGGTTAATGCATGCGATGCGATGCGATTTGCAAGCAAAGGAAGCTAGCTAGGCTCATGCGGCTGTCAGTTGTCACTGTCGTCGAAGCTTCTTTTTCACATGCTTTGTTGCGTCCTGCACTGCACTTACGTGCTGCGGCCTCTGTGTGTATCTAGCATGCATGGACGAGGTCTGACTAAACTCATTTCATGTTGCTTTACTTATCTGTAACTCAGACTCTCATGATCAGAGTGCATGCGTTAATTACGAGGCTAGGCTGCAGATAGCTAGCTAACCCACTCTATCATCTATCACTGCATCTTTCTGAATTCTGAATCCGATCCATCGTTTTCGTTTGCACTGGAAGCTAGCTAGCATGTATAGCAGCAGCCAGCAGCTAGCAGCTGCCGTTTACTACGTAGTAGCTTAAAACTCAGCTATATCTTCATGCATGCATGCATGCGACCGTGTGGCGGCGTCCGGAGACTGAAGACAAAAACTCGAGTTGCTTAATCAGGGAGGTAATTAAGTACTTCAGCACATGCGTCACACGTGTAGGGGGCTCGCTGGTTTTTTCTGTATATTTTACCGTTTTTCAGAGGTGAAAACGACCCTCTCGGTTTCTTGGTTTGCCGGAAACCAAACGGAAACGTGTA
Organism: Zizania palustris; assembly: GCA_019279435.1. Taxonomy (NCBI): domain Eukaryota; kingdom Viridiplantae; phylum Streptophyta; class Magnoliopsida; order Poales; family Poaceae; genus Zizania; species Zizania palustris. Next base: position 24,980,250 of record JAAALK010000287.1, on the reverse strand, counting down.
AAAATGGATGACTTTCGATCAACTAATTAAAAAACATTTGTGTCGTGTTAGTTGTTCTAGCTGTCTGGATATTTAGTTGATTGGTCCGAGTAATTAGTTGATCTAAATATCATTTTATGAAAAATAACAGGAGATTTATTGTAGTATATTAAAAGAAGAAATTGGAAACGGGGAAGATCCAAAGTGGGCCTGGACAAACAACTACCCGTAAGAACGACACCCGTTAAAAAGACATCCGAAACAGGTATGATCACACTAGAGAAACCTAAGCACTGTGTTAATGTAGGTTGTAGAAGCTGGGACCGCTCCTTGGAAGATGTCTTGGAAGATGCGATGATTTCGTTTTTTTCAAATATTCCAAATAGCGTAGATTTCAGTTGGTGATCGAGAGCAAAGCTTGTATTTTTCAGATTTTAGATTCCAATTCATTTTCGGATTATGTAGACACTAGTTCTTAGAATTTGAGTCTAAAATTTGAATCGTTCGTGTTCTAGTAGTAGCTGCACTCTGATAGAAGTCCTAAACGTGTTCGTTTTCGCCAAACCGGTTCCCTAACAATTTCATGAAAGCCGAACGATTTTCGTAAAAATCGAACTGCAAAAACGGTGAAACCTCACACTCTCGCGGTTTATCACTACTACAAATCGCTACTGTAGTGGCGTTGGAGTTTTCCACTGTAGTGGCGGGCCATTAGATGCCCGCCACTAGAGTTGCTGGTGCTGACGGCAGCACCAGCGCCCGTCACTACTATTGGTAAAGTAGTGGCGGTCGGTGGTGCTGCCCGTCGCTACTACGCTGTCCGCCACTAAAGTATTGATGACATCACTTGCGACCACCACTACTATTCTGGCTATAAATGTGCACCTTCTTTCTTCCCAAGCTCTACCGGAGTTCACATTTAATTTTGTTCGTACAGTGATGACAAAAATCTAGATAAAGAGGGGGAGGCTTTGTTTTCGTTTCTTTTGAAGGATTTTATTCTAGGAGGTAAATCCATGCCGAATCTCACATTTATTTTGTATTTAATCATGTATATAATGAGTTATTAGCGTTTTACTAATTTAGTGTTTGTGAATAGAAATTTTCAAATAATCTTCCATTTATAGTGTTTCTTTCTCCCTAATGAACAAATATGACCCTCCTCACACTTATTCATCACTTGTATAAATTTTTACGTCGTTTTAATCTCTTTTTTAATTTTATTTATGATTATAGATCTAGAGTTATCTTGTTTGGAGAGAGAAACCAATGTAGTTATTTTATTTAATAATTTTTTCTACTTAATACATAATTTGAATTAAAGAATTTTTAATTAATGTTGTTACGAGCGATAATAAATCAATATATTTTCAATTTGTAAATTACTAAAATTAACAATAATGAATTTATTAATATTTTTTCAAATAATATATGTTTTAGATGGAACACAGGTTCTGGATGTACTCGTCCAACGACAGAGATGTGGTGGCATATTTTAACAGAGTAACTGAATTTACTGAAGCTACCACACAATATGCTTTCCGTCAGATTGAAGAGGCAATATATTGTCCTTGTAAAGTTTGTAAAAACGAAGCGATGTATCCGTGTTCAGATCGTGAAACCATACGATTTCACTTGTTGAAAAATGGTTTCGTGAAGAACTATTATATATGGACGAAACACAGTGAGATGGGCCAAAACCCTCCTGAAGATTCTGATGTGCCGCAAGATGCTCATCAACATAGATTAGGTTGTGATCATACATCATCCGACATAACACATGATGTTAATCAACATGATGATGATGCCACCTTTGATGTGGAGGAACTGATGTGAAATGTTGCGCCTGAAGTGCTGTTACAGAGAACTACAATCAAAGGATACGATAACTTTGAAGCACTTGACAAAGCATCAAAAAACCTTCTTTACGAGGAACACCACGTATGGCTAACAGCAGTGGCGGGCAGATAACGTCAGTGTGCCCGCCACGCTGTTGACACAGCGGTGGCGGGCACTCTACCCGCCACTGCTAACTAGGGTTAGCAGTGGCGTTAGAGCAGTGACGGATTGAATGCCCGTCACTACATGTCGTTTTTGCCTGCCGCTACAGTGTCGCTTTGTAGTAGTGTATTTGTCAAAAACCAAATGAATACTAGTAAAAATCGAGGACTTTCAGTTAACTCCATATAAATCCAGCAGCAAAAACCACTCGCTTTTTCTATACCGATGCCTCACAGTTTCGGTAAATTAAAGCAGCTGAACGATTTTGAAGAAAATTGCATTGAATGATACAGCTGTGGTATCCATTATATTCCCAAATATATAATTAACTGCAGGGCAGCAGCTAGCTTAATTAGTCCAGTCTAGCTAATCAAATAATTGGCAGTACGTGTGCTAATAATGTCAAAGCATGCATGAGTCAGTAACACTAACACCACTATACTACCCAATTCAAGTGGCTAGCTGATGATCCATCGCCTGGTGGAAATCGATGAAACAACTCGAGCGTGCATGCGTTATGAATTATGATAAGAATAACTAATGTTAAGTTGCATATATACACGTCGCGCGTCGTATTCATTCGGATATATCAGTAGATGTGAGCACTTGAATCTGAATTTTAATTACTGCACTACTGCGTTAGTTGCATCTACTATATATACGTAGTCGTCGAGGCAAAATTATGGCAGCCAGCGGCCGGCAAGCTAGCCGTACCCGTACGTACGTGCAAGATAGATATATATAGATATATATATATATATATATATATATATATATATATATATATATATAGATATATATATATCACAACGAGCAAGTAATTATACAAAGAGCTGAGCTAGCTGGTGCATGCATGGGCCTCGATCGATCGATCGCCGTCCGGTGTCTTTTCTTGCCGGACAAAGTAGGTGACGGCCGGCCGGCCACCACGCACGTACGTACCGCCATCCATGCGGCCGCGCCATCTCGAGCGATCTCGCGCGCGCGACGTGCACGCATGAGCTCGTGCTCCTCGATCGACGTACTACGTACGTGCTTCATGAGTGGTGCGTGCGGCAGCTAGCGCGAATTGAACCTGCAGCGACCTCATGCAGCCTTGATTTGTGCGAGATGTCGGCCATGAGAACACGAGACACCATTGAACAACTGATCAGGCGAAGCCAGAATAATTTGTCACTGGGGTCGGCTAAAATTCATGGTACTAACTTAGATTAAAGAAATATAGCATCATGCATTTTCGCTGGAGTCTTGGCTGGTAAAAAAATATAGATAAAATGCGCTACGACGAAGTCATCGGGGTCGGCTGACCCCGACGCCATAACGTGGGTTCGCCACTGCAACTGATCGATCTGCTTCTTGCATCCATCTATGTAGTATATCTGTAGATCTACGTAGGAGGTATCGATGGAGTCGTTGATCAAACTTATTCGACGATAGAGATTATAGCAGTACTATTAGTATCTTCTGATTCTTATGTGCAGATAAAATGATACCTCTATTACTGGTGCAATGTGTAAGTGCATTCTCGTACTTTGGCAGGACACACGAGGCGACAACTAACTCAAATGGCTGGTGGCTCTCTAGTGACATGCTTCTTCGTTGGTGGTATGATACCCGTTATTCCAATTAATCGTGCCCTCGATAAATCAATGATTATATTTAATTTGATACTAAAAAATGATTAAACCGCTTTTAATGAAAAGATGGATATAGACTCATTAATTAGTATTGTGAACCTAGCTCCCAACTTGCAGTCCCAACACCTCCTAGCTAATCAATGAACTATGACATGGAGTTGTAACATACAGCACCAGCACATCTCAAAGTACAGATTAATTTGAACAGTCAAGCTTCTGTACAAACCATGGATATGAATTTAGCCAAGTACATGGTCAAACATTAAAACGGTATTCAAGTCGATCTTGATCTACACTACTACAAACTGTCACTGTAGTGGCGTTGGGCAAAACCACTGTAGTGGCGGGCCATTAGATGCCCGCCACTATAGTTGCTGGTGCTGACGGCAGCACCAGCGCCCGCCACAACTGCTGGTAAAGTAGTGGCGGTCGGTGATGACGTCAGCCCGGACCGCCACTAATGTACCAATAGCAGTGGCGGGCGCTGGTGCTGCCCGCCGCTGCTAAGATGGCCGCCACTAAAGTAATGATGACATCACTTGCGACCGCCACTACTATTCTAGCTATAAATGCGCAGCGTCTTCCTCCCCGAGCTCTACTGGAGTTCGCATTCAATTTTGTCCGTACAATGGCGACAAAAATCTAGATAAAGAGGGGGGAGGCTTTGTTTTCGTTTCTTTTGAAGGATTTCATTCTAGGAGGTAAATCCATTCCGAATCTCACATTTATTTTGTATTTAATCATGTATACAATGAGTTATTATCGTTTTTCTAATTTAGGGTTTGTGAATAGAAATTTTCAAATAATCTTCCATTTACGGTGTTACCTTCTCCCAAATGAACAAATATGACCCTCCTCACAATTATTCATCACTTGTATATTGATTTACGTCATTTTAATCTCTTTTTTAATTTGATTTATGATTATAGATCTAGAGTTATGTTATTTGGAGAGAGAGAGAAACCAATATAGTTAATTTATTTAATAATTTTTTCTGCTTAATAAGTAGTTTTAATTAAAGCATTGAGGATTTTTAATTAATGTTGTTATGAGCGATAATAAATCAATATATTTTCAATTTGTAAATTAATAAAATTAACAATAATGATTTTATTAATATTTTTTTAAATAATATATGTTTTAGATGGAGCACAGGTCCTGGATGTACTCGTCCAACGACGGAGATGTGGTGGCATATTTTAACAGAGTAACTGAATTTACTGAAGCTGCCGCACAATATGCTTCCCGTCAGAGTGAAGAGGCAATATATTGTCCTTGTAAAGTTTGTAAAAACGAAGCGATGTATCCGTGTTCTGATCGTGAAACCATACGATTTCACTTGTTGAAAAATGGTTTCGTGAAGAACTATTATATATGGACGAAACACGGTGAGATGGGCCAAAATCCTCCTGAAGATTCTGATGTGCCGCAAGATGCTCATCAACATAGAAGAGGTTGTGATCATACATCCGACATAACACATGATGATGTTGATCAACATGATGATGATGACGCCTTTGATGTGGAGGAACTGATGCGAAATGTTGCGCCTGAGGTGTTGTTGCAGAGAACTACAACCAAAGGATACGATAACTTTGAAGCACTTGACAAAGCATCAAAAAACCTTCTTTACGAGGAACGCCACGGATGCGATAAGCAGTATACTGTGTTGTACACAATTCTTGAGCTTATGAAACTGAAGGCCAGCAATGGATGGTCTGACACCAGTTTTTCAGATCTTTTACAACTCCTAAAAAAGGTTTTGCCAAAACCCAATGGTTTACCATCTGATACGTACCAAGCAAAGAAGATGATTTGTCCGTTGACTTTGGGCGTTCAGAAGATTCATGCATGCCCGAACCACTGTATCCTATATCGAAAAGAGTATGGATTGTTAGAGAGATGTCCGCAGTGCAACGCGAGTCGATACAAACGTCCAAATGACTGTGCGGAGGACTACAATGACCACCAGAAGAAGAATAATAAGAGGTTGCAGAAGAGGAATAAAAATGTTATTGAAGACCATCCTGGAAAAAAGATGGAGAGGAAAGTTTCGGCCTTAGTAATGTGGTACCTACCGGTGATTGATCGCTTGAAACGTATGTTCTCTAATCCTAGAGATGCTGAACTATTAATCTGGCATTTCGCTGGGCGAAAGAAGGACGGAAAACTTCGGCACCCTGCGGATGCTAGGCAGTGGAAATCATTTGACTTGGCCCATCCAGATTTCTCGGACGATCCTAGAAATATCAGGATGGGACTTAGCACGGATGGAATGAATCCCTTCGGTGAGATGAGGAACCCACATAGTACGTGGCCAGTCTTTCTATGCTTGTTCAACATTCCATCATGGTTGTGCCATAAAAGAAAATACCTTATGCTCACTACTCTAATTTCTGGTCCAAAACAACCTGGCAATGACATTGATATCTTTCTAGAACCTTTGATGGAGGATATGAAACGTCTATGGGAACATGGTGTCTGTGTGTGGGATGAGCACAAGAAAGAGCACTTCAATCTAAGAGCCATAATCTTTTGCACCATAGCTGACAACCCAGGACGCATGTCCCTAACAGGACAGGTTAAAGGAAAGACAGCATGTGTAGTGTGTGTGGACCAGACAGAATCTATGCATCTTCCATCATTCGTTAAGACGATATATATGCGACACCGCAGATTTTTACCAAAAAACCACAAATATCGAAGAAATAGGAACCATTTCGACGGTACAATCGAGCTTGGACAGCCTCCACGAAATCGAGATGGCAAATTTCTATTCGAAATGGTAAAGAATATCAAAGTTGTTTTCGGAAAGAAGAGGAAGAAATCTGAAAAAATTTCAAAGGACGCTCCATTTAAAAAGCAGTCGATCTTCTTTAGATATTTGCCCTATTGGAAGGAGTTGGAGATTGGTCATGCTATCGATACAATGCACGTTGAGAAGAATGTCTTCGAAAGCACTATCGGTATTTTGTTAGACATACCGAGCAAATCAAAAGATGGACTCAAAGTACGAAGGGACCTTCAAACTCTCGGAATTAGACCCGAGCATCAGTTGGCGATTATGAGACCATATGTTGAACAACACCTACAAGAGCTTCGTGAAAAGAATGAAGATCACGATGAACAATGGATTATGAAAGAACACAAAATTTATTTCACATCATGGCTGAGGGATCTAAACCTTTCGATCGGAGAAACCGACGAAGAGATGATGATAAATAAATTGTCTTACGGTCCATTGAGCATGGTTAAAACATGGCAAGCGTATGACATCAATGGTTTCACATTCTATACCAAAGCAAAGGATCAAAGGAGTCAGCGCCAAAATAGTGGTGTCAGAGGAGAAGCAGAAGATAGCACTGGACAAAAGAATGCTTACTATGGATACATCGAAGAAATATGGGAACTTAACTACGGGAACTCTATAGAAATCCTTGTATTTAAGTGTCAGTGGGTGAGACATCCAGAAGGTGTGGAGGTGGATGATTACGGGTTTACGATAGTTGACCTTAATAAGGTGGCTTATAAAGATGACCCTTGGATACTCGCTCAATCTGTGGCACAAGTATTTTACATACTTGATCCTAAAGATGAGAAAAAATACATCGTTGCTCCAGGAAAACAAAGAATTGTTGGAGTTGATGGAGTCGAAGACGAAGAAGAATACAATCAGTTTGATGAGGTGCCGTTTTTCGTTGACATATCAAGGATCAATGTGGTTGAAGCAAAACTGTCATTTGGCAGTGTGATTCCTTATCTACGCACCAATGGCGATGGAAAATTAGTTCAAGGCTAGATCATTTATGTTTAGTTGTAAAATCAATTATGTCATTTATTATTAAAACATTTTCAAGATCAAATGAGGATTGAGTGTTGTGAATTATTTCATGTCTTGTAGTTCAAATTGAACTTTTTTTGACTTTGATCATAAAAACACACTTAATGAAATAAAAACAGTACACTAAGGGAGAAAAAGTAAAGTGAGGCAGAATAATACCAATTTTTTAAATTTGATAAGTTATGATGTATTTTTATTGTTAAAAAAATCAAGTTCAAACTAGAATTTAATTATGAATAAAAAAGTCATGAAAATTAGAATAGAAATGTAAAAAAAAATGTTTGGATGCTAGCAGCAAGGTTCGAACCTCAAACCGCCTGCAGGCAGCAAGGTTCGAACCTCGAACCGCATGGCACCAAAGCAACCCCCGCACCACTACGCTACTAAGTATTTCTCGACTTGAGTGGCAACGTATGCTAGATAACCCCACCAACGGCGGATTAGTAGTGGCGGGCATGATGACGTCACCAGACCGCCACCGCTATCATTTTAGTAGTGGCGGGCATGCTGACGTCATCATGCCCGCCACTACTAAGACACCTATATATACTTTCCACTCCCGCCGTCCGAAAACCTAGTTTCATTTTCTAAACCCTAAACTCGCCCCCCTCCTCCCGTCGCCGCCGTCGACGTCCCGGAGCACGTCGCCGCTGCCCTCCGCCCGTCGCCGCCTTCCTCGGAGCCCGTCGGCGCCGCCCGTCGTCGCCGCCATCCAGTCGATCAGTAAATAATTATTAACCTACTTCTTTATTTGGTCTTATTTTATTCGAGCTTAGGGTTAAAATGATGGAGGATTGTTATATTAATTTATGCGTGGTAATATAATTTAGTATAATATTACTAGTAGAATGCACTATAACAATAATGTTTTTTAATCTACTGTAAAAAATTTCTGAGAAAAAAATTTCCACTATAACAATAATTTTTTTTAATGTACTATAAAAAATATCTGAGAAAACAAATTTCCACTATAACAATAATGTTTTTTAATGTACTATAATATTACTAGCTTAGGGTTTTTTAATGTTATATCAATGTGACAAAAAAATGCAGATGGCTCCTCCTAAGATTGAACCAACAAACAGTCGATCCTCAGACTCTACATCAAGTGGCGTGTGTGAGGTTTGCAAATGCGGTAAACATAAGGTACATGATGGTATAGTTTGCAGTTGTTTGGCGAAGAAAGTGATTCTCATAATGGACTCCGACTCGGAGGACGACTCGCGATCGCCGCAACCAGATAGGGTAAGTGTTGTGCTACGGAAGAATGATGAGACAACCGGTGGTAGAGGGAAACATGCCGAGGCTAGCGGTGGAAAAGGGAAGCATGTAGAGCAATGCGGCAGCAAGAGGATGAAGGAGGCAAGATCCTCTTTTTATGCAAATTTTATATTTTTATCATCCAATTCAATCATTGATAATAAGTTGTTCTCACTATATCGTCGCCGCGTGTATTTTCTTGTTCAGGAACATGGAGAGAAGTTTAGACTGCCTGATGATGCCGAGTTGGTTGAGGATTGGCAAGTTGAGGCTTTTAATCTGTTTAACCAGAAATAGGTTGGGTTTGTGCCGAGGAAGAAGAAGAAGCTCCAAACCATATCTTTCCTTTGGGTTTGACCAGTAGTGCGTTTCGATGTGTAAGCTGGTTTCCCCAGCCTGGACTTGTGTTTGTTTACTTGCTTTCAAATAAACATGATGTGTCAAAAGCGAGCCCCCGCACCACCGCGCTACAAAAGTCTCGATCATATCGTAACAACATGTAATAAAAACACACTTAATAATAAAAACAGTAAACTAAGGGAGAAAAATACCAATTTTTGCAATTAGAATATTGGTGTTGTATTTTTATTGTACAAAAAGTTTCAATTTCAAAGGAAGAATAAACTATAGATAAGTTATGATGTATTTTTATTGTACATGTTTATTAATGAAATAAAAAAAGTAAAGTGAGGCATAAAAATACATATTTTCTAATTTGATAAGTTATGATGTATTTTTATTTTTAAAAAATCAAGTTTAAACTAGAATTTAAACATGAATAAAAAAGTAATGAAAATTAGAATAGAAATGTAAAAAAATGTTTGGATGCTAGCAGCAAGGTTCGAACCTCAAACCGCCTGCAGGCAGCAAGGTTCGAACCTCGAACCGCATGGCACCAAAGCAACCCCCGCACCACTGCGCTACTAAGTCTTTCTCGACTTGAGTGGCAACGTATGCTAGATAACCCCACCAGCGTCGGATTAGTAGTGGCGGGCAGGATGACGTCACCAGCCGCCACCGTTATCCTTTTAGTAGTGGCGGGCATCCTGACGTCAGCATATGCCCGCCACTACTATACTTTTTTCCACCCGCCCAGACTAAACCCTAGTAGTGGCGGTCGGTGACGTCAGCGGCCCGCCACTACTATGTCTTTGCCCGCCACTACTACGATAAATATCAGTGGCGGGCAAGATGACATCAGCGTGTGCCCGCCACTGCTAATCCACCTATATAAAAGTTTCGCTCCCGCGTCTAAAACCCTAAGCCCTAATCTTCTCCTGCCAGTTATACTACCGCTCCTAGTGCCCGCGCCGCCACCATTGGAGCCCGTCGTTGTCGTCCCCGAAGCCCGTCGCCGCCATCTCGGAGCCGTTGGTGTCCCCGGACCCCTCACCGCCACCTCGGAGCCATCGCTGCCATCCCCGTCCTCGACGCACGCCGCCATCCCCGTCCCGGAGCCCGCGCCGCCACCCTCGGAACCCGTTGCCGTCGTCGCCCCGAACTCCGCCGGAGCCCACGTCGCTGTCGCCAGAGCCCGCGCCGCCGTCCCCGTCCCCGTCCCCGTCCCTCTGCAATCAGTCTGGTTAGATTCTCATTTAATTTTATATAGTCTCTTGAGTATATATCTGAGATGATAGTGGCAGTGGCAGTGCACGCATGGCCTGTGTTCTGCTGGCCCGAGCCGCAGTGAAAGAAAACCCTAGCTGTGATTCTGTGAAAGAAAACCCTAGCTCAGTGATTCTAATGTTTTCTCTGTGAGAAAATGTTTTCTATGTGATTATGCTTGATCTGGTTGCCATGCTTGTTATTTGTTGTGCTATATAGGTAGCTAGAACATTTGTGTTGTTAAAGATAAATGGAATAGTTGTTGCTGCTTTGCTAATTATGGATATATAGATTATGGAATAGTTATATTACTGAAATTATTACCAATATTGTGATGAACATCATATATTAGTAATAATGTTAGCACAAAATCTGTGAAGTGAGTATGGCGTCGCCTCGCCGCACGCCATACTCGCCTAAAAGGTGTGAAGGTGGTCCGGCGCCTCGCCTCGCCGCGCCGCCATAACAACTATGGATCAAATAACTCATAACTTATTTCTTTTATATTATCTAAGCAAAATTATTATAATATCCATTTGTAAGCTCAATTATAATAATTTTAAGTTGAAAGAAACACATTCTTCACAAAGCGTGCTGTCCATTGCAGTGCTATTTCAAAAAGCCAAACCAAGATCACCTACTCATCTTGCTAAAGTTGGATTAATTTTCGCTCCCGCCGTCCGAAAACCTAGTTTCATTTCTAACTCTCGCGCCGTCGTCCGCCAGTTGCCGCCACTCCCGGAGCCCGCGACACCCTCAAAGCCCATCGCCGTCGTCGCCGAAGCCCGTCGCCGCCGAACTCCACTTTTTTAGAATAACTTTTAGAGGCCTATGATGCAAATAATAATTGAGTTATCTCTTGTATGTCATCAAGCCGTGCGACACATCCATTCCTATCAACAACTTCTTCTTTCTCGTGTTGCTGACAGGGAATGGATGTGCTCACGGTTCCATGGCAGCCATGAACATTTTGAAAAGCTACACAAAATATGCTGAGGCCTAAACAACACTGTGACCAGTTTACTACCGCTATTATTTCTAAGGCTACTATATACTAATCCTCAAGTTCATGCATCTGGCTGAAGGCCAACATTAGATTCTGCAATTCTTTTTAGGGGCCTATGATGCAAATAGTAATTGAGTTATCTCATGTATGTCATCAAGCCGTGAGACACATCCATTCCGGTCAACAACTTCTTTCTCGTGTTGCTGACAGGGAATGGATGTGCTCACGGTTCCATGGCAGCCATGAACATTTTGAAAAGCTACACAAAATATGCTGAGGCCTAAACAACACTGTGACCAGTTTACTACCGCTATTATTTCTAAGGCTACTATATACTAATCCTCAAGTTCATGCATCTGGCTGAAGGCCAACATTAGATTCTGCAATTCTTTTTAGGGGCCTATGATGCAAATTGTAATTGAGTTATCTCATGTATGTCATCAAGCCGTGGGACACATCCATTCCGTTCAACAACTTCTTCTTTCTCGTGTTGCTGACAGGGAATGGATGTGCTCACGGTTCCATGGCAGCCATGAACATATTTGAAAGACAACACAAAATATGCTGAGGCCTCAACAACACAAGAGAGAGAGAACAACACAATCTCCTAACTTGAGGATTAATATAGTAGCTTCAGAAGTAATAGCTCACTACTGTAGCCAAGAAGAGTGTTCATACATTTTCCACCTTTGACACTGTGATCAGTTTACTACTGCTATTATTTCTGAGGCTACAGTAGTAAACTGATCACAGTGTCAAAGGTGGGAAATGTATGAAAAATCTTCTTGGCTACAGTAGTCAGCTATTACTTCCGAAGCCACTATATTAATTCTCAAGCTAGGAGATTGTGTTGTTCTCTCTCTTTAGTTTTGTTGATACCTCAGCATATTTTGTGTTGTTTTTCCCTCTAATGTTCCATGGCAACAAAATATGCTGAGGCCTCAACGACATTGTGATCAGTTTACTACCGCTATTATTTCTAAGGCTACTATATACTAATCCTCAAGTTCATGCATCCGGTTGAAGACCAACATTAGATTCTGCAATTCCTTTTAGAGGCCTATGATGCAAATTGTTATTGAGTTATCTCATGTATGTCATCAAGCCGTGTGACACGTCCATTCCTATCAACAACTTCTTTCTCGTGTTGCTGACAGGGAATGGGCGTGCTCACGGTTCCATGGCAGCCATGAACATTTTGAAAAGCTACACAAAATATGCTGAGGCCTAAACAACACTGTGACCAGTTTACTACCGCTATTATTTCTAAGGCTACTATATACTAATCCTCAAGTTCATGCATCTGGCTGAAGGCCAACATTAGATTCTGCAATTTCTTTTAGAGGCCTATGATGCAAATTGTTATTTAGTTATCTCATGTATGTCATCAAGCCATGGGACACATCCATTCCTATCAACAACTTCTTTCTCGTGTTGCTGACAGGGAATGGATGTGCTCATGGTTCCATGGCAGCCATGAACATTTTGAAAAGCTACACAAAATATGCTGAGGCCTAAACAACACTGTGACCAGTTTACTACCGCTATTATTTCTAAGGCTACTATATACTAATCCTCAAGTTCATGCATCTGGCTGAAGGCCAACATTAGATTCTGCAATTCCTTTTAGGGGCCTATGATGCAAATTGTTATTGAGTTATCTCATGTATGTCATCAAGCCATGAGACACGTCCATTCCTATCAACAACTTCTTTCTCATGTTGCTGACAGGGAATGGATGTGTTCATGGTTCCATGGCAGCCATGAACATTTTGAAAAGCTACACAAAATATGCTGAGGCCTCAACAACATTGTGTTCAGTTTACTACTGCTATTATTTCTAAGGCTACTATATACTAATCCTCAAGTTCATGCATCCGGTTGAAGACCAACATTAGATTCTGCAATTCCTTTTAGAGGCCTATGATGCAAATTGTTATTTAGTTATCTCATGTATGTCATCAAACCATGTGACACATCCATTCCTATCAACAACTTCTTTCTCGTGTTGCTGACAGGGAATGGATGTGCTCATGGTTCCATGGCAGCCATGAACATTTTGAAAAGCTACACAAAATATGCTGAGGCCTAAACAACACTGTGACTAGTTTACTACCGCTATTATTTCTAAGGCTACTATATACTAATCCTCAAGTTCATGCATCTGGCTGAAGGCCAACATTAGATTCTGCAATTCCTTTTAGGGGCCTATGATGCAAATTGTTATTGAGTTATCTCATGTATGTCATCAAACCATGTGACACGTCCATTCCTATCAACAACTTCTTTCTCGTGTTGCTGACAGGGAATGGGCGTGAACATGGTTCCATGGCAGACATGAACATTTTGAAAAACAACACAAAATATGCTGAGGCCTCAACAACACTAGAGAGAGAAAACAACACAACATCCTAACTTTAGGATTAATATGACATCAGACCTTTTTTGCATAACCAAAATTCTGATACATTAGCATCTTCATATGAATAGTTTATCTATGGCGGAAGAAGGACGTTCCATCGAGGAGCTCATCTACGAGTCTCCCGCAAAAACAAATAAAGAGGGTTCATCTGAAGGATCCTCCGATAGCGAATCTTCGTACCACTCTCCGGAGAATGAACATCCAATGGAGCCTAGGAAGAAGAGAACGAGAGAAGACGCCGATGAGGATTACATTCCTGAAGCTCAAGCGGAGGTAATTATTACGTTAGTAACAAGTCAGAGCAGCTTCTAACCGAGGATTACATTCCTGAAGCTCACATTGTCTATCATCGTAGGATCGTCCAAAGCGAGGAAGCAAGCGTCGATTATTCCAAGTCGAGAAAAGAACAACTATTGTCCCAGCTATTGAGTCAGCTGAGCGAACAGATGTTGAGCCCGCTGCCACAACATCGTCTGCAAATGCGAAGAGGAGAGGGAAACGGGAGAAGAACAAGCTACATACAGCTATCTATGAGGTTGAAGAAGTGCATGTTGATGGGGCTCCAAAGAAGCCAAAAGAAATCACAGCGAAGTGGCGTAACGACTGTGGATGTCTCGCCAGGGAGCGATGTAAGATAGTTTGGAAAAATTGGAAGACTGTCCCTGAAGCTACAAAGAACGAATTGTGGCAGCATATAAAAGCGCATTATAAATTCCCGGAAGACCGCTTAGAAGACGCTAAAGCTGCCACATTGAAGACTATCGGGAAGGCTCTCCGTACATTTAGGACTAAACTGAACACACAATACCTTCAGAAAGATGAGTCGCCACTCAACGACTACGGCTTTATAACGCCAAATGAATGGAATGAATTCAAAATGCAGCATTGCTCCGAAGAAGCCAAACAAGAGAGCATAATGTTCAAAGAACTTAATAAGAAGAATAAGTTCCCCCATAAACTTGGGCCAGGTGGATATAAGGCTAAGGAGGATGAGTGGAGTAAAAAGGAGGAGGAGGACCGTGCGGCTGGGTTACCTGAACAGTTTTCAGGTGCTGATCAGCGCACTAAGAGATGGCTCCTAGGTCGAGCTAAAAAAACACCCGAGGGCCAATATATGCTCTCCGACTCACGGACTAGTGAAGTATTCCAGAAAGCACAGGAAATCGCTGAGTTGGAGAAGACTGGAAAGTTCAAGCCCGAGGGATGTAATGACCAGCTTACATCTGCTCTCGGAAACGAGGAACATCGAGGGCGCACCCGAGGTGTCTCTTCTATAGCACCCTGGAAAAATACTTTCAAGAAACAGGAGGGTGCCACATACAAGAAGCGTCAAGCACGCACAGACGACGCCGCAGAGCGCCGTGCAGAGTGGGAGCGACACTTTTTTGAATTTATTAACGAGAATCCAAACATAATGCAGGCTGCAGCTGGACAAATAATTGTGCCAGAGGTACGACTCGACGTACCAAGCAGTGTTGGCTCAGTACAAGACAAATTTCCTGTAAATTATATTAAAGAGGACACACCCTGCAGCCTGCATGTACCGATAGGGCGCAAAGGGCATTCCCAAGAGGCTGCACGAGGCATTGCTATGCCTGGGGATTTATTTCACAATCGGCCTATTCCTGCTGACTATACCAAGGTTCAGGTCAATGAGATCACCAACGACAGATTTATTAATGACCCCTTGGATCTTCCAATGCCTGATGAGGGGATTGAGACAATCGGAGATGCTCTAAATAACTTTGTCCTATGGGCGAGCCGAGATATCAAATTACTGCAGACAAGTTCTCAGAGTAAATCACCTATTGTCTCATCACAATCCCCCACATATCTTTCATCTCAGGATGTGCAAAATATAGGATCATTATCACCTGTTGATGAGCGTGAAATAGAGGAAAAGGCAGAGGAAGAGCCAGTGCCCAATAAAGTGGCAGAAGTGATAGAATCGAAAGTGACTTCTGATCCTCAAGTGACAAAGCTAGTGCCAGTGCTTGAGCCCACTGATGAGCCCAACACAAATGTGCCAGAGCCAGATCAAATGCCAGTGCTAGTTCCGACTGAGCCTCAAGTGCCAGTTCCGGCTGATCCTCAAGTGCCAGTGCTAGTTGCTGCCGAGCCTGAAAAACAAGATGCATGCCCAAAGCCAGCAATCCACAAGATAACTGTTCAAGCTGGGCAGTGTTCTGCGCTGAAATCTGAAATGCATAAATTTTTTAATACTTTGGGGCAAACACGTTCTATGCCCGAAGCGGCTCCCATAAAGGCTCCAGTACAAAAGCATGCGGGCTCACTTTCTGTTGATAAGAGGACCTACGGAGACGAGGATTATATCGAATACGAACCAGGCAAACCATTATTACCCCAAGGAGTACTTAATTGTATGCCTTGGACGATGAAAACATTTCATGACTGGTACCTCGAAGCGTCTTCGTTAGGTGTAACACAAATAGAACTGACGGTTCCACAAGAAATATTCAACTGCCCAGAGTTTAAGCTTGCACTATTTTTCGACGACTTCCATCGGATGTTTCGTCTGAAGCGAACCGACATCACAAGCATGATGCTCTGGTGCATGTAAGTACTTTATACTTTGTCAATACAAAGAAAAAATAAATAATGTCTTATATTGACTATTGTTTTATAACATATGCAGTTGTAATTCACGCGGTGACGAGTCTAAATTGTATGGGTACCTAAACCCGTCATTAATAAGCCAAAGTGCGCTGAACCCGACACTAAACCAGAATGATAGCAAGTACTGGACTGCGGGTAAGAAAAAATTTCAAAGAAAGATGTTCAATAAAGACGAAGACAAACTTAAGAAGAACAAAAGGAGTTGTGCCGCGTTGTATATTGCGCGGTGCATGTATCAATGGAAGGACAGAGAAATTATATGTGGGGCATATAACTTTAAGTAAGTATACCCACTATATCCACTTAAACACGTTTTATCGATTATGAAACTAACATAATCATATATTACTTCTTTCGATAGTGATCATTGGATTGCACTTCTGATATACCCAAAAAGCTCAAGGGTTTATGTGCTCGACTCGCTCGACAAACCCAAAAAAGAATATCAAGATATATTAAATGTTATTCAGAGTGCACATAGATACTACGTGGAAAAGTTAGGTGGCCCACATGATCCACAGAGGCCGAAAGAAATGCTTATCAGAACCAACTTTCCGGTAATATTATATTTTTAAATTTGTTAATTCAATTGATAAAGCCAAACTATATATCGTTCTAACTTTGTCTATTTTGAAGTGTCACAAACAATCTCTTGGTTCCGTGCATTGTGGCTACTATACTTGTGATTTCTTGAGCAATAACTTAGGAAAGTTTGGGCGGACAGTATCTGAGGATACTAAAGAAGTAAGTTGATTTCTTGTGTGTTAATCTAATATAACTTGCAGCGTATGTACTTATATTTTACGTATGCAGGCGTCAGGTCCATCAACCGTTGCCGAGAAGAGCCAACTCTCTGAATCACAAATGTACGAAATCGTATCAAGGATGTGCCGCTTCACGATGCATGAGATTCTTCATGAGCTTGGAGTATTTTTCGATCCTGAGAGTGAAGTGGCCAAGCATCCAACTTTGTATGATTGGGCCGGAAGAATGAAAAGGCGAACCAATTAAGATATGAGTTAGCCTTCCAAGAAAACATAAACCGCATGAACATGTATTTGTGAAACAATGAATTGTGTTGATGGATGGTTATTGCGAAACAAAAACCGGAAGAATGTAAACATTGTGAATTTTTGAAAATTGATGAGATTGATGGTTGTTGTGTTGATGTGTTGTTGTTGTGGATGTGTATGTGGATATGTGGATGTTTTGCTGCTGTGTATGTGGATATGTGGATATGTGGATGTTTTGCTGCTGTGTATGTGGATGGCTGTGTGAAGCATATAATTTCTGTGTTTTGGTTTGTGGGATCACAGCATTCTGTGTTATGGCTTATACACAGCAGTGGCGGGCAGATGAGGTAGCTTGCCCGTTACTGCTGTTGACACAGTGGTGGCGGGCGTGCTGACATCATCTGCCCGCCACTGCTATTGATAACGGCAGTGGCGGGCAGATGAGGTCAGCGCGCCCGCCACTGCTGTTGACATAGTGGTGGCGGGCGTGCTGACATCATCTGCCCGCCACTGCTATTGATAACGGCAGTGGCGGGCAGATGATGTCAGCACGCCCGCCACTGCTGTTAACACAGCGGTGGCGGGCGCTCTGACCGCCACTGCCAACCAGCGATAGCAGTGGCGTTAGAGCAGTGGCGGACTAGATGCCCGTCACTATAGGTCGATTTTGCCCGCCGCTACAGTGTCGCTTTGTAGTAGTGCTAACAAATGCATAAATTCATAACTTCACTCGTGTAGAGATAGATCGTGACAGTGATCTGATTAGCCCTCTTCAGTCACTTCAGTCAGCTGAGAAAAGCTTCGAATTTAAAGCCCTAATTCTAAAATAGTTGCACTTATTTCACAAATATGCCCCTAACCTCTCACATTTTTACAGTGTGCATATCACGAGCTCGCACTTCTCACCACGGATCGGAATTAATGGTTTTTATAAGGGGCAAAGTGAAAAACAGGGGGAAATTAGTGGCACGGTGACGTCAGAACTCCGGCGAGAACTCTGTAAATTCCTCCGGCTGCGGCGGAGGCTCGTGGAGCTTATTGAAGTAATCTACCACGCTGAATCCCTCGCATTCGACAATGTCGTCAGTCGGCGGCGGGATGTACGGAGGGCGGGACAGCTCGCCGAGCAAGTCCCAGGCAACTCCGGCGAAGAATGGGTGTGCACGGACCTCGTCGGCACCACCGGCAAAACCCAGCCTTTTCGCTGGATGCTTATCCAGTAGCCTCGTGATGAGGTCGGTGAGATCTGACCACCGACGCCGGGAGTCGGCGGTGAACTCCGGCTCACGGAGCATCACGTTGCGGAAAGTCTCTTTTCTGCTCCGCCCCCGGAACGGTGTCTTCCCGTATGCCATCTCGTAGACGAGCACGCCGAGCGCCCACCAGTCGACGGCGAACTCGTGCCCCTCCCCTCTCACCACCTCCGGCGCCACGTACTCCTGTGTCCCCACGAACGAGAACGACCTCTCGCGCGCGCCGCCGCTCGCAGCCGAGAAGAAGCTCGCTTTCTTCTTGCCGTGGCTCAACGGAGACACCCTCGCCGACTTCGCCTTCTTGAGAAGGTCAGCGCCGCCGTCGCTTCTCTTGAGGAACCAGGCTAGGTTGTGGCTATCCTGCCCTGACGTGGACGACGATGTCAATGTCGCGGCCACCGAGGACTCACTTCTCGCAAAGATTCGCCTCAGCTGGCCGCCGTACTGACTCCGGCCTTGGCCGTGCAGCTGTGGCGGCGGAGACGACGTGGCCGAGCACGAAGACGAGGTGGACGTCGACGCGGAGGGAGACTTTGGTGGAAGCAGCCGGCAGAGGTCAAAGTCGGTCAGCGTGACGTGGCCGTCGGCGCGGATGAGGACGTTCTCCGGCTTGAGGTCGCGGTACGCGATCCCGGCGGCGTGGAGCTCGGCGAGTGCGGAGACGAGCTCGGCGACATAGAACCTGATGGCCGCGGGAGAGAAGACGCGGTCGGGCTGCGCGTAACGCAGCTCGTTGAGGTCGCCGCCCGAGCAGTAAGGCACGGCCGACGCCAGGAGGTCCGCCGTCTCGGCGTGGCCGAGCAGCGTGGGGAGGTGAGGGTGCGCGAGCCCGGACAGCACGGACACCTCCCACCGCGCCCGGCGCACAGCATCCCCAGCTTCCCTCGCCGCCGCCGACACCGGGCCCCGCTTGTCGAAGACCTTGAGCGCGTACGGCCCCCCCGCGCCGTCCGCCACCAGGAAGACGGTGCCCATGGCGCCGCGGCCCAGCACGCGCACGGCGCGCACGGCGTCGAGGTCTATGTCCATGTCCACCTGCTGCATGGGCTAAGCCGCGCTCGCACGTCTTTTGGCGTCGTGGGTGTGTGTCGGGTTGCGAACGGCGACGAGCCGACGACGACGTGGAGGGGAGATATAAGCCGGCGAAGGAGGCTGGTGGTAGGGGCCGGCTCATCACAAGCTAGCTTGTCTTGTTTACCTGTAAAAAATTAACAAAATAAAATTGCCATGCCACTTCAAGAAGGGAGCGGCTCCTCTGCAATCGTCGATGACAGTCGCCTTTCAAAGCCATCTGATTGAAATCGAACGGTTGTGTGAAGTCTCTTTTCTTTTTCCTCGAAGCATCACCACTGTGAAGGATCCCTTCGTGCTAATGGCGCGGAGGAGGGCAACTTCCCCTGCAGGCAGGTGATCTCATTTCCTTCAAGAATTATACCATTGTTGTCTCCGACACATCTTTGGGGCTTTTCTCATCGGTTGTATCCAAATTCCAATATATCAAAGTGGAGTGGTGATCTACTCATCTGGTCTGGTTAGCCTTTGGAATGGAGTATATATCAAGTGAAAATTGTCTTCTACAATACTTTGAGTATATAACTGGTGAGAATCTTAACATCGATCTGGTTGCTCGAAATTCCATTCCAAGATATCAAAATATGACTTTGTTTGTTTTAGCTCGAAATTTTAATAGCGACCTGGTTTGAGTAGCTGAATGTTTGAGTATGTAACCCGTGAGAAAACTGTTAAATC
Organism: Zizania palustris; assembly: GCA_019279435.1. Lineage (NCBI taxonomy): Eukaryota > Viridiplantae > Streptophyta > Magnoliopsida > Poales > Poaceae > Zizania > Zizania palustris. The sequence continues at coordinate 24,959,847 of JAAALK010000287.1, read as the reverse complement.
TGGCGTTTCCCAGCTTCTAGATTCTGATTCATTTCTAGCTGTTACTGATTCTTACAATCTAGGGTTAATTTTTTCTGTGCCATTACGATTTTTACGGTTTGCCAAAATGCCATCGTTGTGTCACTGCCAGATGGGGGCCGCCACAGTCACTGACAGTGGCATGCAAGCAATTTTTGAAAATTATAATGGCATGTGAGTAATTTTCCCTACAATCTAGATATAAAATGTAAATCATTTATTTCGGTTTTAGATTATAGAAGTAGTTGTAGTTGTCATAAGCTAAAACAAACATATCTTTAGGCTGCTCTAGATTAAAGGGATTTTGTGAGAATTTTGAGGAATTAAAACCTTTAGAAATTTTCATATCTAAATTTTCTATGTTTATATCCTACAAATCATCAAAACACGCAATTTTTTAAATTCTCGTGATCATGTTTCTAAGTTGATATTTTTAAAATATTTAGGTTGAATGCATGAAACTAACGCGCTGTGCACAAACCTTTCTCCGTACACAAATGCACAAGCCTCATCGTAGCCCTACCTCCAAAATCCAACGACCCTCCGTTTTTACAAAAAGGCATCCGCGGTGTATCTCCGCTTCTCCATGTCAATTTGTAAAAAAATCCTTCGACCAACTGTCGTTGAATTTTATATGTGAGGCTAGGATGGGCCTGTGCACTTGTACACTGAGGGGAGCTTGTGCACGGGATACTACGGAGCCAACGAAATTAGGGCCTGTTTGGTTCCTTTAGGGACTAAATTAAACTTTAGTCTCCTCTTTTTTATAGGACTAAACTTTAGTCCCTTGGTGTTTGGTTCTAAGGACTAAAGTACTAAAAGAGAGTGAGGGATGAGAGATAAGTAGTACTTTTAGTCCCCTTTAGCAAGTTCTTTGGGACTAAAGGCTAAACTTTAGTCACTAAAGTTTAGTCCCACTTTAGTCCCCTTGTTTGGCAATTTAGGGACTAAAAGGGACTAAACTTTAATCCCTAAAGTTTAGCAAGGTGGAACCAAACACCCCCTTAGTGTGCAACCGTGAGTGGGTGGTGGATGATGCCGTTGGTCCACTTATTAGTTATTAACTCATTACTGATCCGTGCGCACGATAAGCTATAAATTATGTCAATCTAGGGTTCGTCCACACAAGACATTAGACATATCATTGGGCGTGGAGCTCAAGGTGAGCTTTGCATCAGCAGCTGAACAAAATTCTCCTCTTTTTTTTACAGGAACACTTCAAACGTGTATGCAAAGATTGCAAGCGGTTTGATTGGTGAGACAAATAAAACGGGACTGATTAATTCTTTTTTTTCAGGAACACTTCAAGCATGGCAGTCTGCCACCAATAAATTTGAGCTGCAAGAGTGGCAGCCTGGCAGGGCATCACCTGGTCCTCGGTCCACCATGAACAGTACACTGTTCGTCAGTGCCATGAAGATGTGTGTGATGAACAAGGCACTCAGATCGAGTCCCATTTATTTCGGCATGGAACAGGAGCCATACATCACTACATCAGCCATCCAACATGGCCTGGAATCCAGCATCAAGTTGCCAGCAGAAAAATTCAGGTCAGTCTCCTGACAAAGAACAGCACAACCATCAGGGAACATAAGTTTTTATAGTATAGGGTGGTTAGTGGTACAGAGATGGATGGTGTACTTCTTTGAAAACCTTCATGGAGTCATGCTGAAGTTGAGTGTAGTGTGTTAGCTGCATTTGTTCTCTCATGAGGAGGAGGAGGTTTGATTGCTAAGCAGTACTAACTAATCTTCTCAATTCTGTCTTTTCTGGAGATATATAATTGTTCATGGAGCCCAGCCTGAATTTGAGGGTAACCTGACATGAACACATCATTGAATATCCAAGAAAACTGTCCTATAGTCAACAATTTGCATACTGACACTTCAACCAACAACCAAGCTCCAACTGTGTAAATTTGAATCAAGAAAAATGGGCAAGAGCTCACTGCAATGTCTAGATTGAGATCGCCACGATGACAGTTAAATTATTAACCAGTTTAAGCGTAATTTTCAATCTCTACTCTGATAACATATTAAGTTACATCCACGGATCAATTCAACCAAAAAGTTGAGGTCCATCTTTGACATAAGCCGGTGCGACGATGAATGGAGGCAAGAACTAGCAATGGCCACTAATTATAACTTAGCATTACAATTAGTTGAAAGCAATCGTTTGTCATATGCTATGACATAATTGCTAAGCAAGAAAATTTTCAGAAGGATGTGAAACATCACGTGCCAGCATATCTGCATGGCACATGCATGCACAAGCAAGCAACAGTGGTTGTCAGTTTGTGCCACCACTCATCAAGCTTTGAGACTAAACCGAAACCGTTCTTGTTTGCTCCTGACACAATGATTACCTGGAACTGAAAGGTAGCAAGCAATGCAAGATCAGATCAGAATCTCGCACGTCGTTGCTTCATGTTCATCGATCAGCCGATGCCACTATGGCAGCTGAGCTGGGGCTGGGAATGTCTCTGACAAACCACAGGAGGACGTATCTGAAATTCTGAATCTCTGAACATGGAGGACACACGTATATATCGATGGATGCAGAGGTGAGACCGGCAGATTACAGATCGATCGATGCACACAGCACACCCATGTGGATGCTCCCAGTGTTTAGTTGCCAAGGCGTGAGGTGAATTCCCTTTTGGAAGTTCAACCCGTGTGCGTGCATCCTCTGTTGCGAATCTCGCTCGCCGCTCAATTATTGGAGATGCTTGCTTGCTTGCTTGCTTGGCATCTTCCTTCCTGCGCTAGCTTAAACAATTCACACGAGTGGTGAAGACCCAACTCACCCGACTCGCTCGAGTCATAAAGTTGGAACAGTTGCTAACATGTTAAGCACGCACTAATGCATGAAAAAAAAGGCTTGATTAGAGTAATCGAATGGATGACCTGAATAATGCACATATGTAGGGACAGTGTAGGCGTTCGTTGATGAACCGATGATTGATTAGTGGAGCGGCGAAGTTAAGCCCAATTCGTAGCTGCTGACCTTAATTTGGCGCCAATTCTAGACTAGTACTAGGGTTAAAACATTAGCCCGTGTGGAGTCACATCACACAAGTGAAGTCACGTCAAGTTGGATCTCTTTATGCCAAGCGGCTCGAACAGTGGGTCAGTGCTGTTGCTGTTCACTTCTTCCTTTCAGATTTTTCAACCAGTTTTTAGTTGAGAAGTTAGAGTCTGAATCGAATAGCTCTAAAGGACATATGACTTCTAAAAATTTTACAAATTCTCATAGTATAAATTTGAAAGTTGGTATACCCTAGATTTCACAACTAACTTTTGATAGAAATTACTTATATTTATCGTTAATGAAATACCTCTTTGCCATTAATAAATAATTTCAGTTACATTGATATAGAATAGTTGAGGCTAAATAATTTTGTAAGAGTAAAAGTTGATATATAATTATTGAAAAACATAGATGCACATCATTAAACAAATCAATATTTTATATTGAGACTACATATTAACAATGCAATCAGTAATCAGGATATTACAGACATTTACTATTAAAACAGAAATCCACAACTACTCCAACTAAATAACTTTTTAGCTTTTCCACAGCTCATATCTCACGGTAGCTTTTTCACAGCTCACAGCTTACAGTGTTTTTTTAGAATCTACAGTTCAACCAAACACACCTAAAGTTCATATCACATCAACTATGACTGTTCACAGGTCGAATCTTCAATTCTGTAGACAATATGAATTATTCTCTTAGGTTGTAAAGCTTATTAGTTACATAAAAACTCCAAGAACCCTGAAGCTTCTGCCTTGAGGCCCTATGGTGGATGGTTGCCACCTCAGTTATCACCAATCTCAAAGCACATCTTTCTCTCTCTTTTCTCTCCTGTAGTTCTGCAAGCCGTGGTGGTGAGCGGCCGGGCGATGAGCATCTAGCAGGGCTCCGACGACGCAGCGACGGGCTCCGGCGGGGGTTTGGCGCGGCTCCGGTAGCGCGGGCATGACGCAGGTGGCTGAGTCACGGCGAGCGACGGGAGTCCGACGATGCTTTGGCAGAGGGGGAAAAGGCGCAACGCGGCGGGGCTCCGGCGGCGCGAGCCCGGCGCAGGTGGCCGACGTGAGGCCAAGGTGCGGCAGGCAGCGGGAGTCCGGTGGCGCTCCGGCGGTGCGGCGAGCATCGGCGCGCGGTTCTTGTCCCCACCCTTCACAACCCTCGCCCCGACCATGCGCGCCGTCGTCGCCTTCCTCAGCCTCGCGCGCGTCGTCCGGCGCTCACCTCCGTGGCCACTACCAGGCCCGCACCTCCGGAGCCCCCGTTCCTCGCCTGGAACCACCACGACTTGCAAAAATATAGGAGCAGGTACGCTTTGAGATTGGTGATAACTGAGCTAGCAATCATCTAGAACAGGGCCTCAAAGGGATAGGCTGTGAGGCCCTCCCCTATAGAGGTTTTTTCCTTTTCACCGTGGGCTGCACGCAAATACGCGGTAGGCGATCGAGTGGCACCACGACGAACGGGTGCGAAGAGGCCAAAAACGGGCTAAAATGCCGGCGGGCCGCCATGCGCTCGGTCTCGGTGGAGTCGCGGCCGTCGGCGTGAAATCTCGCGGGATTTCACGGGAAACTGGGCTGGCGGGCAGGCGCGCGACGAGCGGCGGCCACGCACGGCCCGCTCCGTCGCGTCGCTTCCAAGAGCAGGAAAAAGATTAGCATTGACCTTTCCTCCGAAAAGACATCGACGTGAATACTATGTGCTCATCCACATCCACCTGCCTCTTGTCCGTACACCCACGTCAAGCAACGTTAATTAATGTAAACCGAACGAAGGCGGAAGGCCAAGAACACAATTCGCCTACCATCACGTATACATATAATAGTTTTTTTTCAACAGTTTCGCGGACGTCAGAGTACTTAAGCAGAGCTAATCAAAGACGAGTGAAGAACGAGTCAATCAAGGAGGGGAAAATACGACCGGCCATCACGACGACCAACTAGCTAAGCTAGCGTTCGTGGCCACTGGCCGCTGCCACTTCGCACCGTCGCGGGCCACGCCGTGTGGCGTCCACGACAGCGCGCGTCGACCCGTGCCACGGCCGAATCGCACTGTATCTTTTACTCTTTTCTCACGTAGTTTTCCTTGCACAAAAAGGCCTCCTTTTCACGGCGAAAGAATGAAAGGTTCATGCTAAATTGGGTAGTATGATAGTTGAAAATGGAGTCGAATTTTAGATTTGAACTTTTCAAACTTTTAATAGTCGAAAAAATTACAGCTTTTGAAAAAAAGTATATAGATTTGCCTTGTTCTAACCTCTAACTTCCGAGCTAAAAAATATTTGGAAAAATAAACCAAATATAGCCTGAATGTGGTGTACACGAATACACGGTTGATGGTTGCGTAAGTAACTGCAAAAATGAAGTGAAAGGTGTTGGAATTGGCTGGTTCTAACGTATTGGGGACCAAAGAGATTGCTAATGAAGATACTCGTTCCATTCCTTCAATGATAGAGCAATCATGGATCATGCTGGTCCAATCACAAATAATTTTGCTTGAAAATGGAGTAGAAAGTGAGAGGCAATTACACACCGAATCCAATTGTTCTCCATTTTTTTCCTCGGCCACCTCATCTCATCACTATTATTGATACACCATTCCTCTTCCTCCCTCCCGTTTGGATTTTTTTTGTAAAGGGAAAACGATTGCGAGAAGAAACAGCATCGTAGAATTCAGGCGATAAATTTGCAGTTTTTTCCACCCGTTTCTTGGTAGAATCGGTTTCCCTCTCAGAACCTAACGATCTTGGCCGCGCGAACAACCGGGTTGTCCCTGGCGATGGCGTCCCTCGCCGCGGTCTTGTAGTCGTAGCTGCAGCCGTGCCGGTCGGAGTACCGGTGCTCGCCGCAGAACAGGTACCCGCACCGGCAGCGGAACCCCGTCAGCCCGACGCGCTTCCGGCACCTGGAGCAGCGGTTCACCGACGACGACGACGACGACGTCTTGGGCGGCGCGGCCTTGGTCTCCGAGGCCGGCGCGGAGAGGTCAACGGCGGGAGAGGCCAGCTGCTCCGCCGCGGGTGGTGGCTCCACCAGCGGTGCCGCCGGCCTCGGCTTGTCGAGCACCGGAGACAGCCCCGGCAGAGGAGACGACGCCGACGCGGAAGCCGCCAAGAAGCAGTTCTGGCACATGTTCTGCGTGGCCGGGTTGCCCGGGAAGCCGCAGCTGTTGGCGCAGAGCGTGATCTTCGGCGCGCGGAGCTCCGTCGGCTCCTCCTTCTTGTCGCGCTGCGCCATCGACCTCACACGTAACGGCGCTTGCAAGGATCGATCGCCCCGGTCGTCTCGGCAGACAAATCCTCTCGCGCGCGGTGTGACGCCTTCGAGGATTGCAAGAGCAGATCCGCGGAGAGAGAGAAAGAGAGAGAGGGAGAGGGAGGAGCTGATCGGCGAGGGACGAACGGCGGCGAGGAGGGGTGCCTCTTTATGGAGGACGCGCGAGCGAGCGAGCGAGCGCAGCGAGAGGGACAGCGACCTGCCCGCGTGTTATTTCCGGTATTGGCCTCGTTGGCGCGTCGCGGAAGCGGCGGGAATTGGCGACGCTGCCCTCGGTTTCACGGGTGCAAATTGGCCGTGGCCACACCGCACATGACACTACACGCCTGGTAAAAAGGGACGCTGGCATCGCTCGCCCGTCACGTCTCACAGCTCGTACGACGTAGAAGCGTCAGCTGGAGATGCCACTCGTGGCTCACTGCACGCCACAGCTTAGCTCAGCCTCAGCCAAGTAGGCAGAGGCCGCGTCCACTGCCCAGAAAGCTGGCCCGTACGAGACAAGCGCGTGTAGGGTAGGACTGTCTTTTCCGGTGCAAAATGTGTTGCCCCTGGACCCGGGCAAGTAGCCGCCCGAGGCTGACCCGATGGAGCAGATAGATGCGGCACCGAAAGAGCCGCAGGAAAACGAAAACGAGAACCAGCCAAACCCCCCAAAACCGAAGCCAAAACCAAAACCAAAACCAAAACCATCGGCACCGCCGTCACGTGTCGCGCCGTCCGCTGTTCACCGCACGTTCTGCCCGGCGGCCGGCGCGCAACCCACTTGCATAAAAAAACCACCTTTAAGTCTGCCTGCTCTCTCGTCTCTCCCCGTCGCTTTCCGCCGCTGAGCTGTGTGGATTAGCACGACCATTCCTTTCCTTCCTGCTGCTGCCTGCTGGCCTCCTCCTCCTCCTTCCTCCTCCTCCTCCTCTCTCTCTCTCTGTATCGTCTATCTCTTTGCTGCCTAACGTCGACATTCCAATACGAGAACACCACGTCACAAACTCGCACGCTCTCTGTAATACTATATCCGATGGTTAGCCAACCGGGAGCTGACAGGCGACGCAGCAAACTTCCCCGACGGATCAGCAACGCGACAGAATCGAGCTTGAGGTTATACATGGAGAACGGAAAACATGGCAGATGTGAATATCTCTCGATGGATAATTGGATGGATGGATGCAGAGATTGGAAGATGCATGGTCGTGATCGTGATTATGATCATCAGGTAAGCTTGAATGAGCACGCTGCAGCAGCCGACCATGGCTCGACCGGACGCCGCCGGGGTGGATTGCACAGGACCGACTAATCCATCGATCGATTGCTCGTCAACCAACTCAACCAATGATTTGTCCCGAACGCACGCCAATATCTATACACGATATTTTCATATTTGCTCTGCTAATCACCAAAGATGCTCCGTTTCTTGTTTTTTTATTGCATTTGTTGTCCCAATAAGATCAAGAGTATCTTGTGATAGCTGCTAAAATATGAAAAATATGAAGTCGAAATAAATAATATATTATTATATGGACTGGCGCTTATGCGACACGTCACCACCCTGTTGTTGCTAGCAGCAACAGAGTCAGATGCAATCACGAAGCATCGTTTCGATCTGTTGGATGGAGATTGGGGACTGGATATCTGGATTGGCTTGGACGGATGCCATGGCCTTCGTCCTAGCTACAGCTTTGAATCCCCTTTCGTAAACAAGCATCTCAAAATTCCAGCTGCGCTCACACTGTCCTACTGACGGCGAGTGCTGCTTTCACTTCAGAAAGTTTAACCACAAAGCACCACGTACTCTATGGAGTCTACGACTTTCAGATTTCTTGAATCAAGTTTTGTGATAATAAAACTAAAGGAAATGTGAAAGTTGCAGTTTTTCCGCTACTCGTAACTTGTAATAATCTTTCAAGATCTACGGATTAACCGGACAGGGTTCCCTGCATTATTGACTCGGATAGTTCGATAGTGGTCATGTCATAGTCATCTCCTCCGGTGAACGGCTGGCTGGCTCTCGTCGGCGACGCTTTGGCTGCCGCGTGTGTAAGCTAGCACGAGCGCCAGCCTAACACGCGTGGAGCCGTGGAACATGGTGCACCCGCCGCTGACTCCTGCGTCGGATTCATCGGAGGCTAAAATGAATGCATATTTTCAACGCGTGCTCAACTGTTCTTTTCCCCGTGGCCCCGGCCTACTTGAGCTTCACTGCTTCATCTTCTACCTTAAGTTTCCAAGTTCCAACCCCCTTGGCTGCATCACTCTTGTTCATACTTTCTTCGTCTGACCATCTACTCCATATTTATATTGATTCTAACCAAAAACCAAAGTATTTATTGCTTCTAAACGGATTCTTAGAATATCTCACCAATATCTACATTTCAAGCAATCGAGCCTTATCTCTCGTGAATCAGATTTAGGACCGGGATTTTAGCTTAAAATTCTAGGGCATCTACCTAAAATAGGTCGGATCCAATTCTACGAAAATAGGCTTAGCGCGGGGTGACAGCTCTAGGTGTGAATTGTGAGTTTTGTGAGGAATATTCGAATTTGTCTGATGGATTTTTTTTTCAAAAAGTTGCAAAAATTTGGGTTCAATTACCAGCCGAATATAAATGCAAATTGGCCCAAATTTTCATGATTTTTAGAAAACCCATGAAATGATATACTGGGCCAGGCCGACCGGCCTCTAGCCCAGTGAGCACAAGAGTCAACATCTCACACCCTAACCTCTCGATCCAACGGCGGAGAGCAAAGCTGCAAAACCCTAACTCGCCAGGCCGCCCACTATATAATACGACACCACTCCGCGCGCCGCCGCTCTCGTCCCCTAAGGCAAGCCGACGAACCCTCTCCTCTCCGCCGCCACCGCCGAGCAAGGAGAAGGAGCAGGAGGAGGAGGAGGAAGCCGGCGAAGATGAAGACCATCCTGGCGTCGGAGACGATGGACATCCCCGAGGAGGTGACGGTGCAGGTCGCCGCCAAGGTGGTGACGGTGGAGGGTCCCCGCGGGAAGCTGACCCGTAACTTCAAGCACCTCAACCTGGACTTCCAGCTGCTGGAAGGTGGCCGCAAGCTGCAGGTGGACGCGTGGTTCGGCACCCGCCGCACCATGGCCGCCATCCGCACCGCCATCTCCCACGTCCAGAACCTCATCACTGGCGTCACCAAGGGGTACCGCTACAGGATGCGTTTCGTCTACGCCCACTTTCCCATCAACGCCTCCATCACCAACTCGAACACCGCCATCGAGATCAGGAACTTCTTGGGCGAGAAGAAGGTAGCCAACTGATTCCTGTCGTTCCTTCCTGTTCGGTTGAAATGCTCGGATCGTGCTAGATCTCCGCATATCTCTGCAGTCTGATGCATCCGTCTCGATGTGTTGCAGGTGAGGAAGGTTGACATGCTTGACGGAGTGACCATCTTGCGATCCGAGAAGGTAAAGGATGAGCTCATCCTCGATGGCAACGACGTCGAGCTCGTCTCTCGGTCAGCAGCCCTCATCAACCAGGTAAATGATGTGATCCTTTCCCATGATTGATGTGCTTGCCAATTGTCATAGAGCCTAATGAGCCTAATTAATCCTGATAGTTACATGCTATTCCTCCCACGTTATAGGAATTAATTATGTTCCAATGATCTGATCCATGGAAGTTTTGTTATTTCTTTGTGATTCAGGGTTACATGTTTCTACATCTGTTCTGAATGTCATTATCTATAGTATTCAACTTAGTGTCTTTAATTCGCCAATTCAACATCTGTCTGTGAATATACAAGTTATACAAATTATAAGCAATTAAGCATGCATGCTGAAACGTTTGCAATGCACAAATTCATGACTTGTTTAACTTGCCTTGGTGCTGGTCGCTGTGGCGGCTGTGGCTTGGCCTGGTGATACTGGCTCTAGTGGCTGCGACTATGGATTGGTGAGGAGCGGTGGGAGTGACATTGCTGTAGTGTGGAGGGAATGGTAGCAGCTTGAGACAAATGGTCAAGCTCCAACCCTAGAAGGGGATGTATACATAGGTGTCCATGTGCACGTGAAGTCTGGGGATTTTTTGGTCTCTTGCCAGAACTACATTGCCTAAACACACTGCGAGTGCCCTGTTCGTCGTTTAGGGCTGTGTAAATTCCGTTCTGATTAGGCCATTATGCCCTAAACTGTGCAGCATGCCAGCATCCATCCTCTTGTGTAGTGTTTACATTCCTATTACACAGCCATGTAGCCTGTTTAGGCGAACAAGGTTTAGGCCGTGTAGCCCTAGGCATTTATCTACTGAAATGTTTGCTCTGGTTGCTAACTTCTTTGTGCTTACATTTGTACCAGAAATGCCATGTGAAGAAGAAGGATATCAGGAAGTTCTTGGATGGTATCTATGTGAGTGACAAGGGCACCATCTCAGAGGAGGCTTAAATTCCATTCACCACCTAGTCTGAAGAAGTGATGGTTCAGTCTCCTTTGACTGATCATCCTTTGCGATTTTCTGTGAGACTAAATTTTCAGCTGGATAATTTAGGTTGTAATAGATCATGGTATCTTATCCTACATATTGTTACTGTGAGATTCTGAGGTCTTGTTTTCTTCCCCTAAACACTAACTGGAACCATTCGTGGTTAGTCCAACATCCATAGTTTGCTTTACTTCCCGCGGATTTATTTGCGCCTATATGTTTTGTGGCTAAATCGGTTAATTGGCTCATCACTTGTACCTTCATTTTGTGCGTTGACCGTTTGCCACTCACAAATTAAATTTGCCTCAATTACTATCCTTAAAGCGTGGAGGAATTGGAGGCCTCTCCGCGCTCCGGTTCCTGTGAGCCTATCGCCCAACGACGCGTGCTCCCTAACCGAGCTGCCATTTTTGCGAAAAGGACCTCGTGTTTATATCTAATTGTGTTAAAGTCTGGCACCGTATTCTCTGCTGAGTTGTGTTTTTTACGTATAAGTCCCCGTTTTCCGAGATTTTATATACGAAGGAGAGAAAATTCAGAAAATTGGAGTGCGCTCTGAAATTGAAAAACACCAGGAGTTTTTCACGAAATAGCCAAACGCTAGGGGTCCAGAGCCCCGCGCCTGCTCTCCCATTCGGCTGTCCCCGTTCCCCATCCCCCTAACCCTAGCCGCTCATGCCCTCGCCTCTAGCACAAACCACCAACCCTCTCCCCCGCCCCGTGCCTCTTCCCATCCGCCTCTCTCCCCAAACCAGCGCATGTTTGGGGAGCACTGGTTTGGTCGATTTCTGTAGCTTCTCTTCTACTTGGATTTTTGGCTGGGGAGAGCCACTGCTCGTGGCTGGCTTCAATTGCACTTCTGCTTGCTCGCGTTGTTCGGATATGGGATCGATGGCGCTTGGTGGGGGAGCTCCTGCTTGCGTCGGCTTGGCGCCCAAGGTGACCGCTGTTTTCCTTTGCAGTTCTTCAACTCGCGATTCGTGAATTGGTTCGTGCGTGCCGAGATGATTCAGTCTTTGTAATTTCGCCATGGTAGTTGTCCCTTTATGCATATCCAGCGAGAACCTGATGTTGTTTTGCTGGAGTTGTACCATTTAATTGTAGTTTGGATCATCAGTCCATTCGTTGGATTGGTTGAATAACACACAGACCTACTCCTAGAAAAGAATTACAGAATCGAGATTGCAATGAATTGAAGTTGATTTCTTTGACACCAACAAGCGGTGTTGAATGTACTATTTTTTATGACTAACAATGGTGTGTTGGCATCCAAATGGGGTCTTACTTTATCTTGCGCTTTGTTGGTCATAACCAGTGATACATGTTTGGTCTCGATGTGCAGAATGGAGACTTTGGATCTAATCTCAACCAATGCATTGGTTTCATGCTCAAAACAACCCCTAAGGTGAATTCTCAAAACAATATCATCTTTTTTGTCAATAAGATCAGTCTACCATTCTCAGTACTTAAAAAATTATCTGTATGGCAGGTTGCATTCTCTTCTGTTCATGTGAGGGCATCTCTTTCTTCTTCACCACAAAAATATCACTCTCCTAAGACATCAGGAGTTAAATGAGGGGAGGAGGTGCACATTGCAGTTCTAAGAGCCAGCGGTTTTACTGGAGTGAGCTTGTTACACTTTTCCCTGTTAGTTTTGATTTCCATTTTCTTTCTGTTGGCAGTTTGACACATTGTTGTGGGTTCCTTTCACCACACCTGTCATAGTAATTATTTTACCCACTTTTGTTTCTCCTATTCTGGCTCAACATGTCTTTGCTATAATCCCCTTTCGTTTCAAGATTTTCATCCTATTTGGTTCTTTTGATAATATATCAAACACACTTTCATTGACAGATCGTTCGACTTCTAGCAAACCACCCTCAGTGACTGCAGATAGAAAATTTGGCCAACAATTTGGATCTGTATTCCCTCACTTAATAACACAAGTAAGATTTTTTTATCAGCCCTTGGTACATAAAAAATGGCTGAATTACTTTGTAGTACATAAAATTATTGGATTATAGATTTTGCTCCTTTTCTTCCGGTAGGCGGTAATGTACCCCTTTTTCGGCTGTAGGTAATTTACAGTTCCATCATAATGGTATTACTCCATTATAATTAGAATGGTGCAATTGAGTAGGCATTGTGAAGCTTGTTTTACAGAGCACCAATGTAGATGTGAAGCTCCTGGCTCTTATGTTGGTATTACTAATTCCAATGATATGGCATAATTCCATAACGAGACACTGAGTTTATGAAGTTTGACCTTTTGCAAAGGAAACATCGTATGGGTTTACGATGGTAGTTATGTGCATTTTCAACTAGAAGAACCTTTCTCTTTACATGGCATAGGCCTTGAAATATTTGTAACATTGCTCGGAATATTTGTATTTGCCAACTGATTCTGAGGTTGCAACCACAATTTGAAGTGCAGCAATAGCTCTCTAAGGCGGTAGGAGCGACAGAATCATCTGCAGAAGATACATGATATTATCTAGGCATTTGGAACCCAGAAAGACAAGGACAGAGTGTGTTTATGTCGCAGGGGTTTACTATCTCGCAGTTTGCTATGTTTGAGAACTTACCGTGTAAAGCTGCGATTTGTAGTGTAGTTTAAACACAATAGGTTTCTTTGTTAAATAATGTTGTGGATTTTGGTTTGTATCTGATGTCTATGATGTAACTAGATTATTATTTTATTTCATTTATGTTTATATCTGATTGCATATGTTTAGAGAAATTCATATGTTTATTCGATATCTTATGAACAAGTTTCACGCGGGCATACATATTTAAAAAATGTACATAGATACATCTACACCGACGTTATTTTTCTATAAGTTTTTTCTCTTATAAAGCTTTTTGACTTTCTTAATGTGTTCTTTATTCAGTCGCTGTCTTTTTTTGTCTATACTTACAGATGGGACGCACAACGTGCGCTTCATGTCTAGTTGATTTCATAATGTGGATGTTTCTTGCTCCCTTGCATGCATCATGATACAGGTGTGTGTGGCTAGAAGAGGGTGTAGCCGTCGTCGTAGGAGACGTGGCGACCTCGGCGGCACGGCGGTGCCGCCTGGTCGCGCTCCTGGCAGCAGCTCCACCTCCCCTTCCAGTTGGCTCTCCCCGTGTTCGGCCGGTTGCCCCTGTCGTTCCACCTGTACACGATCACCCCGCTCTTGTCGCTCCACTCGCCGTCGATCCCCTGGTGCGGCGGCGACAGCGAGAACAACCCCTTCTCACCTGCAAATTAACCAGACGAAACGAATCAAAACGCATAGTAATTGACTCTCCCAGCACCGCCGGTTACCTGTGACGTGGCCGTGGAAGGAGCAGGCGGTGGGGGAGTTGACCTCGTCGCGGTACAGCCTCCCGCACCGGAGGCATCTCCTCGTCCCCTTCTCCTCCCTGCTCTTGCCCTGCTCCGCTTCCGCTGCGGCGGCTGCAGCGCCGTCGTCGCCTGGAGACGCGCTGACCCGCGTCGGCGCGGCCTGGTGGCGGCGACAGCGAGACGGCCGGCGCGGTGGCAGGGGCCGCCTGGGTACCACCGGCACCGTGCAGAAGGAGAAGGTGCCGTTTGATGTGTGAGCCGGGCTCGCCATGGCGTGAGGCGGCGGAATTCGTATCTCCCGTGACACGGCTCGTACCTCAGCCTCAGTCTCACAACGCCACAAGCGTGTAGAGGCCGGAGTACTTCGGCCACGTCATGTTGTTGGGCTAATGGGCCAAATTGCAACGGAGGAGAAATCCGGCCTACTTCCCTCCCTCTCGTCAGATGCCTTGCATGCATCTGACTTACTAGTCTTTTACATTCAATCTATAAACATAGAAAGGCTCGAACATATATAAAATCTTTTAGCTCTCTTTTTCTTCTAGTCGAATATATATATATATATATTGTCCATAACTAAAGATGGTAATGGATACTCAAAACCCGAAATCCAATGGGCTTTTACCCGATTAGGATAGATATATCGGTAAAAATTTTCACCCGCGGGTCTAGTAATGAAAAAAAATAGTACCAAATGGGTACGCGGGTATGGGTATGGTTTTATAATATTCATACCCATCACCCTATAAGCTATATTTTTAGAAGTTTAAATCATTATTGCTATTATTGTAGATTAAATCATTGATGTATTATATTTGAGAGTTTATTTATATGTGTAATTTTGATCTTATGATTGAATGAGTGATTGATATATTTAGGTGAAACACTGTTTTTGTGGGGATAGATATACAGTTGTTATTTGTTAGTCTATTTTGTGTGTGGTGCCTATTGATGGGTATATTTTATTCTTATGGGTATAGGTTTGGGAGAAAAATGGTACCCGCATGTATATATGGGTTATCCGACGGTACGTTTTTTTTAACGGATATGGTTTAAGATAGTCAAACCCGATGAGTATAAATCCATTGCCATTTTTATCCATAATACAACACTACCATGCTACATAAATCACTACGTAGATACTTTGTCGGTGGAGTGATACCAATGCCACGGTGGTTTGGGCATAGGCATCATGGCTCATGGGGTATGAATGATGAGGTGACATTGTTCTTTTAGTTTGCATGTATTTTTCCGTTTTGAGAATAGACAATTACCTAAAGCTTATGACTTGCTTGTTGCTATGGTTTTGAGTTATGGTATGTTCGGATACTAATTAGATGAAATAAATATGAGTTAATTATAAAATTAATTGCATAACCCTTAGGTTAATTTATGAAACGAATCTATTAAGCTTAATTAATCTATCATTAACACATTTTACTGTAGCACAACATTGTCAAATCATAAACTAATTATGTATAATAGATTCATCTAGCGAATTAATCTAGGGATTTTGAAATTAATTTTCTAATTAGCTCACGTTTAATCCTTCTTATTAGCATTCGAACATCCGATTTAAGAGAGACTAAACTTTACCTCAATGAATTCAAACAGGACCTTAGCCGAAGAAAGGAGCGTGTTCATCCATATCTAATAACACTGTTTTGTACTGCCCGCCTAGAAAAATCCCCAATATAATGTTGTTACAGTGGCTAGCAAGAAAAAGTCAGCTCGATCTGTTTCAAAATATGTTTTTTTTCACTCTCGAAAGATATTAAATTACTGGCTAGCCGTAACGTGAGGTTGTACTTTGAGGCAGCGGCATATCCAACTTTTCAGGACAAGGACTGACGCAGGCCGCTGGTGATTAGACTTTGCATAGCAGATAGCAGGGCAATTTATATTTTCCATATCTCCCAGTTTCTCCCCATGAATTATTCAGCTAGAAAGACCCACGTACTTGCAGCAGCAGCAGGCGCAGTGTGGCATGCAAGCTGACTGTGACTGTGCCCGGCTCGAGAGAAAGAGGGAGACCGCGCGCATTCATGGCGGCCTCAGCTCTGTGCGAGAGAGAGAGGGAGAGGGAGAGGGAGAGGGAGAGGGATCAGAGATTCAATCAGACAAGTGTGGAGTCCGGGTCACGTCGTCGCTGGCTGGCCGGACTGCCGGCCGCGCGCGTTCTCCTCCTTCCTCGGCCGGCGATCGATCAGCGCGTCAAGGCATCCACGCGTGGCCACTGGCCACAGCCAACGGACGTTTGCACGCCCGATGAGGTGACCCGTCGAGCAGTTTGCACCGCGCTGATCTGCTGCTTTTGCACGCCGGATCAAGTTACAGTCACGCATACACCCACGTACCTATCGAACATTACACCAAATCATCCCCATCGATCCGGCCGTGTGTTCATCACAGTCGTCCCGGCCTTCCCTGACAGAGGCGATCGACCAGCTTCTTCCTCTTCCCCATGCCTGCAATAATACATATTCCAGGAGGCCGCCCCACATCGATTCCCTAGCTCTCACGCAACTTCTCTCGCCCTCGACCAGCAGGGAGACACGCGAGCTAGAGAAATAAAGCTCATCATTTGACACGAACGTCTCATGGTATGTGCGTGCAGTGCATGCAGCAGCTAGCTAGCTACCATGTACACATCTGATGTTCCATCCATCAACCTTGCCTAGACATATTTTTGTCGGCCATTCCACACCAGCTACCCCTTCAAGTGCGCCCAAAAAGTTGATCCCCGTCGATCTATCTCCTCGTGAAAAGAAGATCCCCAAGCTTTTGTTCTCTCTTCTCTCTCACAGATGTGTGCTTGTGTTTCCCTCTGGTTTCTTTTCATACAGGCTTGCACATGTAGCTAGGTCAAAGCTCCATGCAAGTTAGAACTCCATGTGTGTGTATGTGTGTGTGTGTGTGTGTGAAGCTTGGAGTGGAGATATATACGTCTTTGTTTTTGGAAGTATCTATAGCTACATAGTACACATAACCTTGCTCCTCCCTTTCCCTTTTTCTAGGGCAAACACACAGCTGAACATGTCTCACACAAACCCTTTCTATCTGCAGGGAGGCTGGCATGCATGCTTGCACAGGAAAGAACATAGTTACAGTAGAAACTTGACCGATACAGGATTGGGAAATTATTGTTTTCCACATGTAGACGAACACATGATGATAAAATTGGATCCATGCGTCCCAATTTAACGCTGCAAAGCTATAAAACCAGACAGAGCTTCAGTAACAGGTTCAGAATGAATTAATAAAAGAGCCATGGCAAAATTATCAAACGATAATGATGGAAAATGAGGAGAGGAGGTGATAATAATAGAAGAGGGTAGGCAATAGGATTTGGTAAAGTAATAGTGACAATCTTGTACCCTTGCTCAATACAGAGGAGGTCATGGTGTGGTGAAGCATGAGGTGACGCCGGTCACCGTTGGGTAGATCTTGGGATGACACCAATCACTGTTAATAGAGCTTGGAATGACAATGATAGAGATCAATCGGAGAGAGAAAGAGAAAAGAAAAGTGTAGAATTGTTAAGAATAGACACCGGGATGGGAGATGAGAATTTATAATAGTAGCGTGTGTGTTTTATAATAGTAGTATTTTTTACCCACCTAAATTTTCAAAAATTTCAAATGAGCCGGTCTTTATTGGCAGGTGACACTCGTCACTAGAGGTAGGTTTTAGTGACGGGAATCATCGAGGCTTGTCACTAAATACAGATTTAAAATTTGAAAGTTTAGAATACCTCATCAATGGCGAACATCATTGAGTACTGTTACTAAAATTATATATTAGTGACATGTATTTTTTATCTGTCACTAAAGCAATATAACTAAAGATCATTAATGTTAGTGTGTGTGGCGAAAGCATAGCCCATTATTATTTAACTACTCTCTACAGTGTTGTACTGTGTAGAAGGTACAACAAAATATACCGTTAGTTCATGCATTCTCGTTGGTTACTTGTCTAGACAAAAATTTGGGTGGTATGTAAATTACTAGTAATGCCTAATGCCTTCTCCACACGAATACATGCGCACGCACAAGCTTGCATTCACAGGCTCACAACTAGCCAATGTGCGCTTACAGTTACAGACCACTCCACTCTAGCTGAGGATGTATAAAAATCTAGACACGATCAATTGATATCATCCTAGCAAGCTACTAATACAGGGATGAACTACCAGATCACGTACGGAGTTGGACTAGTAATAATCAAGAAGAGAACAAGGGACGTGTACGTCCACGAGATGGAGACAGGCACCACCAACCCTAGCAAGCTAGCAGCTGTAGAACGTACAGTACATAGTACCGAGTGATCAAGACAATCATGGTGAGCAGCAGCAGCGAAATCGATGAGCAAGTCAGCTCGTATACGGTAGTAGTGTACACGGTTGGTACTTGGTACGTGCTTGCATTGCATATACAAGTCGCAATTAATTGAAGACGTCGAGCCGCGCGTACGTGGCGGTCGGTCGATCAGAGTGACATGGCAGCGGCGGCGGCGGCGGCGGAGGTGGTAGTGGAGTCGTGGTCGAGGTCGGAGACGGCGCCGTCGTCGTCCTCGTCAAGGGCGGCGCCGCCGAGGGCGCCGTGGCCACGGCCGAAGGCGCGGGCGTGGTCCTTGAGGGAGCGCTTGTGCTTGAACTCGGAGCCGCAGAGGCAGTACCAGAGCTTGCCGCAGTTCTTCTCGTGCGTGCGCCAGTCGCCCTTGACGGCGAAGGCCTTGCCGCACTTGCGGCAGAGGAATGGCTTCAGCCCGTGCTTCCGCTTGTAGTGCGTCTGCAGCGTCCTGAAGTCCTTGAGCGGCTTCGCCCTCGGGTGGTCGATGTTGTTCCGGCAGCCCGCCGCGCAGCAGTAGCACGGCAGCCGCAGCATCGCCGTCGGCTGGATCCCCCGCAGCGACTCCGGCCCCTTCCTGTACTGCGACCCATGCCCCCACATATGCATCTGCATTGCATGGCACTTTCACAGCTTCACATCATACGACCCCAACAATTGAATCACACAAGCACAAAGCACAAATCGATCAAGAGTTCAACACATAGCTACCAGTCTAGCTCAACTCCTGAAAAAGTGTCAGTATCTCTGTATGATCATATGCACGCAGCTATATTTATTTGCAGCTCGATGGGGTTTATTTCCATGCGAGCTACTCAGTGATAGTGATAAGCTCATCGATCTCCTTGCTCACAACTGAGTAGCTGACTTTCCGGCTTTCCTCATGCATGCAGCTAGCTACTAGCGGCCGCAGCTAGTGGCGCAGTCAGTGGGTGAAACCGGACAAGTCGCAAGAGTGCAGACGACTTTTGAGTTTTGACAGTGATCAGTGCTCGATCTACAGTACTGGAGTACATATGAGAGACCAAGCTGCTTGCTACCTGGTAAGTGGTAACCCATTGCTTGTGTGTTTGTGACTTTGTGTGTGAGAGAGAGATGGGAGAGAGTGTGTGTAGCATGTCTGTATCTGTGTCTCTATCATGCTTACAGTGAGTGTGTCAGTGACAGTGGAGGGCAAAGCTGCCGCAGGAGTACTGCAGATCTCTTGCAGTTCTTGGGAGAGCTAAAATGCCAGAGCAGCAAATCCCAATCCATTTCCTTAGCTTGATAAGTGAGAAAACAAGGAAGAAAAGCTTGGCGTGCAAAAGCTCATCTGAAAGATCTCACTAACCATAGTGGGCTGCTGGCTGCCTGTGAGATTCAGAAGAAGAAAGTAACACCTTACACCTGGCTCTGCCCTGCAGCTAGCTAAGCCTAAGCTAGCTTTTCCCCCATCAGATCATGTCATGCATGCATGCTAATGAGATCTCTTTCCATCCAAGACTCATCTAATCTTATAATCTGTGCATGCATGAATGAATGAATGAATACATGCATGCATGCAGACGCAAAGCTGGAGCGAAGAGATCTTCACTGGGATCTCTGCACCCCCACTCGCATTTCCAAAGAGCTCCAGAAAAGCAAGAGCTCGGCAGCTCTCCCAGCAGAAAAGCATAAAAGTGGCATGCCTGCATGCATGGCTGGCTAGCTGCCTCTGCCCATATCTGTCTTGTTCAATCACACGAAAAGGCAGGCAGCCCACTGTGGCAGTAGCCCTTCCATCTTCCTCTTCAGCTCTATCTCCGGGCTCCGGCCACCACGCCCAGTGACCAGACCAGACATCAGCACGTGTATACGTGTATCTAGTACGAGTACTGCTCTAGCTTGCCACTAGTTTGCTGCTAACTCCGTTAGTAAGCTTTCATCGTCCCAAGTATTATACTTAAGATACTACAAGCTTTACTGCATGATCTATAATCGCCTCTAACATAAGAAGCTAAACCGAAAGGTACGAGCTAGCACTTCAACCGTTTGTTTCATATATGGTCAAAGTTTCATGGACCCAACCGAGCAAAAGAACAAAAGTTCATCAGGAAACAGACGAGCCGATATGATGCACATATGTAGCATGCTGTGTTACATTTGTTTTTTTTTCAGATAAGAGTTAAGAGGTTTAGTTAGCAAAAGTTGAGATTTTTTCAGGGCAATCGGCTAACTGCATGCGTAGGGAATTTTTTCAGATAAGTTGAGATTTTTGTTGGAAAATGGAAGCTAAGAAAGCATGCGTTAATGGGATCGAAGGGGTACTAGAATATATGTGCAGTGTTCGTCCGCAACTGTAGAAATTTGCATATATAGCTGGTACGTGATTGCAATTAGGATATGTTTGTATGCTGGGAGAAAACAATAGCTGCTCCAAAATTAAATTATTTATGTCCCAACAATTAATAAACGGGATCAATTTGTATATCTACATGAAGACGACAATTATTAGGCGATATATACTGTTAGTCTGTGACGACAAAGAAGGGGAACGCTGAATTAATGAGAGGATTACCAGCCGGCTATGTTTGGGGATCATGCATGCATATATACATGTTAATTAATTTTCATATAATTAACTAGGTTGTTCGATCGATGAGAATTGCAACAAAACTAAACAAGAACCCCACAAAGAAAATATTTTTTCAAGGGAAAGAGAGAAACTAGAAGGATTAGCGATCTAGAGGACTAGAGCAAGCAAGAGTAGAGCATGCAAGAGCAAATAGCAGGAGAAGAATTGAATTGACCTGCATGTTGTTGTATCGGTTGAAGGTTTTGAAGCAGACGGGGCATGAGAACTGCGTCGGCCCGATCAGGATCTGCGACGGCGTCGGGATCCAGTACTGCCCCTTGTTCAGCCGCCCGATCGGCGTCGACGCGAACCCTAGCGGCGCCAGCGCATCGGCCTCGCCGTCGCCGTCGTCGCAGTACCGGCTAGCGCCTCCGACGTCCTCCTCCTCATCATCATCCCGCGCGGCGGTGCTCCTGGCCGCCGAAAGCCCCGAGATGAGGTCGGCCGCGTCGGCGCTCGGCAGGCCGATGTGCAGCGCGACCGTGACGTCTCCCTCCGTAGCACCGGAGCCGCCCTCCACGTCCATCGGGTCTCCCGTCGCCTTGGAGTTCAGGTCGGCGAAAAGCTGCCCCGGCCGGCGCCGCCGCAGGTGGTGGCTATTACTACCGCTAGCCGGGCCCGGCACCTCCTCATCTTCCTCCTCCTCCCCGCCGTCGTCGCCTCCGTCAGGACCCCTCCGCCGCCGCATCTGCTGCCGCTGCGCATAATCTTCCTGCGGCCGCGGGCCGCGCGAGGCGGGTGTGAGCGAGAGGAGGGGCAGGGCTTCCCGGAGCGGAGGCGAGGGCGGGGCAGGCGGCATCGCGGCGGCGGCAGCAGGCGCCGCCGCCGTCGTGAAAAACGACGGGATAGAGTAACCACACCCTGGCGGGTACGACGCCGCCGCGGCGTCGGCGGCGTCGAAGCAGTACCGGCGGCGGTGGTTCTTGAGGAAGCTTGTGTAGTAGGGGCTCTCCATGGCCGCCGGCAAGCAAGCGAGCTAGGTAACTTGCGCCTCTTGCTCTAGCCAAGCCAAGCCAAGCTAAGCTAAGCTAAAGCTAGAGAGAGACAGAGATATATACAGCTTGTGAGCTGCTGTGTGGTGGTAGTTGGCGAGGGTTATTATAGGCGGCCGCGTGCATTTGAGGAGAAGAAGATTGAGCAGTAGACAGTAGTGACAGTATTTACAGTGGGGTTTAGCTAGGGCATGCATGCATGGCAGGACGATCTGATCGTGTTCCAGCCGATCGAAGAGAGAAACTACTACCAGTACCACTAGCTAGGGTATCAGATCGATGCGTGTGTTCTTGTGTTTTTTTGGAAGATTTTGCATCTGGTTAGATGGGCGTGTTCTTTCAGTGCAGTGGTACTGTATCTAGTCTAGCTGCAGCTTGCTTCGGTTTTCATTAATTGCAGGATGATTTTACTGCGACGCGTTTTTCTGGATACATTTATAAGTAGTTTGAACAAAAGCATTTTGACATGAGGAAGCCCGGTTGAAAAGATGATCATCGGTGCAAGCCTAGCTACAACGAACTGATACATAGATGGTATGTATGTACATGCATGTACTGTGTTTATATGTTTGGTCTGTCTGGTCTTTAAATTTTGATGGAGAAATCTTCCTTTCGGGTACTGTTGATCCTTGTAGTACACATTAGCATTTCGTTAATGTCAATTCGTTTTCTTTGGACCCACAATTAATTGACGGATTAATGATGCTGTTGTTTAAAGATGCGCTATATATATCTAGCTCATGTCGAAAAGCAAATAAGGAACACATCACCAATAAATCTCATTCTAGGGCCAATCAAGTTGCTCCGACACTTTAATATAACGCGGATTAGATCTTTTGAAATATATATATATATATATATATATATATATATATATATATATATATACGGGAGCGTTATTCTACATTACGTGTGTAGAATAGCTATTCTACACCGACCATTTTCAGTAGTATATTTTCTCAGTAGAATAGCAATTGAGTACTATTTTTTTAGTGTATATATATATACAAATGCTATTATACACCACGGGTGTAGAATAAATATTCTACTGAAAAATCTACTACTAAAAAAAGAGTACTCTACTGAGAAAATGTATTACTGAAAATGATCGGTGTAGAATAACACTCCCGTGTATATATATAATATCTATTCTACACCGACCACGGGAGTACTACTTTTGATAGTAGATTTTCTCAGTAAAATAGTTATTCTACACACGTGATGTATGATAACATTTGTATATGTGTGTGTATATATATAAACTTGTATTACAGACATTCGTTTGTATAAATTTAACATGCCACTATATTATTACAAGAACACATCATTATTGATACTGGTTGAAAAACAGTATCATTTTTGCACGACCAACATTTGTTACAAAATATAAGGCGCTTATATTATTAATAGAAAAGGTAGTATTTATAATTTTAAAAAATAATTAAGAATAAAACTTTTATGTTTAGTGCAAGCCATGAAAAAATCTACTGTTTTTTCTTAAATATACCCATAAAGTCAGAGATTCTGATTTAAATAATTATTTTGCTAAAGATTTCAATATTTTGGATTTTACAGCACATAACAAAATTTTCTCCTACAAACTATAATCATACATATAGTAAGAGACGAAAATAATGCATGTAAAATGTGACATGAATTGATTTTTCTTTTGAAAATTATGTTTGCATGCGATGTAATTTTGCTTTGCACGTATATATATGACCTCAAATAATAATAATGATCTATCGAAGGCCAAAAACTGAATGGAAAAATATTTCTTATGCAATGAAAATGTACCTTATTAATTTCAATGACATTAAGCGAATTGAATAATAATTATACTCCGATATATATAATGCAGGCGAATAGTAGATGGTAAACACCGAGACAAAATACAGGTGCACATTTTTTTTTATTTCTGCATGTGTAATTGAGCTGAGACTGACCATATCCTGCTCATGAAATTTTCATGGGCCGGTTATCTAAGGCTGTTCATATCAGATTTTTTACTGACATTATATTAAATTAATGAGAGAAGAGAAGTATATCTTCATGATATGGTGCTAACTTATTTCCAAGATGGATTAAACGAAATGAAACGCCTACTGCGAGCTAAATTGTTTCATCGGAGAGATAATATTTAATTCAGTTGCAAAACATTTAATTATATTAGTTAGTCTACGAAATAGTGAAATAAAACTCTCCACCAAAAAATGATATTTTATTCAGTTGTAAAGCTGATGTGGCCTTCTAGAAAACAGTATTTTACTGTACCATGTAACCACACGATTAACCGCGATGCATATATAGAAAATCACTATTTACGGTAGAGATATGGACAAGATATATAGTAGTACGTAGGTCACATTAATTAACTAGCTAGAGAGAGAACGAATTCATCAATTAAGCTAGGGGGCCAAGGCTAAATTAATAATGTACGTGGTTTTTACGCCATCCGATCGAAAGCAAATACGGGTTGTTCTTACATGCATGCATGGACCATTTTGAGATCCATGTAAATGATCGAGGCCCGGATCATATCGGAGACGACATGCATGGCAGCACATACGATTCGCTTCGATCGCTAGCTAGCTACAGAAATTGTATGTATCATCATATATATATATATATATATATATATATATATATATATATATATATATATATATATATATTGCATAAAAAGCAGTGAAATTCACGCATGTCACCAGCAGATTCATCGCTCATCAGTTTTCTGTTGTTTGCATACACTACTGTAACATGCGTGCATGTTACAAACTCTACCTCCGTGTAATAAATTATATAGCTGCCTATAATTCATCTGTAAAATTTTATTACACTGTATGGTGAGTTTCATAACACTGTTTACTAGAAGACGACATCAGCTTTGCAACTGAATGAAATACACTTTTTCAGCGGAGAGTTTAATTTCACTATTTCATAGGCTAACCAATGTTATTAAATACTTTGCAACTGAATTAGATATCATCTCTCTCCGATAGAACGATTTAGTTCACAGGAGGCGTTTCATTTCGTATCTTTAATATCATATCAGAAAAATTCTAATATATCATGTTAATTAATATTATAAAATCCAGTAAAACCTCATGAAAACTGTGAATAGATTAATGATAGTAACAAAGGACGATATGACTGCATTCATGGTTGTGCTACAAATGACATCGTCTATAACTCTCTATATATTTAACCTAATTGCTTCGTGTACTCATGCATGCACTTAATTTGCTACTCCATATGCTTGGTCTTTGCTGTGCTCATCAACTCTGCAAAATAATATACCTTTAACACCTGAAAATTAAGAAGAAATAAACTAGAAAACGGCTATTAATTAATCACAATTCACAGATGATGGCATGCAGCAGGAATATTCAATGTAGCATTAAAGGAGATCGAACTGTACTACTGTTGAGCTAGCAGCTAGCCGGCATTAGCAGCAAGTTACTGTTGAATTAGCTAGATGTCCCGTGCAGTTCCTGTAGGTCGATCGATCCAAGATTGTGAGTGATGAGAGAGAAACCTAGGGTTCATCGTTCATGCGTCGATCTCAACTTCTCAAGCCAAGCAAGAAATCTGTGACCATGCGTGAACACGTACATACCCTTCGTGTTCAATAAATTAATATGCATGCATTGATTGGAAACTATAGGATTTAATCATATATAGTTGGGGTTCTTGATAACCGGAATTAACTTAGCTCGGTAGCTAATAATTATTAGGAGTTGCACGCGTACAAACACTAGATCGAGTACTGCACGAATGGCAAAAAACTTTGCAGATAGAGATAGCTAGTCTAATTTAATACACTCCCAAATTAATTAAATTAGTTAGTTAAAGCATGTGTACTTCTTCTAATATATATATATATATATATATATATATATATATATATATAGCTTGAAAAGATTAAGTAATACAGTTGATGAAATGATTTTAAATTTGGAAAATCACAGGCTGAAGAGACCCACTTGGCTCATAGAGTCATAGGACCACCGTTGACTGGTCAATCCCTACTGTGTACGTTGCGTATACACAGTATTCCCATGGTATTCTTGCATTTATTTTTCTATATATATAACAAGTTATACGTTGCGTACGCACCATCCCATATCCAAAATTTCAATGCCGTCATTGTTTATCCAAGATTAAAAAAAACAGCTTACAAAACGTCAAAAAAATTACTGACATGATACTCACGTGTACAAACGGCCGTATAATAAAATACACTTCATACGCCCTAAAAAATACTTAGTTTTTAGTCTTTAATTTTTTTCAAAATACTTTGGGCCTATTTTTATAGCTAGAGATTTTTAGCAGCCAGCCGATCTGAATATTTGATTGATTAGTTTAAGTAGGTGGTATGAGAATACAGAAGCTGATATTTCTTAGGGTTTTAGATTTTAATTCATTTCTAAACTTTACTGTTATTGATTTCTATAATCGGGTGTAGCTGGCACAAGCCAAAAAACAGAGCCTTTTATTTGTAAACCAAAGTATGAAAATAACAGTATATGACTTGAGAACATTCCGTGACGATTCTGAGGAACTCCTTGACCGACAGTTTTTTACATATATATATATATATATATATATATATACTCTCGATTTGTAAATTATAAAGTTTTGTTCTTTCATTGTTTTTACATATCACATAATAGTACGTTCTACTTTCTTTTTCAAAAAAAAAAACATAATAGTACGTTCTACTTTCTTATTAGTAATGATCGAGTGAACTTGTTATCTTCTACTTTCAACACTAATTTAGGGTCTATTTGGATCTAGGGGCTAAAGCATAAGAGCTAAAATTTAGTCACTTTTGAGGCTAAAAATCCAAACAGCAAGGCTAAAAAGAGGCTAAATTTTTTTAGCCCATTAGCCCCCAAAGAGGAGGCTAAAATGCCCTTTTTCCACTCATACACAACAATAAATGAGTGATATTTCAGTCATTATACACAACAATAAATGTTTTAGCTCTTTTTTAGCCCTTCGATCCAAACAGGGGTGACTAAAATTTTAGCTCATTTTTTGTCACTTTGTTTTAGCCCTTTGGATCCAAACAGACCCTTAATTATCAAGGGCACGCATATATGCATCTCAAAATCGAAAGCCTTGGTAGTAATTTGTAATGATAATTAATTGGGCGATTAAGAAGCTGTAGACAAATCGAATTGTCAGGGTGGAGCATTCAATAAATCGAGTGCCCACAGTACAGTAGTGCATGCTGCATATAGGTGGCCATGTCGTCCTATCTACAACTGTTGCAATTAATTAGCAGCAGGCAGCTGGGCGCGATCCATGTAGTAGTGTGTACACCTAGTAGCCGGTGGGGATTTTAAGAGGTAATTGATCCGGCCGGCCTCACCAACACATGCGTCTTATCACATGCTGATACGTCGCCGCTGCTAGCTAGTGTGCCCACTGCATACGTACCAGCTGCTAAAAGGAGACCGTGTGATCAATCCGGCATTCATTCTATGCTTTGCCCGTATGCCTTCACTGCAACACTCGCATTATAGCTTCCTAGCTATCTCCTGTATTTTCTAATACTTCCTCCTTCCCATTATCTCCATCATCTAACAACTTGATACGATGACCAAGACGAGGGATATGGAGCTTAAATTCTCTTCGTATGTTGTGTTTCTTGCTTTGTTTTTCCGCACTCTCAACCTACATGTGCATGTGACAATGTGAAGTACTAGTAAAATACTCCGTAAGAAACAAAAGCGGAAGTCAAAGCTATGCATGTAGACTCTAAATCAATTCACACATAATATGGTGTGCTGCTTTAATGACTCAACTATTAGATGATGTAGATTGTAGAAAATCTGAAAAACGCTTAGATGATGGAGATAATGAGAAAGAGGGAGTATGTCGTAAGATTAAGCGAGGCTTCGAATGTCATATAATATTATAACCTAAGATCAAATTTGATATTTTATACTACAGTAGATTTGTAGAGTGTTATTGAGATTCGTTGTATTATGAAATGTCAAAACTTGTTATAGGTTGTAATATTATGAGACGAAATGAGTATTATATTTGAGACGGAGGAAGTACGTTGGCTTATCTATCTAAATATTTATTCTAATTTTTTCATGTACATTGTTTTGATCTGATATATAAGATTTGCAAATTTTATTATCCATATTTATTCTATTTTTAAAAATAAATTGATTGTTTATGAGAATAGTAATGTTTACATTGATAAGATAAACATGAGAGAAAAGATAAAAAAACTATATAGGATTTCTAAAACAACTTATATCTAGAAAGTACTCATGATTAAGATGTCTAAAATTACTTACATAATGAATAAGGAAATTAATATCAATATCAATATCAATATCAATAGGAAATTAATTAAACGTCTTGCTTAGAATTAATGGTGGCGCCATGCATGAACATCCACTCGCAAAATACACGGCGTGAATTGAAGGCATGAATGAGGTGAGGTAGAGGATCTGAGCAGACAGAGTGGGTTCAAGGTATAAGCAATAAAACACCCAACAGTGGTGGCATTCAATGGGAAATAGTGGCCGGAGAAGAAGGGACGACGTGGTGTGATGCGTGCAACAGTGATGTGGTTGCACGGTAGCTACCTAGCTAGTGCCACCCCCCTGCATTCAATCACAGGCATGCATGGTTGGAAAGGGAGACGTGACGACGACACCAATGCAATCCACCTCCAGCAGCCACAGCCAGCCCTAGCTAGCGCCGATATCACGATACGTCCCTCTCACACCGTCCCAATCCTGCAGCCACGAATGCACACACACTCTCCTGGTTTCTTCGCTCGCTTCTCCCCCGGCCAGCTAGCTCGTACGTACGTACGTACGTATAGCTCCTGCTGGCTAGCTGCCTCCCCTGCAAATCGGTTTCTCATGTGAATTGGATCGATCTGGTCCAAGATGTCTAATCAACTAGTGTGTTGTGTGTATATGTAACCATCGGTCGTCGCCCTGTCCTTCAGGGCTGCGTAACTACTAGCTGCTTGCTGCTTTGCGCTTAGACTGAACATGCATGCATGCCAATACAATCTTGTCGGTGTCGACACGACAAAGTGGCCTGATAGTTACAAGCTAGAAATAACCATGCATATGTGATAATATTCCCCAGCTAGCTAGCAAGTAGCAAGCTCGCCCATGCCACTGACCAGCTACCCATAACGGCATCATCCATCCAGCAGCATATCCAGCATCCTCTGATCTGCTAGCTCAGCTCGGTCACAACGACGACCATGCATGTCCATGATGATCAGTTGCTGCTGAACACGCATGCATCATACTGAAATCGACTGAATCTTCAGCTGCATCGATCGACTTTACTCTCACTGCTTCGTCTTCCCAGATCCTCTTTCGCTGCCTCGGACAAGGGGCATGCATATATGCATGCAGCAGCCAGCAAGCACGTACGTACGGCACGGTGCGCGCGGCAGCAGCGGCGGTACATCAGTACGTACTACGTAGGTGCGCCATTAATACGCTTGGAGCTAGCTTCCGATTTATACAGATCGGTGGAGGCGTGCGTATATGTATATGCAGCCCGAGGAGGCAATTCAAGCTGCTGGCTGCTGCCCCCACAGACACATCAATTATATAGGATCTACAGTATCGAGATCAGCAGACAGAAGGAACAGATCGATTATGTGGGGGGAGAGATTGAAGTCATCGACAGAAGAGATAGAATAGCTAGAGGTTTCATTGGTGCATAAATTTGCTACAGCTTACCTTCTTATTACTTCCTCCTGTACTCGATCTGCTAGCTGTTGCTGTGTGCTGCGATGGACCACAGACGACATATTTTTATCCATTTTTTTCTACAAAATGGATAAAAATCCGATCTTTACATCTAAAGTAGGTTTATACAGCCAACAAACTAAACAAAACCATCTTACAAAAACACGTATGTAACTTGTTAAACCAACTCTCAAACAAAATAAGACAGGATTGATCGGCTAAACCGTACGTCGGCGCCTGCCGCACCCGTTCGGGTTTGGGAATCCACTGCACGGCGCGTGACGACGACGATCGATCGACCGGGCCGTCCGTCGTCGTCTCGGCCGGCGAGAACAGCGGAAAGGGCGCAGGAGCACCAATACCGCCGAGACCGCGCGTCCGGTACGGTCCTCGTGTCGCGGGGCGTCGCCGGCCAGCCGCGCGCGCGGCAGCCGGCAGCAGGGCATGGCGCGGCGCCTCCTCCGAGCTTGCTAATCGATGTGTCGGCATGGGCCGCACCGCACGCCGCGCTCGCCCACTCCAGTTGACGAGTTGGTTCTGGAGATCGAGATCGACCAACCATCTCACATCGATCGTGGAAGGCATTATATCTAAAATTGAGAAAAAGTTGGGGCAGCATGGTTTTAATTAATATAATGCTTATTTAAGTAGCATTTCAATGTATTCTGCAGGGTGTTTTTGTTGTCAGGAAAAACCATTCAAAGATGTCTTAGGTGTAATTTCTTTTGAGAATGTCTCGAGAATAAGAAAAATATCATACGATGAATTGACGGACATTGTGTGCTCCGAAGAACAAGGGGATGGGGTTTGTAGATATTAGGCCTATCAATCAAATCTTCTTATGTAAATAGATCTACCATTTAAAAAATAGTCATCCCGGCGGTTGCTATGTTGCTATGACATTTTAAGGAATAAATATAATTTGGAGAGGGTCTTTTTCCAATCAAAAGAGCGCGGGGTCTTTTTTCTGGAAGAGTTTGCATAAAAAGATCTGCAAGAATAGGGTTGTGGTTATGAGGTTAGAAATGGTATTAAAGTGTCCTTCTGGCATGATGTGTGGTGTGGGGATGTCCCTTTAAAAATCAGATTCCACAAAATCTTTAACATTTGTTACTACACTGATCTCAAAGTTGCGAAAATGGTTGCCAGAGTCCGTGATGGTCACTTACTTAGAAGACCTCTCAGATTAGAGACTTTGGGGGAAATGGTATGAACTTTGTAATGTGATCGATAACATTGGGAATATCAATGGGCGAGATAGAATAAGGTGGCTCATTGACAAAAATGGTTTCTCCACACTCGATTTATAGAATGATGACTGACCGGGTTAATAGATACAGAGAATATGAGAATTTGGAAAAGTGTCATGCTTTTAAAAGTTAAGATCTTCACTTGGCTAATGCTGAAAGGGAGAATCGAAGTGGGAGAACAATTGAAACCCGGAAAATGGGAGGGGATCCTAATTGCAAACTCGGTGAATAAATAAAAATTGTGGATCACTCGATTTTGAACGTAACCTTGCACGATTCTTGTGAGTATTTGGGATAGATTCACTGGATTGGAATATACTAGCTTAGTGCTTAATAGACGAGGTTTTGCTGATATGTTGAGGGGATTTATAGATTAGAAAAGAGCTCAAGTAGCTATTCAAATTTTAGGAGTTGGGGCTTGGTCTTTACAGTTTTTGAGGAACAATTTTATTTTTCAAAATAAACTTTGCTCTAATAATTCTCCATCTCACCCAGTGGCTTCAACTGGTGCCAGCTCGGCTGAGTGAAGAAACATGTCAAGATGTTTGGGCTTGCTCGGTTGGGTCCTAGATGTAGAGACCGTATCCCTAGTATACCTTGTTATTTTTGTCACGGTTGTGTTCTGCCTTTCCTCTAAAAAAACTCACATCGATCGACGACGATGTTATGCCCCTACCCTACCAATGCAAGTTATGGGCTTGAATGCTTTGATGCTAACCACGAACGGTCCAGCCATACATCGAGTCTGCCCAATATCCTTTCCAGTGGACCAAACTGATGCTCTATTCTCTTTTCTCAAGCCCAGAAGAAATATTGTTTTTAATCCAATGTGCAAATCTAACATTCGATGCAAAAAAAACATTATTATACGGAGAAATTTGATAGTTTATTATCATTGATCTAAACAGTCCTAACTGTCATTGTTTCAAAGTGATATTACAATTAATTTGTTATGTCGAAGAAGTTACAACTTATCAAATTTTTCATTATACAGGGGATCGATGCAATTACTGACCAAACTGACACTATAATTTTTAATCGCAGTATGCTTATGGAATTTTTGGTAACAAATGCTAGATCTGTAATTTGGATTAAAAAGTAATACTTACAAAATTCCCAAATTATCTGAAAATTACTACGGCAAAAGGATTGCTTTTTAATAATTATTCAGAATACCAACTCAATCTTTTCTCTGCTCGCTGTTTTTCTATTTTGACTACTATCCTCCTTCTAAAGCAAAATGTCACATATACTTTTTCTGTTTTGAATTACAAGTCGTTTTAAGTCAAAATTTTCTAACTTTAGCTAAATTTAAATAAAAATGCATTAACAACTACAATATCAAAAAAACAGTATTAAGGTATATTTCACGGTGGATTTAATAAACATACTTTGACGTTGCAGTTGTTGATATATATTTTTTCTATAAAAACAATTAAAATTAAAGAAATCTGACTTGTTAAAAAATAACGGTTTATGATATGAAACAGATAATTTTTTAAATAATAATTTTTAATATAAAATTTCAAATTTGTATGTCAGTTTTAAAAAAATATAAAAATAAGTACCGGTCAACACTTGTTCGGCCGACTGGTGCTACGTAACGCCTAGTCGGCACTTGGTTGACCGATTGGTGTCACGTCAGTACCAGTCGACCGATCAAGTGCCGACTAGGGCGCACCAATAGCTCTTTACACCAACTGGCGCTACGTGAGCAGAAGTCAGCCGTTGAACCGTCGACTCCTGCTGACGTGGCGCCAGTCAGCCGAAAAATGTCGTTGCACGCCATGGCACCTAGTCGGCACTTGGTCGGTCGGCTAGCGCTGACGTGACACTAGTCGGCCAACCAAGTGTCAACTGTTACCTATTTTATAATTGTTTTCAAACTGTCATACAAAATTGATTTTTTTTTAAAAAACATTATTTCAAAAAAAAATGTGAAACAGATTGGGTATTAAAAGTTAATGGTTACCACTGTATGCTTTTCGGCTTGGCATAATTTTTTCCTTAGAAGGCAGGTGGTTTTTAGGCTGTGTTTGGTTGAGCTGTGGCTGTGGGAAAAAGCTGCTGTGGGCTGTGGGCTGTGAAAAAGCTGCTGTGGGAAGTCAGCTGTGGAAAAGCTGAAAGTCGTTTGGCTGAAACGACTGTGGAGAAGCTGCTTTGAGCTGTAAGCTGTGTAAAAAATATGTAATGTCTGTTTGTATTTCAAATGTTGATTATATATAAAATGGTTATAAAATATTATGACAATAAATAAATCACATATAAATAGGAATTTTAGAAAAGGAAATTAATAATTATGTGTCTGCTCTTCAAGCAATAACTCATCTAAAATTTTTTGTAAGGGACTCAGACTCAGGTCTCACAGGGCCATCAGGTAATTCAGAACAAGGTCAAAACTTTGCTGAATACGCATATCCGATTCCCCCTTCGCTATGCTTAAACCATCAAGAGTGTCATTGCTATCCAAATTGTAACAAATGGAAGTAGAAGTGAAGGCATCACTCTTGGGGAAGCATTTGGCAGCCATGGATATGCATCTGGTGGTGGCATGACACAGTTGTCACCATTGAAGTATATGCGTCTTGGGAAGGCCCAGCCTTTCTGAAAACAAGGAACTGTTAATGTCTGAAAACAAGGAATGGAGTTCTCACTTATTACTCCATATGGGTTCAGAGATTTGTAGTTGAAGCTGAAAATAGTTGTCAGATTGTCAAAACTAGGATGCTGTGTAACCAGGTTCCACTGAGAGTAGTTCATCCTGTAGTTGAAGTTTGTCACTGTGATCTTGACCCTCCAGTACTGCTTGTAGTTGAGACGACGGCAGCAGCGCGAGGCGGCGGCTGCAGCGGGAGGCGGCAGCGCGAGGCGGCCGCTGCAGCGCGAGGCGGCCGCGGCGGCGGCGGCCGCGGAAGGCGGCGGCGGCGGGTCGGCGACGGCGGCGGCGGCTCGGCGACTGCGGGAGGCGGCCACGGGTTGGAGGAGGAAGCTCACGAGATTTTTTTGACGGGAAGCTGCCAAAAGCAGGGTGGAATAGGCTTTCTCTTTTACACTGAGTGAAAAGCTGCTTTTGAGAAAAGCTGCTGTGAGTAGTATACCCCTTTGGTTGAGCTTCTGGCTTTTAGGAAGCAGAAGCTGCTTCCAAAAGCTCAACCAAAGGGACCCTTAATTAGTTTGATTTTAGCGGTTTCTTCGTCACTTCAGCCGCCTAACTCTCTTTTCACGATCGTCCAATTCAGGTAAAAAGTCTAGCTCAAATCATATTTAAGTCCATGTTTTAAAATTCACAGTTGGCCATGAATTTTAATATATACTGACGTGCAAACTCTACATGTTGACTAATTGCACATACACAAATCAAATTATAAGAAATGGCTACAAGAGATAGATTAATATAATATCCAGTTTTTAATGATCAAATTCCTGCATTGGACATTGAAAAAGTCACAAATTACTTGTTTATGAACATGTTGAGCATATGACTTTTGAGAGGGAAATTTAACTATTTGCCACCCTCTTCGTTGTCACCTCTTCAAATACCACCCTCTTCGTTGCAATTATTTTTTTGCCACTCTCTTCGTGAGCTAATTAATTTTTTGTCATTCGGTGTCCAGTCACTTACCACGTCATCTGCCACATCACATTTTTGCCACCTCACGCTGCCACGTCACCTTCTTATTCTTCCTCCTCCTCCTCTTCTCTCTCACCCCAACTCCTCACGCCAACCGGCCGGCGGCCGTCGCCTACCGCCGCCGCTGCGCCCCTGTCCCCTCCGCCCACCACCGCCGCCGCGCCCCTGCCCCCTCCGCACGCCGCCACCCCGCGCGCCCTATCCCCGCTGCCCCACGTCCACCGCCACACGCCGCCACGCCAGACCCGTGCGCCCCTATCCCTGCCGCCCACCGCCGCCCCACGCCCTCCGCCGCACGCCCCTGCCCTCTCCGCACGCCATCGTCCCGCGCCCACCGCCGGAGGCCCCCGCCGCCCACCGCTGCCGCCGCGCCCCTGCCTCCTTCGCCCACCGCCGCCGCCGCGCCCCTGCCCCCTCCGCACGCCGCTGCCCCACGCCCTCTGTCGCGCGCCCCTACCCCCTCCGCACGCCGCCGCCCCGTGGCCACCGCCGAAGCCCCCCCCCCCCCCCCCCCCCGCCCCGCGCTCACATGATCGGCGGTGGTCGGCCGACGTGAGAAATTGGGTGAGAGAGAGGAGGAGGAGGAGGAAGGTGACGTGGCGGTGTGAGGTGGCAAAAATGTGATGTGGCAGATGACGTGGCAAGTGACTGGACACCGAATGGCAAAAAATTAATTGGCTCACGAAAAGAATGGCAAAAAATTAATTGCAACGAAGAGGGTGACATTTGAAGAGGTGGCAACGAATAGGGTGGCAAATAGTTAAATTTCCCCTTTTGGGATACAGCTAGAGATTTAATAATTTGCTGCTAAACAGTCTCAAGTGTCAAAGTGGACAAGAATGATAGATATAATTTCTTTTTGATTTGAAGTATTTACACAAAGCAATCGGTGTTCGTTTGGAGGAAGAACAAATTAATAAAATTAAAGCAACCTCGTGGAAAGAAGAGAAAGAAGTAGGGTGTTCTTGAGTTCATCGCGTGCCATGGTTTCGCCCTAGTCTAGTACGACCAGCGCCTGCGACTTCCAATGCTTGGCCTTCTCGAAGCCGTTGATGTTGTACTCGAAGTCGTTGATGGTCATGTCGATCTCCTCCTCGGTGTTCATGACGAAGGGGCCGAGCTGCGCCACGGGCTCGCCGATGGGCTCGCCGGCGATGAGCAGGAACCGGAGAGGCTTGTCGGAGTTGTTCCACACCTCGACGCCGTCGCCCTGCTGGCCGAGCAGCAGCAGGTGGTGCGGCCCGGCCTTGTCGCCGCCGCCGAACACGCCCTCCCCCTCCAGCACGTACGCGAACGCGTTCCACGCCGCGCACACCGGCTGCCGCGCCACCGCGTGCGGGCGCAGCGTGAAGTCCAGGTACATGGTCGGCGTCCGCGTGAACACCGGCGACTGGGCGCCCATCGACTGCCCGGCGATCACGCGCACCGTCACGCCGTCGCGCGACGCGCACGCGATGTCCTTGCTCTGCATCTCCTGGTACCTCGGCTCGATCCTGCACACCATTCCCAACACACACGACACGTCAACAACCACGGCGCCATCTCGCGGCCACATTTAGGTCAAAAATCCAAAAACGACAGATCGAGATGCTCACATTTTGTTGTGCGAGGAGAGGTTGACCCAGAGCTGGAGTCCCTTGGACGTGCCGGGCCCTGCCGGCATCTCCGAGTGCACGATGCCGCGGCCGGCCGTCATCCACTGCACGTCGCCGGCCTTGATCGTGCCACGGTGACCCTCGAAGTCCTCGTGCGTCACGGCTCCCTGAAAACATCGTCATCCCGGTCATGCCATCATCCATGTCATCATCGTCTTGCTTCCTAAAGAAAAAAAACCGCTGCTTTCTGATTCTTTTTACACGGCGTGGCTTGACCAGGGATCACTGTGTGATCATGAGTTCAACGTGTGGCCGTTGATCAATTTGAGCGAGGAAAAGTATAGGCGACGCGAGGTTGTTGACGCGGGGAGGGAAGGCTACCAATACCAACCAAGGGACCCATTTGGATCGGTGGACGAATTCTTCGATTTGACGGGAAGAAAAGCTACTCTGAATTGCTAACGCTGACAAATGAAACGCGTTTCTCGATCAGATATTCCGGGGATTGGTCTGGCTGCAGAAGCTGCAAGGAATTTCCATTGCTGCTGGATTGCTCTGGTTTGTTCTTATCATCTAGCTGTTCTACTGCCAGTGAACATGATGCATACCTCGAGCATGTAGGTGACGGTCTCAAAGCCTCTGTGCGGGTGGTCAGGGAACCCAGCGGGAGCAGAAACTGCAAGCAGTTTGAACAGGAAGAAGGATCAAAATGCAATCTTTATCACTCCGGGTCGGGTTTCCGGTCAAATTATCATCAGAGCGGAGGCCGGGGGGGCCTGTGGAATCTGAGACTCACCTGAGAACTCGTCGAGGACGAGGAATGGATCCAAGTACCTCAGCTCAAACCTGCAAACACATCCAAGCAAGCAGGGGATCCTCCTCCGATCAGCAACCGAACGGCGCAGGAGGGGGGCTGCATGCACGCGAGCCTGAGAACGAGACGCACCTCCCGATGCTGCGGCGGACGACGGCGCCGACGCCCTCGTGCTGCGGCCGTGCCAGGAACTTCCTCACCACCTGCCGTGTCTTCTCCATTGCCGCCGACGTATGATATACCAAACCCAACCAGCTGGCCGTCCTTGCCGGCGAGGCGGCGATCAGCTCGCGACTCCTTCCAAATCCAATCTCCTCCTGCAGCGACGCGCCTGGTAGCAGAGTACTGCAGGCTCTGTGTTTCGGGGGGCGC
This sequence comes from Zizania palustris, assembly GCA_019279435.1. NCBI lineage: Eukaryota > Viridiplantae > Streptophyta > Magnoliopsida > Poales > Poaceae > Zizania > Zizania palustris. The sequence continues at coordinate 24,922,401 of JAAALK010000287.1, read as the reverse complement.
TCTTATATAGAAGATTCCGTTAAGCCCCGAGCCCCGAGATGACGACGCCGCTGCTTGCCTCTCCCTTCCAAAAGTCTTCTTATCGAACGCTCGCCAGCTGCGGCTGCTGCTTGCCGCCGGTCACGCTGACGCCATGATCACGCGAGCGAGCCAGCCGAGCCCCGTCGCGCTCCCCTGCCCTGCATACGTCCGCCTTGTGACAGCGTCGCATCAGCGGGTGAACGGCCCAAAACCATTCGTTGCCACAGATCATGAACTACTAAACTGCAGCTGGTAGTTTTTTTTAAAAAAAGAACAGGAATCGCTGTAATTTGCGTGGAAATTAACCGGGCGGCTGAGTTTTTTTAACCTTCCAGGAGTCGATTCCACGATCAGTTTAGTTGAGAAGTTTTTTCAGATTTCACTGGGATGGCTTGTGACAACATGACGTGCAAGTGAGCTCAGCTCAGCTCAGCTCCGTCCTCTGACCACCCACCTCTCGTTTCTTTGACGTCCATCTCTTGATTCGATTCGGCTTCGTGGTGCTTTCGCCAATTGCCATGTGCCTTTTTTTTAATGCGATCATCTACCTGCGTTGACCTCGTGCGGTTGATTGATTTCGTCTGTTCTATAATGCGCATGAAGTATTCCGTATCACATTTGGATTGTTTAGGTCCATCAGTTTCTTTTTAGTAAAGTTCATGACCTAAGCCGAACCTTAAAATGGGGAGCAGAAGCCACAATTAGTAAAATCCGACCACCAAACGGACTCCGCACATAGATCAGTCCCCTCTACTTCGTCTCGAACATCTGGTGATCACAATACTGATAAATACTATAGTGCGTGTTCTTATGAGCTTACCAGGTGGGCAGAGCATTGACGTATCCATGAGTCATGCCTACGTTCTCAGCTTCTTCTATCTCTTGCAAATAATTGGGCACTTGCAGACAAGAACACAAAGGGGACAATCGAAGCAATCCAAACAGGCTTGTCACTTTCAGTCAGGCATTCCCACGTAATCCCCACATCTTATTTGGATCAAGATGCAACCTGCGAGCAGTTTCCTTGTGTTATCTTGCTCCTTTGGTTTGAAGGAATTTTAGAGAAATAATGTAGGATTCAAATTCTTATAGGAATTAATACTATTCACTCATTTGGAATGGAGGATTGGTGTATAGGAAAAATGAAAGAAATTTTCCTTTTCCTTAGAATTCATAGGAAAAATTTAGGAATTCAAACATCCACTCCAACCTCTTTTTTCCTTTCCTTTGCTAAGTCCAAAGCAAATCAATGCATAAAAGTTCAAATGAGATAATATAAGTAGCTTTACAGAAATAGGAAAAATGTAGGAATATGATAGGAATGTATGTAGAAAACAGAGGATTTAAAAACACATGAAAAATTAGAAATGTATTGTTTGGAATACAGGAATTAACTAATCACAAGATTTTTTCTAAACATTCATATTAAAACTACTTATATTATCTCATTTGAAGTTTTATACATTGATTTGCTTTGGACTTAGCAAAGGAAAGGAAAAAAGAGGTTGGTGTAGATGTTTGAATTCCTATATTTTTTCTATGAATTCTAAGGAAAAGGAAAATTTCCTTCATTTTTCCTATACACCAATCTTTCATTCCAAAGGAGTGAATAGTATCAATTCCTATATGAATTTGAATCCTACATTATTCCTCTAAAATTCCTTCAAACCAAAGAAGCCCTTAGAAAAAATCTTATGATTAGTTAATTCATGTGTTCTTGTGTTCCAAACAATATATCTCTAATTTTCCCTGTGTTTCCTCTGTTTTCTATATACATTCCTATCATAATCCTCCATTTTTCCTATTGCTGTATTTTTGAATTCCTGTATTCCAAAGAAGCCCGACTTTTTTTTATGAGAAATTTTACAGTCTATGAGGAGGTACCAGGAGGTACCACATTTTTTAGTGTTAATTTTGGTACCTCCTGACATATGAGGTACCAGAAGGTATCAAAATTAACACTGAAAAATGTGGTACCTCCTGATAGCTCCTCATAGACTATAAAATTACCCTTTTTTATTATACTCTATTTGTTTTATTTGCCGCATGACGCCGACGGCCGATACGTTGCATCTATCCGCCGGGGCCGGAGTGCCGGCGTGAGGCGGTCTCTGTCGCCGTTAAGCCCGGCGAGTTCATGTCGCTGCCTCCATCGTAAACTTTTAACCTCGTCGTCGTCGTCGTCGACTCGTCGGTGCTAGGGCTACACTAGCTAGCTATACGGTAGTGCTGCACTCACTGTTTGGTCTGTTGTGGTAAACACGTCGGGATCGGTCGGGGTCGGGCCTGGCCGCGTCGTCGACGAACTTGCCGGTGACGATTCGGCGCCGGAGAGATAACACGTCGGTGTCGGAATAATGGACAGGTAGCGAAGGCGATCGATCGAAAGCTGCTTTGGTAGTTTGATGCCTGTGCTGATCCTGTGGCGACACAATCGACTTTGATCTTGAAACGAAATGATACCGGTGGACTATCGTGGGTTTAATAAAATAATATAAACATATTTTTATATTTATATGATTAAATATGATATATTTAAATGCATTGATATATTCAATATAGTCTATATTCTAAATATAATATACTATACAGCTTAACATAAGTATTATACAACACATATTTAAAAAAATCCAGGTATTGAGAACCAGAATGTTACATATTGAGACTATTTCAACCGGTACCAGAATGAAATTGATAAGCCTAATCTTATTCCCTAAAATAAAATTTAGTCAATTTTGTTTTTAAAAAATAGCATACTGCAACATTATTTCATATTTTAATCAACTAAATCATATATTTTTCATAAAAGTAGAAACTCTATTTCTAATTATCTTAAAAAAATATGAATTGATATTCCAGGAATGCTATTGATATTTCCAAGAGAAGTTGTTGATGTGCTTTTTGGTCACACATTGATACATGTGTGGCCTGAGAGATCTGTTTGACTCCAGTACAAGCTCTACGTCTTAAAAAAGGGGTTCAGGGCGTGCCAAACAGTTTGACCCTATAATTGATAAGGGATCGAAAAAAATAGACATTAGTAGCATAACCGATCGACTGGTAAGCCGATGATTGTGGTAAAAAGGATAAATCCATCAACCAATGTGTTGATCGGTCAGACGGTCGATAGCCTAAGTTGGCCCAATCGAGCGAGCACGCCATCGGTCGATAGGAAATACAGAATACGCATATCGACCGATGTGCACCCTTCGACGGTGAACATGATACGAAGATAAATTAAAGATAATCTATCAGCTTGTACTCTTATAAAAATAAATAAAGCATACCAGATAGCAAATCTATATAATGGAAATCATCACAATAACTAGATCAGACCTAACCAAGACATTAGTTAGTCACGATGATCTGAACAATATATCAATGAATCGGTCAAACTTTATTTAGATGAACAATATACGACATGAAAAAGATACAATAGCAAGATATGTCGGACTTAACCTACGAAGCCTTAGATTATCAGACCCAAATCACATCAATCTAAGAGATCAAACCTAACTGATGCAGTCTTAGACCTGGCCAAATACACTGAGAACAACTGACGACCGTGCTATTTCACCGTTCTCCTCAAGAGATCAAAATGAATCGATGCAGCCGTGTGGGTACTAACCTAGTTGGCACGGACGTCGAGGGTGGCGGGACTCACCTCTTCGCTGAAGATCAAAATGATGCAACCCAGCTCCGAGCGCCCGAGTTCCACCGGATAACCTTGGAGCTCAAGGGTGGCGATGTGCCGATTGATTGATTGAATGAGAGTTAACTAATCTAACCTAAGGGATACATATTTATAGACCATAGATTTGCCGTCCAAGTAACTTATCTAGCCGATTTCGAATGAATCTGTAACCATCTTCTGCTCTTATCTCCATCAGCTCCCATTCCGATCATGCAGCTGGTGCGGATGGACTCTTTTGACTTTCTTTAACCAAATCTTCCTTGACCTTCTGTTGACTGCGCGCCTTCCTTAGGTGGCGTTTGGTTCAAGAGTTAGGTGGAAGCGAGCAGCTCCATTTCATTTTATATGTGTTTGGCTTAGAATTAGGTAGAGCGGAACGACTCTAAAAAGGAAATATTCTTTGTAGATTCGGAACCCTTCTATTCCTAAAAAATGACTGAATCGAGCGGCTCCGTCTCTCCACGCTCGACTCCAGCCTCCGCTTCTAGGTATGGAGAGATTTACTATTTTAGCACTCTAAAGAAGGGGTTTCGTTATAATATCATTTGGACCCACTTTATTTGACTCAGACGGACCTACATGTCAACCTCAAGAAGTGTTATTATAACAAAGTGCACATCTTTAGAGTACCAAAATAGTAAATCTTACCTAGCTCCTCTTCTCTGGTGGCTTGCTCCGTCCAGATCCAACAAAGCGCTCCAGATCGCTGATAGGTGTCACCAATCCGCGAACTCGACCACCAGCAAGTCTCTCCCGCTCTCGATCCCTCGAGCTGCCTTGTCACTTGCACCGACCTTCCTTTCGTTGACTTGGTCAACACATTGTCCCGATCATCCGTCTGTCCATGTCTTGCTCTATCTCCACGTGTACGCCTGATATATTCCTTAACTTCACCCGACACCCTTGATTGTCTGGCATCAAGCTCCCTACTTGATCCTGATCACCCGCTGTTTACAGTTGACTCGCATCTCAACCTTGCACAATATGAAACAAGAAAAACACGAATCTCCACGCAAAGCACACACTGATCCCATCAGTGAACCCAAACAGGCAATTACAAGTCTCAACCATATATTAGGCAAACTTGTCAATCACGCATCACTAAGATAAAACCACAGTGCAAACCACTTGGTTTCTTAGTTACCAAAAATAAAAAAAATCTCTAAAATTAATCTTTTCGTTCTCTACTTTTAAGGAACATACTCTTAGACTTTAAATTAAGGACTCTCCGAAAGAGAAATATATCTAAAGTGATTTGCATCCAGAGACAAATCCATAAAAACTACACAAAGAGTCGATTTTTAGAGCTACTTTTTAGAAATGCTGTTACTACCGCTGGTTGCGAGACCTGCCGTTAGTGCACGCGGTAATTAGCATAATTTGTGAAGCATTAAAATTATGCCATATACATAAAAATAAAAAATAAAACTGTGATATAATAATCGATGGAAGACGATAAAACTGCTTGTCTGGGCCGACCATAAACTCTTTCAGGGTGGCCCAACTATTTGGCTCCTGTTTTGGTTTATTTTTTTTCCTTGTCCGATACCACGATGTATGGAGATCGGAACAGAGCCCCTTGCTCCTCATAACACGGTACGACCGTAGGAATGATTGGATCATCTTCAACGAAAATTTCCAAATTTAAGTTCTTGAAGAGAAACCGACACGAACAAAATCCCTAAACTAAATTTCTCAAGTAGGATTAGCTTACCGTTTCTTATTTTAGTTTGACCCCTTATCCCCTCGCTCGCGCGTAAAGATGACAATGGTTCTATACACTCATCGGATTTGACTATCTCAAACCCATACCAATTAGAAAAAATCTCCTTATTGAATAACTCATATATACATGCGGGTACCATTTCTTTTCAAACCAATACCCATTTGGTTAAAATATACTCATCGGGTACCCATACCCATCAATAGACACCACACACAAATTAGGTTAACAAATAACAATTGTATATCTATTCCCACAAAAACAGTGTTTCACCTAAATAGATCAATCACTCATTCAGTCATAAGATCAAAATTACATATATAAATAAACTATCAAACATAATGCATCAATGATTTAACATACAACAATAGCAACAATGATTTAAACTCTCAAAAATATAGCTTATTGGGTGATGAGTACCCATCGAGTAACGGGTATGGATATTAAGAAACTATATTCATACTCGCGTACCCATTGGATACTATTTTTCCCATCAATAGAACCACGAGTAAGTAATTTTACCCATATATCTACCCTAATGAATAAAAATCCATCGAGATTTCGGGTACTCATTGCCATTTTACTTGTGCGCGCTGCTCTACTCACTAAAGAAGTCCCTCCTCGACTTGCTCATGGAGCTCAAGAAGCCCGCTCGCTGGCATTGCTTCTTAATCATATCTTATTAACGAACAAAATATGTTTGTGAAAGGGACGTGAGTTAGCTGGCATCAAATCTTCTCAGAACTCTATTGTTAAACATGCTCAGGCGGGAGTAGTACCAGGATGGGTGACCTACCGAGAAATTCTCGTTCACTTCCCCGACACACCCATGGCTTTCAAACAAGGTTGAGCCCACGTGGCCTATTTCAAAAAAAAACAAAATATGCAAATGGATTAATTGCTGGTGGTTTAGTTACTATTAAATATTATCTCCTCAATTTTGTGCAACATTAACGTTTAGATACGTTGCCCGAAGCCATTGCTCGAGTAACACTGTGAATTGTGATAGCATGACATTTGAGGTTATACTGAACTGCCTCCGACAGTCCAACTTGTATTAAAAACTAACGTTAAAAAAGTTGAAGAGGACGCTATAAGCTATATTTTTTTATTTATTTATCACCCACTTTGTGTAGACGTTGGATTTATCTACTCAAGAATATTTTTAGAACAAATATACGAATGGATCTTGTATCAAATTTTAGCGAATAAAATTTAAGATACTTAGAAATGCACTTAGCTTAAATGGACGCAGGAGATCGCACAAGGCTGATAAGTCGGAACGTCACACACATTACTCGTACACACGACGAACCGAACAAAGCACAAGACCAGCTAGCTTATGAACTGACTCACTGACGCTGGGCCCCACCACGCCCTCGACAAACACTTTATTTAGCCCACGTCACGCGACCACCACCACCACCACCACCCACACCTACGAGCCGAGATCGAGTACGCTAGTGCCGCCGTGGCCAGCCGGTGGCGCAGCCGTGCATGTACCCATCACGTACGAGACGGCGAGCCTGCAGCCTCGCCGGCGGCCTCACTCGCTCGCCTTTTCGGCCTCCTCCACCGGCGCCGCTGGCTCGTCCGCAGGAGCACCGGCGGCCTCCACCTCGCCGACCTCTACGGCCTCCTCCACCTTCGCCTCCCCGGCTGCCGCGGGCTCCTCGTCCTCGGCAGGAGCGCTGGCGGCCTCCAGATCGCCGGCTTCTACAGCTACCTCCTCCTCCTTGGCCTCCTCGGCCGCCGCGGGCTCCGCCTCCGCCTCCTTGGTCTCTTCCTCCGCAGCGGCTGCCACGGGCTCCTCCTTGGCGGCCTCGACCTCCGGCTCGGCCTCGGCCTCGGGCTCGGGCTCGGCGGGCGCAGGCACCTCGGCGGCCTCAGTCTCGGCCGGCGCGGGCGCCGTCTCCTCCTTCGGGGCCTCCACCTCGGCGACCGCCGCCGGCGTGACCTCCACGGGCGCCTCCTCCGCCAGCACGGTGGTCGGGGTCTCAACCTACATACACATCCGAGAGCTCATGAGATCAAACATGACATCACAGAAATACTCACATATATGAGAGATTAATCCTCTAAGATGATGCACACGCTACATAATTAAGCATCTGAATGGTGATTAATAAACACATCAACGAGTTAATCAATTACCTCTACTGTGGCCATCGATGTCGATAGGTGAAGTGCTACTGCAGCAACAAGTATATATACGAACTACTAGAGTGGTTAGCTAGCTGGAGCTGGAGCTAACTGATCAAGCTCAAGTGATGGATCGAAGCTAGCTGTGGTTGTGTGAAGCATAGAAATGAGATGCAGGGGGTATATATAGCTGCCTCGGAGGCCAAAACGGGGAGATCACAATTCACAGATCATATTATGTGATGACCCAAAGATAATTAAAATAAATCAGAGAGAGAGAGAGAGAGAGAGAGAGAGAGAGAGAGAGAGAGCTCATTGCTCAACTGGCAGCAGTCCCTCTCATGCAATTCATGGTCAGGAATCTTGTACATGTACTACATGTCATGCAAGCATGCAACCAAAAGTTGGGGGCATGAGTCATGGCCGGCACATGGAAAGGCTCCAAAAGGGTGTGGTTTGCAACAGTGCACTGGGGTCTCTTGTTCATCTCAGCTCACTGTTAATTAGCAGCGTCGTACGTGATATATAGATCGGAGGGATCGATCATGTCATCACAGATAGATGATCCATTATACATTATGCACGCCATGCATGCACACAAACACACACAGACACAGAGATCAGTGGTAGTCGCAGCTGATGGATGGATCGATCAGTGTGCCAAAGAAAAGCGCCAAGTGAGAGCGAGCTCGCCAAGACTGGCCACAGCAGCAGCAGCAGCAGCAGCAGCAGCAAGTTGGAGCTAGCTTTTGAGTTGTACACTGGGGTTACGCGCGCTGTACGTGCTTTGAGGTGTACACCTCAGTGTTGCTGGCTTGCTGCACGTTCTTGCCTGAACCCCAGATCAGAGGGAGAGATTCGATCGATCTGAAAAAAAAACTGATCGGAGATACGTACGCATTGATTAGTGTTCGTTTTGTACGAGATTGGGGACGGCATGAACAGAATTAATTGGTGCTGTCGGTATAGCTAGCTACTTAGCTAGCTTGAAGACAATCAAATTGGAACCAGTGAATGTGCACCGGAACAGTACTGCTGATGTGATGTGATCCGGAGGAATTCAGCTTGGCTCTCAAGGTGGCCGTCGATAGGTTGATAGATAGACTTTTTGGACGAATTAAGAGAGTATTTGGATTGATTCGGTATATATATTTCTTCTGAGGACATTTTGGAAATTCTGAAAGAAGCAAGCCGTGATCATTACAGGTAGAATCTTGTGGCTGGGTAAGTGGGGTTGCATGTGTCAATGCTTGCGAGTTCATCAGCAACAATTATCACAGCAAATGGACGGAGGCCTCGATCTATAATTAGCTTTGGAGTTCGTCGTCTGCCTGCTTCAGCTAGCTTTACGCGCCTTTACGGAAAAGCTAGCTCGCATAGAAATATAATGTGCGAGACGAATTGCACAACACCGCAGGAGTAGTTGTCCATTTATTAATTCGATCAACTTGGTCTTGCAAAAACAAATTAAAGGGGGAAAAAAGGCAAGAGGGATCGGTCGATATCATCATCATCACCGAGACAGCCAGATCAGAACGAGAGTAATCTCCGGTACCACCCTGCCACATCATTGTCACCGGCAAAACTGCAGGCGTATGTAGATGATGATGCATAAAAGGCGATTCATTTCAACCAAAATTTTGCCCACATCTTTTGATTTACTCTTTCTTTGTATAAGAGCAGTCTCAGTTGTCCGTATAGAATTGTGTATTAGCTATTTATTAGGGTTCTACGTTGGACAAAAAAATCTGATACGAGAAAAAAATATAAAGACATCGTACTGTCGCAACATATTAGACATGGATGAAAAGAAATTAGATAAGAGGGAAAGAGAGAAAGAAGAGAAGGATGTACAAAATTTACTGTGAACTTACACTAAGGTGATGTATGGTTCCTTTAATCCATATCTCGTTTGGTTTCATGCAAAGTCCATAAATACGGTTGAACAAAAACTCTTTTATCCCTACAACGATGGACATGTATGTTTCCAACACACTTTAAGGAATGAGAGAGATGTTCAAAGCTCACTTTAGTCTAGTTTAGCCATCGTCTGATTCCTTTAGTCCAATGACTATAGTTTAGTTCATGGACTAAATTTTAGTCCAAACCTTTTTTGGTTCTATGAACTAAAGTTTATAAATACAATTCAACAAAGACTTTTTTACACCTAAACTAGTACCCTTCTCTATGTTCGGGCGCCATAAATGCGAGGGTTGGGGTGTCTTTTGTGTTGTTTAGTCTAGTTTAGTCTACTTCTTTGGACTAGAGGAATAAATATTTTGATCCAAATTTTAGTCCACTTGTTTGACACTTTAGAGACTAAAAGTGCCACAAAACAGAGGACAAAAGTTTAGTCTCAAGGAACCAAATAGGCCCTTAGTACATCTCATGTGGATTAGAGAATTAAAGTCATTAGTCAAAACTTTAGTCCATATGTTTGGTTGTTTAGGTTATAAAAAATTAAAAAACAATGAACTAAACTTTAGTTCATAGAAACCAAACAGACTTACTGTTTTTAAAGATAATGTATTGCTAACTCGTAGCAACGATAGAATAATATCTGATAAACTATAAATTAGTACTGCCCTAATCGTTTCATTGGACGGTATGATCAGCGCTACCGGAGGGTGCAGAGAATATTGAAGCTGGGGGCAGCTTTCGTTTGCATGGAAAACTGCTTGGTGTGTCGTTTTCGTTGCTTTAAACCGGCCGCGGAGATGCTGAGCGAGCTGACGAGCCCAGCAGTAGGATGGGTGATTGGCGCCAAATCGCCCAGAAAAATCAAACATGGTCGGCTGTCAGCGTGGGCCCCACGTGCATGCCCAGCACAGCCCGATCCACGTGGCGTCGGCTATCTTTCGGTGGCCTTTTCCAGCTAGGCTGAGCTCATTTTGTTTGACTCCTCATGGCAAAAGCCACCCCAATGTGTCCCCAAAGTAATCAAAAAAATTATTAAAAAATGTAGAACAACTAGGAGGAATTGACCCACTTAATTGTTAACATTGTACTATTTCCCTCTTATTTGACATTTTATAAAATAATAAATCTGAATTTGACACTATTCAAATTCATTATAGCAAGAAAACGTTAAATTCAGTACTAAATTGCTATATTACGAGGCAGAAAGAGTAGTTCTATACTCCACCCATATTAATTGGTTTGTCAAATACATTGTGTTTATCCTGATTGTTACAAAAATTTTGGGATATGGTTTCTTCTTATTTTTTTCCAAAAAAAAAGAAAATAAGGCGATCTAAAGTAAAAAAAAAGTGAGCTAGAGAGAGTTTAACTAACAATTCGGTAAAAAAGGGAGAATGTAAGGTGAAATTCGATTGATTTTTTTTTTGCGCAGCCATATCGGTGGCAACAAAGTTTCTGGCCACAAGAGAACAAAGCGTCATCATTGGAGCCCATGACCTGGAAGCCGATCGTGACGTGGCGGCAGAGCCAGGGACGGTGGAGTGGGCCCCACCCACAGCTCTCCTGAATTGATTTCCGTGTTCCACTTCATGTTGATGATTGATAATTTTAAGATAAGTTTTTTTATAACTATATTTATAATGGATCTTTACGTAAAACTGTAAAGAAAGACAGAATAAATACTAGTATAATATTTAGATTTAGGTTCTACAATTTAAAATTTATTAGAAATTTATGTGAAAGAAAAAAAGCTATTTATATGGCACTAAAAATTCACACAATCTCTTATATGCTACCTACTTTCTCATCGATATGTTAATATATTTTTGCCCCACCGTCGTTCGTTCTCTTCGTCAGCGGCCGTATCTGTTCTCGCCATCGATTCTGTTGGGTTCGTCGTCTCCTCTCCATCCATGACCGTCGCCCCGATCAGATCCCGACCACCGGATCATGGTGCACAACTACTTTTTAGATGCCAATCATGATACATAATTATTGTCGTGAGTTCAAAGAGTTCATCGAACAGTTTCATCACCTAACAAAGTTCCTTAGTTTCACGTAAGAGCTCAAAATTCTAAGGCGATTTCTCGGAAGAAGGAGACGACACTTGCAAAATATCGTTAATATAATTGTTTTTTTGATTTTCAACGTTACGTAGTACTTGTAAAATACTAATATGTTTATAAGGTAAAAGTACCAAGATGTATCCCCTCGCTAGATAACTAGGGTTATTTTTTTTCCAATTGCGTGATTTTAAGTGAAATTTCATCTTACACTTAAATAAATATAGATTGTTTATCTTAATCTATTGAATAGATATAATTAAAGATCCAAATATGATGTAATGGGTCACCCATAACTTATTGTGTTTATTATTATATTTCGTGAAATTCAATTATTCATATTTATTTTTTTTAGCCAGAGAGGGAAACTTAACCTCTTCCATTTCCATTAAAGAAATATCCATAAGTTCTACATCAACATAACATCACAATATCACACGAGATAATATGAGCCACGAAGTCTAAGAGATACCCAATTATTACAAAACACCAATCTTCAGAACATATTTTTTTCCCTTTTGCCAAAAGCAACATAGTGCAGCAAAGGTCTCACTTACTACTTGCTCCATCCAAGCGGTTTTCAAAGAAGCTCCATCCATGCCTCCCAACAAAGATCTTACTACTTGCTCGAGTAGACGCACCTCCAACTTCATCTTTCTTTCCCTTTCCACCGACTTTTGTAAGATGGTTCAAGAAGAAATCCAAAAACAGATTTAATTCATCAATTCAGTAAGATCACTCAATATCTTCCTCATGAAACAAGCATCATTCCTACTTTTCTAAATACTCGAGAAAACTACAGAAATGCCCACACCAACCAGTTTTTTCTCATTTTTACCCAACTTCTTAAACCAATTCTGTCATAAATGGTACATATTGATAAAATGGCCTATGCCAAAACAAAATTTAACAATTGTCTAGATAAAGTGAGAAATGCTACGTTCAAAAAACAATATTGCACTGTTTCATCTCTAAAGCAGAAATGTCAATGTTTAGAGCTCCCTTTTCAACTTTTTTTTCACCAAATTAGCCTTTGTTAGAATTTTATCCCTTTAGCCATCCACAAAAAGATTTTAATTTTTAAAGGGACTTTCAAATTCCAAATATAATCAAGATATATAACAGCAGTTTGCAGTTTCAAAGAAGTGTAGAAGGATTTCACATTGAAGCAACCATTTAATTAGTTGCTTTGTTTTAAAAGATTTGGCAACCAGATTTTTCTTCTAGCGATTTAAGAAAAGAGACGGATCATGAAAAGAACATTTTATAAAGCATATAACAGACATTATTATTTTTTAAATAACGAAACATATTTATTATAGCTTCGAATGTGCATTGACCTGGACCTTACATTTTAATCTCTGAAAGCTTATTGGCACGTGAAACGATGTTTACTGTCTAAATTTTATTCGCTAAATCTCGTATAAAAATCATCATAAACATTATCTCTCTAAAAATTGATCAATATACAAATGTTTCCTTATAATATTGATCTTTATTTTCTAAATCCTACAAATATAATATATAATTTGTAATAATTTGTGTGAAGTTATGATGTCTTCAAATATGTGTATCATTCATCCTATAACAACACACAATAGAGAAAACAATGCACACACAAGAAAAAATAAGTACGAATAAAATAGGAACCATTAGAGCTTTTTTAATTAAAATACCTGTTGGGGGAAATACTTCATCCCCAGGATCTTCAAGATTACGAGACAAAGACAACTCATAAGCTCCGAGTCAAAGACTTGTCTCCGAACTGACGAAGGGTTAAAACCGAAGGGTCCGTCTAGACTCCGGTCCGAAGATACCCTCCGAAGATACCACTACCGAGTGGAAAACAGCCAGAAGGATGGGACGTCTACCTTATCTAACTTCTTCGAACATATTTTTACCATTTTAACCCTATTCGGGGTACCGAATAGTTTTCAATATGTCAGTTGTAATTGAGGGGTAAAAAAGTCTTTTTCTTAGAGTTTTTACCTATAAATAGCCCCATTCTCATCCTGTAATAGGCATCGAATATTAAGATATTCAATATACAACTTCGAACTACTTCGAGATATTATCTAATACAGAGGCTTGAGATAGTCCGCTCCCACAAACACTTCGTTTGTTAGTTCTTAATCTTTGAGAACCTGTTAGTGTAATCCGTTGTGCTAACAATACCTAAATTTAAATTAAAATAGCGATATAAGTAATTTTTTTAGAGACGCTCTAACGTCACGGACAAATGGATCAAAGTCGTAGCCACAATTATGTGCCCATGGAGTAACTGCCTCAGCTCCCTGCGATTGGACACGAGCTCATGAGTGAGCTCACTGTCAGTAGGCCATCCATGTAACCACCGTATATTCTGTAGGCTTTCACAAACAAATGGATGGAACGAAAGAAATATATATTTCCAGATATGATAATTAACAGGGAGCATATATATATATGCATGTTCTATCCAGTACTGACCGACAACGCATAATTCACAATTGGGGCGACTGTTTATTAATGTATGCCACGGCAAAACAATGGAGTTATGTAACGAAAGATATTTGATGCAGCTCTCTCGATCTGTCCATCGTTTTAAGTGGTCAAACAGACGTAGATCACGGTGGCAGTTAGCGCTGTGACATGACATGCATCTTCGACGAACTCGGCAAAAGTCAAACGCTATATATGGAACTGGTCGAAAATGGAAATGAGCGCGCGGTCGTTTCGGGTCGATTTCGATTTGAGATTTTGTGTCAGAATTGCCTTTTTTTTGGAAGAAAATTATCGATGTCGTATTTTGGAAATTGCGGTGTGATTTCAAATGGAGTGGATTTTCAATAGTGGGCCAAAAGCCCACGAATTAAAGCAAATTCAAATCCTGATAATTAAACTAAATTGAAAGGCCACAAATTAAAGCCCATGTATAGTAGGCTATAGCCTTTGGCCCACTTGGTCAGCTTCTGCTGCGGATTTTTTTAATTAATAGAGTTTTTATTCAAAAATTCAAATTCATTAATTAGGTGGATTTAAAAATGTACAAAAATAAACTTTTTCCGATGCCGATCTAGTCCGATCAGTCTTTTTTTTTGGAATAGACACATCCAACCAGGGGATATGTCTTGCTTTATTAGAAAGCAGCGAAACCACACGATAACTGTTTAACATCCAAAACACCACACTCAACCCCCAACCTTACATACTCCAAACAGGATAAGAAAATAGACATCCATAAAGGCTCCCAAGAACTCGACCAACCGTACAGCCACAAGCACCACACAAAACCACAGCCAGAACCAAACCTGAAGACAGCTCCCAAATGCACTAAAAACAACCAGGTTCACCGCACAAAGAACCCAACCACCCTAATATTAGACATCCACAGCCGACCTCAGTCGTTTCTTGCAGTTCCCACTCGAGCCAGCTGATCGATTTCCGCACGCAGCAATCCGCAGCAGCTTTCGGCCTCCTCCCTGTACCGCACTCGCGCTAACTTCATCCACTGCGTTACAAAATTAGCCATTTTAAACAGCACACTAATAGCATTAGAGGGTAATTTGTCATTGAAAATATAATCGTTACGAACGAGCCAAATAGTCCAAACCCCCGCCGCGACAACACCCAAATAAGCAATTTTTTTCTTTTCACACATCTGCACACCAAGGGCATCAAAGATCTGTTGAACACTTGTCAGATTACTATGCCACTTTAAGGCATCCCGAACAAAACACCACACTAATTGAGATAAGGGGCACCCAAACATCAAATGATTTACCGTTTCAAGAACCCCACAAATTTTGAATCTCGGATCACCCGGCCAATTTTTCTTTTCTAATTGGGCCCCAACCTGAATCTTACCTCGCAAAACCAACCAAAGAAACACTTGAACCTTTAGAGGGGCGGCTATTTTCCACACTCTCATAAACCTATCATCCCTAACCCCTCCAAAAGTCAGCCACCGATAGAATGATTTGGACGTATAACCTTTACCATCCAGAACCCACACAATTCTGTCATTGTCTCCCCCTAGAGTCCGATCAGTCTTATCATGCTTCTGTTAGTATTTGCTATGATATAGTATTCCGATATAGGGTAAATTGGTCTAGATCGGTAGATTATATCACAACGTAAAACTGTTTTGTAAATTTTGAAATATACGTAACAGTTTTGAAATTTTAAATTAAAAACGTATTAAAATCTCTGTTGCGTCGGGTTTGCTTCTAGGAGCGCGCGCCGCCGCCGCCGCCGCCGGGATTCACAAAACCAACGAAGCAACGGAGGTCGGGAGTGAAACCTCCGCCGCTTGCAGAAAGCCGGCGCGGGGTCCAACGGAGCGCGCGCGGCGCGGAAGCTGTGGGCGGAGTCGCGGGGGGCCACCTGCTGGGGCTGGGCCTCCACCGCCGTGCCCCGCGCCGACGTGACCCCGGAACCGCTCGCGTTCCCCCTCGGGCCTCGCCCACGAATCGCCGGGACGCCCGCTCGTTCTGGCCTCCGCCGCGACCCAGCACTGGACGGCTGCCTCGCTCTGGATCGCCGTCTCCTACAGTTCGCGCCGGCGAGGTGCTCTACTTGCCAAGCATGCATGTGGTTTCACCATGTGAGTTGTGACTTGTGAGCCCGAGCCCCGCGCCGAACAAGCTCACCATTGCCGCGATACTTCAACTTCTTGATTTCGTTTGAGATCGACGATCATTCATCAAAAAAGACTGATGCTTTGGAAGGCGATGTCGAGGACAAGAACGATTGAATGGACAATTTGTGGTGGTGTTCGTTCGGCTCTGGATCAATTGTTGTGGCCATCGTCTAACAGTCAGCAATTTTTGGATGTACATTCTCTGAGCAAGGATCTCGATAACCTGACGTTTATGATGTACAAGTTTGCCGGGCCGAATGGCTTATCAGGTTTGATTGACTTGCAGAGTCAACATCTTGATAGAAACTTTTAAATGTTTATTCACATATGGGAAGGTGAATTCTGCCCTTGCTTTGCTTTAATTTCCAGTGGCCATGCTAGTATCAGATGGAATGATGGATCAGAAGGGAGACATAATACATCAAGCAATGAGTTCTTCTGAATGTGAGGGTTTGTGTCTGCTTCTCTTTTATTAAGGGAAAGAGTTTATACACAATCTTTTTGTTTAGTTGTTCTCATTGTGGTATCATAAGTGTCAACAAGATTACTCAACACAGATTGGACTCCAAATTCCAAAACTGGTACTTTTATTTCAAGATCTGGTCTTTCACAAGCATTAGCTAAACAAAACATTCCCATTTGTTCATCCAGCTTGTGAGATAGGTGTAGTACAGTATTATAAGCTTGTGGCTTCTGCCGTATCCTAGGAAACAATTAAATAAGTAGCAATGAAATAGCTCAATGTAGAACAAGAATGCAATGCGAGAACATAAATCGTAGGCGTGCGAAAAATATTGCTGCAAAACTGTTGCTTCAAAGGCGACTAAGCAGCTTTGGCCAGCTCCCTGTCGACGGCCACCTTGAGGAAGCTGCCTTCCTCGACCACCATCTGAACCGGCAGGAAGCCGATGCCGTTGGCGACGGCGAGCATCACCTCCTTCATCTCGGCCCGGAACTCCTCCAGGTCGACGGCGCCGCTGCCGTCGCGGTCGAAGCGCGCGAACAGGCCACGGTACAGCTCCACGAGCTCGTCGGGGCTCATGGAGGCCTCGTCGACGCCGTAGTGCTTCTCAAGAACCCTGAGGCTCATCAGCTCCTTGGCCATCTCCGCGTACGACAGCAGGCCGTCGCGGTTGGTGTCGAGCGCGGCGAAGCGCCCGTCCACGGAGGAGTTGAAGGCGCTCTCGTCCTCCACGAAGCTCTGCACCGTCGTGCCGTCGAGGATTTCTACGCTCATCTTGCTGCTAGCTAGCTGACTCCGAAAACGTGGAGATGCTTGCAAAGCTGGTGAATGCTACAAGATGTGGCTGTATGTATCAGAGATGTGAGCTTCTTCTAGCTTGGTTTGATTTGATGAAGAAGTGTGGTGCATGCAAGGGCTACTTATACGGCTCGTGAGCAGCTGGTTTTGTTGAAATTGCTATGGGCATGGTGAGTGCCATGTTACTAACTTCCAACCGGCTTTCGGCGTTAGGGTCGGTTGATGCCTCAGTTGGACGAATCGGATGTGTACTTGCGTGCTCTGCATGGGACGCGCTTCGAAACCAACGGATGCTGCCGCTGGTGTTTGCACCTGGTTTCACGTGATCAGGTGTGATTCTACCGGCAAATATCGAGGACGAGGCCATTCCACAAGTCGGTGGTGGTCTGTTCTCGTCGGCGCCGTCGTGCTCGAGCCCGTTGGTTTTGACGTGCGCGTCGTCGCTGGACCCTAGAGTGGTCTACAACTAGAGGGCTCTAGTGATAAAATATGAAGATAAAATAGCAGAAGTTGTAATGTATAAATAGTTATATATTTAATTAATGGTTGTATTTTAAAAAAGGAAGGAGTATTACATAACTTAATTTAAGTAGTATTCAATACAGATCTCAAATAAATTTCAATGCGTAATTTTAATCGATATAGTCAGTATTGATTGAAATGATAGTGGGATTGATCGGGATGACAATGAAATTAACTAAAGGAATTGATTAGTAAGACTGGGTTTTATTTGAAAGGCAGGAATATGATACAAGGATTTTTCATAAAATAATTTATGTAATACTATTTTCGTCGGAATACACCCGACTTTGAAATTCTGATGAGATTCGGTATTTTTCCTAATACGATACTTAGGGTGTGTTTAGTTGAGTTGTGGCTGTGGAAAAAAGCTGTTGTGGACTGTGGGCTATGAAAAAACTGCTGTGGGATGTCAGCTGTGAGAAAGATGAAAGCCGTTTGACTGAAATGACTGTGGAGAAGCTGCTTTGAGCTGTGAGCTGTGTAAAAATTCAATTTATGAAATTTTGTATTGTTGTATGAAATTTGAAATGTCAATTTATGGAATTTTATATGGTTTTCTAAAATTTAAAGTGTCAATTTATGAAATTTTGTACGATTACAAAGCCAGAAGCCAAAAGCCACAGAAAATAAGTCTGAAGAAGCTTCCACAATTTCACTGTACCAAAAGTTGCATTTACTAAAAGCTGATGACTTAGAATAGATCCTTTGGTTGGCTTTTGGCGAAACAAAAACTGCTTCCAAAAGCCAAACCAAATGCACCCTTAATGTGTTCGGTTTTAAACTCTGAAATATTAAATTGACAATTTTACTCGTGACTTTAGATCCAGTCGCATGCATGCAGTTGGAATCTGCTGCTGGATTCTGGTAGTGTTTGCATCTCAGTTTCAATCGCGATGCCTAAAATATGACTGAAGAGTCTCTTGCACGACTTTGAAATCTGACATTCTAGATATATAGTTGACCGCAATTTCGATCCTCCTCGCAATATATAATTGATCAGCTGTCCTGTCAATCTTAATGACAGATATCGCGATAAGTTGTCAAGGAGGTTTCTATCGAAACTTCATTATATATATTCATAGAGTGGTGCAGCGTGCAGCACAGTTGAAAAAAGAAGAAGATCAAAGCACAATTGCATGCCAAGTTATCAAGTGATACGTATTTTATTGCATGTGAGTTGTGCTAGGCATAGTAGTTAAGCAGTGAGAACAAAGCTACGAAAAAAGACGTGCCGGGCCGGGGGATTTAATTGAATATAATATGCATGCTTGGATCGATGAGATTTGGTAGCCAATGGATTTGGGAGAGGTTGCATTCCATGGGCATGAATTCGATTATATTGCATGCCTTAGGGCATCCAAAACCGGGGCGAAGCTAAGATAATTTGTCACTGGGTCCGCTAAAATTCATGGTACTAATTTAGGTTGGAAAAATATAATATCATGCATTTTTGCTGGGGCCTTAGCTGGTAAAAAAACATAGGTACAATACGCTACGACGAAGTCATCGGGGTCGGCTGACCCCGACGCCATAACGTGGCTTCGCCACTGTCCAAAACCCAGCCAGTGCCTAGGATGGTTTCCATGGTATTAAATACACTGAGGCAAAAATTTGATGTGACATTAGAGTTAATGAGAAGAGAGGAGAAATATAGAGAAAATGATTTCGCATGTAAGATATGGTTTCTATCACTAATACTAAGAATAAAAAAACTATTCTATTTGCATTGGGAGAGTGTAGTAGTTTTTATAGACGAGTCCACTTATTTATAATTGGGCAAAAGAGGGAAAAATAAATAGAAACAAGAAATCATGTATTGTAAGATAAAGTTTCTATGAGTAGTTTCTTAGTGATATGACATGTATAGAAACTACTAGATAGTTTCTGGGTTGGGAATGCCCTTCGAGTCTGTTTAGATCTAAAGGGCTAAAGCAAAATGACTAAAATAGGGGCTAAAATTTTAGTCACCCTTGTTTGGATCTAAGGACTAAAAAAATGGTTAAAACATTTATGATGGATGAAAAGAAAGCATTTTAGCTCTTCGAAGTTTCTCCTTGGAGGCTAATGGACTAAAAAATTTAGCCTCATTTTAACTTTGCTGTTTGGATTTTTAGCCTCTAAAGTGACAAAATTTTATCTTTTTTTGCTTTAGCCCCTTGATCCAAACAACTCCTTATGACCGAGGAAGATTGATCTGATGTTGTGACTTGAGACATTCTTCACTCGTGATGTGATTTCTCGTTTCCGTGGATTGATTAGCCGAGTTAGGAACGTGCTGCATGTCTACCATTGCCAGGTTAGGTCATAATCGTTCAGTTCTCTTGTTTCGAATTTAGTCAGCGATGATCTCGTTCAAGATCGGAAGGCACATATGAGCTGACATTCTAGTAACTAACACTTCTACCAATAATTTCTTTTAGGAAAGTCAACAATTTGATTCACCAAGAGACGTTCAACGTCCAGTAGCAGAAACTTCAAAGCAAAATCTCAATAAGGCAGTAACAATATTCATATTGTTGAATAATAGCATCATGCTACATTTTTTTAAGGATAACAAAATTAATTAGACTTTGCATGGGACTTAGTTTCTACACAACATAAGCATTATGGGAGTGAAGTGATATTGGATTATCATATTAAATTAATAGTCTATGCATTAAGATAGTTATATCTAGTAATAGTTTTTATGTGGCATGGAACAATTTGGAATAGAGTTTTTTCAACGGAATTTCAAAAGATTTAGTATAATTCCCGTAAAATTCTTGTGTGTTCTGAAAGACCCCTTAGGATTTGGAATCGTATATACCAAATACATAAATGTATTTTGAGACGCGGATTGATGTTTAGCATTGGAACTATCGTTAGCATTCCTTTGCCATGCAGATACTAATCTCATCCAAATTAAACAAACCTTGAAGAAGTTTTTCCTACCCTGAATTAATGCCTAAAGTGAACATGAAAATCGGTCTACCCTGTGTTGACGTTCAAACTAATCTAAAAATTGATCCACACTAACATCACAGTGAGCATGATCTTGACTAGCTTTTTTTGATCAAAACTGGCTTGTAATGTTTGTGAATTACATGGTGACATTCTGCCATACATGCAGATGCGAAGGAATATGCAAGCAAGCAACCATGGAATTAAGAAAAGCGATAGTGATTTTAAAATCGTCGGCGTGTGAAAATTAAATTAATTTGGTCGGCGGTTCATCATCAGGCGACTAAGCAGCTTTGGCCAGCTCCCTGTCGACGGCCACCTTGAGGAAGCTGCCTTCCTCGACCACCATCTGCACCGGCAGGAAGCCGATGCCATTGGCGACGGCGAGCATCACCTCCTTCATCTCGGCCCGGAACTCCTCCAGGTCGACTGCGCCGCTGCCGTCGCGGTCGAAGCGCGCGAAGAGGCCGCGGTACAGCTCGACGAGCTCGTCGGGGGCCATGGCGGCCTCGTCCACGCCGAAGTGCTTGTCCAGGACACGGAGGCTCATCAGCTCGTTCGCCATCTCCGCGTACGACAGCAGGCCGTCGCGGTTGGTGTCGAGCGCGGCGAAGCGGCCGTCCACGGAGGAGTTGAAGGCGCCCTCGTCCTCCACGAAGCTCCGGATCGTCTTGCCGTCCAGGATCTCCACACTCATGGCGACGATTCTTGAAACACCTTCTCAACTATCGTCTATCGGATCGGAGGAAGTTTTTAGCTGGCGATCGATGGTTTGTGAGAAAGTGGCAAGCTGGCGAATGCAATTTATAGAGGCCCATGAGCCGAGCGATCGGAGCACGTAGCAGCTGGTTTTGCAGGTCGGCGGACGGCGGCGGAGTTGCTACGACCACTGCTCCACTACGTGTTTCCGCAGTTTATTCAGGGTTGCGTTTGGTTCGGCCGTGTGAAAAAGCGATTTGGTTGAAGATAGCTCTGAAAAAATTTTAACGATCAATTTTTATAACTTACATAATTTTCATCATTATAATATTTTTATACAAATAGAAAACACTCTCCATTGATATAATAAATAATTGGAAAATATATTAGATAAATAAAAAATGCATAGTTTATCTCATAAAGTAACCGACAAACACATATTATCTAATGAAATTGTGCAATGCAATACAAACCATAATAATATTAGATCAATAAAAACACCTTGAATTCATGTTATTTAATATGTACTAAAAATCAGAAAAATAAGGTCCAAACTGCATCCAAATTTGTACTAGAAAAAACTGTTTTTTAGAACAGAAACAATTTTGATAAACCCGTTTGATTCAGATTATGTTTTTTCACAGCAGAAGTAGATTTCAAAAACAGAACCAAACGCACGCTCTGTGACATGTACCGACTAGTCTGGCGAAAAAGAGATACGGCGCCGACTACTCAGTCCCATTATTCAACTTTCAGGATTATTTCTCAAATATAACTTATTCGGTAAAGACCTGATTTTAATTAAAAGTCATGTGTCAGGGATGTGAGGTTATCTATCACAATACTACTTTTTTTTTAGCACGCTCAACATTAAAGTTATTATCAGATCCGGTAACACCTATATATACCTCTCACAACAAATGAACGTTTGGGCGATATTGTTTGCAATATCAAGAAACAACTAGATGCGACACACTTGTTATTACCTTTCAATAGATGTTTGTTTCGTCGTACCAAAATGTTTCAATTAAATTAGATATTTTATTTTATTTTATTTATTTTTCTATATATTTTTTATCAACCGATAAAAACAGTTCCTCGAATTTTTTTAAAAAACCTAGGATGCGCAGGCTATAGTTAGTACTGTTTTATATAGCTTACAACTTTACAGATATTTTTTATATGTTGCGGTATCACACACAGGCTGTGGCTTTAAATTTGGCGGTGCCGGTGGTTTTGGCTGCCGAGCCGCGGGGATGGATCGGATCCACGCGAATATGCGGTCGGAGACCACGGGTTTTGACCCGTGTCGCCGGTTCGCCGCGCTCCGGCGAGCCCGTCGGTCGTGTACGCCTGGGATGGGATAGAAAACGGAAAATTGATATTTTGACACTTTAAATGTGCACTTTATTTATAATAATACTTCTGAGTCTGATATATAGAATTATCTGAGTCAATGAAAATGAGTCCAGATATCAAAAATGCGAAACAAATTCTTTGGAGTGTCAAAATAGCAAATCTCTCAATGAAAACGGAGCGTTCTGGAAAAAACGGTAAAAAGAGAGTTGTGCGAAAACAGATACGTAAAATCCTCGAGCGAAAACAAAAACAGAATTTTTTAAGCGGAAATGGAAAACGGAACAACGATTTCTAGCGATTTTTGACAAAAAAAACGGAATATTCCGCATAAAAAAACAAAAAGTTTCCGTTTTCACAGTTTTTAGTGCATTGTATAGGATATTAGCTTTTACTTTTTCACATTTTATAAAATTTAAACTATATTCTATTCATAAAATATTAAACAATTTAATTTAAATGAATATATAATTATTTTCTAAAAATAAACAATATATATTCATTACAACTAAAATAAAACTTGTTTTTACTTTATTATATGTATTTATCATTTATTAATATGCGTGTAAATTGAACCTTTTTGTTTGTTTATCATACTTTTTTCATATATTAAGGGTTTTTTATAAAGGTTAATTTTTTCCGTGCCATTACAATTTTTACGGTTTGCCAATATGCCATTGGTGTGTCACTGACAGATAGGGGCCGCCACAGTCACTGACAATGGCATATAGACAATTTCTGAAAATTATAATGGTATGCGAGTAATTTTCCCTTTTTATAATTCTGATAGATATTTCGTTCTGTATTCGTATCCGCTCTTTATTCGGTCCGTATTTGTTTCCGATGATATCTGTTTTCATATCTGTTTCTGAGATATCCGTATTCGTTTTCGTTTCCGTGAAAAAAATACAAAAACGAATATAGTAGCACTCAATTCCGTTCGTTTCTGCTCCGTTTTCATCTACGCCCTTGTCCCCGACACTTTCATCTTCGATGGATTGAAGAGTAGAGATGTATAACCATCAACTCATAAACTAGTTTGAGTTTATGAGAACAAAAAATTGTTAGGCTCACCGACCTACCTTCTTCTAATAAGTGAATTCATCATTAAGTACGGAGTATTAGTGCCTATTGCCATCAGTAGTAGCTAGTAGCTAGATCAGGTGGTTGAGCACGGTTTGAATTAGGTACCGGACTAAAGTTTAGTCTCATTTAGTACCTAAAATCTCAAATAAGATTGCTTATTAGATCTATTCTAAAGTTTAGTCCATTGGATGTTGCTTATTGGGACTAAAAGTGTCATACAAACTCTATCATCATTTATGAACCTTTCATTAAATGATGTTTAGTCTCTGCATCTAAACAAGAGAACTAAACTTTAGTACATACTAAAATAAGTAAATTTTAGTTCCTAAAAATAAGTAAAATCATCCCAACGTGACCTTAATACGTCCTATTTTTTGTTAATCGTTCCGAACCGTTAGATACCTTCTAGTTAGCACCAGTGAAATCCTGGCACCAGATTTTTAGCACGTAAAAATAAAAACAATCGTCTTTAATTTTAATCATTAGATCAAAATAAATTAATCAATGGTTCATAATATTTTTAATATACAGTGAAATTTTAATGAGCTTAATATACGAGGATTTAGGGATTTAATAAGTAGCTAGCTAGGGTGGTCGCAAACCTTGGATGCTATTAATTTAGAATAGTTAGCCTGAACATTACTAATGATCCGACATCGAACTATTCAGTACGATTGATCTCACAGAGTTGGAACGAAGCGAACATCATTTCGTAGGAGCAATTAACACCGAACCAGTATCACGCATGTGGACACACGATGGAGTGAACGACATTCTCTAGGCACCGAACGGACGATTTTTTTTTTATATAAAAAAATCAAATTTGGTATACAAATTTTAAAAATTGCAAAAATAATCTTACATCGGTAGGTGATTAGCCGAACTAGGCCACGTGACCAAATTTCGCTACTTAATTGGCCGAACTAGGCCATGTGAACTAGTTCGGCCAACCGTGTGTCGGAATTTGACATGTGGCCTATATTGGCACATAGTCAATTGATATAGGCCAAATCAAATACAATGTACTCTACAACATGGTATAATGAGTTTATCTAGTTTAGTTGGCTAAGAGCAAAGCTCTAAACTCTCTAGTTGTGGGTTCGCCTCCCATGGGAAGCAAATTTGTAGCTTTTTTTTTGCTAAGGATTGCTCGTCGTAATGTTGTTGACGGTAAGATTTGGTAGAGTCCAGGACCCACTAGAAGCTCGTCCATGACGCATACACGACCAGATAGGAAGAGGCGATGGGGATAAAAAAGATAAGAAGATAAAGATTATTTAGAATCGGTTAGGATAAGATACCTGAACATCAAGTCTCCGAACTATAAATATGTACCATTTAGTTAGGTTAAACACACATCTCTATCAAACAACTACTCGACACATCGCCACCCTTTGATTCTCAAGGTTAATCCCGGCGGGATTCGACACTCGGAGCTAGGCTGCATCATTCCGATCTCCGGTAAAGAGGTGAGTCCCGTCACCCCCGACGATCGCATCGATTAGGTCAATGCCTTCATGGTTGCATCGATTTGATCTCTTGAAGAACTGGTTGAAATAGTACGATCGCCAGTTTATCTCGATATATTAGCTAGGTCTAAGGCTGTATAAGTTTGATCTCTTAGATTGATGTGATATGGGTGTGGTAGTTTGAGGCTTCATCGGTTCCGTCCGACATCTCTGGCCATTGTATCCTTTCATGTTGTATACTGTTTATCTAAATAAAACATGTCCAATACTTTGACATATTATTAAGTTCATTAAAAAGGTGCTCACCATAGGACTCAATTGCAAACCGAGTTAGATAGGCTTATTATACCATGATGCGGAGTGCATTATATTTGATTTGATCTAGATCAGCATACCATGTGCCGATCTAGGCCACGTGGCCTAGTTTGGCCAATCAAGTGCTAAAATTTGTCAGGCCCCGCAACAATGTTTGGCCAAATTAGGATGACGTGGCCTAATTCTGCCGATGGTGTACCGACAGGTCTGTCTAGATTTGCAATTTTTAAAATCGTATATCATGTTTCAAAATTTATTTTGAAAAATGTTATTAAAAAAATCCCGAACGAACTATTCATCCGTCACAGATTTGGACTCAAGGGACCACAATTTTCAGTACCGTAGTCAACCACGTACAGCTAGAATTAATGGTAGCTTTCGTACGATTCAGGACATTGCAGTGGCATCACGTTGAACATTAGCCGACGATGGATATGATCTACATTTTTTTTTTGGAAATTTACGATTTTTATAGCTATTTAGAGCATATGAAACTAATCGACGCCTTTTAAATTTTTAAAAGTTTTTATAGCTGTTTGCAGCATACAAAACTAATATTTTTTTTTAAAAAAAATAGAGTTATTTTATAGCTACTTAGGTCAGTCTTAATATATTTAATGGCATTTTTAGAAATTTCCCTTCCAAAAACTGTACCAGGCCTACACTTTACAACTTACGCAAACTAAACTATCGTGGTAAAATCAATGTTTTAAATAGCCGGCTAATAGCGGCTATTTAGCCGGCTATAGCTTTTCAGGAGGTCCGGGGCTAAGTGAAGCACTATTTAACGCTAAACGAATTATTCCGCTAATAACCTTATTTAGCCGGCTAAAATCGTAAATTTAGCTGCCTCTTAGTGCAGCTAATCCTGCAGGTGGATGAGAACATGAAATGTGCCGGCTTAAAATGGAACTTAGAAAGATTTCCGGGCAGAGCAACAGAGAGACTAGCTATCCCTTCCCTTCCATTCCCTTGCGTTTGCCAATTGCCATGAAGAAGACGGTGGTTCTCTACCCCGGCCTCTTCGTCGGCCACTTCACTCCCATGATGGAGCTCGCCGACGTCTTCACGGAGCACGGCTACGACGTCGCCGTCGCGCTCATCAACCTGTCCGTAAGGGAAGACGACGCCGCCTTCACCGCCGTGGCACGCCGTGCCATGTCCTCCAAGACCTCTGTCTCCTTCCACGTGCTCCCGCGCATCCCGCGACCTCCGTCGCTCGCTTTCCGTGGCAACATCACCGAGCCACTGATCAACAACTTCGACCTCGTGCGACGGAGCAACGCGCACCTGCACGACTTCCTCTCCTCCGTACAGGGCCTCCACGCCGTCGTCATCGACACGTCGTGCGATCTGGCCATTGAAGCCACGAGGATGCTCGGGGTACCGGTCTACCACTTCTACCCGGCCGACGCCGGCGCCCTAGCTGTGGACCTGCAGGTTCGTTCGCATCGTGCAGGTTACAAGACATTGGGAGGAGATGGTACTCTTGTGGAGTTCTTGGGCGTTCCACCCATGCCGGCTTCTCACGCGACGGACATATTCGGGCAACCGGCGGACCAGAAGTTGGACAAGGATCTGGAGGCCTTGATGGCTGAACGAGCGCGCGCGACGGCGGACTTCGCCGGAATCCTCATCAACACCTTCGTATCGCTGGAAGAGCGGGCGCTGGGAGCTCTCCACGACGATCTGCGCCGCAGCCTCCCCGACGGCATGGTGCTCCCCCCGGTGTACACCGTGGGGCCACTGGTTGACAAGGCCGTCGCCGTCGATGAGAGCAGCCGACACGAGTGCCTCGTGTGGCTCGACGGACAGCCCGACCGAAGCGTCGTGTTCCTGTGCTTTGGGAGCATCGCTGGCATAGGGGACCACCCGGAGCAGCAGCTGAGGGAGATCGCCGCCGGCCTGGACAAGTCCGGCCACCGCTTCCTGTGGGTGGTTCGTGCACCGAACACGCAGCCCCTCGACGCTCTCCTGCCGGAAGGGTTCTCGGCGAGAACCAGGGGCCGCGGCCTCGTCGTCAATAACTGGGTGCCACAACCGGAGGTCCTCCGCCACCGGGCCACCGGCGCGTTCGTGACGCACTGCGGCTGGAACTCGGTGCTGGAGGGGATCACCGCCGGCGTGCCAATGTTGTGCTGGCCGATGTACGCGGAGCAGAGGATCAACAGTGTGCTCGTGGTGGAGGATATGAGCGCCGGCGTGGAGATGGAAGGGTGGCTGGAAGGGCTAGTGGCCGCCGACGAGGTGGAGGCGAAGGTGAGGCTGGTCATGGAGTCGGAGCACGGGAGGAAGCTTCGCGAGCGCGTGGAGGCATACAAGCATGGCGCGGCCATGGCCTGGAAGGACGGCGGCTCGTCGCGCGCGGCGTTTGCCCGCGTGCTCTCCGAGATGGATGCCGCATTTGACAAGTCAGTGGCATGATGGCTTTGCCCCGTTCGAAAAATGAGAATAATAAGTTTCCAATTCAGATGGAAAATATGTTTCTGAGTTTCCCGTATCGTCCTTGAGATTCATGTGTTGAACTGAAAATGAGATTCGTGTGATGGAGATTATGGCTTATTTGAATAAAAATTTCATCTTTTAAATAGTTTATTGCTTTTCAGAATTGTAATTCGGTAATAAAATCTCTCACTAGCTAAGGGGTGTTTGGTTCTATGGACTAAAGTTTAGTCCGTGTCACATCGAATGTTTGTACATCAATTTAAAGGACTAAACTTGAACTGATTATAAAAATAATTACAGAATTAGAGGATTATTCACGAGATAATTTTTTTAAGTCTAATTAATCCATGATTAGCAAATGTTTACTGTAGCATCACATTGTCAAATCATGACGTAATTAGGCTCATTAGATTCGTCTCGCGAATAATCCACCAATTATGAAATGAGTTTTATAAATAGTCTACATTTAATACTCCAAAATAACATCCAAACATCCGATGTGACGGGACTAAAATTTAGGACTAAAAAACCAAACATGGCCTAAATTATTACGGACTCCTGTACTGTTGGATTTCTATCAAGGCCTAGATCTGATGACTAATAAATTGCACTTTTCACTTACTCATTTATAGCCTAACCTTGTTATAAAATAAAGTTATGTATCTAACTAGTTATCAATCAAATAGACAAACCCAACAAATTTTCAATATGAAATTACAAACAGACTCAACCCAGTGACAACACCATACGTCATACGTGGAGGACCTGATACTGCTCACGTCAGGGGATGACGTATACAGGTGATGTCACCGTTTGTACTTCCGTTCCTTGAATCTAATTCGTGTTAAATTTGAAAGACTAAATATAAATTAGTTATAAAAATAATTACAGAACCAAACGATTATTGACGACACAAATCTAATGGGCCTAATTAATTCATAATTAGCAAATGTTTATTGCAGCATCATATTATCAAATCATAACCTAATTAGTTAGGTTTATTAGTTTCGGCCTTTCTCCTTCTCGCACACCTACCCCTTGCTACTCTTCGCCGACCCGCCATGGGTCGTCGTTGATCTGCTCTTCACGTGCGTGTGCTCCTCCAGCAGCCTGAGATCTCCCCTGCATTCGTCCAGGCCTCCGCGCCACTGCCAGCATCACGTTCCCGGAACAGTCGGCACCCTACCACCAGTGGAGCGGGGAGCCCTCGTCGCGTGGCGGCAGCGGGGAGAGCCACGGCGGCGGGGAGCCCGGCGTTCCGGAGGTGTCTCACTTAGGGTGGGGGCACTGGTACGCGCACAAGGAGCTCCCTGCAGCTCCAGTTCCCACCTCCAATGCTTCGTCGCAGTCTATACCGGCGAATCAGGCATCACCTGCCACTCTAGGTCCCCCGTGGTCACAGTTCGCCGGGTCCCCTGCTTACATGTGTCCTCCGATGCCGGCAGTCTTGTACAATGTTCTGCCGAGGGCACCACTCCGGCCGCAGTTTGACAGTAGTGCGACCAATTCTGCATTGTTGATATAAAAGAAGTCTTAGCCATTTTATTACCGGAGATCATTTTCGGCGAGGAGTTTTTAGTTTTTTTATAGAACATATCACATATGCAAACTCTGCGAAATCATTATTTCAGATGTTCATGTGAAATATAGTATCGAGAAAGTTGTTCACCCTGCAGACTATCAAGTAGTTTCTTTGACTAGATTTTGGATTCTTGCTTAGGCTTGCTCACAGGATAATGCAAGGAGATATCTCCCAAGCCCTAACAAACCACAGGATAAGTTTACTTATATGCTTTGTTGTGTTTTTGATCTGCTTAATATATAATCCATTTTTCATATATTCTTGACTTGTTCTTTTGTAGTTTTTTATATTATAGCTCTTAAAAAGTTTTTATATCAAAACTAGTGTTTATGTTCATAAACGAGTTCATTGATAACCAACTTGCCGCCTTTTTAGGTTGATGTACAATCAAATGTTCTTTGATATTGATGCAAACTTTCAAATTTCAAAACAATTAGTATAATACAATTGCACCTATATGGAAGCACCTGTGATGGCTAACAAATTTCCTTGCATCATGGCTAAGATATTTTCCTTATGCACATACTTGATTAGACTTCAGTACGTCTAGAATTTTACCTTTTGTTTTATTAATCATTTAACTTCATAAAATTATAAAGCCATGTTATGATCTCCAGTGATATTTTGTATTTCATGAGGTTGACTATGGATGCTGATTGGAAACAACTCGTCATATCAAAAAAATCTGCACCGTTTATCAGTAAATCACTACAAGAAAACAGAAAGTTTTCGTCGGCTATTTTATCTTCCGTCGGCATTTCAAAAAGCCGACGGAAGTTAGCTAACTTCCGTCGGCCTAGAGGAGCCGACGGAAGTTAAGCTAACTTTCGTCGGCTTTTCACAGTGGCCGACGGAAGATAGAGGCATTTTTCCCCGCCCGGTATAAATCTGCTAACTTTCGTCGGCCAGCATTAAAGCCGACGGAAGTTAAAATTAACTTTCGTCGGCTTTAGATGTGGCCGATGGAAGTTAAGTTTTCACCGCACGCTTTTTTTCCCAGCCCCCGCCCTCTTTTTTCCAGCCCTAGGTTTTTCCCCTGCTTATCCTCTTCCCCGCCGCCGCCTCCGCGCGACTACGCCCGCCGCCTCCGCCGCCTCCCCGGCCTTCGCCGCCTCTGCCGCCTCCCCAGCCTCCCGCCGCCTCCCCGCCTCCGCCTGCCTCCCGCCGCCTCCGCCTGCCTCCCGCCGCCTCCGCCTGCCTCCTCGGCCTCCCGCCGCCTCCGCCCGCCTCCCAGTCGGACGGCGTGGCGGACTGGAGCCTCCCGAACGACCGTCTTCCTGGGGCCATGGTTTACGGCGGCGTTAAAACCTGGCTGGATGGACTCGGCCTCTCTCGGTACGCGCCGGTGTTCGAGATCCACGAGGTAGACGACGAAGTGCTCCCGCTGCTAACGTTGGAGGATCTCAAGGACATGGGCATCGGTGCCATTGGGTCCAGGAGGAAGATGTATGCCGCTATCCAGAAGCTGCAGAGGAGCGACGGCGTTTCCTGAGTTGGTGAGCTCTTAGCTTTTGCTTCCCCAATTTTTGGTTCATTTGCATACAAAGCTACTACTAGTTTCCTGAGTTGGTGAGCTCTTAGTTTTCTTGTTGAAATATGATATTTCCTGTATTGTTTAACAAGTCGTTGTATCTCTCATGCGCAGCCTGGACCTCGTGATGGAGTAATCCAATGTTTCATAAAAAGGGATAAATCAAAACTGACATACATGTTATATAGTTTGATTCATATTTGAAAGTACTTTCATATGATATTAACATTGTATTTGTTAATGGTAGTGAAAGAAATCAATGGTCAAAGTTCTATGTTGATGACCATGCAAAAACTTATACACCTTATATTTTGGGACAGAGGGGTATTAGAATAGATATGCCTGTTCAGAAGATAAATCGGACAGTACAGAATTGTTACTCTTTTACTTGGTCAATCCTTATCCTCACATCAAGTTGCAATCTTTATCTTTTTTCTGTCGATAGGCCAATATTAGCCGACGGAAGTTATTGGCCTATCGACAGAAAAAAGAAAAAACAAAAAAAAGTAATTTTCGTCGGCTAGGATTTGGCCGACGGAAGTTACCGATTTCTTGGTAACTTCCGTCGGCTAGGTTTGGCCGACGGAAGTTATCTAACTTCCGTCGGCGGCCGACGGAAGTTAGATAACTTCCGTCTACACGCTTCCGTCGGCCAAATGCCGACGGAAGTTAGCCCTTTGCCGACGGAAGTTGCTAACTTCCGTCGGCAAAGGGCTAACTTCCGTCGGCTTTGGCCGACGGAAGTTTCGTGGATTGTTGTAGTGAATGGATACAAGGTGCCGCTTAGCGTGGTGTCATGGTGTTGTTGGATTCTCCACGGATTGCACGTGTGTTAGTTTCAGGCCCGCCTGCCTACTTAATTGCTATAACGAATAATATGTCGATCATGTATTGATCTGTCACGAAAGCGCCAGTAGGGTTTTGGCTGATCTTGCTCATAGAATCTTGTGTTGTTGCTATGGATCGATTCGATCGAATTATTGAATTATTGACTCTGCGCATGGCTAAAGGCGATGCAAGTCGTTTAAGGACACAATGCTCTTTGTAGGCGAAGTGTGTCGGTTCAGTTCCCCTCCTTTTCTTGGTCCCATTTAATCTGGAAACTCATAATCTAGGACATAATCTTACAATACTATAGCTTATTTTAATTTTCTCGGTCCCATTTAATCTGGAAACTGATAATTACCTAATCTTACAATGTTGTAGATTATTTTAATAATCAACAGTTCATATTCACAGATACAATATTTATTTGATTGTCCCATGAACTGTGTTGCAGCTCGCTTTGATAGACCGCACGAAGCGCGTTTGCCATTCTAGTACCATCAAATCTCGGCTATGCGGCACGAATCGGGCGACTGACCTAAATAGTCTCTCTCCTTAACGGTAAAGAATCTCATTTCCTAAACCATGTATCTTCTAATTTTCCAATATGTCATCGGTGTATAACTGACAAATTATGACTGACACAGTCACTGACAGTGACATGTAGGCAATTTTTAAAAATTATAATGGCATGTGAGTAATTCTCCCAAGAAAAAAAACGCTACGATTGTACATATAAAGGGTCGATTATGATGCCCCGTTACCTCCCTACGAGGTAATAGGTTTAAAGAATCCTTACCGTTGATTAAAATCATTTAAAATAAATAATTAAAAATAAAAATAGTTAACCGGCTCTAACCGATCACCCTATCTACCTGTCGTAGCTATATTCTCCGCAGAATTCATGGTTGCTTTAAAGGTTTTTATTTTTTTAATTTTCTGAAAAAACATAAAATTTGAAAAAAAACAAAACTCTTCAAATTTATTTGGAAATGATTTTTGAAGAGTTATGAAATACAATTTTGAAATTTCAAAGTTTGTTTTTATTTTTTAAAAAATATGAAAAGAACAGAAAACTTTGAAAATTTGAAAAATAATCAGAACTCTTCAAAATTTATTTTCAAATGATTTTATGAAGAGTCCTGAAATAAATTTCATAATTTCGAAAGTTTTTTAAAAAAAATCTGAAAAGAACAGAAAAGTTTGAAAAATTGAAAAAATCAGAACTCTTCAAAATTTATTTTAAAATGTTTTTCTGAATAGTTCTAAAATAAAATTTTGAATTTTCAAAGTTCTCTGTTTTTTTATAAAATTTTAAAAAATAAAATCTTTCAAAAGTCTACCGTGCATTCTCCGGAAAAGAAATTTCAAATGATTTTTTGAATATTTGTGAAATAAATTTTCGAATTGTCAAAGTTATTTGTTTTTTTAAATTGTACGTGTCATATGTCATAAATTAATGTATTTCAAAATTTTTGGGCGCATGGAGGAAATATATCAGACGCATAAAAAGAATTTATTTTGCTTATATGTAGTTCCCACATTTATGAAAAGAAAGGTAATATGACTTGTTACCTCTGTGAGGTAATAAATCATCTGTTTTAAATCTGAGCCGTCGTCCAATGGGTATCGTAAAAATCCCCTCGTATAAAAGCAATCAAACAACCGGATACTAAAGAGAGAACACTATAGCTAGAGAGAAAACTAATTTTGGAGGAGAAAAAACAATATAGCAGCGGAGAAAAATTAATCAAACAATCAAAAACAAAAAACCAGCGGCAGAAAATTAATTTGAAGGTTTTATTTCGGGATCTGAAAAACAAAGAAAATACGTTTGCCGCAGATGTAGCCTTAACCACTGCGCCATGCGACGTTTCTAATTAAAGTGTAGTGTATATGCGCCACTGGCACGCGCGATGACGACGTGAGGAACGACGGCACGACAAGCATAGAGGCACTTACCTACTTATGTCAATCTCAATCGAGGAACAGAGAGACGAGCTATACGTACTACTACCCCTTCCCGCGCGTTTGCCATGAAGAAGACAGTGGTTCTCTACCCCGGCCTTTTCGTCGGCCACTTCGCTCCCATGATGGAACTCGCCGACGTCTTCACGGAGCACGGCTACGACGTCGTCGTCGCGCTCATCAACCTGTCCGTCAAGGAAGACGACGCCGCCTTCACCGCCGTACGTGGTCCGCCGTGCCATGTCCTCCAAGACCTCCGTCTCCTTCCACGTGCTCCCGCGCACCCCGCGACCTCCGTCGCTCGCTTTCCGTGGCATCATCGTCCAGACAGTGATCAACTACTTCGACCTCGTGCGACGGAACAACGCGCACCTGCACGACTTCCTCTCCTCCGTGCAGGGCCTCCACGCCGTCGTCATCGACACGTCGTGCGATCTGGCCATTGAAGCCGCGAGGATGCTCGGGGTACCGGTCTACCAGTTCTACCCGGCCGACGCCGGCGCCCTAGCTGTGGACCTGCAGGTTCGTTTGCATCGTGCAGGTTCCAAGACATTAGGAGGAGATGGAACTGTTGTGGAGTTCTTGGGCGTTCCACCCATGCCGGCTTCTCACGCGACGGACATATTCGGGCAACCGGCGGACCAGAAGTTGGACAAGGATCTGGAGGCCTTGATGGCTGAAAGAGCGCGCGCGACGGCGGACTTCGCCGGAATCCTCATCAACACCTTCGTATTGCTGGAAGAGCGGGCGCTGGGAGCTCTCCACGACGATCTGCGCCGCAGCCTCCCCGACGGCATGGTGCTCCCCCCGGTGTACACCGTGGGGCCGCTGGTTGACAAGGCCGTCGCCGTCGATGAGAGAAGCCGGCACGACTGCCTCGTGTGGCTCGACGGACAGCCCGATCGAAGCGTCGTGTTCCTCTGCTTTGGGAGCATCGCCGGCTTGTGGGACCACCCGGAGCAGCAGCTGAGGGAGATAGCCGCCGGCCTAGACAAGTCCGGCCACCGCTTCCTGTGGGTGGTTCGTGCACCCAGCACGCCGCCCCTCGACGCTCTCCTGCCGGAAGGGTTCTCGGCGAGAACCAGGGGCCGCGGCCTCGTCGTCAACACCTGGGTGCCACAACCGGAGGTCCTTCGCCACCGGGCCACCGGCGCGTTCGTGACGCACTGCGGCTGGAACTCGGTGCTGGAGGGGATCACCGCCGGCGTGCCGATGTTGTGCTGGCCGATGTACGCGGAGCAGAGGATCAACAGTGTGCTCGTGGTGGAGGATATGGGCGTCGGCGTGGAGATGGAAGGGTGGCTGGAAGGGTTAGTGACTGCCGACGAGGTGGAGGCGAAGGTGAGGCTGGTCATGGAGTCGGAGCACGGGAGGAAGCTTGGCGAGCGCGTGGAGGCATACAAGCATGGCGCGGCCATGGCGTGGAAGGACGGCGGCTCGTCGCGCGCGGCGTTTGCCCTGGTGCTCTCCGAGATGGATGCCGCATTTGACAAGTCAGTGGCATGACGGCTTTGCCCCGTTCGAAAAAATGAGAATAATAAATTTCCGATTCAGATGGAAATTATGTTTCTGACTTTCCCATATCCTTGAGATTCATGTGTTGAACTGAAAATGAGATTCGTGTGATGGAAACTATGGCTTATTTGAATAAAAATTTCATCTTTTTAATAGTTTGTTGCATTTCAGAATTGTAATTTGGTAATAAAATCTCTCACTAGCTAAATTATTACGGTCTCCTGGACTATTGGAGAGCAGACCGACTACCAGTTAAATAGGCAATGTCCTCTGTGAACCTCGTCGCCCCCCTTCCAAAGGAACGCCCGTCATATTTTGTCAATACGCCGAAGCATAAGTTTTTTATAATTATACATAAGAATTAAGAATTAAAGTTCAAATATTTTTTGACCTTGTTTATTCCGCTTTAGAAAAACACAATTTTTTATTTACAAGAGTTGTCGTCGAGTATTGAGCGATAATACACCATGGGGATACTCGTGAAGAGTATTTAGGTTAGGCATTGGAGAGGCCCGTGGATCAACTATATGCTTATGATCTAACTAAGAGACAAAAAAGGGGACTTCAGGGCTCTTGGAGGATAATGACCCTATCCTTTGTCTGTAGTACGAGCTTTTGGAGGCGAATGACCTTAAGCATCGTGGAGAGCTTTTGACAGAATGTGCCTTCAATAGGCTCTCTCCGATCCATTTATATGAGAGTGATCAGGTGTTACAAACGGTGAGTAAAACATCATATTAATAACCAATTAAAAATTTAACGGTCAGTTCGTTGACAATAATTTCATAGTTAACTATACAAATAACTATGAAATATGGAGATTAAAGTCAGACTGGTAACCGTTGGAATATAGGTCATCGGGAGGCCGCTTTCCAAGTGTTGGACTAGGGTGTATCTTAGACCTTCGATTTTTGAATTTATGGAGGATGCTGACTGTTGACTGGTCCGAAGTATAGCTCGGTATTATGTTTCCAACAATAGTGTATTATTTATTTAATAATGAAAAAAATAAAAATTATAAAATGAGTTATAATGAATAAGAGGTAATATACATTAACAAATATATGTATTCGGTTATTCTTGGAGCAATAGACACCGAATTATTAAAGAGAGATTTAAACTCAGATAGTAAATCTGAATAGCAACATAATTTTTTAAAAAAAATTAGATTTTTATCAGCTATTGTTTTTCAATCATAAATTCGCCTAACATATAAAAATCGACATTTCGACACCGAATTAATTTTACGCGGGACCGTGCAATAATCTCCACTGACCACCATTTTGTAGGACACTCATGCTGGTGGTTGGATGGGTGGGTGTTTCATACGGTCATAGGCTGGACTGGACAGCTAAGTTCCACTGATGGTTGGGTGGACACACTTTTCAGTAGCACTTATCTTACATGTGTAACATGTGCACGGTCAACCGATATGTACTGGATATTTCCCCATTTAAAAATATGATCAAAATCCTTGAAATGTTTCTCCAATCAGAGCCGGTTTAGAAATTGGTCATAGGCTGGACTGCTAAGTTTAGTTTATTTCATTTAAATGTGGTACAGTAATGCACGCTTTTCAAAATTTTAATAGATTTTATAGGTATTTAGAGCAAAGGAACATAATCTAAGTTTTTTGAAAAATTTAATTTTCTTTATTGCTATTCGGTTCATGTGAAACTAATGTACGTATTTTAAATTTTGAAAAGTTTTTATCGCTATTTAGAGCATATAAATAAAAGTAATCTATGTTTATTAGCTATAAAAAGTTGCAACTTGCAGAGTTTCCCGGGAAGAAGACGGAAACGAGCAATCTCCTACCCGTGCCGCCGTGCGTCTGCGATGAAGAAGACGGTGGTTCTCTACCCCGGCCTCCTCGTTAGCCACTTCACCCCCATGATAGAGCTCGCCGACGTCTTCACGGAGCACGGCTACGCCGTCGCCGTCGCGCTCATCAACCCGTCCGTCAAGGAAGACGACACTGCCTTCACCACCGTGGTCGCCCGTGCCATGTCCTCCAAGACCTCCCTCTCCTTCCACGTGCTCCCGCTTATCCCGCGACCTCCGTCGCTCGCTTTCCGTGGCATCATCGTCGAGACAGTGATCAACTACTTCGACACCGTGCGCCGGAACAACGCGCACCTGCACGACTTCCTCTCCTCCGTGCAGGGCCTCCACGCCGTCGTCGTCGACTCGACGTGCGGTCTGGCCATTGAAGTCGTGAGGAAGCTAGGGGTGCCGGCCTATCAGTTCTACCCGTCGGACGCCGGCGCCCTCGCCGTGGACCTGCAGATTCGTTCGCTTCGTGCAGGTTCCATGAAATTGGGAGGAGATGGTACTCTTGTAGAGTTCTTGGGCGTTCCACCAATGCCGGCTTCTCACGCGACGGACATATTCGGGCAACCGGTGGGCGAGAAGGTGGACAAGGATCTGGAGGTCCTGATGACTGAAGTAACGCGCGCGATGGCGGAGTTCAGCGGAATCGTGATCAACACCTTCGTATCGCTGGAAGAGCGGGCGCTGCGAGCTCTCCACGACGATCTGCGCCGCAGCCTCCCCGGCGGCATGGTGCTCCCCCCGGTGTACACCGTTGGGCCGCTGGTTGACAAGGCCGGCGCCGTTGATAAGAGCATCGCCGTCTTAGGGAACCACCAGGAGCAGCAGCTGAGGGAGATCGCCGCCGGGCTGGACAAGTCCGGCCACCGCTTCCTGTGGGTGGTTCGTGCACCCAGCACGCAGCACCTCGACGCTCTCCTGCCGGAGGGGTTCCGGGCGAGAACCAGGGGCCGCGGCCTCGTCGTCAACAACTGGGTGCCACAACCGGAGATCCTCCGCCACCGGGCCACCGGCGCGTTCGTGACGCACTGCGGCTGGAACTCGGTGCTGGAGGGGATCACCGCCGGCGTGCCGATGTTGTGCTGGCCGATGTACGCGGAGCAGAGGATTAACAGTGTGCTCGTGGTGGAGGATATGAGCGCCGGCGTGGA
This sequence comes from Zizania palustris, assembly GCA_019279435.1. Taxonomy (NCBI): domain Eukaryota; kingdom Viridiplantae; phylum Streptophyta; class Magnoliopsida; order Poales; family Poaceae; genus Zizania; species Zizania palustris. Next base: position 24,883,719 of record JAAALK010000287.1, on the reverse strand, counting down.
GATGGAAGGATGGCTGGAAGGGCTAGTGACCGCCGACGAGGTGGAGGCGAAGGTGAGGCTTGTCATGGAGTCGGAGCACGGGAGGAAGCTTCGCGAGCGCGTGGAGGCATACAAGCATGGCGCGGCCATGGCGTGGAAGGACGGCGGCTCGTCGCGCGCGGCGTTTGCCCTGGTGCTCTCCGAGATGGATGCCGCACATGACAAGTCAGTGGCATGCAGCAGCAGCAAACCTGATCGCTAGTCGCTGCTGCAGTTTGCATCGTATGGACAGGGACAGGCAGAACCGAGGCGTCACGGCATGCGTTGTGTTGGCGTAAAAGATTACGCTAACAGGTTTCTGTAGAAAAGAAACTAACAAACGAAATGTTTGCGAAGCAAACTGTTCTAAGCCTCCGAAAGGATAATAGCTTAGAATAGTTCGAAAGTGTGTATTGAATCACTTGTAATCGGTCCCTATTACAGGGTGAAATGGGGGGTATTTATAGGCCCAAACATTAAGGAAAAGACCTATTTACCCCTCTATTACAACCGACATTAAGGAAACTATTCGGTTTCCTTAATAGGGCTAAAATGGTAAAAGACTAATCTAATAGGATAGAAGATAAGTCTTCCATCTTAGCTGGCAGAAAAGATCCTGAAAGGCTTTGGTTCGAAGACATACTTCGAACCAGTGTCTGTCTTCGGGCTTCGAACCGGGTTCCGAGCATCTTCGAAGAAGGTCTTCGGACAATCTTCGAACTAGCTGGTTGTCTTCATGCTGCTTTGGCAATAACCCCGAAGATGAGATATTTTCCCCCAACACGTTGTTTTGTTGTTGTGGAAAAAAATGGGAGATTTGCAATAATGCCACACATGAGATGGTAGAATTTGTTCTTTTGTATTGTTTGGTTCCAGTTATTAAACGCATGGGATGTGGCAAAAATTCAAAAAAAATTGGGCGGATACGATATCCAACCAACCTACTATGCATACCTTCCACAGATAGGTTACACGTGTCACTAGTGTCGATCTGACGGTGAGTTATTTTCAGCACCGATTCGGTCGAAGCAAGTCTGCTCGGCTTGAAGCTTCTCGGCTCCACATGGCACCAGCGGCTTCCGAGCTGCCGTGTTCGGTGCTTGCTGCTTCTCGCCTCACGTTGTCGTCAGCGTTTCCGCCACCCGTGCGGTCTTTTTGCGCAGCCACGAGGAGATCGGTCAGAGGCCCGAAGGAGGAGATCTCGCTCATTGGTGCCGTGCCGGCCCCAACTGCCGCAATGGAGCCTCTGCAACGATTGGATTTAACCAGCGAATTTCCGTGAACCAAATATCCATTCTACTTCTTCGTGGTGACAAACTAAGAAATTTTTTAAATCCAGTACTGTAGTAAGATGTGTCACTGGAGTCAAACTGGAAGGACAAAATTGAAGGGCATCTAACTGCACTGGAGTCAATAAGGCTAAAATGTGCTTGTAATATTTAGTTGGACTAGTTGAGTGCCCGTGCGTTGCATCGGAAAAAACTATAACATTAAATAAATCATGCAAATAATACAAATATCTTAAAATATGATAAGATAATATTAATCGTAATTCGGTTACAACTTTATTAAATGTATCTAAAAGTTACCATAAAATTATATAATCATGATTATTTAGCAATCATGCTAGCTAAAACATCTTAAGCACAAAGATTATATCTACTTCTAGCAAACATTTAAAATTGTCTTATAGCTACAAAATCATCATATATTTCTTCCATAAAATAATTAAATTAAACTTTCATTACCTTCGCATTAGCTCACATGCAATTGCGATGCTTGGTTCAAAGTAATCCCTACTAAAGCATGTAGAATACAAACTAAAATCTAAATAGTAAAAGGTCAAAGTAACCGCATGTTAGATAGTTTGTTCATCACAAGGTAGATTGATACATTTTTAATAAAAATGCATTAGATTTACTTTGTTCACGTTTTTCCCTTAGCATAGTAACAACATTAAGGCCATCTCCAAAGCGCTGCTTACAGAAGTGCTTAGGGATAAAACCTGTTTTTTTAGATCGGGGCATTTCGAGGCAGGAGGCGATGCTAGCATCGATGTTTCAGGGGTCGGCAGTGAAGAGCAAGAAGAAGAGCTCATGGGGATTCAATGGCCTCAGGAGGTGGAAGAAGGCAGGCAACGAGGAGGCAACTGCCAGCGGTGAGCGGCCGGACTACGCCACGTCGTAGTCTTCGTACAGCGAGTGTCGACTTGAGGCTAGCTCAGCTATTGCCATGGATGCAAAGAGGGCCAAGAAGAAGCTGCATATGGCCACCAGCGGCGATGATTCTGCTTCCGATTTGGTGAACAAATTCTACAGATTGATTGGTATCACATTTACCCAATTTAAGTGAGCATTTGCATCTGAATTTACCGAAGGTTTTGGTGGACAACACAAAGAAAGATCTTTCAAGGATTCACACTAAGCAGGGAAGGACAACACGGGAAGAACAACGTAGGATTACGAAGAGGGAAACGACTGAGGAAAGAGGAAAGCAGCTTAAACACCTGTTGATAGCACCATGCATTGGAAAGTAAAGCTCCTAAATAAAGTGTTTATCACTTTTTATTATTTTAGCACTTGTTTAAGCACTCATGCATTGAATGTACCCTAAATATCAATTTCCCCCCTTTAGGTAGTTTGAACACAGATTCAACTGTACAAGTAAAGAAGAAAAGATAGTGAAACTAAGATTAGAACTGCATTTAAAAGAATCTTGGCATTTAAAGATGAAAGAGTTGGATAGCATGTAAAGGAGGAAACATATGTAAAATTAAATTACCTAGATAAACTAAGATCAGAACTGCCAAATGTGGACACTTTGGACAGTTGGACTTCTAAATATCTAATATTACTAAGCATGGAAACAACAAAGTTAAGTTTTTCAATTAAAACCATTTCCTTCATATTGGATTTTATTAGCGTCTTACTATTGAATCTTTTTCTTTACCGCTCACCAATAAAAATGGAAAATAGATCCCTAGACATCAACAAGGTGAATATGCACTGGTATGATATGGACAAAGGAAGACACCAATATCTATTAGGTACTCCCAAACTCCTATTTAACACGATCAACCTCCAGTTCAAGGGCAATCCAGCAATGCAAATACTCAAGAATGGAAAATTTAATGCCAATAAGCTATGTTGTACACTGACATGGTTTGAGCAAAGATCACAATGCATATAATGTTAAACTTAAAGCATAAATGGTAGGTAGAACACAAAGGATTACATGCACTTTATTTGTAAGCAGCCACTGATCCTTGAAACTATAGCTATCTTTCAACAATGTAATTATAGTGTACTATGCCTTGTTTGAACTCTGTAATAGTTCTACTTTAGGTGTGTTGAGATTTTTCAGCTGGCTTCTTATCTAAAAATATAAAAACTAAATCAAAAAGCTCAACCCAGCATCCCAGATTAGCATGATGGTTTATTTGATCCAGGAAACTCATGAACATACAGATATTCAGATAACTCATGAATTGTCAATTGCAGGCAAACAAAACGGCAATTGGTTATCTAATAGGTTTTCTGGAACACGAACATTTGACAGAAAACCACAAGCATTTCAATGGTTCAAAACATATCATACACTAATTTAGTTGGAAGCTTAGTTGCAAAGCAATCCGAATTGTCCAAAGCACGAAAATGCATCACGTGACTGTCCAAAATCAATACCAAATTACAGCCACACACACTCCAGTTTAACTAAGACCAATCTCGATTACGAAGAGAATGCCTGATTAGACCCAATCAAACCTAAAACAGGGATTACACCACAAACCAAGCGGTGCGCGTATAGCATAGATATGATAGGGGAGAGGATGTGAGGGGGCAGCGTAGACCCGAGGAGGCGTTGGACTGCGAGGAAGGGGTTGTAGTGTCGACCACCCTCGCCAGCATCCTCAGCAGTGGTGGCGGGAGGCGTCACCGATGACGGAGAGGTTGGCTCGATTTGGTGATGTGTCTTAGAGCCGTAGAGGGGGCTGGGTTGCTGGGGGTGTGGGGGAGGCGGCGTAGGTGGTGGAGGGAGATGGCCGAATGGGGCAGGCGACGGACTGGCGAAGCGGCCGGGCTACGGGACATCCCGCGCAGGCGCGTGTCATATGTCTGGTCATTGCCGATGAGCAGAGCCGTAGAGGGGACCGGGGGCGTGGGGGAGGCGGCACAAGCAGCAGAGGTAGATGGCCGGATGGGGTAGGCGATAGACGAGCGGAACGGCCGAGCCATGGGACGTGCCTGCGCGGTGGCGTAGGGTCGCTACCGACGAGAGGAAGACGCGCAGGTGAGGTGGAGACCACCATGTGGGGTCGCTGCCAACGAGCGGAGGAAGACGCGCAGGCGAGACGGAGACCGAGCCGGGGAGATGGGGGAGGCGACGGGCCGAAGAGCGGAGCACGTCCCGCGGTAGCGGAGGGAGTCGGCGGCATGGAGGAGGAGGTGCGGGGAGCCGGGGAGATGGGGGAGAAGACGGGCCGAAGAGCGGAGCAGAGAGCGGAGGGAGACAGGGCGCAACTCGGTGGATACCTAGGCGTATGAAACTGACAGGGTGGGTCCATGTTAAAGGGGTGGTGGTGGTGAAGCAGACTCACCACCACTAGTGTCTTTTTAAGTAGTAAGATAATTCTATGATAGGAGACGTTGATTCCACTCGGCCGTGCATCACGAAGAATCACCGAGCTGAGTCACTTTCTCTGGAGCCTGAAGCTGAGCCCGGCTCACTTTCCTTGGTTCGGGGCTAGGAACAACTCACCGTCGGATCAAGACTAGGGACACGTGTCACCCATCCGGAGGATGTATGCACAGTAGCTTGGGTTATATGCACCCAATTTTTTTCCCTTGTTGTGGCTTTCGTTCGGAGGTAAAATTGGCTATTTTTTAGCATCGGATCCTCTTGCATAGTTGCTGTAGCGAGGACTGTACTCGGTATTGGATGAACCGTACAACTGTAGACCCAGCAAATATGCTGCCTACAACAAGCTTTTGTCTAAAGAGTATGAGCCATCTCCAGCGTATCCTATACCAATTTCTATAGTCAAATTTAAGATATTTATTCTAAAACCACGTTTCAGTAGATTTTCTATTTCATTCTCTATCCGTCCCCTATTTCTCTCTCATCATCTCCAAATTTGGAGAACTCTCTCATCTCCTATGCATGCCAAAGGAAGAAAGAGAAATAAGCGAAGGAAAAAAGAAAGGGAAATAAATTTTATTTTCTTTATAATTTTTAAGATATTTTAAGATCAATTATTTAGACTAATCAAAAGATATTTATTTATTCATGAAAAAAATAAAAATTCATGATAAAAATATAGTTGTTGAAAATATAATCGTTGTAATTTTTACCGTTGAATGATAATATCTATCAATCGTCAACAACAATAATAATCATGTATAATAGTATATGGGTCAGAGATATAGCCGTTGAAAATATAATCGTTAAAATTTTTACCGTTATATAATAATAAAATAGAAGATTAAAAAATATAGGAAATAATTTTTAAGGAAACAACTAGAGACCGAAGTTGTATAAGGATAAAATCTTTTAGGATCATTCTTTATATAATAGGTATAGCGGATGAGTTTTAGATCCTATGGTTCCAAATAAAGTGCATTTTTAAATTACAATTTAGGACGTTATTTTTATCGCAAGAAAAAGTAGGTTAAAAATGATTTGTATATAAGAACATCAGACACCTAACAAATATAGGCGACAAACCTAACAATTTTTCTATTGGAGTTGGAGATCTCTAGGTAAAAAAAATTAGATGAATATAATATCCATGTACCAAACAATGAAAAACCTAGTTTTCAATTATCTTCCCGTGCTTTCGCTTTGTTTGATGTTTGTTTGGATTTATCACTTAGCTCGATCACATCACGTCGTGCAAGAAAATAGCAGGATGTTATCGGAATATATGGGAAATTTGTAAAAATACCGCTCCAGTTCTGTAAAAACGCCACCAACAGAATGTAATTATAAAAATGCCACTTATATCGTTCACATAGTAATTTTACCCTTTTGGCCGGTTTTCCCCCATTTTCATTTTTTAAACCAAAAAATATATGTCAAATACCAAAACTGTCTTTCCATTTACAAATTATTTTTTCCTCTTCTTATTTCGAGTAAACTCTTTCCTGTAGCCTCATTCCGAATTGGCCCAACGAACGGTGCCTCTCGTGATGACGAAGAGAAGAGGTGATGCCGAACAAAAAGAATAGATCCGAGGTGGTTATGGAGGCGCTCTTTCTATTATTTTTATCGTTGTCCCGATATGTTTTTCATGTGGTCATCATCGATGAGATCTCTATCTTGAGTTAAAATAGAAGAGGAGAGACAATGATAAAAGAGATAAAGAGTTGATAACAATGGAGGATAGCAAGCAATAGGATTTAGAGACACGGTGGGAATAACTTTGTACCTTTTGTTCAAGTAGTTTAATATCGATGAGCTAATAGTCAGGTGGATCATGAAGTAACGCCGGCTGCCGTTGAGTAGATCTTGTAGAGACGTCGGTCACCATCGATAGAGCTCGATCGAGTGATAATGGTAATGATCAAGTAGAGAGAGCAAGGGAGGGAAGTTATAGAATGGTTGAGACTAAAAATTGAAGAGAAGAGATGGGGCTTTATAATAGTATTCTTCTGTCCGTCCAAATAAATTCGTATGCGTTGGTCTTTAGTGACAGACCTAGATATTCGCACGTCACTAAAGGTAGGTTTTTAGTTATGGTTCTACATATTCACACGCGTCACTAAAAGTAGGTCTTTAGTGATAGGTCTCAACGTTATCCGTCACTAAAAATCAGTTTAGAAATTGACAACTCATTAGTGATGGTCATCACTGAGACCCATCATAAAGATATATTAGTGATGTGTATCTTTTATCTATCACTAAAGCTACGTCACTAAAACCATTTGTGTGGTAGTGCCTCCCGACTGGTTTTGAATTGATCGTCAATGGTTCAACACTCTCCATGAGGTCAGAAGTCAAGGGCCTAAAACTCCCGAGTCCAGCACTCACGAAAGGGGCCTACCGACCACCTACACTCCAACGGTCGTCATAAAGAGTTAGATCGTTATTAATCTCCATAATTTGTAGTTATGTGCGTTTATCGATGGAGTTATTACCCACGAACTAACCATTTGCTCTCATAATTGATCATTAGTGGAGAACATTAATCATATTTTGTAATCTCCGATCCCTCTCATATAAAGGGATCAGAGGAAGCCTGTAAAGACATGATTTTTTGAGAGAACTAATATGCTCTTGCATACGCTTAAGGCTATTCATGTCATAAAACTCATACTACATACAGAAGTAGAATTATTATCCCCAAAGGCCTGAACCCATCAAAAAGTCTCTTTGTCTCCTAACTAGAGATAACCATTAGATTAAACCTAAATCCTCTCTACAAGAGCCCCCGTAGAGTACGGTCGTTTAATACGCATCGAAAATAATTATACATAATAATTATGAAATCGAGTTGAAATATTTTTTGTCCTTGTTTATTCTGCTTTAGAAAAACATGATTTTTTAATTTATGAGAGTGCATCGTTTATTTACCAAAGAAAACAGTAAAAAAAACTAAAAATTATCAAATGAGTTATAATGAATATTAGATAATATGCATTAACAAATATAAGTATTCGGTTATTCACCAGTAATTGTTATGGCAGATTTGGACTTTGAAGTGAACGACATCTTTGAGCATTCGAGATTTTAACTCAGATGGTAAATCGAATTTAAAAACTTTTTATCAGCTATTGTTTTTCAACCATAAACTCACCTAACAGAGAGAAATCGACAGTTCGACACCGAATTAATTTTATGCAGGACCATGCAATAATTTCCCCTGATTTGGATTAAGTGGCCACCATTTTCTAGCAGTATCCGATTCGGAGTCGGACGCCGAATTAAAGACACTGGTAGTCTGGTACTGTGGTTGGATGGATGTTTCATACGGTCATAGGCTGGACTGCTAAGTTTAGTTTATTTCATCTCTCAACGAGATACTCAGTAATGTACGTTTTAAAATATCTCATATTTTTTTAAAAATTGGAAAAAGTCGAAACATAGACTCAAAATATCGCTGGAATTTGAATAATCCCTTAAAGAATTTTACCGTCCGAAAAGGGAACATCCCTGTATTGAAAAATATCTCAGCCTACAACTTTAAAAGTTGGTTTTACTAAAGTGGCGAAACCGTGGGCGGTTTGCTGACATGGCGACGTGGAGCTGATGACGTGGCAGATCAATAAAAAAACTGGATTACGCTATCCGACTTAGCCTAAAGTCTGAATAACCCTAAAAAATAGATAATATATAAAAATTAATTTCGAAATTTTTAAAAATTATGTTTTATTTTCTGAAAATCTAAAATAGTGCTGAAATCTTTAAAAATTCATAACTAATTCATTTTAAGTCTAAATTTGACCATTCAAATTGTATAATTTTTTAGAAAATATGATCTACATAATAAAAATAATTTCACACATAGTATAAATGATCTTATATATTATTTGTAATTAATTATTTTTACGTGTAGTTTCCAAAGTCCTAGAGTCCATTTTCATCAAGAAATTATAGTTTTTATTTATGTGTAGCAAGTCAAATTATTTAAGTTTATTCTTTACCAGGTCCAATAATAAACATTTATTTTAGAATGTCACCGGGAATGGGTAATAAAAAACTATGATACAAGTTTTTACCAAACTAAAAAATAATAATTTACCGTGGGTGAAACTAATCTTTTGATTTTAAAATTTTAAAAGTTTTTATCGCTATTTATTAGAGCATACAAAACTAATCTATGTTTTTTAGCTATAGAAACCTATGTTTTAAATAGCCGGCTATAGTTTCTAGGAGATCCTAGGCTAAGAGAAGCACTATTTAGCACTAAACGAAATTAACCGCTAATAACCTTATTTAGCCCACTAAAAACACAATAATAGCCTTATTTAGCCAGCTAAAAACATATTTCAATGTATCAAGCTTTAGATTCAAATGATTTAGGATATAAGTAGATCAATTTATGTTTCATGGTTTATCAATTTTATTTTGTAACTTAATGTCTGCGAGTTTGTTAGACAATAGTTCAATGTCTTTTACAAGTATTGTTGAACCATCAAATTATGTTTAGCCATTGAACACTCCATTTATATTATTGATACTATATTTGTATAATCTATGTTTTTTAGCTATAAAAACATAGAACTTGCAAAGTTTCCCGGGAAGAAGGAGAAACGAGCTATCCCTTCTCGTGCGTCTATCTGCGATGAAGAAGACGGTGGTTCTCTACCCCGGCCTCGCCGTCAGCCACTTCACCCCCATGATAGAGCTCGCCGACGTCTTCACGGAGCACGGCTACGCCGTCGCCGTCGCGCTCATCAACCCGTACGTCATGGGAGACGACGCCGCCTTCACCGTCGTGGTCCGCCGTGCCATGACCTCCAAGACATCCGTCTCCTTCCACGTGCTCCCGCGCATCCCGCGACCTCCGTTGCTCCCTTACCGTGGGAACATTAGCGAGCACATCATCGACTACGTAGACATCGTGCGCCGGTACAACGCGCACCTCCACGACTTCCTCTCCTCCGTGAAGAGCCTCCACGCCGTCGTCGTCGACGTGACGTGCGGTCTGGCCATTGAAGCCGCGAGGAAGCTCGGGGTGCCGGTCTACCAGTTCTACCCGTTCGACGCCGGTGCCCTCGCAGTGGACCTGCAGATTCCTTCGCTTCGTGCATGTTCGAAGAGATTGGGAGGAGATGGTACTCTTCTGGAGCTCTTGGGCGTTCCACCCATGCCGGCTTCTCACGTGACGGACAAAAACGGGCAACCGGTCGGCGAGAAGGTGGACAAGGATCTGGAGGACCTGATGGCTGAAGGAGCGCGCGCGACGGGGGAGTTCGGCGGAATCCTGATCAACACCTTCGTATCGCTGGAAAAGCGGGCGCTGCGAGCTCTCCAAGACGATCTGCGCCGCAGCCTCCCCGACGGCAAGGTTCTTCCCCCGGTGTACGCCGTGGGGCCGCTGGTTGACAAGGCCAGCGCCGTCGATGAGAGCAGCCGGCACGAGTGCCTCGTCTGGCTCGACGGGCAGCCCGATCGCAGCGTCGTGTTCCTATGCTTTGGGAGTATCGCCGGCGCTGGGGACCACCCGGAGCAGCAGCTGAGGGAGATCGCCGCCGGCCTAGACAAGTCCGGCCACCGCTTCCTGTGGGTGGTTCGTCCACCCAGCACGCAGCCCCTCGACGCTCTCCTGCCGGAAGGGTTCTCGGCGAGAACCAGGGGCCGCGGCCTCGTCGTCACCAACTGGGTGCCACAACCGGAGGTCCTCCGCCACCGGGCCACCGGCGCGTTCGTGACGCACTGCGGCTGGAACTCGGTGCTGGAGGGTATCACCGCCGGCGTGCCGATGTTGTGCTGGCCGATGTACGCGGAGCAGAGGATCAACAGTGTGCTCGTGGTGGAGGATATGGGCGTCGGCGTGGAGATGGAAGGGTGGCTGGAAGGGTTAGTGACTGCCGACGAGGTGGAGGCGAAGGTGAGGCTGGTCATGGAGTCGGAGCACGGGAGGAAGCTTGGCGAGCGCGTGGAGGCATACAAGCATGGCGCGGCCATGGCGTGGAAGGACGGCGGCTCGTCGCGCGCGGCGTTTGCCCTGTTGCTCTCCGAGATGGATGCCGCACATGACAAGTCAGTGGCTTGATGGCTCAGCCTTTGCCCCGTTCGAAAATTGAGAATAATTTTCCGATTCATATGGAATTTATGTTTCTCACTTTTGAATATCCGCGAGATTCTTGTGTTGAACTGAAAATGATATTCGTATGATGGAAATTATGGCTTATTTCAATTAAATTTTGTATCTTCCAAATAGTTCATAGTTTTTAAGAATTATAAATAATTAGAGAAGAGAGAAAAGAAATAAATTACTAGCTTATAGCTCAGTGTACAAATATAGAGTCAACGGCTAGGTATATCTATCTTGTTCTTATAGTGGAACCTTAAACTTTTGCACTGTGCAGGCGTGCAACCGCAGTCCTGCTGCAGTTTACCGGCTGGTCGGCTACCCACCCGCCATCACTGAGTGCGTACACACTGACCCAGCAAATATGCTGCCACAATTTCATCGTGAGTTTTTTGTCGGTTAAGAGTTGTTCCTTAAAAGTAATATAATCGAATACGGATACGCATAATATAGATACAAATATCATATCCTTTTCATATTTTTTTTCAAATTCAAATACTACAGATACGGATATTATCAAATACGAATATAGATACGAATATTTATCGGATATTATCGGTAATATAATTTTTGATTCACATTCACAATAACAATACAGAAGTGACAAGTAATAGGTGTTATCACATGAATGTTTCGAGAAAGTTGTCTCGTACGATGTTAAGAAAGTCTGGATATTCCACGTTGTTGAATTAGGATTTAAAGAAGGAATGTGTTGGGTTTTAAAAAATCAATAATTGAATATTTGTTTGAACTTAACATTTTTCATACGAACAAAAATGCAACATAGATTGTCTCATCTACAATTTTGGTATTTTTCTGTATTAGTTTACTATTTTTAATTCATTCAGTATATTTCTAGAATTTAAATTGAAATATGTGAAATTTGAATTATGACACTCTATCGGCAATGTGGAGCTTAATGATTTTTTATTTTTTTAAAAAACAAATGAAGCCGAAAAAAGACGAGACTTACATGATGTTATGATATGATACATATATATTGTGATAAAAATTTAAAAATTATTTGAGAAATTTATCACGTACAATGTTAAGAAAGTATGAAATTCCACAAATACGAATTAGGATTTAAAGAAGAAATGTGTAGGCTTTAAAAGAAAATTAATGGTTAATTCTTCTTTAAAATTTGATTTTTTTTCTATAATTATAATGAAATATATATTAACTAATATAAAATTTTAATATTTTTCTATATCAGTTTATTATTTTTAATTCATTAAGTATATTTCTAGGATTTATGCTAAAATAGGTGGATTTTGAAATGCAAGCGTTTGAAATAATAAACCAAAATTTATAGAAAAATTATATTCATATTTTTTGAGTCCATTTTTAATTCTTATCCACTAAATTGAAAGAATTTTGAAAAATCTAGGTTTCGACAATTGATGGGCAACATTGAGTTTAATGGTTTTTTAATTTAAAAAAATCATATGAAGTCTAAAAAATATGAGACTTGTCATGGTGTTAAGTTATGATACACAAATATTGTGATAAAAATTTATTTTTTTTTTTGAGAAAGTTATCATGTACAATGTTACAAATTAGGTTTTAAAAAGAAATGTGTATGGTTTAAAAGTAAATTGATAGATGTTTAAAAATTAATGATATGATAAAAAAAATTAAAAATATTTCGAGAAAGTTAAATTATAAAACTACAAACTTTTTAATTCCAAATTTAGATGTTTTTAAATTATAAAATATTTTCAAACAACAACTTTTTGTTTATGATTATAGAAAATGTGACAGACTTTTAACCTTTGAAAACTTAAAAATCTTTTGTTTCTAAATAGAAAATATTTTCCCTTTATTTTTTTTATCTTTTTCTCTCAGTTTTTCCTCCCTTTCTATTCGCTCAGTGCCTCACAGTGCTTCAGTCCCTTTCTCTCCTGCGCGCAAGGCAGGTAGAGCGTCTCTGGCTCTCTACTTGGGGCGCATGGCCGGGAGAGCCGAAGTTGCACGGGTCGGCAGCCGGGATGCGGGTCGGGGGCACGCGGCGCAGCCCCGGCCAGGGCGCGCGGCCGGCACGACGGCGGGGCGGCGGCTGGCACGTGGCATGGCCCCGACGAGGACGGTGCGAAGGCAGTCAAGATGTGCGGTGCGGCTCCGACTAGGAGGCACGGCTATGTCCAGGACGCACTGGTGCGCGGCTATGGCCCCAACCAGGACGCACGGAGTGACAGCGGGGCGACGACGGCGAGCGGCAGCGAGCGACAACTACGACGGGCGGCACCTGCTACGAACAGGTACAGGTCTCAAGAGGGCTGTTCTTGTCATGTCTTAATTCTGTTTTGGGCCATTATTAACGAAATATCTATATGAGCTGAATGGGCTTTTTCGGATAATTTAAATATGAATTATTCGGATTATCGGAATCCATATCCGTAATACCGTTGGTGTAAGCCTTGTTTAGGACTGCTATGCTCCACGTTTTATAACTCCGCTCCATAAACGTCTAGCCAAACATGTTCAGATCTTATTTTTTGGATCCGCGAAAAATTCAGATCCATAACTCTGCTTCACGTTTTTTGTGTAGCACCTCAAGAGGTGCTTTGTGGATTCAGTTTTTAAAATAAAACGCGGAGTTCGGGGTAATTTACCCATCAATACCATTATAAACTTATTGGTTCACTTTTTTAGTTGATATTTATTGTTTTTCCATTTAGTACTATCTATATTAACTTTTAAATGATATTGTTGACTTTTATCACAAACTTTGATTTTTCTTCTTATTCAAAAAAAATGAAATATCATTTTTTATAATTTATTTACTTCATGTATAACTTATATTTTTACATATTTGCAAATTTTTTTGATAAGACGAATGATCAAAGTTTGTGATAAAAGTCAATGATGTTATTTAAAAGTTAATGGAGGGAGTAATAATTTAATATGTTCTACATAATGGACATGAAAAATAATATAATTGGAGATTTATGAATAAACTCCGGGGTAAAATAGTACATTCCTTTCAAATTCTATCATTCCTGAATCTGAATTCCCTCCGCAAGCCAAACATGTGTAAATACTCCACAGTGGAGCATCAACTTCACTCTAGATCTGATTCTACCGAGAAATTTACTACTGAAAAAATAGTACTCAATTATTATTCTACTGAGAAAATCTACTGCTGAAAATAGTTCGGTGTAGAATAGCTATTCTACACATGTTGTGTAGAATAGCACTCCCATATATATAAATGATATCCTACACTACGGATGTAGCATAACTATTCTACCGAGAAATCTACTACTAAAAAAGTAATACTCAATTGTTTTTTTACTGAAAAAATCCACTATTAAAAGTAGTCGATGTAGAATAGCTATTCTACACACGTAGTGTAGAATAACACTACCGTATATATATTACTTCGTCAACTTATCAATATATTTACGATTATTAGTCAGTACACCACTCTATACATGTCCAAATAATTAGTACTACTTTTTAATTAGATTTTTGGAACGTGCGCTAGCTAGGAGATAAAAAAACTCACGGATGAGGAGTTTGAAGACATTTTTTAGTTTCGGTGTTGAACCCTTACACATGTATCAAAACTGGACGGATGGAGTAGAATGAAAAGAAGAAAAACATGCATGAAAGTGGAGAATTAAGAAAAAGGCGATAAGCAAATGCTTCGGCTTCACCCTACAATCTAGCTAGTTTTCTGCATAGAGCCTCTTTGGATCCAAGGGCTAAAGCAAAGTAACTAAAAAAGAGACTAAAATTTTAGCCACCCCTTGTTTGCATCCAAGGGCTAAAAAATAGTTAAAACATTTATTGTTGTGTATAATGACTGAAATATTCATCATTTATTGCTTTTGCTTTTCATGGATGCATGCATGGTGAGGGTATGGGTGGAAAAGGGGCATTTTAGCCCCTCTTTAGATCCTCCTTAGGGCTAAAATCAGAACCCCTTCGGAAGGATCAATTCGAATTAGAGGGTAAAATCTGTCAATCACAGACTCTGAAACCAACCATTGGTTTCTCAGAGGTGTTTGGGAAATAACTTGAGATACTTAAGGATTGACCGAAAGTTAGTTAAGAGACATCGAAATTTGAATCATCCTACAAGGACTTCTAGACTTTGACTAGCATATTGCTTCAACGACGTCCTCCTTCACCAAGTTTGGATGCCCATTTCACTAGGTTTGGAGCCCCCCACGCTAGGTTCAGATTGAAAGATCTTAGTTCTTGAGTTGTATTGAGTTTTAGTGATTAATACCAATGGATATTGGGACTAACAATTTTCATGAGTTTATTTGTTAGGTTAAGTTTCGGCATCAAATAAAAAGGTTGATTTCTCATGAGAATCAACAAGTAGAATTCCGTTTAGGTATAATTGATGGATATATAAAATACAAGCTAAAGTGTATATTCAATAAAAAGCTATTAATCATGAAAAACAATTGAATTATATCTTTGATTATTACGGATAAAATGAGCATATTAAAGATGTCAGATAAGAAGTGGTTTTCTATGGAAATATGGTGAAGGGCAAGTATACTCGGCTATGAAGGACCATGCAAGGGTGAAGGCAAGCGGAGGCTTAGCGCCGAAGGACTAATGTGATTGTGAAGAGCGAGTAGAAGCTTTGTGCCGATGAACCAAGTAAGTCCAAAAGAAAACTATAGATGATCCTTATCTCTTATTCAAGAAATGCAAGAGTTGATGAAGAGAAGAGCAAGTTTGGGCTTCATGTATTGAAGGATATCAAGTGGCTTGAATATTTGGAAGCACCCACACTTTATTTGTTGATCAACATCAAGCCAAAATTAAAAGAGGACGTTGCTCAAGGCAAAGGTATAAATATTTTGGGATTAACATGTTTAACTAATTGTGTGTAGGAGAATAGTCTCAAATGATGAAATGACTTCAACCTTATCGTCCCTCAGAAGTGAAGAAACAATATTTTCAGTTGAAACAAATTTGGAGAAAAGCTCCACTTTAGTCCATATAGGCTCAAAGGTAAATTATGTTGTATTCTTTTAAATTTGATTCTAGGAGCGACGTACTATTAAGAGAGATAGTTTGGAGTATGTCCAAAAACTTTGTGCTCATAATGTTTTATCTCATTTCTATCCTGAGAGAAGACCAAAGTCATATTTTTTTCTCCTTGGGGTTTTCTGCCTTGTTCCTTATTGAATTAGATAGTCCATTGAATAAGCTTTCCAAAAAATTAAGAATCATCAAAAACAGGGTTCAGAGTCAAAAATTATGACTTATTTTCTAAGGTGTTGTTAGGAATGTCGGAAGTTCCGATTTTAAATCGGAAATTCCGACGAAAAAATAAATTCTAGATAGAAAATTCAAATCAGAAGTTTTGATGACAAATCGGAAGTGAATGTCATTGTTTAAGGAGCAATAGACAAAGAATTATTAAAGACGATTCACCCGTCACAGATTTGGACTTTGAAGCGAACAACATCTTTAAACATTCGAGATTTTAACTCAGATAGTATATCAAATTTAAAAACTTTTTATCAACTATTGTTTTCAGATGGGGAAATAACAGATTTGCCCCGAAGTTGGTGAGGGTTTGCTGATTTTCCTCATACTTCATTCACTTTGCAAATTTGCCCTATACTGAGAGGAACCCTTGTTGATTTGCCCTACTCTAAAATTGAACTATATTTTAATTATTTTTCTGAATTTCCGGTAGGGGGAATGCCTCTTTTGCCTCTGTCAGTCCCAAGCTTCTCTCCTCTGCTCTCAGACCAGCCACTAATGGCGCGCCGTCGGCTCCGTGCGACAACGGCGGCCGCAGCCCCAGCAACGCCGCCCCCAAAAAAATAAGAATAGAAGGCGGAAATTTCATTCCAGACAAGGTCCTGCTCACAAAAATAAGAACAGCTCCATATTATGAGCTATTGTTTTTCAATCACAAACTCACCTAACAGAGAGAAATCGACAGTTCGACACCGAATTAATTTTACGCAGGACCATGCAATAATCTCCACTGATTTGCACTAACTGACCACCATTTTCTAGCAGTATCCGATTCGGACGCCTATTTAAAGACACAAGTGCTAGTGGTTGGATGGGTGTTTCATTTATCAAGAGATCGATTTTATAGGTATTTAGAGCATATGAACCTAATCTACGTATTTTTTTGAAAAAAAAGATTTTTTTTATTGCTATTCGCTGCATGTGAAACTAATCTTTTGGTTTTAAAATTTTAAAACTTTTTATCGCTATTTAGAGCAGACAAAACCAATCTATGTTTTTTAGCTATAAAAACTTGGAACTTGCAACGTTTCCCGGGAAGAAGAGAGAAACGAGCTATCCCTTCTCGTGCGTCTATCTGCGATGAAGAAGACGGTGGTTCTCTACCCAGGCCTCGCCGTCAGCCACTTCACCCCCATGATAGAGCTCGCCGACGTCTTCACGGAGCACGGCTACGCCGTCGCCGTCGCGCTCATCAACCCGTCCGTCAAGGAAGACGACACTGCCTTCACCACCGTGGTCGCCCGTGCCATGTCCTCCAAGACCTCCGTCTCCTTCCACGTGCTCCCGCTTATCCCGCGACCTCCGTCGCTCGCTTTCCCTGGCACCATTAGCGAGCACATCATCGACCACTTAGACATCGTGCGCCGGAACAACGCGCACCTGCACGACTTCCTCTCCTCCGTGCAGAATCTCCACGCCGTCGTCGTCGACGCGTCGTGCGGTCTGGCCATTGAAGCCGCGAGGAAGCTCGGGGTGCCGGTATACCAGCTCTACCCGTCGGACGCCGGCGCCCTCGCCGTGGACCTGCAGATTCGTTCGCTTCGTGCAGGTTCCAAGACATGTGGAGGAGATGGTACTCTTGTGGAGCTCTTGGGCGTTCCACCAATGCCGGCTTCTCACGCGACGGACATATTCGGGCAACCGGTGGGCGAGGTGGACAAGGATCTGGAGGTCCTGATGGCGGAAGGAGCTCGCGCGACGGCGGAGTTCGCTGGAATCCTGATCAACACCTTCGTATCGCTGGAAGAGCGGGCGCTGGGAGCTCTCCACGACGATCTGCGCCGCAGCCTCCCCGACGGCATGATGCTCCCCCCGGTGTACCCCGTGGGGCCGCTTGTTGACAAGGCCGGCGCCGTCGATGAGAGCAGCCGGCACGACTGCCTCGTGTGGCTCGACGGGCAGCCCGACCGCAGCGTCGTGTTCCTCTGCTTTGGGAGCATCGCCGGCGCGGGGGACCACCCGAAGCAGCAGCTGAGGGAGATCGCCGCCGGGCTGGACAAGTCCGGCCACCGCTTCCTGTGGGTGGTTCGTGCACCCAGCACGCAGCACCTCGACGCTCTCCTGCCGGAGGGGTTCCGGGCGAGAACCAGGGGCCGCGGCCTCGTCGTCAACAACTGGGTGCCACAACCGGAGATCCTCCGCCACCGGGCCACCGGCGCGTTCGTGACGCACTGCGGCTGGAACTCGGTGCTGGAGGGGATCACCGCCGGCGTGCCGATGTTGTGCTGGCCGATGTACGTGGAGCAGAGGATCAACAAGGTGCTCGTGATGGAGGATATGGGCGTCGGCGTTGAGCTGGAAGGTTGGCTGGAAGGGTTGGTGACCGCCGACGTGGTGGAGGCGAAGGTGAGGCTGGTCATGGAGTCGGAGCACGGGAGGAAGCTTCGCGAGCGCGTGGAGGCATACAAGCATGGCGCGGCGATGGCGTGGAAGGACGGCGGCTCGTCGCGCGCGGCGTTTGTCCGCTTGCTCTCCGAGATGGATGCCGCCCATGACAAGTCAGTGGCCTGACCCTGATGGCCCAGCCCAAAAATGAGAATAATAAATTTCCGATTCAGATGGAAATTATGTTTCTGACTTTCCAATATCCGTGAGATTCATTTGTTGAACTGAAAATCAGATTCGTGTGTTGGAAATTATGGCTTATTTCAATAAAAATTTCATCTTTTAAAATCTCTAAGTGTACCTAAACGAGCTCATGGCTCAAAAAGTTTTACCGCGGCCAGCCGGATGTGACATCGTTTTTCATCGGAGAAAGATTTAATTACACTAATTAGTTTTAAAAATAGTGAAATAGAATTCTTCACACACTCACTAACTGAGAGAAAGTATTTCATTCAGTTGCAAAGTTTAAAGCTTCTCGGAAACCACCACCAATAATCACTGCGGCAGTTTACCGGCTAATCAGTAGCAAACCTGTCATCACTCAGTGAGTAAGTAGACACTGACCCAGCAAATGTGCTGCAAAAAAAATGATTTTTAGTTTTTTGTCGGTAAAGAGTTGGATCTAAGTTTCCACTATTATACCAAGCAATTTGCCTTGGATGTGCCATTTTTTTAACAAACGAGCAGGACAACTGCCAAATTCAATAGTTAAATGGTTAGAATGTACTCCCTTAGTACTATTTTAATAATATTTTAATACTATTTTAATCCATGTCTAACAGAAAAAATAATTTAATTTTAATCTACGTATTATTTCCCACGTAGGCACAACTACTAGTGATCAGTCCATCACTTTATGCATGTCTAAATAACTAGTACTATTTTTAATTAGATTTTTAAATAACTAGTAAGTAAAAAACTATATATATATATATGCCCAATGTAAGATTATATAAAAAACTCTAACTTTAATATTGATGGAATTTGCTTGTTGAGAGGTTGAAAAATGTAAATAAAATGATTTATGATGATGTTTGGTTTGAATTTTGCTATATTTATGATCTGTAAATTACATCATTTGTGTACTTTAAAATTTGAAAACGTATCCACAGGACCGTCAGGTTTGTGGGGACCCAATGGGTCCGGGTTTAGGTGAAGAAATTCAGTAAAATAGGTTGACATGTAAGCAAAATACTGATGTGACAAGCAAATTAATAAGAAGAAAAAAATATGAAAACTAAGTGTCGTATAAGAAATCATTTCTTCACGAGAAACAAGAAAAACAAATTAGGGGATTGGAAGAGAACTAGTGGACGATTGGATACAAATATTTTTCTAAAAAATCTATTCATCCGTAAAGTGATATCTATCCGTGATGTTTTACTCTCTCTTTCTAAGACACCAACTATAATTTACATCTCGATCGAACAACTCGTACAATTTTCTGGTTGATCAACGTCGTCCACTGCTTTCAATTCTCTGCATTTCAAAAGGTCGTAGGAAAGTAATTAAGATGCATTCTACAAGACATCCAGAGGATAAAAACATTATTAGATATGTCTGATGGGAAAAAATGTTTTTTTATGTTTGTTGAGCTTATTCGATCTCTATCTTGCCGCGATTTTGTTGATCTGAGAATATAATCTCAGACGACATTACGTTGTCATGTTTATATTTAATGAGGGCCAAAGTCTCTGATTTATTTATAAGTTAGCTTAAGATTAGTGGTCTAAATAAATTGGAATAAAAAAGTTACGAGAAAAATTAAATAGGTTGACGTGCAGTAAAAAGCGTGTTGGCGTGCTTTTTGGTCACACTGAAACACGCGCGGCATGAAAGATTTGCTTGACTCCGGTGCAGGTCTTACGTCTTTAGAAAAGGGTTTAGAACGTGCCAATCAGTTTAACCCTTCAACTGATAAGAGATCGGAAAAACATAGACATTAGTAGCATAGTCGATCGGCTGGCAAGCCGATGACCGTGACATAAAGGATAAAGTCGTGAAGCAACGTGCGATCGGCCGAACGGTCGATAGCCCAGATTAGCCCAATCAAGCGAGCGCGCCATCGACCGATGGAGAAAACATAATATGCATGTAAGCCGATGGGCACCCTTCGACGATGAACATGATATGGAGATGAATTAAAAATAACCTATCAGCTTGTAATCTGATAGAAATAAATAAAGCATGTCAGATAATAGATCTATATCATGGAAATCATCACAATAACTAGATTGGATCTAACCGAAACTGTAGCTAGTCATGATGATCTGAATTATATATCAATGAATCGGACAAATTTTATTTAGATGAACGGTATACGACATGAAAAAGATAAAACAGCAAGAGATATCGTACTTAATCGATGAAGCCTTAAGCTATCAAATCTAGATCACCTCAATCTAAGGGATCTAACCCAACTGATGCAGCCTTAAACTTAGCCAAATATACTGAGAACAACCAGTGACTGTGCTGTTTCACTGTTCTCCTCAAGAGATCGGGTCGAACCCATGCAGCTGTGAGGATAGTAACCTAGTTGGCACGAAAGTTGGGGGTGGCGGGACACACTTCTTCGCCAGAGATTAAACTAATGCAAACCAGCTCCGAGAGCTCGAGCCTCGCCGGATAACCTTAGGGCACATGGATGGCGATGCACCGATTGTATATTGAACGAGAGTTAAACTAATCATAACCTAAGGGATATATATTTATAGTCCGTAGACTTACTATCCACGTAACTTATCCAACCGATTCTGGCTGAATCTGTAACCACATGTTGCCCTTATCTCCATCGGCTCTTCTTCCGATCATGTAGCTGTTGCGGACAAACTTTTTTGACTTTCTTTGACCGGATCTTCCTTGATCTTCTGTTGACCGCACGCCTTCCTTAGTGTGTCTTCATCTTTACCAATTCTTGGCATCAACACCGGCCCAATAAGTAAAAAAACCTATATATATATATATTGGCCTAATGTAAGATGATATAAAAAAATCTAGCTTTAATATTGATGGAATTTGCTTGTTGGAATGTCAGAAAATCTAAACAAGATGATTTATGATGATGTTTGGTTTGAATTTTGCTATATTTGTGATCTGTAAATTATATCATTTATTTACATGAAATTTGAAAATGGGTCCATGGGGACCCATCGAGTTTGTGGGGACCTGGCGGGTGAAGAAAGCTACCCACGGAGATAACAGGGTCGGGTCCTACTGAGTTCAGGTTCAGATCTAGTATTCACCAACCGGATCCGCCCTGCCCAATTGCCGGGAGTGTAATGAAAAAATATGTATGAAAGAGGAGGACTAAGAAAAAGGCAATAAGCAAATGCTCCCAGCATCAGACTACGATCTAACTTCCTCCTTAATCTTTGAAAGATCATTGTATGTCTAACTTTAGTATTTCTTAAAATTCTGGGCATTGTTTTTCTTTCATGTCTCTTAGTCACAAGAATCACTAGAGGAGATATTCTTCAGGTTTCCTGAAAAGGAGGTGATTTTTTCCACCAAAGATTGATTAAAGAGATGGAGGGTGATGTTACAGGCGAGACTTTCAGGAGGCGAGACCACTTCACTCCACGATATCCTGACCATATTTTTTTAGAGAATCTATAGATTTGAAGATATGATAAATCGATTCTGTCTCTTCCTACTAGAGAGGTTTGTCAAAGTTGATGAGTTGTTTTCACTGTAGATGGAGAAATCTATGTGTGCAATTGTTGAAAATTGGCCCATGAGATGGCCCAATTATTTAATTCCAAAGCATGTGTACATGATTAGTCCCATATTGCTTATTTAGTGGGATGGAGACCTGTCGCGCCCCGATTTAATAAATCAGGACTTTATTGAAATTCCATAGAAAATCAATAAATCAAGACGTTCATCATGCGACCACGTACAATACGAGCAAATCATTCACAGTTCGTAGACCGTATTAGTACAAAAGTGAATAAAGGTGAAGAGAAACTAATAAAATAAGGGTCCTAGATGAACGCCTCCTTCCAGTCTCGCCTTGACTGGGTCGCTACTCCAGACCTTCATCCTCCTCGTAGTAGACGGGCTCTGATGTTGTAAGTCAACGGGGTGAGTACAGATGTACTCAGCAAGCCACCGAATGCAAATATAATGCAAGGTAATAACAAGGGAGATGATGGCTAGTTTAGCGGAAGCAGCATAATTGTAAAGCTTTAAATGTGAGCAATTTATTAGTACGGAAAAGTAAACATGTGTGTGTGCATCATCATCTTCTAACTCGAGGGGTACAGTCAGCCCCACCTCGCTCAACAGTCCTTACGTGCCATGAATAACTTGAACCATCAAACAATTGTAAACTAACTGCGAGTAGTCACACAACCCGCCCTTGACCGTGGGCTCGGCTTTTCGAAAAGATTAAATTACTCTGATCAGAGATGTACCACTGTACCCACAAGGCACGCACTCATCACCTACACCGAAGTGTAACGAGATGACCCATCACACGGGAACTCGTGCCAAAACCTTCCATATAGTCCTTTCCGACTCAATAGCACCCTCTTATGGGTTTCATATGGTGTCCCGACGCATCGGAGCCCCACCATACCCCCCTTGAGCCTCGTCGGTACAAGTCGCCCGCAGGCTAGCCCCTTGCCCCCTCCTCTATGGTGCATCAAGCCGGAGTATTCCATACTTCCAGTTAGGACTTACCCATTAGACTTGTGGTTGGTACGGAAGTGCTTTGCAACAGATCCCGCAGACCGGTCCTTATAGTGCCCCGGGTGCGACAAACCAGTGCCCGAGCTTGCACCCGGAACCCACCATACTTATAACCTAGCCAACTCCAACAGAGTCCAGAGACGAGAATAACAGGGAAATTCATATACAGAATCCAGCTATCTATGACTCGTTCTTTTTAACCTATAGCAGTTGTGCCGGTACATTGGGCACTAGCTAATATTTTTATAGTAGAGTGACAAGGAGTTAAGGCTCAATAAGCATGGCTTGGGTTTGCACACAAGGACAGGGATCTAATAAATATAAGTGTAAGGCTTGAATATTTGACTAATGCAATATTAACCTATGAGTTATAGCGATAAGTTATTAAAACATGGGCTCAATTATGATCAACTGTTTCCACAGAGACGGTCGATGACTTGCCTTGCTCAGCAAAGGGTGAAGGTGGAACCTCGGGGTAGAACTCCTGCTCCTCGATGAACTCGTAGTCTTCTCGATACGGAAAAATAAACAGTACATTCAATAAACAGACAAAAATTCACCAAATACTAAACATACACATTTGTGGGTTTTATTAGGTGGAATAAAGTTTTAATATTATGATGTTTGGTGAATAAACAGTAAACTTAATTTCTTAGGGCTTTCTAATTTATTTTTCTGAATTAATAATTTATCCCTAAGGGGTTTTTATTCTTTTATTTGTTAAAAATATTTTGGGTAACAGTAACATACTGTTTTTATGGCATTAATGTGTAGAGAATATTATTCTAGATTTAACAAAATTTGAATGGTGAAATTTGGAGTTAAAATGAGCAAGTTATGAATTTTCAAAGTTTAAATCAATTTCTGGAATTTTATTTAAACTGAAAAGGGTTCTGGTCCACGGTGAGCCAGGCCCACGGTGGACTGCTGCACTGTGCGCGTGAACCGGGTCAACCAGGACCGTCGGATCTCGATCCGGCGATCGGGCGCGAGGCGGATGGGTTTAATGAAATCGGACGGCCACGATTAAATCATACCGAACCGGTACGCGTGGACGCTCGAGATCACTTCTGGGGTTTAAGTGGTGATCGACGGCTGAGAGGCCTCGATACCCCTTTGACCAGATCCGAGGGCCCAGATTAATTCCCGGGGGGATTTAATCCTAGCCCTCCGATCGTGATCGAACGGCCGAGGCGCGATCCGGCACGACACGGCGTAAGGGGGCGTGTACCCCCCTTCGTCTCCGGCGACGGCGGGCTCGGGTGCGCCTGCGACAGCGGCGGCGAGGGCCTAGGAGCCTAGCTAACGGCCAAAATGGAATGCAGAGGGAAAGGGGATCACGATGATACCTTCAGTGGCGAAGATGGGCGACGGACGGCGATGACGGCGAGGGTAGACGGCGGGGAGGTCTCGGGTGCTCGACGGCGATGGTGATCCGACGGGATCCACGGCCAACCGAGGGATGGCCGAGGACGAGCGGTCGACGATGGACTCGACGGTGGCAGTGGCTAGGGCAGAGGAGGCTGGGATCGACGGCGATGTCTCGCCGGAGGTGGACCAGACCCGAAGCTCGAAAAAGAGGTCGACGGCGCTCTGTTTTCGCTCGGGGAGGGCTCTGCTGGTGTGGCTGAGGGCGGTGGCCGTGGGGGGGTTTTTATAGCGGGTCGCCGGCGTAAAATGGGAAGGGGACCGGTGGAAATCCGAAAGGATTCCATCCTTGCGCCGACGAGCTTCCATGCGCACGGATAGGTTCCTAAAACAGCGATACCGCGTCGGGATTGGACGGAAGGCGATCACCGGAGGTAGGGATTACGATCCCGGGCTCGGATCATCGAGATCGGGTGGCTGGCGGCGGGAAAACGGGAGGGGATCACCGGGAAAGGAAAGGGGGAGATCCCCTTCCAAGGAGGAAGATGAATCTGACAGGTGGGCTCCACCTGTCAGTGGGCGAACGGAAAAGGAAAGGGGCCGACAGGCGGGCCACACCTGCCAGAGGGAGGAAGGGGGCGCGACTGATACTGACAGGTGGACCAGGCAGGGGCGGGCATGGGAGAGAGAGGAGGGAAGCGGCGCCGACAGGAGGGTCCCATATGTCAGCGGCTCATGGCTTGGATTGGGCCGGGCTGAGGGAGGTTTCGGGGTTGAGGCCCATTAAGGATTAAAATTGATTTCTGATTTAAAATAATTCCAGTAATTCGAATATTTGATTAAGGGTTGAATCACTGTTGATAAAAATTTGTAAAAATTCCTAAAATTATGTTTTGGTCTCTAGTTCATCTCATAAAATTTCCAAGTCCAAATTTTGAGTATTTCTCCCTGTTTGGCTTTATTTGGGTTCTTTTGTGATTTTTCCTTTATTAATAAATCCAGAAATGATTTAAATATTATTTTCTTTTATTTTATTCCTTTTTAATTCCTGGGGTGTTACAATCCTATCCTCCTTACAAAGAATCTCGTCCTCGAGATTCGGATCAATCCTCGAATAGCTCAGGATGCTGTGCCTTGAGTTCATCTTCTTTTTCCCATGTAGCTTCCTCTACCGGATGATTGCTCCACTGCACTTTGCAGAAGCGGATTACTCGACTCCTGGTAGTCCTTTCTTTGACTTCTAATATCTTGACAGGCTTTTCCACATAGGTCAGATCCTCTTGAACATCTAACTGTTGTAGATCCACTTGATCTGTCGGAACGCGAAGACACTTCTTGAGTTGGGAAACGTGAAACACGTCATGCACTCCAGCCAATGAGGGTGGTAACTCCAACTGATATGCAACTTCGCCTTGTCGTCGAATAATGGGAAATGGTCCAACATATCGAGGGGCCATCTTTCCTCTCATGTTAAACCGTTGAGTACCACGGAGAGGTGTAACCCAAAGGTAGACATGATCTCCTTCTTCAAAGGCTAAGTTTCGGCGACGATTGTCTGCGTAGCTCTTCTGTCGCGATTGGGCTGTCTTGAGTCGGTCTCTGATGATCCGTACCTTTTCTTCAGCTTCACGAAGAATATCTGTTCCGAATACTTGGGATTCACCGGTTTGGTCCCAAAGTAGAGGCGTTCTGCACTTACGTCCATATAGTGCTTCAAAGGGAGACATCTGAAGGCTGGCTTGGTAGCTGTTGTTGTATGAAAATTCTGCGTACGGCAAGCTCTTATCCCAAGTGGCTCCAAAATCCAAAACACATGCTCGAAGCATATCCTCCAGTATCTGATTTACCCTCTCTGTTTGTCCATCTGTCTGAGGATGGTAGGCGGTACTGAAATTCAATCTCGTGCCCATCTCCTCTTGAAGGTTCTTCCAGAAACGAGAGGTAAACTGACTTCCTCGGTCAGACACTATCTTCTTGGGCATTCCATGGAGACATACGATCCGGGCCATATATAGCTCTGCAAGCTTAGGGCCACTAAAGGTCGTTTTGACGGCTATGAAATGTGCTACTTTCGTAAGCCGATCGATGATCACCCAAATAGAATCATACCCAAGTTGGGTCTTTGGTAATCCGGTGATAAAATCCATACCGATCTCTTCCCACTTCCATTCAGGCACTTTAAGTGGCTGTAACAATCCTGCAGGTCTCTGGTGTTCAGCTTTTACTCTTCTGCAGGTGTCACATTCGGCGACAAACTGGGCAATCTCTCTTTTCATGCTGACCCACCAATAACGCTCTTTCAGATCCTGGTACATCTTGGTACTGCCGGGATGAATTGAGTATAATGTCTCATGGGCTTCTCTTAGGATAAGGGTCTTTATCTCAGGTTTATCCGGCACACATATCCGGGTTCCAAACCATATGGTGCCATTCTCGTCCTCTGAAAATCCGGGGGCTTTTCCTTGTCTCATGTTCTTCCTAATGGCAGCTATATCCGGGTCCTCCAACTGAGCTTCACGGATCTGCTCAAATAGAATAGGCTGGCTTTCCAAGGTGGCTAGATATGCTCCGGTGGTCAATCCAAGATTCAACTTTTCCATCTCCCTACATAACAAGGGTGCGTGTTCTTGAATCATCATGGCTGTGCAATATCCCTTGCGACTTAAGGCATCAGCTACCACATTTGCTTTTCCGGGGTGGTAGTGAATACCCAAGTCATAGTCCTTGATTAGTTCCAACCATCGTCTTTGCCTCAAGTTAAGGTCTGGCTGTGTGAAGATATACTTCAAGCTTTTGTGATCCGTAAAGATCTCACAGCGATTACCAACCAAATAGTGCCTCCAAATCTTAATGGCGTGCACTACGGCGGCTAATTCCAAATCATGGGTCGGATAATTCAACTCATGAGGTCTCAACTGACGGGAGGCATAAGAGATAACCTTCCCATCTTGCATAAGAACACATCCCAATCCTTGGCGAGATGCGTCGCAGTAGACATGGAAGTCCTTATGGATATCCGGTAGGGTCAGTATAGGCGCAGACACCAAACGGGTCTTGAGGGTGCGAAAACTTTCCTCGCATTCAGGAGTCCATTCAAACTTCTCTCTTTTCTGCAACAACTTGGTCATAGGCTTGGCTATCTTGGAAAAATTCTCAATAAATCTCCGATAATATCCGGCCAAACCCAGAAAACTTCGTATCTCAGATACGTTCGTGGGTGGCAACCAATCCGTAACTGCTTCTACGGTGGCAGACTCTACTACGATTCCTTGCGCAGAGATGATGTGTCCAAGGAACTTTACTTCTGCCGTCCAAAACTTGCATTTGCTGTACTTGGCATACAATTGGTGTTCCCTTAACTTTCCTAAGGTTAACCGGAGGTGAGTCTCGTGCTCTTTCTGGTCCTTGGAGTAAATGAGGATGTCGTCTATGAAGACCACGATGAACTTGTCCAAATACTCCATGAACACTTTATTCATCATATTCATGAAGAATGTCGGGGCGTTGGTCAATCCAAAGGACATAACCGTGCACTCATATAATCCATAACGGGTAGTGAAGGCAGTCTTGGGTATATCCTCCTCTCGGATCCTTAACTGATGATAACCAGAACGCAAGTCGATCTTCGAGAACACTGTAGCTCCTTTTAGTTGGTCGAAGAGATCGTCGATTCGAGGCAACGGGTACTTATTCTTGATGGTTACTTCATTCAAAGCGCGATAATCCACACACATACGCTTTGCCTTGTCTTCTTTCTTCTCGATGAAGATGACGGGAGCACCCCATGGCGATGTACTTGGTCTGATGTAGCCTTTCTTCTCAAGATCCTCCAACTGCTGCTTCATCTCAGCTAACTCATTGGCGGCCATCCGGTATGGTCGCTTGTAGATAGGGGTGGTTCCGGGCACCAAGTCAATCCTGAACTCGATGTCTCTCTTAGGTGGCATCCCTGGTAGATCCTCTGGGAATACGTCTGGGTACTCACTGACTACTGGTATCTCCTCCAAGGTAATCTGATGTAGTCTTGTCCTTCCGGCCTTCATGTTGGGCATCTGGAATGTGACTACAGTCCCTTCTTCATTAGTCACAGTCACTTTTCTCTGGGCACATTCTATTACACCTTGATGTTTATTTAGCCAATCCATCCCTAGAATGAGATCCAAACCTTGGCATTCTATTAGAATGGGGTCGGCCCAAAATATCGTGCCTTGGATTTCTACCCATACCCTTGGACTAAAGAAACAGGCGAGGGTTTGCTTGCCCGGGGTAGCTATCAATACTGGCCTGGTTAGTTCACTTATATCCAGGGCATTATTTTCCACAAAAGCAGTTGATATAAAGGAGTGGGTAGCTCCGGTGTCAAATAATACCACTGCAAGTGATGAATGAACCATAAACTTACCCATGACAATTTCTGGTGCGGCCTGGGCTTCCTCGGCGGTGACGTGGTTCACCTTGGCGCGGATGGCGGGGTTGGAGGCGACGCCTTGAGCACGCTTGGGATGAGGGCACTGATGGGAGTAGTGTCCCTCCTAGCAGCAGTTGAAGCATACTACAAGCTTGCCATGCCTGTCTCTCAGAATTTCCGGCTTCTTGGCCGGGGCAGCTGGGGCGGTTGGTGCGGCGGGAGCGGGACGAGGTTGGCTGGCTCCGGCATTTGCGGCGGGTGGCGCCGGACGATAAACTGGGCGGGGGTGGTACTGTGGTGCTGATGGAGGTGGAACGAAGCGGGGTCTTTGGGCCATGCCCTGGTTTTGCCTGAAGGCTATCATCCGCTTCTTCTTCAGGTCGACCTTGTTTTGCTGGGTCTCCTGCATGATAGCCTTGTTCACCAACATTTGGAAGTTGGCGAAATCTCCGGAGATAAGCTGTAGAGACAGCTCATCCTTCAGTCCCCGGAGGAACTTAGCCTGTCTGGCCGCATCCGTACGAACCTCTTCAGGTGCGTACCTGGCCAACCTGTTGAACTCATGCAGATATTCTGTTACGGACCTGCTCCCCTGCTGCAGGTCCCTAAACTCTTGTTGCTTCTGAGCTATAATGCCGTCGGGGATGTGAGCGGCACGGAAAGCAGCTGAGAACTCTGCCCAAGTATGGGCGTGGCCCTCGGGTAGAGTCTCGCGGTGATTGTCCCACCATTCTGCGGCGGGACCATGAAGCTGGTGGGTGGCGAAGGCCACCCTCTCCTGCTCGGTGCAGGTCAGGAGGTCGAGCTTCTTCTCGATAACTCGCAACCAATCCCCAGCCTCCATGGGGTTGGTGGTGCTCGAGAAGGTCGGTGGGCGGACTCGGAGGAACTCCGAAAGCTGCGACGCGGGAGCGGGAGCTGGTGTGGCAGGTCGGGGCAGCTCAGGCTGTTGGTGGAGGCGAAATAGATGAGCCTGCTGCTCTTGCATCTGCTGCTTCTGCTGCTGCATCTGGTGCAGAAGGGATGAGACCAGCTGGTTTTGTGTGGCCATCATCTCGGCCAGAGTGGGGTGGTTGGCGACCGGGGCTTGCCTTTGCCCGGTGGCTCCCCATTGTGGCAAGTTGCCACTCTCTCCTCCGTTCTGAGGAGCGTCTGAACCCTGGGTGTTGGTGATCCTGGAGTTTTCAAGGTAGACACATTTATTTTAGTGAATTTCTTCGTATTTTATTTCAAAAGATACCGTTCTTGCGGTTACATTTATTTAATTCTTCATTCATGCCTTATGTTTTGACATGAATGCTAATACAAGCAAGCAAAACTGAAAATAACAATCAACCGTAAACTACGTCTACGGCAGCTCGGGGGACGGCTCGATCTCGGGCTCGTGGGAGGTGGTCGGGGTCGAGGAGCTGGACGGTCCGACGGGTGGTGCGCTGCGGGAGATCCTCTTGGGCCTCACAGTGGGGATCTGAAGGGGTTTCTTCTTGCGAGGCGGAAGAGGCGCGATCTCCTCTATGTCCTTCTTCAACTCTCTGAGCTGCTGACGGAGCTGGGTGTGGACCATGGCGCCCTGGCGTAGGAGCTCGTTCTGACGCCTCAACTCCTCCACCTCAAGGGTCAACAGAGGGTTCTGCTCAAGCTGTCGACGGAGCTCGGCATTCTCACGGGTTAGGTTCTCTGAAGTGTGGCGGTAGGAGTCGATGGTGTCATGCTGGCTGTCTGCGTCGAGGACGGCCTCTGTGTGGAGGTTGTCCATGGCCTCCAAGAGTCTCATCGTGCGGGTGATGGCGGAGCTGCTCTGCGTGAGGGGACTGATGTAGATGCTGCGGTGACTCCCGGGTGTGCGCATGGGCATGAAGCGGTAGACGGTGTCGCGGAGGTGGCAGTCGTATACCAGTCGAAGCTCGGCGAGGGACTGAAGAGCGGCTCGCTGGCTGGCCACCACGAATGAAGGTCCTCCAACTCCATGGGTGTAGAAGGGTGGCTGCGTGGAAGAGGGGCGGATCACAACCGTGACCTCGCAGTATCTCTCGTTCGCATCGGGAAAGATCCCGTGGAACGCAGGCTCATGGGGAAACCCCAAAAAGTCGACGAGCACGCGAAGCTCGCGGATGAATCTGGCCTCGTCACGAAGAGTCCCGCTCATGGTATGAACCGACATCTACAAAAGAGAGAAAATTTTTGTGAAAACCTCGGAAGATGAGAGGATAAGTAGTGTTTGTAAGAAAATATAGTAAGTTTAAATCCTAAGGTCAGGTCTGTTTGGCTTCCTACAGTCAAGTCGGCTCTGATACCATCTTGTCGCGCCCCGATTTAATAAATCAGGACTTTATTGAAATTCCATAGAAAATCAATAAATCAAGATGTTCATCATGCGACCACGTACAATACGAGCAAATCATTCACGGTTCGTAGACCGTATTAGTACAAAAGTGAATAAAGGTGAAGAGAAACTAATAAAATAAGGGTCCTAGATGAACGCCTCCTTCCAGTCTCGCCTTGACTGGGTCGCTACTCCAGACCTTCATCCTCCTCGTAGTAGACGGGCTCTGATGTTGTAAGTCAACGGGGTGAGTACAGATATACTCAGCAAGCCACCGAATGCAAATATAATGCAAGGTAATAACAAGGGAGATGATGGCTAGTTTAGCGGAAGCAGCATAATTGTAAAGCTTTAAATGTGAGCAATTTATTAGTACGAAAAAGTAAACATGTGTGTGTGCATCATCATCTTCTAACTCGAGGGGTACAGTCAGCCCCACCTCGCTCAACAGTCCTTACGTGCCATGAATAACTTGAACCATCAAACAATTGTAAACTAACTGCGAGTAGTCACACAACCCGCCCTTGACCGTGGGCTCGGCTTTTCGAAAAGATTAAATTACTCTGATCAGAGATGTACCACTGTACCCACAAGGCACGCACTCATCACCTACACCGAAGTGTAACGAGATGACCCATCACACGGGAACTCGTGCCAAAACCTTCCATATAGTCCTTTCCGACTCAATAGCACCCTCTTATGGGTTTCATATGGTGTCCCGACGCATCGGAGCCCCACCATACCCCCCTTGAGCCTCGTCGGTACAAGTCGCCCGCAGGCTAGCCCCTTGCCCCCTCCTCTATGGTGCATCAAGCCGGAGTATTCCATACTTCCAGTTAGGACTTACCCATTAGACTTGTGGTTGGTACGGAAGTGCTTTGCAACAGATCCCGCAGACCGGTCCATATAGTGCCCCGGGTGCGACAAACCAGTGCCCGAGCTTGCACCCGGAACCCACCATACTTATAACCTAGCCAACTCCAACAGAGTCCAGAGACGAGAATAACAGGGAAATTCATATACAGAATCCAGCTATCTATGACTCGTTCTTTTTAACCTATAGCAGTTGTGCCGGTACATTGGGCACTAGCTAATATTTTTATAGTAGAGTGACAAGGAGTTAAGGCTCAATAAGCATGGCTTGGGTTTGCACACAAGGACAGGGATCTAATAAATATAAGTGTAAGGCTTGAATATTTGACTAATGCAATATTAACCTATGGGTTATAGCGATAAGTTATTAAAACATGGGCTCAATTATGATCAACTGTTTCCACAGAGACGGTCGATGACTTGCCTTGCTCAGCAAAGGGTGAAGGTGGAACCTCGGGGTAGAACTCCTGCTCCTCGATGAACTCGTAGTCTTCTCGATACGGAAAAATAAACAGTACATTCAATAAACAGACAAAAATTCACCAAATACTAAACATACACATTTGTGGGTTTTATTAGGTGGAATAAAGTTTTAATATTATGATGTTTGGTGAATAAACAGTAAACTTAATTTCTTAGGGCTTTCTAATTTATTTTTCTGAATTAATAATTTATCCCTAAGGGGTTTTTATTCTTTTATTTGTTAAAATATTTTGGGTAACAGTAACATACTGTTTTTATGGCATTAATGTGTAGAGAATATTATTCTAGATTTAACAAAATTTGAATGGTGAAATTTGGAGTTAAAATGAGCAAGTTATGAATTTTCAAAGTTTAAATCAATTTCTGGAATTTTATTTAAACTGAAAAGGGTTCTGGTCCACGGTGAGCCAGGCCCACGGTGGACTGCTGCACTGTGCGCGTGAACCGGGTCAACCAGGACCGTCGGATCTGGATCCGGCGATCGGGCGCGAGGCGGATGGGTTTAATGAAATCGGACGGCCACGATTAAATCATACCGAACCGGTACGCGTGGACGCTCGAGATCACTTCTGGGGTTTAAGTGGCGATCGACGGCTGAGAGGCCTCGATACCCCTTTGACCAGATCCGAGGGCCCAGATTAATTCCCGGGGGGATTTAATCCTAGCCCTCCGATCGTGATCGAACGGCCGAGGCGCGATCCGGCACGACACGGCGTAAGGGGGCGTGTACCCCCCTTCGTCTCCGGCGACGGCGGGCTCGGGTGCGCCTGCGACGACGGCGGCGAGGGCCTAGGAGCCTAGCTAACGGCCAAAATGGAATGCGGAGGGAAAGGGGATCACGATGATACCTTCAGTGGCGAAGATGGGCGACGGACGGCGATGACGGCGAGGGTAGACGGCGGGGAGGTCTCGGGTGCTCGACGGCGACGGTGATCCGACGGGATCCACGGCCAACCGAGGGATGGCCGAGGACGAGCGGTCGACGATGGACTCGACGGTGGCAGTGGCTAGGGCAGAGGAGGCTGGGATCGACGGCGATGTCTCGCCGGAGGTGGACCAGACCCGAAGCTCGAAAAAGAGGTCGACGGCGCTCTGTTTTCGCTCGGGGAGGGCTCTGCTGGTGTGGCTGAGGGCGGTGGCCGTGGGGGGGTTTTTATAGGGGGTCGCCGGCGTAAAATGGGAAGGGGACCGGTGGAAATCCGAAAGGATTCCATCCTTGCGCCGACGAGCTTCCATGCGCACGGATAGGTTCCTAAAACAGCGATACCGCGTCGGGATTGGACGGAAGGCGATCGCCGGAGGTAGGGGATTACGATCCCGGGCTCGGATCATCGAGATCGGGTGGCTGGCGGCGGGAAAACGGGAGGGGATCGCCGGGAAAGGAAAGGGGGAGATCCCCTTCCAAGGAGGAAGATGAATCTGACAGGTGGGCTCCACCTGTCAGTGGGCGAACGGTAAAGGAAAGGGGCTGTTGGACCGGAAACGGCGACCAGAGGGGGGGTGAATGGGAGCTTTTAAAATTTCGGGCTAAAAACTTAGCCTTCGGTTCTGTTCTGTCTCCTGCGGAACAGGCTTCGAACACTACCTTCGAAGGTCTGGTTCGGAGGTACCTCGACACCTTCGAACACAGGCTTCGGAGGAACAAAAGTTCGAAGCCAAGAAGACTTCGCTCCACTTACAACCCTCGGAAATCTACTCTGCTAAGTCAGTGCAGGCTCCGCACACGAGGTGCTTCGAGCAGGCTTCGCACTTCACCCTTCGCAAGAGTGGACAGCCCTCTGAGGACTTCGACCAAGTACTTGGCGACAGCAACTGGTGCTGGGCTTCGTACTCGAAGGTCTACACGCACACACAACGGACTACGCTAAGGGCTTCGACACAAGAAGCACTACGGGAAACGATCAGGGCTTCGCTAGTAAGCAGCGAGGTCTTGCCTCGTGTTACACAGAGCGACAGCACACTGAAAAACACACTTCGCACAAAACACCCTTCGCCTAGACAGACTTCGGTTCACTAAAAACAAGCGAGGTATGTAATGCGAGCTCAAGCAAAAAGCACAGGAAAACAGGGCTTCGCCGCTTGAACAAGGAACACAAAATATATTGAACTCTGGATGAAAACCAGCGAGGTCTGTGTACAGGAGCTCAACAGTAAATGCTCAAAGTGTTAAATGTTACCTACCGAGCCCCCATATTTATAGCCCACGGCTTCATCCTAAGGAAGTGACTACATTACCCCTAGGGTTTACATTCATTTTGTCTCTTCAGAACTAAGGGGTACAAAAGGTAGTCCACCTTTATTTTTGGAGGCTTCTCTGTCAGCTGCAGAGGGGACAGTGTCAGCCTTTTTCAGAACAGACAGTGTCAGCCTTTACAGTGTTGACTTCTGGAACCTCCCTTCGCACGCGAGGGTGCGGTAGCTTCGGCGAGAAGCCTGCAGCCTGATGGCCTTCGCTCCGCCGAAGAAGTCCTTCGATACAGTGACGGTTTTGAGCCGAAGCCATCAAAGCCCCTTGGGCCTTCGCACCACCACCTCCGGAGTGGATCACCACGGCTTCGCAGCTACTCTCAGCTCGAACACCGTCCGTCCGTGTACCGAAGCCATGCATGGCCGAAGCACCTCAAGTCATCCTCACTCCGAAGCCCCACCTTCGGAGTACCACCCTTCGAAATCCCTCCTTCGTCCAAGGCCTCCGCATGAAGCATTCCATGAGCACTCCGTCGCAGTGCCTCTTCCCGAGCACACTCCTCGATGAGCCTCACCCGGACCATGCCTTCGATGCGCCTCGACTTCTGAGACCTTCGTCGGGCCACCTTCGAGTGTCTCCCTCCGGAGCACACTTCGAACCCTTGCCTCCGTAGAGGACTTGTTCCACCAACTCCGAAGTCACTCCTTTCGGAGTACCTTCGAATTGCCTCACCTCCGAGGACTTTGTCTCGGAGCACCTTCAGCCGGAGCCACGCTCCGCACTCTCTGCCTTCACCTGGCACGCCTCGACCCGAGGACCGACCCGGACCACCTTCGCAGCCACCGTGACGGAGCTCCCCGCTCCCCTGGCATCAAGCCTCCCGCTTGACCCAGGTTCACCCGGCTCGAACCTTGTCCGTCGCCTCCGAAGTCCCTGCGCACCACCGACAAGCAAACAAGTGTATCCAGTACTCCGGAGACCTCTCCGGGTTACCAACCTTCGGTACACACTCCGGTGTACCGCCCAAAGTACCGAAGCCTACGGTACGAACCCAGTCATCGTGTACTGTCGGACCCCTCCGACAGGCACACTCCGCTGCACAGCTGCAGCAAGCAAACACCGAACACACTCCGATGAAACACCTCCGAACACCCTTCGGAGGTCCCACCTCCGAAGCCCCTTCGGAGGTACCCTTCGAACAGAGGGTAAAATCCAGTCAATCACTCATCACAAAACACCGAAACCAACCCTTGGTTTCTCAGGGGCCGACAGGCGGGCCACACCTGCCAGAGGGAGGAAGAGGGCGCGACTGAGACTGACAGGTGGACCAGGCAGGGGCGGGCGTGGGAGAGAGAGGAGGGAAGCGGCACCGACAGGAGGGTCCCATATGTCAGCGGCTCATGGCTTGGATTGGGCCGGGCTGAGGGAGGTTTCGGGGTTGAGGCCCATTAAGGATTAAAATTGATTTCTGATTTAAAATAATTCCAGTAATTCGAATATTTGATTAAGGGTTGAATCACTGTTGATAAAAATTTGTAAAAATTCCTAAAATTATATTTTGGTCTCTAGTTCATCTCATAAAATTTCCAAGTCCAAATTTTGAGTATTTCTCCCTGTTTGGCTTTATTTGGGTTCTTTTGTGATTTTTCCTTTATTAATAAATCCAGAAATGATTTAAATATTATTTTCTTTTATTTTATTCCTTTTTAATTCCTGGGGTGTTACAAGACCCACTTATAAGGTGGAGTTATCTCTATTTATTAAATAGAGAAAATGCATGAGGACTTGGCTAAATCCACACGCACGCGCGCGCGTATTCGCGTATTTTTCGCGTGAGATACCGCGTGACTTGTGACTTGCGACGAGCGACAGCGTGCGTGGTAGCAAAATAACACCAAGTCAATTCAGCATTTTTTGGACTTTCATGTATACATTATCTGTACTGAATGCATTGTTTTAATGTGATTAAAACCGAAATTTGAATAGCCATTAAACACCATAATAAACGTTTCAGTTACAGGTCGTTTTGAATTCCTGATTTAAAACTTCCGTTACTAGTATTTGTGGCCAGATTTATGTGATATGAATTTGGCAGTTACTAGTAATAATTCTGTAACTTTATTCTGGCATGGATGGTTGTCTATAAAAGATTGGAGACGTCCAATCTGATGAGCGCTTTTTTCGATCCCCATTCTCTCGTTCTCCTTCTCTGCTCTACTGCCTTGAGTCTGTTGCACTGCTTAGACTTCATCGACTTTCTTTCCGGCGTGCACCGGATTGGAAGAAGAGCGGGATCTCCGAACCATTGCCGCAGAGAACACCTGCACGGGGCGGCAATCAGGTTTCTAGGCAGCGCTTTGCGCGACCGCTCGTGTGAACCTCGACGCGACTACTTCCTCTACGTGTTGTCTTCTACTACTTCGTTGATCAAGTAAGTAGTCCATATGTTTATTGACAGCATGTGTTTTTTGAAGTACATCAAATACCTGGTAGTATTTGTTTATGCATCATTGTTCATCTATGAGTTTTTCCTCCAAATAAAAATTGGAATTAAAATATTGCACATATTTCTAACATTCTAGAAACCTGATTGTGCATATTCTTGTGAATCAGCAATGGCTGGTGCTTCTGATGCCATGAAACCTGAGAGGTTTTCTGGTGAGAACTTTCGTAGATGGCAGACAAGGGCCAAATTTTGGCTCATGTCTTTGGGTTTGTGGTGGGTGATTCACCCAATGTACCCATTTACGATGGATCAGACAACGCAGTTTGAGGGTGCGAATGATACCGCACTAGGCTGCCTTCTCACCATTTTGGCAGATCAGCTTTATGATGTGTATATGAACTACACATCAGCCACAGAGTTGTGGGATGCCTTAGAGCTAAAGTACGCAGAGGCTGAAGCCGGTCGCTGGCTGTACGTGTGTGAGCAATTCTTCGACTATAGCATGGATAGTGCTAAGTCGGTAGTTAAGCAAGCACACGACCTCCAGCTACTGGTTGGCGATATTGTGCACTTGGGATGTGCTCTACCTCCTAAGTTTGTGGCTGCGGCAATTGTTGCCAAACTTCCTGCAACTTGGCGGGATTTTGCCACAAGCTTAAAGCACAAGAGGGAGGAGATCTCTGTTGAGGATCTCATTGCTGCTCTTGATGTGGAGGAGAAGGCAAGAGAGAAAGACGCACCAAGTACTTCAAACCAGAACAATGCTAACATTATTCAAAAGAAAGGCAATTACAACAAGAACAAGACTCCTAAACCAAACAAGACAACTAGCTTTAAAAAGAAGAAGATTGAGAAAAAGGACTTGAAGGACATCACCTGTTTTGTGTGTGGCAAAAATGGTCATATGGCTAAAGATTGTCGTCACCACAAAGACAGGAAGAACGTGAACGTCACCATAGGCGAGGCCTCTGGTTTAGGAGGGTACGGTAATCCTCCTATGTTTTCTCAGCTAGTCAATCCATTGATTGGTGGGTTGACACTGGTGCAAATGTTCATGTGTGTTCTGATGTCTCCTTGTTTTCTTCTTACCAGGCAGCCGGGGCTTCCTCCGTCCTAATGGGAAACGGCTCGCGTGCTTCTGTTCTTGGTGTTGGTACGGTGGCTCTGAAGCTTACTTCAGGAAAAACTGTCCAATTGAAGAATGTACAACATGCGCCAACAATAAGCAAGAACCTAATTAGTGGTTCTCTCTTATGTAGGGATGGTTATAAGCTAGTCTTTGAGTCAAATAAAATTGTAATGTCCAAGTTTGGTTCTTTTGTGAGAAAAGGATATGAAAGTGGAGGCTTGTTTCGTCTAAGTACCTTGGAGTCTTGTCAAAGTAATGTAAATGTTTATGTTGGTTTGAATAAATATTTGGCTGATATTTGGCATTCTCGTTTCTGTCATATTGGATTTGATAGTATTGCTAGAATGTCTAGATTAGAATTAATTCCAAAATGTGAAATAGTCAAAGGATCTAAGTGTCAATCTTGTGTGCAAGCAAAACAACCTCGAAAACCTTTCAAGAGATTAGAGGTTGAAAAGAATTTGGCACCATTAGATTTAATCCATTCTGATTTGTGTGAGATGAATGGAATTTTGACAAAAGGAGGAAAAAGATATTTTCTTACATTTATAGATGATGCAACGCGTTTCTGTTATGTTTACTTGCTGAAAACAAAAGATGAAGCTTTGAACTACTTTAAAACTTATAAGGCTGAGGTTGAGAACCAATTAGAAAGGAAAATAAAAAGACTAAGGGATGATCGAGGAGGAGAGTATACCTCAAATGACTTCTCCAACTTCTGTGCTGAGCATGGTATAATCCATGAAGTTACTCCACCATACTCACCTCAATCAAATGGGGTTGCCGAGAGGAAAAACCGGACACTAACAGACTTGGTGAATGCCATGTTAGAAAGTGCTGGTATGGCTAAGGTATGGTGGGGGGAAGCTATATTAACAGCAAACTTCGTCCTAAATAGAGTAATCACCAAACAGCGTGAGATTACTCCATATGAGGGATGGAAAGGGAGAAAACCCAATGTCAATTTTCTGCGGACCTGGGGATGTTTGGCAAAAGTCAATATACCAGTGCAGAAAAAGAGAAAACTTGGACCAAAAACGGTCGACTGTGTTTTCCTTGGTTATGCTCTCAACAGTCCTGCATATAGGTTTTTAGTAGTAAAATCTGAAACTTCTGAAATTATTGTCAATACAATAATGGAGTCAAAAGATGCTTCATTTTTTGAGGATATTTTTCCTATGAGACCAGCAGGCAGTATTTCTGTAAATGTGGATAGTGAGTTTGTGAATAGAAATAATTTAGATCATATTCTTGAACCATTGAATGACACACTACCAGTAGAGAATGAACTTGAGGAGGATAACAATATAGTCATGGATGCTCCTCGTAGGAGTAAGAGACAAAGGATTGAAAAATCTTTTGGTGATGACTTTATTGTATACCTTATAGATGATGTGCCAAAAACTCTTCCAGAGGCTTATGCATTACCTGATGTTGAGTATTGGAAAGAGGCAGTCCGTAGTGAAATGGACTCCATCATGTCTAATGGAACATGGGAGATCACTGATCGTCCACATGGGTGAAAACCCGTTGGATGCAAGTGGGTGTTCAAAAAGAAAATAAGGCCTGATGGTACTATTGAGAAATACAAAGCAAGACTTGTGGCAAGGGTTTTACTCAGAAAGAAGGAGAGGATTATTTTGATACATATTCTCCTGTTGCCAGATTAACCACAATTAGAGTGCTCATTGCATTAGCTTCTTCCCATGGTCTACTCATCCATCAAATGGATGTAAAGACAGCTTTTCTTAATGGAGAGTTGGAGGAAGAAATTTATATGGAGCAACCTGATGGTTTTGTGATATCTGGACAGGAGGATAAAGTATGCAAATTATTAAAATCCTTATATGGCCTAAAGCAAGCTCCTAAACAGTGGCACGAAAAATTTGATAAAACTTTAACATCTGCTGGTTTTGCTGTTAATGAGGCAGACAAATGTGTATATTATCGTTATGGTGGGGGTGATGGAGTGATTTTATGCTTGTATGTTGATGACATACTAATATTTAGAACAAATACTGCTGTAATAAATGAAGTTAAATCTTTCTTATCTCGGTGTTTTGATATGAAAGATTTAGGCGAGGCAGATGTTATTCTAAATATTAAGCTGCTTAAAAATAATGATGGAATTACTTTGAGTCAAGCCCATTATGCTGAAAAGATATTGAGTCGTTTTGGCTTTGAGAATAGCAAAATTTCTCCAACCCCATATGATGCTAGCATAAAGCTTCGAAATAATCAAGGTTTAGGAATAGACCAATTAAGATACTCACAAATTATTGGATCCCTGATGTATCTTGCTGGAGCTACACGACCCGATATTTCTTTTGCTGTGAGCAAATTAAGTCGGTTCACCTCCAATCCAGGACATGATCATTGGGAAGCGCTTGAAAGAGTGTTGCGATATTTGAGAGACACAACCTCTTATGGAATTCACTACACTGGTTATCCATCTGTTCTAGAAGGATATAGTGATTCCAATTGGATCTCAGATGCGGATGAGATCAAAGCTACAAGTGGCTATGTGTTTACCTTAGCCGGTGCTGCAGTTTCATGGAGGTCTTGTAAACAGACCATTTTGACGCGTTCAACCATGGAAGCTGAACTTGTAGCATTAGACACAGCATCTGTTGAAGCCGAGTGGCTTAGAGAACTTCTGTTGGACTTACCTTTGGTTGAGAAACCAATACCAGCAATCCTCATGTACTGTGATAACCAAACTGTGTTAATAAAAGTTATGAGTACTAAGGATAACATGAAATCCTCCAGACATGTAAAGCGTAGGCTCAAATCTGTTAGGAAGATGAAAAACTCCGGAGTAATCACGGTGAATTATATTCAAACCGAGAAGAACCTAGCAGATCCTTTCACAAAAGGTCTGGCACGGAAAGCGATTTCCGCTGCTTCTTTGGACATGGGTATGAGGCCCATATAATTTTCATCACAATGGAAACCCATATCTTATTGATCGGAGATCCCGTGAATTAGATAACGGGAAAAACAAGTTGTTGATAAAAAAAATGAGAGTACATATATTCATATTTTACCTATGTCCTACAAATAGCGTGCTCTCAACTGTATGAAAGGTTGGCTTAAAGCCTTAATGTATTCTAGTGTCCAATGAGGGAAATAGGTATCGACCTACAGGATACCTACAATGAATACACCTACTTGAGCCTAACTGTGAGGTCGCAGTTCATGAGAATAGGGCATTCTCAAGAAGGCTCATGAGCAGATCAGGGAGCATGACCATAAAAGCTCCGTTAAGATGTAGTCTATCGGCAGCCTAGTATCAGTTGGATTGTCAAGTGCAGTCTTATCACAAAAATCTATGAATTCAAGGCTTAGTCCATTCATTAGATGTGAAAAGATGAACCTTTTCAATCTAGGTGCAAGTTCAACCCGAATGGGACTTTCACCAAAACACTGGTATATGAACAATTGCTCAACGCAGTGATATTATAAACTTGTTCCTTTCTGATTGCTTTGGAATTGGTGGGGGATTGTTGAAAATTGGCCCATGAGGTGGCCCAATTATTTAATTCCAAAGCATGTGTACATGATTAGTCCCATATTGCTTATTTAGTGGGATGGAGACCCACTTATAAGGTGGAGTTATCTCTATTTATTAAATAGAGAAAATGCATGAGGACTTGGCTAAATCCACACGCACGCGCGCGCGTATTCGCATATTTTTCGCGTGAGATACCGCGTGACTTGTGACTTGCGACGAGCGACAGCGTGCGTGGTAGCAAAATAACACCAAGTCAATTCAGCATTTTTTGGACTTTCATGTATACATTATATGTACTGAATGCATTGTTTTAATGTGATTAAAACCGAAATTTGAATAGCCATTAAACACCATAATAAACGT
This sequence comes from Zizania palustris, assembly GCA_019279435.1. NCBI lineage: Eukaryota > Viridiplantae > Streptophyta > Magnoliopsida > Poales > Poaceae > Zizania > Zizania palustris. Next base: position 24,841,529 of record JAAALK010000287.1, on the reverse strand, counting down.
TTCAGTTACAGGTCGTTTTGAATTCCTGATTTAAAACTTCCGTTACTAGTATTTGTTGCCAGATTTATGTGATATGAATTTGGCAGTTACTAGTAATAATTCTGTAACTTTATTCTGGCATGGATGGTTGTCTATAAAAGATTGGAGACGTCCAATCTGATGAGCGCTTTTTTCGATCCCCATTCTCTCGTTCTCCTTCTCTGCCCTACTGCCTTGAGTCTGTTGCGCTGCTTAGACTTCATCGACTTTCTTTCCGGCGTGCACCGGATTGGAAGAAGAGCGGGATCTCCGAACCATTGCCGCAGAGAACACCTGCACGGGGCGGCAATCAGGTTTCTGGGCAGCGCTTTGCGCGACCGCTCGTGTGAACCTCAACGCGACTACTTCCTCTACGTGTTGTCTTCTACTACTTCGTTGATCAAGTAAGTAGTTCATATGTTTATTGACAACATGTGTTTTTTGAAGTACATCAAATACCTGGTAGTATTTGTTTATGCATCATTGTTCATCTATGAGTTTTTCCTCCAAATAAAAATTGGAATTAAAATATTGCACATATTTCTAACAGCAATGTCATTCCAAACCCTACATTAGTTAGTTCCATGACATTAAATAGGTTGACATGCAAGTAAAAAGTTGGTTTGACAAGCAAATTAATAAAGAGAGAAATTAAATAGGGATAAGCAAATTAATAAAGAAAAAATTGTGAAAACCGAGTCTTGTACAAAAAAATCAGTTCTTCATGAGAAACAAGAAAAACAAATTAGGAGATTAAAAGATGAATGAAAGAGAAAATAGATGATTGTATGCAAATATTTTTTTAAAAAAACTATCCATCGATAAGGTGGTGTCTATGCATAATGTTTTATGCCCTCTTTCATCTAAGACACCAAAAATAAAATCTATGAGTTGATATTGCCATAAATGAATTATAGGTTCGCCACGTCAGAGATGTATGCTCGTCCACGAACACATTAGGTCTCTGTTTGGAAACACAGTTTTTTATAGCTTTAGAAGCAATATTGTAGTATTGAGCAATACTACAGTATTATATACTAAAGGTGTTTGCATTGGCAACTCCATCTGAAACCTATGCAAAGTAAACTGTAGTATTAGAAATACTGTACTCAATCTACAGTATTAAAAACTTTGGTATGAAACACTTTTTTTAAAACTGTGGTATTATAAACTGTGTATTGTCATGGACATAGATATAGTTTTGAAATACCGTAGTTTCAAAAAATCGTGTTCCCAAACAGGGCCAGTCTTTAGAGAAAAAACGTTTCGTGGATTATTGCAGCACAAAGTAATACTGTGATGAACTTATGTAAAGCATTGTACTCCGTATTAGCTAATTTAATTACATGCAGATGTACGTCATACGAATATAAATATAGTTTTTATTTATCATACGAATTAACACTTTGAGAAAAGTCGACCACACACATGCCTACGTACTCCCACTGGAGCCAATAATCCACTATTATAATTTACACCTCGATCGAACAACTCGTACAATTTTCTGGATGATCGACGTCGATCGTCCACTGCTTTCGATTCTCTGCATTCTACAAGATATCTAGAGGATAAAAATATTATTAGATATGTCTGATGGGAAAAAATGTTTTTTTAATGTTTGTTGAGCTTATTCGATCTCTATCTTGCCGCGATTTTGTTGATCCGAGAATATAATCTCAGACGACATTACGTTGTCATGTTTATATTTAATGAGGGCCAAAGTCTCTGATTTGTTTATAAGTTAGATTAAGATGAGTGGTCTAAATAAATTGGAATAAAAAAAGTTATGAGAAGCTCGTACTATTTCAATTTGTTTTTAAAATCTAAGTTTATATACATGTTATGATAAAAGGATGGTAATACTTAGGGGGTGTTTGGTTCGAGTGACTAAATTTTAGTCCCCAATCATTGATTAATTAGGCTTAATAAATTCATCTCATAAATTATTCTCTGATTTTACAATTGTTTTTATAATTAGTTTATTTTTAGTCCAAACATCCGATGTGACACGGACTAAATTTCAGTCCATGGAACCAACACCCCTTATACACTTTTTGTTTAATGGTTGATTGATAGAACCATTATTTGAGAGTGGTTTTTTATATTAGATAAAGTGGACATCCAAATAAGTTGAAGAAGGCTAAAACGGTAGATTTTTTCCCAGCATGAGCTTATAGTTTATTTAAATAAAAAATCTATCTTTCAAAAAGTTTATAACTTTTCAGAATTATAATTTGGTAATAAAATGTCTAAGCGTGCGTAAATGAAAAGTTTTTACAGCGGTGCCACTGGCATAGGGGTGGCAACGGGGCGACCTCGCCCCGTTAGCCCCACGGGTGAAATTTTTCACCCGAAACCAGACCCGTCGGGTCCTCGTAAACCCGTCGGGTCCCCGCAAACCCGTTTTGAAAATTAAAAATATACAAATGACATAATTTATAAATTACAAATATAACAAAATTCAAACTAAATATCACCTTAAATCATCTTGTTTACATTTTCTAACATTCCAACAAACAAAATTCATCAATATTAAAGTTAAGTTTTTATCATCTTACATTGGACCAATATATATACATATATATACATATACATATATATACATATACATATATACATATACATATATACATATACATATATAAATATACATATATAAATATACATATATACATATATAAATATACAAATGCTATCCTACACCACGGGTGTAGAATAGCTATTCTACCTGATGAGGACATCACTTCACATGATACACACTTGGAGCCTCCACCTACAATTCAACTACAAGGACCAATCACACGCGTCCGTGCCCGTCGCTTGAACCATGAGGTTAATTCGTTCCTTAGCAACTTTGATTATATTTGTTTGGATGGGATGCTACTGAATACTAGTGATATTTTGTTGCTTAGGAACATGGGAGATGGAATAGGAGAGTTGGAGTTGAAGACGGAGCCGCACGGATGATTTGAAGTCAAGAATTCGCTGGTTCGGACTACATCGACCACTATTCACCAAAATGGGCATAACTTCCTCATACGAAGTCCGATTGGCGCGTTCTTGGACTTTTTGGAAAGCTGAGGAGAAGACGGATCTTTTACCGTTGGTTTCACATCATTTGGAGTCTCGAGTCGACCTATGTATTTAAAACAGTCCTGCGTGACAGAACTGGGCCGTGTTGGCCATAATTTGAGTCTGTACGTCTTCTAGCCCACAGCCCAAGTCTGTTCACTTTCCACAGACCGCCGCCCTATATATTCTCACGCCAGCCACCTTTAGGGTTAGGTTTTGCTTTGTTGCATCTACACTGTTGTGTTTAGATCCCGCCTCTTGCACCGGACCGATTGGCTGCTGCATTGGCGTTTGTGAAACCTCACCTTATCTTCGTTTGTCTGTGATTTGGCATTCGATTTGTATCCTTCCTGTTCTTTCTTGTGTTCTTGGGTTCGCTTGCAGGAATTAGCCTTCGTGGCGAGGTCAATCGCGTCCTGCGTGGTTGATAACCAACGGAGACAGTGGTGTAACGATTGCAAGGTTTTGATCCGCCGGACCGGAGCCTTGGATCGCCAACGTCGAGATTCTCCACCAACCCAAGTTTATCCCTTACCTATCGGAAGATCGGGACCACTCCCCCATCAGCTGGTATTAGAGCTCAGATTTCCCGTTAGGTAATTTCGATCTACTTTTGTTTTTACCCAGAGTCCAGAAAACCGCACCAAAAAAATTCCCCACCGAGAACCCCTTTGTGCCTTGCGATTTTAATTTCAGTTTTAACTTTGTTGAGTTCATGTTCTTGGTCGAGTCTTGTTGCTGGTTTAGTCATCCCTCTGTGTCGTTTGAGTAGTAGTTGTTCTTGTGTCTCAGATAAAATTCCCCACCGAAAAACCCCCCCTTCCGCAACCCTATTTTGTTTTCCACATCCAGTCTCTTGTGACCCCCCTTCAGTAAAACAGGCATAACTTTTCGCTCGTTTAGCAGAAAAATCTGAAATTTTTTGAGCGTGTTCCTGACCCGATTTGGGTGGGTAGCCCTCACCAAACTCGCCAAAAAAATCAGGAAGATAAAGAAAAAAATTGGACAAAGTTTTTGCTCGCCGGACAGCGAACTTGTTTGAATTTTTGTGAGCCACATCCCACCTCAGTTGTAGGTGCTAATTTTTGTGGTTGCATCTCCGGTCATCCTTATTCAAAAAAAAATAGAGTAAAAAAAAGAAAAAAAATATATATATATATAAAAAAAAGAGAAGCAGTCCTGTTTGTTGCTTGTCCGAACTCTTGTCCGAACTCCTGTCCGAACTCTTGTCCAATCTGAGGCAGTCTTTGGCTGTTTGTTGCTTGTCCGATCTCTTTTCTGAACCTTTGTCCGAACTCTTGTCCGATCCGAACAGCAGAGAAAAAAAAATTGCACATACCCTTGTCCGATCACTTGTCCGATCTCTTGTCTGATCCCTTGTCCGATCTATAGAGAGCTGATTTTGACCTGTTTTTGCTTCCTTTTTGATTTTTGGGCACATAGTTTCCCTCCATTACTTGAACTTTCACTTTGGAAGCACTACGGTCAGCAACTTTGACGAGTACTAGGGAATACTTATTGAACTTTGTTTAACTGTTATTATTATCGCTAATCCTTGCTACTCACTTTGCCTTCCAAGCTACACCTTTCTCTTGGTCAGGACAGGATCATTTCTTGCAATTGTACACCACCCTCACTTGGTTCATCACTTGTAGAACGGTGACCTCCCTGCGGCGTGGTAAGAACACTTGCAAGCGTGGGTAAGGTGCTTGACGGATTGCTTCCACCCCACACCCACCACCACACCTAGCTGTTTTCCATCAGGATTATTCTTTGTTGTTTTGTCTTTCACTAACATGGCAGATAACAGTGGTACCCCTCCATCTGATTTTAATGAATGTGTCTCACGACGTGCTCTACTAGAGTCTCAGCGGCAGACCCAACATTCCATCGAACGTCTCGCACGTACTGTGGCTGACCTAGTAGACCGGATGACTGCCTTGGAAACACGCTTGCCTGCTGCACGAGCCAACAATGACCATGTTGAAGAGGAAGACGACCATATTGAAGAGGAAGACGACCTATCCTATGCTGGGAACAATGGCATTGGACCTGATGAGGCTGCACATCATCGCTTTCAGTTCAACCGTCAAGGTATGGGCGGCCACCGCAACCGCCCTCCACGAGGTAACAATGACAACCACAGGAACAATGATCCCTACTCTAAGGTAAAATTTTCAGTACCTCCTTTTGCTAGCACCTATGATCCAGATGCATATTTAGATTGGGAGATGTCAGTCGAACAAAAATTTAATGCTCATATGGTTCCTGCTATCCACCGCGTGCGTTTAGCTACTAGTGACTTCACTGGATATGCTCTTCTTTGGTGGACTGAAATAGTTCAGGTTGGAAATGAACCCCAAACTTGGGATATGTTAAAACGGCAAATGCGTGGTAGATGGGTCCCTCCTTCATATAAACGTGATTTGAGAAAAAAATTGCAGCGCCTAAATCAAGGAAATAAATCGGTAGAGGAGTATTATCAGGAGTTGCAAATAGGTTGCATGCGTGCTGAAATTGAGGAGGACAATGAGGATAAAATGGCCCGTTTTTATGGTGGTTTAAGACGTGAAATTCAGGATATCATTGATTATAAAGAATACAATACTATCACTCGTCTTTTCCACCTTGCTATGCTTACTGAAAAAGAATTGCAGGGTCGCCAACAACCACAACGCAGCATGAGGACCAACATTGGTGGTGCTACTTCACGCTCAAGTGGGCAGCAGCAACGACCACCCGCACCCCCTTCTCGACCGACGGCTACATCAGCACCTTCTACATCTACAGCCCAGGTTGAGAGTTCCAAGACTGCAGCATCCAAGGCGCCAGCCAAGCCCACCTCCTCGGCAGCCTCTACTGCACGTTCTGCAGCGATCCAGTGTCACAGGTGCAAAGGACTTGGCCATGTGATGAAAGATTGCCCTAGTCAGCGGGCTTATATTGCTACGGAAGACGGTGGCTATGTAAGTGCTAGTGATGTTGAAGATGAATATGCACTTGCTGCTAACATTGCAGGAGATGATGATACATCCGATGATGACGCTGTTTTTACATCGGATACCTATGCCGACCATGAAGCACTTATTGTACAACGTGTTTTAAGCACTCACATGGAGCAGGACGACCGGGCACAACGGAACAATCTGTTTCAGACCTTCTTCCTCGTCAATGACCGCCGTGTACGTGTCATCATCGACGGTGGTAGTTGCAACAATTTGGTGAGCCTCGACATGGTAACGAAGCTTCAACTTCCCACACGTGCGCATCCACACCCTTACCATGTGCAGTGGTTCAACAATAGCGGTAAGGTCAAGGTAACACAAACTGCTCACATCAAATTTGCCATTGGTACATACTTAGGAGTTGCTGATTTTGATGTAGTATCAATGCAAGCATGTTCTTTGTTACTTGGTAGATCTTGGGAGTATGACACTGATGCTACACACCATGGTAGGAGCAATAAGTATACGTTTATGAACAAAGGAAAGAAAGTTACATTGCTTCCTATGACTCCTGCTGAAATTGTAAAATTTGAACAAGAAAAACATGCTAGGGATGCACAAAAGGGCAAACAACTTTCTGAAAATCAGCAAGTAGCTAAGACGCTTTTGAGGCAACAGAAAGATAAAATTGCTTCTCCTTCTTCATCACAAGTTATTAATCTGAAAGGACATGTCATGCTTGCAACTAAAACTGACCTTGCTGAAATTTGTGATGATACTCCCTTACTATACGGCTTGATTTGCACAAACGTGTTGTTTTCACTTGCGAACATTCCTAGCACTGTTCCTGTTGCAGTCACTGACCTTTTGCAGGAGTTTAATGATGTTTTTCCTGCTGAGATACCACCCGGGCTGCCACCGATACGCGGCATCGAGCACCAAATTGATTTGGTCCCGGGAGCGTCGCTTCCTAATCGTGCAGCGTACCGCACCAATCCGGAGGAGACAAAAGAAATTGAGCGCCAAGTACAGGACCTTCTTGATCGTGGGTACGTCCGTGAAAGCCTTAGTCCTTGTGCAGTACCCGTTCTTTTGGTACCTAAGAAAGATAGTAGTTGGCGCATGTGTGTTGATTGTCGTGCTATTAATAATATCACCATTCGATATCGACACCCTATTCCTAGATTGGATGACATGCTTTATGAGCTTAGTGGTGCCATTATCTTTTCTAAGATCGATCTCCGTAGTGGCTACCACCAAATTCGCATGAAACTAGGTGATGAATGGAAAACTGCTTTTAAAACAAAGTTTGGATTATATGAGTGGCTTGTCATGCCTTTTGGACTTACTAATGCACCTAGTACCTTCATGCGCTTGATGAATGAAGTCCTACGGCACTTTATAGGACGCTTTGTGGTCGTATACTTTGATGATATCTTGGTTTATAGCAAGTCTCTCACTGAACATGTTGAACACCTACGTGCTGTTTTTTTTGTCCTCCGTGAGGCTAGAATGTTTGGTAACCTTGAGAAGTGCACGTTTTGCACGGATCGAGTTGTGTTTCTTGGATATGTTGTCACTTCACAGGGTATTGAGGTTGACGCGGCAAAGGTAGAAGCAATCAACAGCTGGCCGCAACCCCAAACTATCACACATGTACGTAGTTTTCTTGGTCTTGCAGGTTTCTACCGGCGTTTTGTGAAAGATTTCAGCACCATAGCCGGTCCTTTGCATGAGTTGACCAAGAAGGGAATTACTTTTGCGTGGGAGCCAGCACATGAACAAGCTTTTGCCACACTCAAAGATCGCCTTACGCATGCACCTCTACTTCAGTTACTCGACTTCGGTAAGCCTTTTGAGTTAGAATGTGATGCTAGTGGTTTTGGATTAGGAGGTGTGCTGCTGCAAGGAGGTAAACCCGTGGCCTATTTTAGTGAGAAATTACATGGCCCACAGTTGAACTATTCTACCTATGATAAGGAATTATATGCCTTAGTGCGTGTGCTTGAAACTTGGCAACATTACCTTTTGCCTAAGGAGTTTATTATTCATTCAGATCATGAAGCATTGAAGCATATACGTAGTCAAGCAAATCTGAATAAACGACATGCTAAATGGGTAGAATTTATTGAAACTTTTCCATACATCATTAAGCATAAGAAAGGGAAAGATAATGTGATTGCAGATGCTTTGTCTAGACGTTATACATTGCTTTCTCAACTTGATTATAAGATCTTTGGTTTAGAAACATTGAAGGACATGTATGCTACTGATTTGGACTTCAAAGATGCTTTTGCAAATTGTACAGATGTCCGTGCTTGGAACAAATATGTGCTGAATAATGGATATCTTTTTCGTGCTAACAAGTTATGTGTGCCAGCTAGCTCTCTTCGCTTGTTGTTATTGTAGGAAGCACATGGTGGTGGTTTGATGGGTCATTTTGGATCAAAGAAAACTGAAGATGTGTTGTCCACCCACTTCTATTGGCCTAAGGGTGCGTTTGGTTCTGCTTTTCAAATCTGCTTCTGCTGTGAAAAAGCAGAAGCTGAACCAAACGGGTTTACCAAAACTGCTTCCGCTGTGAAAAAGCAGCTTTTTTCTAGTACAAATTTGGAAGCAGCCTGGACCCTGCTTTTCTGCTTTTGCTTTTCTGCTTTTCTGATTTTTAGTTCAGATTAAAAAGTATGAATTTAAGGTGTCTTAATTGATTTAACATTATCATGGTTTGTATTGATTTGCACAATTTCATGAAATAATATGTGGTTGTCGGTTACTTTATAAAATAAACTATGCACTTTTTTATTTATCTAATATATTTTTTAGTTATTCAGTTGCATCAATGTTGAGTGTTTCCTATTTATATATATGTATAGAATATTATAATGATGAAAATTACGTAAGTTATAAAAAGCAGTCAGCTCACAGCAGTTTTTTCACAGCAGCTTCAACCAAACGACTTTTAGCTTTTTCATAGCAGGCAGCTCACAGCAGCTTTTTCACAGCAGGAAACTCACAGCAGCTTTTTCACAGTTCACAGCAGAACCAAACGCACCCTAAGATGAGACGAGATGTTGAGCGCTATGTGGCACGATGCACTACTTGCAATAAAGCTAAGTCCCGACTAAACCCACATGGTCTTTATATGCCTCTGCCCGTTCCTAGTGTACCTTGGGAGGATATTTCTATGGATTTTGTGTTAGGGTTACCTAGAACTAGGAGGGGGAGAGATAGTATTTTTGTGGTGGTAGATCGTTTCTCTAAAATGGCGCATTTTATACCTTGTCACAAGAGCGACGATGCTACAAATGTTGCTGATTTGTTTTTCAGAGAGGTCGTACGCTTGCATGGAGTTCCCAATACCATCGTTTCAGATCGTGATGCCAAATTCTTAAGTCATTTTTGGAGGACGTTGTGGCATAAGTTGGGGACGAAGCTGCTGTTTTCTACTACTTGCCACCCCCAAACGGATGGACAAACGGAGGTCGTCAACCGCACATTGTCCACCATGTTGAGGGCTGTTTTGAAGACCAACTTGAAGCTTTGGGAAGAGTGTCTACCTCATATTGAGTTTGCATATAATAGGTCAGTACACTCCACTACTAAGGTAAGTCCGTTTCAAGTGGTCTATGGTTTTAATCCGCGTGCTCCTATTGATTTGCTACCATTACCACCATCTGAAAACTTGAATTTTGATGCTACTACACGTGCTGAATTATTGCTTAAGATGCATGAAACTACTAAAGCAAACATAGAGAAAATGAATGAGAAATATCGTGCTTATGGTAGTAAGGGTAGAAAAGAGATAACATTTGAACCGGGTGATCTTGTTTGGTTGCACTTGCGCAAGGATCGTTTTCCTGAATTACGAAAGTCTAAATTGATGCCCCGTGCTGATGGTCCTTTCCGTGTGCTTGAGAAGATAAATGACAATGCATATAAGCTTGAGTTACCTGCAGCTTTTGGGGTTAGTCCCACATTTAACATTTCAGATTTAAAGCCCTATTTGGGAGATGATGATGAGCTTGAGTCGAGGACGACTCCAATTCAAGAGGGGGAGGATGATGAGGACATCACTTCACATGATACACACATGGAGCCTCCACCTACAATTCAACTACAAGGACCAATCACACGCGCCCGTGCCCGTCGCTTGAACCATGAGGTTAATTCGTTCCTTAGCAACTTTGATTATATTTGTTTGGATGGGATGCTACTGAATACTAGTGATATTTTGTTGCTTAGGAACATGGGAGATGGAATAGGAGAGTTGGAGTTGAAGACGGAGCCGCACGGATGATTTGAAGTCAAGAATTCGCTGGTTCGGACTACATCGACCACCATTCACCAAAATGGGCATAACTTCCTCATACGAAGTCCGATTGGCGCGTTCTTGGACTTTTTGGAAAGCTGAGGAGAAGACGGATCTTTTGCCGTTGGTTTCACATCATTTGGAGTCTCGAGTCGACCTATGTATTTAAAACAGTCCTGCGTGACAGAACTGGGCCGTGTTGGCCATAATTTGAGTCTGTACGTCTTCTAGCCCACAGCCCAAGTCTGTTCACTTTCCACAGACCGCCGCCCTATATATTCTCACGCCAGCCACCTTTAGGGTTAGGTTTTGCTTTGTTGCATCTACACTGTTGTGTTTAGATCCCGCCTCTTGCACCGGACCGATTGGCTGCTGCATTGGCATTTGTGAAACCTCACCTTATCTTCGTTTGTCTGTGATTTGGCATTCGATTTGTATCCTTCCTGTTCTTGCTTGTGTTCTTGGGTTCGCTTGCAGGAATTAGCCTTCGTGGCGAGGTCAATCGCGTCCTGCGTGGTTGATAACCAACGGAGACAGTGGTGTAACGATTGCAAGGTTTTGATCCGCCGGACCGGACCCTTGGATCGCCAACGTCGAGATTCTCCACCAACCCAAGTTTATCCCTTACCTATCGGAAGATCGGGACCACTCCCCCATCACTACCGACAAATCTACTACTGAGAAAAAAGTAGTATTCAATTGCTATTATACTAAGAAAATCCACTACTGAAAGTAGTCGGTGTAGAATAGCTATTCTACACACATGGTGTAGAATAGCGCTCCCGTATATAAATATATATATATATATACATATATATAAGCTTTTTTATTTATTGGGCCGGGTACCCGTGGGGACCCGCGGGTCAAATAATCAACCCGAACTCGAACCCGACATTATGCGGGGCCCCGACCCGATGAACCCGCGGATGAAAAATTGAACCCGTCCCCGGCCCCGTAGGGGCGGGTCCCCGGTGGATCCCCCGCTCCACCGGGGATATTGCCACCCCTACACTGGCATGCCTTGCAAGACAACTAAGAAAGCTTGTGATTTGCCTTTCCTTAGCGTGGAGGATATGGATGCATTGGTTTGGAGATGGCAGATGTGGATGTTTGTCCGGCAAAGCGTGCACTGCTTGTCAAGATGGCGTTTGGTTCAGGAACGAGATAGGATGCAACGAGATGATTTTATTTTTTATGATGTTTGATTTAGATTTAGATAAGATAGCTCACTAGATATTATTTTTTAAATATTCGGAATGAATTCGTCCTAAAAAAGCTCGGAGACAAGCCGAAGGTTCTGTGGTGGAGAATCCATGGATAGCCCGAAGGTTTTGAAGCGTAGTTTTATTTCTTATTTTGGTGGTTCTTGTGTCTCATCTGTCGGTGGTGATAACTGCACTCTATGAACGTCTCCACAGCTATCCTTTAAGCATTGTTTTTTTAGTTTTAGATTATTATAATTCATCCTATAAACTGAGATTATAATAATCTGGCTTATGATAATTGGTAGATAATTAAGCTGTGAGTTCTTTTAATAATCTAGATGGTTAGTGTTGTGTTTGGATGGCAAAAGATTATATTATAATACATTTCAAATGAAGTGTTTGGGTATGGAGTGACTGAGATTTAAGTATGAAATGGCATGGATAATTATGTACCAAAGTGTAATACTTAGTATTTTAGTCATCCTAAAGTAATAAACTGAAAAGAGTAGGTTCTACCGGTTTATTGAAATATTATAATCAGGGTTAATTATTATAATAAATTGATCGATAAGCTCACCGTTTGTTTACATTTTTCAACCAATAAACTAGATTACTATATAATCTCGACTTGGAAATATATGTGTCCTCTAATTTGGGTGCAAAATTTGTCGTGCATTTTCTCCCTATTTGTATTTTTCCCACCTCATGTCGGCCCAAATAGGCTGGCCCATATACAAATTTGTAACGAGACATTGATATAGATGAAACCTGACTCCCCGCCTACTGCAGAGGGCAATCGCGTATCGCAGCCATCCGATCTCAAACGGACGGTGCGAAGCTTCCCTTTATACTCCTGAAGCCTGTTGTGCAGTGAGCCCTACTACTGCAAAGGGATCGGACGGCTCCGAAGCCCTCAACCCTCAACGTCCTTCTACAGTCGGCTTCCTGACAGAGGATCTCGTTTCGATAAAGATATGATTATCGTAATAAGTTGTCGGCTCCGTTGAGTTTGTAGTCGTGGAATGAATTTTAAGGATCTGACTTAAAAGATCGGAAATGGTGAAGTGGTACGGAACCTGATTTTTCTGCAAAGCCTAATGGAGCATGACAGCTCAAGAAATGATTTTTTTCATCTCTTTGAAGATTAAGGAGTTGCCACCTACCGTTGAACAGTTATTATTCTACATTTGATGAAGGGGAGATGCTTCGAATCCAGCAGATGCAAGCTGAGCCAAGTGGTACGGTCGTCTCACCGACACTGCAGAATCAGCTCAAATAGACCATTCGGTTGTGATTTCACACTAAACCTTTCTTGTGATTACAATTTAACATGGTGTCCTATCCTGTATTTGTCAAGCTCTCCGTCTCTAATCAAGTTGTGAAAAGGTTAACGACGTCGTTTAAAAGTTAATAGCGTCAATTAAAAGTTAATGGGGGAGTACAATTCAATTTTACAGATTTAATGGCTAAGATTAAAAGAAACCGATGTCTTATCTCTTTAGAGGTAATAGATTGTTCTTTTTTTCTAACGGACGATTAAGATTGATTCCGCCTCTTACCTCTTTAAGAGATAAAAGTTATATGATAAAAGGGTATATTTTTTTTAAAAAAAATAAGCATCTTACAATATAAAACGAAAGTATTACATAAGATATTGAGACAATATAGAAGTTATTAGGGTTGTTCAAGGATCCAATTCAGCCTAGTGCATCATGTGTGGTTTATAAATTTGACAGCACAACCAATGCTTCTTTTTTATCAGAGGATTCCCCCCAACTTGCATGGTACTCAAAGTATTAAGACCAAACTCATTTTTAGCTCTCTTAAAGGAACCAAGCATGGAACTTTTGCCCATGAAAACAAGTGACAAACTACCATCAGCTAGCTTTTTTTTGCCTCACGTGAATGTTCTTTTTTAAAAGGGTCCTCACATGAAATTAATCTAGATAATTGATTAAGTGTGTTTAAAATAATTAATTAAAACAGAAAATAGGCTAACCGGTTATAAATTATCTTGATTACGGAAAATAATATGTATGTATGTATGTCGCCTACATGGAAAGGTAATTGATTTTTTAGTGCATACAATAATTAATCTGCTAGAATGCGAAGAAATTGATTAATAATTATTGCATGTACATGGGTCCATGCATATTTAAAAAAGATTATATGATCTATTACCTAGGTCACCGATTTCAAATATAAGTAGATGGATCGTATAGATTGGACAGTCCAATAAATCTAAGGACCATAAAATTCTCCTTTTAAAATAAACTTATTCAATTTTCATTAAATTTAAATGAAAATATATTAATATTTACTATATCAAATGAATACACTGCTAAAATATATTTAATGTCATACACAAACAAAAGCCAAGGAATAGCAAACATGAAATGGGATGCGAAAATGTTATATACACGACTAAACAAGCTGATTCTTAGACGATCCAATGCAGCAAATGTCACTATTCCACGTATCCTGGCTCAGCATTCCGTTTAGTCGTGCAAAAGTCGGCTCTCCAAGTCCTGTGTATAGCAGGACTCGGATGCGACATAAAATGGGATGGGGATGAGGAGATTGCAGTGAACGTGACATAAAATGCCGTGTACATTTGTGCAACCATAAGCAGCACGCACAAAGCACGGAGCTTGAAAATCAAACCTGAAATCGATCAACGGAAGTACTAAACACTACTAAGAAGCAGTGTGATTTACTCAAGAACAGAGGAGAAAAGCTCGGACAGAAAAGGGCAGCTAATACCCTGACCCGCAACAGCCGCCACCCACATGAACCCTCGTAATTTACTCTCTTCCTTTCCACACAAACACCAGCTTTCTAATTTCTATATAGCATCATCCCCTCCCTTCAAGTCTCCACGCTCTTGCCAGTCTTCTTCTTCTCCTCCTCCTTCCTCCCCTGCTCTGCTCAGGTTTGCAAATCCCCCTCGAATTCTCTCCTGCAATGTGCTTGTGCAATTTGGAGTTCTTTTAGTCTGTTGCAAATTTCATACTTTTCATCTCGTTGTGGTTAGCTGGTTCTTCTCTCATGTGTCATGATTTGGTAGGTGACATTACTGCCCTAGATCTAGTGATCGTGATGTCTGAAATTAGTTTCATAAATCTTGAGAGAGAGATCTGCAATGATTTGGTCTTTGTGGTCACCAAATTGATAAATTTTCAAGACAAAATTGTGTGTGTAGCACTGATCGTTTATCGATTTTCACTGTACATTCCTGCGTGATCTCAGGGATCAGGAGAAGAGGAGGGTGATCAAATCAAACGCTGCGTGATGGAGTTCAAAGCAGCCGTTTTTGCAGCCGCCGTGGTGGCCGTGATACTATCCTCGCCGTCGCCGGCATTGGCTCAGAAGAAGAGTCCGCCGGCACCGGCGGCAGTGTCACTTCCTCCGTCACCTGCCCCGGCTCCGGCGCCGCACTACGTGGACCTCGCCGAGCTCCTCAGCGTGGCTGGCCCGTTCCATACCTTCCTCAACTACCTGGAGAAGACGAACGTGATCGAGACGTTCCAGAGCCAGGCAAACAAGACCGACGAGGGCGTCACCATCTTCGTCCCCAAGGACTCGGCGTTCGCCGCGATCAAGAAGTCCACCTTCTCCAACCTCACCGGCGACCAGCTCAAGACGCTGCTCCTGTACCACGCGTTCCCGAGGTTCTACTCCCTGGCCGAATTCAAGAACCTGAGCGCGCTCAACCCGGTGAACACCTTCGCCGGCTCGCCGTACACGCTCAACCTCACCGACGACATGGGCAGCATCTACGTCCAGTCCATGTGGTCCAAGCCCAAGATCTCCAGCAGCGTGTACGCCACTGACCCGGTCGCCGTGTACGCGCTCAACAAGGTGCTCCTGCCCATGCAGATCTTCAGCAAGGACCCGCCGCTGGCTCCGGCGCCGGCGCCCGCGCCGGAGTCCGGGGCGTCGGATCTTGCCCCCAGCCCGGCGGCCGGCAAAGCGGGCGCCGGGAGCGCAAAGGCCGCCTCGACGAGCGCCGCGTACGGCGTCGGCGTCAGCGTCGTCGATGGCTTGGTGCTGGCAGCCGCAGCTAGCTTGATGCTGCTGTGGTGATCGAGAGAGACAGACAGAGACGAAGAGAGAGTTCTTGTCAATTTGCAAAGCACAGTGTTGATGCTTCTCCAAAGTTGATTTTATTTTGAATTTGATTGAAAGAATCATTCTTTTGGACATAGTAGGCATGTTGCTAGGATGATTGATCGAATTGGAGTATTTTACATCACATTATTTTTTTTTTTTGAAAAAAGGCAACTCGAAACATCGAGAGCCCAGCTTTATTTGAAAGCAGTAAACAACGGTAAGTTTGTCGGGGAGACCGACTTTACAGGCAAGCACAGAAACACCCAACATGACCCACAAACAACAAAGATCACAACCAAGGAGTCTGAACAACATCCATTAAACACACACAGCCAAAAGCTCAGAGCTAAACGTAGCCATCACTCGGAAGCATGAACAAACTGACGACAACGCCAATCAAAGACAGTCTTTGGCACAGATTTTTCTACACACAACGCGCTTCACCAGTGGAGGCCCACCACTCTTCACGGATGGTCGCCCGGGACGGGAGGGGCATCCCGGTGCAAGATTTGGAGGAGCCGTGCACGCAGCAAGTCGAAACAACGGGATGTTTCCTCCTTCAGGCGTGCTGGCACCAGACGAAGCCACTGAGTGAGAAAAGAGATTAGTTTATAAACCACCTGTAGCACATCAGTACAGATTTTATCGCGGAAAACGAACTCATTACGAGTTAGCCATAGAGTCCAAGCAATCGCCCCCAACACTTGCATGGCAATTGTTTTCCCCCTACTATTTTTCATTTTACCAATCATATCTACAAAAGCTCTCCTATTCAACACAATGAGATCCCACCCCAGACACTCAATGACTAAAATCCACAGCATACGGGCTAAATCGCATTCAAAAATCAAGTGGTCAACAGTTTCGTTATTCCCACACAACTTGCACGCCGGATCACCCTTCCAATTCATACTTTTCAGCCGATCCCCTACTTGAATTCGACCCTTTAAAACCAGCCAAGTAAAAACTTTAACTTTCAGGGGTACCCCGCATTTCCAAATAATCATACTATCAACATCAACTACACCCCTGTACACAATCAAATCATAAATTGAGCTAGAAGAGAAACCCTTCTTATCCAACAACCATCGGATCCTGTCCGGCCCAAACCCCCGTTCCACTCTACCAATGATCTCTGATAAAACCGCCCAATTCTGCACGTCTTCCCCCCTCAATGATCTACGGAATAAAGAATTTTCCTGGACCTTTTTAACAGTCTCCAGAATCGTCAAGTTTTTATCTTGACACCCCTCAAAAAGCTCTGGGAAGATAGATTTTAACGGGGTATCACCTTCCCACACATCGTGCCAAAAGGATGTAGCAGAACCCGAACCAACTTCAAATCCACACCCCAACCTCACCCACATTTTGACTTTGTTCAGCCCTTTCCAAAAAAATGAACCCCGACACATATCCGACTGTAAAGTCCCTCTGTTAATATTGTATTTATTCCTCAGAATCATATAGCAGGTACCTTCACGCCCCTGTTCAATGTTATATATCCATTTGCACAGTAACGCCTGGTTCATAGCCCTTATATCCATAAAACCCATCCCCCCCATGTGTTTAGGTGCACACACTGCCTGCCAAGACATCATATGATATTTCTTTTTCTCCCCTATCCCTTCCCAAAAAAACTTTGATCTAATAGAATCTATTTTTTTACAAACACTTTCAGGAAGGACGAAAACCCCCATAGTGTATAACGGAATACTGCTCAGACACGCATTGATCATAACCATGCGGCCACCATAAGATAACTGGCTATTCTGCCAAGAAGCTAACTTTTTCTCAACTTTAAGAATCATTTCATCAAAGTCTTTCTTTTTTGGTTTTGACTTATTGATCGGTAACCCCAAGTATTTCATCGGCCACACTCCCACATCACAATTAAAAATGTTTGCTACCCTCTCAATCTCATCATCCGATAAGCCAATACCAAACACCTCGCTTTTTTGGTAATTAATTTTCATCCCTGACATGTTTTCATAACAATATAACAGAAATTTGAAAGTCACCAAATTCTGTTCCGTAAACTCCATCAGTAAAATAGTGTCATCTGCGTATTGCAAATGAGTCACACCCCCCTCTATCAAATTAGGCGTCACCCCTGTTAAAAAGCCCCCTTCACTAGCACGAACAAGCATTTCAGAGAGCACATCACCCACCAGGTTAAAAAGTAGAGGCGAAAGAGGGTCCCCCTGTCTGACCCCTTTATACGTTCTAAAAAACCCCCCTACTTCACCGTTAATATTAACCGCAACACGCCCCCCCGAAATAACCTGCTCCATCCACTTAATCCACATATCATCAAAACCCTTTCTGCGGAAAACGTCCAAAAGACACCCCCACTGGACTCGATCATAAGCTTTCTCAAAGTCGAGCTTCAAAATCACCCCCTTTTACTCACCTGTTGATGGATGGATGGATGAATGAATATGAAAAAAAAAAGGTTTCTCTTCTGATCTCTTCTTAGCTTTTACTCATGCTCTCTCTACACGACGATGATGACATTTTGCCAGTTCTTTAATCAGAGAAAGCAACTACGCAACTGCGACCGACACCCAGCTCGATCTTGGCATAAGCAACAAGCATAAGATAGATGAACCGTCACTGATGAGTACGAGTACACAGTTTAGTTTGAAATTTCAAGAACTATCACTTGCCTTTGGCGTGCCGGCCGGCGCGTAGAAACTAGAAATCAATCTCCATGTGCAACGATTCTGTTCCAATGCGAAATTAATGTCTCAGATCTTCGGTTTGGTGACGATAATCTACAGCTTAGCTCCCCGTTTGACCCTTAAATAATTGGAGTATCTTGCTAGGCTTTTGAGCATGTGTTTGTTTCCCTACTGGACTAAAGTCAGCATCGAACTTTGCAGTACGTTTCGGAATCCGAAGTCAACTTTGCTGTGGTTTGAGCTCTCAAGTTGCCGGCCCCGGGCCGCGTCCGCTGCCTCCGCCATGGCGGCCCATCGACATTTCGCAGCGAGTGCGCGAGGAGAAGAGCGGCGAGGCGACGCGGGCTGTGGACTTCTGGCCCATCTCTCCGTCGATCGGCCGTCGTCTGGGAATCCGTGTAAAACCATGCAGAAACGGCGGTGCGACCGCCGGCGGTAATCCGGTGGCATCGAGATGGGCGCCGGCCGGAGCGGTGAACGGAATGGAAGCCGCGCCGCGGACGACGACGGGCCGGGGCGAGGCATCGTCGGAGCAAGCGCGCGCGCTGGGCCGACGTTGCGGGATTCGGTGCCGGGAAGCCCGGGAACATACGACCACCCGGCCGGCTCCGGGCGCCGCGCGCGACCTGCACGTGAGCTAGCACCGCCGCGCCCGGACGAACGGACGCACCGGCGACGATCGAGCGGCTAGCTGATGATATGATCAATGCACGTACGGCGTGGAGACAAGCATGTAGAAACAGTTTGTGAAACCTAAGCAAGCTAGGGACCGATCGATCGATCGATCGAGCTGAAGTGGTGGTCCTGCAGGGTGCGTGGCGATCGATCTGTGCGCGCAGGCAGGCGGCAGCTTCTGCTGCTCGGTGCGCGCGCGGTACGTACGTGGACCATGCACACACGCATGATGCATATGCTTGCCGCGCGCGCGCCACTGCATGCATGCTTTGATCTCGTATCACATCAACTGGCCAAATGCTCGCTACGCCATCATAAATGAGAAATTCGCCGTTGTGATGGATCGATTTCATCGATATGATGCCGTGCCTGCACCTTGCCGGCCGACTTGTTGGCGAGGCCTGCAGCTCAACAACTTGCCTACAAATTGGGGTTTAACTTTCACTGTGACGGAAACGTGCGTTCAGCTTATCCTCACTGACTCACTGCGATGCGTGCATGTATGTACCAATCTTTTTGGCGCGACCGTTTGAAAAAATTGAAAAAGTAGTATGCGGTCCGCACTTAAAGTGACGACGGGATGTTACTTCAGCTCCAGTTGGCACTTCAAGTACCGATTGGATGATGTCTTCTTATCAGATTCTGTCACATCAGTTTCAGTCGATATAAGTGCCGACTGAAGCTGACGTGGCACCAATCGACACTTCAAAGTGCCGACTAGAGCTGACGTGGCATTCAGTCGGCACTTTAAGTGTCGACTGCATGCTACTTTTATAAAATTTTCAAACGGGTCATACAGATTTGATTTTTAAAAAAAATCAATATTTTTGTCTAAACTAAAAAAAATAGATTTATTAACTAAATACTCTAAATCCATGCACGACTCTCCAGATCTAGGATTTCTTGAAGTTAGGTTTGACTAGCTCCAGTTTTTTTTTTTGATCCGGATCCATACCAAACGGACGATATCTAATCTATTATATAAGTCGTTTTAGAACTTTATTTTTCTGCCTTTCCTTCTTTATTTGAATAAAAAGGAATGTATGCTAGGAAACAAAATTATTTAAATTAGTTTGTTAATTGTTATAAACTCAAAGTTTATAGGAGGAATTAAACAAGCACGTGAGAGCTCAAGCTATGCAATAAATGGAAGCAAAGGTGCATATAATGGTTGCATTCCATATGCAGCCATCGTCCACTTGCAACCGTGCCGGATAAGGATCGGTGTACGGCCTCAGCCCACGCGTGCTTTTACACGACGAAACGTTTGAGGAGAAGAGGAGAATTTCATCACACCGCATCACCACTAGCCTACACTACACTGAACATGAACGAAATCAGTAGTAGCTCCACTTTATATGTTACTGAAAACATACTGTTTTCATATACGTTTTGCTTAAATTTCGTGTGTTTATATATAATTGTCGTTACTTTTAATCGTTAGTGAACGTTATTTTTTTAAAATGCTCACTAAAAATCAAGGATAATTTAAGCTCTGTGATCAGTTACTAATTACTCTAGCTGGTACATACATACCAATCACTCATTCAATTCAGTGCAATTGAGGGCCTGTTTGGTTCCTTTAGGAACTAAACTAAACTTTAGCCCCTTCTTTTTTACCGGACTAAACTTTAGTTCTTTCCTGTTTGGTTCTAAGGACTAAAGGACTAAAGAAGCGTGAGTGCTGAGAGGTAAGTAGTACTTTTAGTCCTTTTAGCAAGGTTTTGGGGACTAAAGGGCTAAAGTTTAGGGACTAAATTTTAGTCTCTTTTAGTCCCCATGTTTGGCAATTTAGGGACTAAAAGGAACTAAAGTTTAGTCCCTAAACTTTAGCAGCCCCAAACCAAACACCCCCTGAGATCGGTTAGAAGCAAAGCTAGTTATCTAGCTTTGTAAGCTCATGGCAGTTTTGACATTTTGAAAAAAAAACTAACGTTGACTAACGGTTGAAACTAATGACAATAGCATATATGGTCACAAAAAGATCAGTGGCATATATGAAAATAAGTTTTCAGTGACATATATGTGAACCGGAGAACTTTCAGTAATATATATGGATTTTTTCGATTTTTTATGACGATCAAAATTAACTATAAAAATTAAATTTAAAACTAGATAGAGTAAGAATATTTGTTTGGACAAGCTGGTTTTTATTCTAGAGTAAACACGAGAGGGCCGTTACAATGTATTCTACCGATAGTATTATACTATCACTAGATCAATCGTATATGTTGATTTTAAATGATACTCCCTGTCCAAAAATATTTTACCTATTACTTTTTGTATCAAGATCAAAAATACATTAAATAGTACTACTATTACATTAAATTTTCTCATATATTAATCATCCTAATACATTAAATAGTACTCCCGCCATCCAAAAATGTTAAACCTATTATTTTTTGCATCAAGACTAAGGAAAAAATTTAATAGTACTACTATTGCATGCATGAAACTCCATAACTATTAAATTTCTCGTATATTCATTCTAATGCATTAAATAGTACTACTATTTCATGCATAAAAATATATGGCTAGTACTATAAAGGCATGTACAATGGGTGTCTTGAGTTGTGTCTTCGGGTGTGTCTAAGGGGTTAAATGTAAAAAAACTCAAGACATGTCTCTTAACGAAGAAAATGTGTCTTGGTTCTATGCTCGAGGCATAGGACTAGGTGATTGATCAATTTAATTTATTGAATGCTCTAATTGGTGCAATGAATATAGGAAGACACAAGTTTTAGACACGCCCACGGTACTATATTGTGTTTTAGCTATGTCTTATGCTTGGAGTATCGTGCAGCAGTGTCAAGGTTGTACATGCTCTAAAAATAAAACTAATTTAATACATGAGTTTAGATAACCTACAAATAGGTTTAAGATTTTTAGGAAAAATTAAAAATATAATAGGTCTAATATTTTTAGATGGATGGAGTAGTTCAGTACTTTTAATAGCTAAGGAATAATGGTTTAAAACCAAAAAGCATGTGCATGCAAATTGCCTAGAGTTTTTAGATCAGAGAAAATAAGTTCAACTGTTGACACTCATTAGGTTATTCACAATAGGAGTTTCATGGTATTAATTACCATGACACATCAATTTTTTACTGATATGACATTCAATTAATGAGAGAAGAGAAGGAAGTAGTGTCATCACTATGACATGGTGCTAATCCGTTTGCAAGACGGATGAAACGAAATGAAACGCCCACCAAGAGCCAAATCGTTTCATCAGAGAGAGGGTATTTCATGAGAGCTAGTTGCATTTAATTACACTGGTTAGTTTAGGAAATAGTGAAATGAAACTCTCCACTGAAAGAGGATATTTCATTTAGTTGCAAAACTGATATAGACTTCTAATAAGAAGCAGCGTTACGAAACTCTCACCATTGTGAATACCCCAGATTAGTAGTAGAAATTATTCTAAACAGTTTAAAAGTAAATAGTTAGAATACAATATACTGCCACTAGAATGCAGGTAAAATTTGCCAAAGACAATGGTAAATCCTGAATTTATGCTAGCTGTAAGAAACATATTGTAAAATAACCCCTCCTGTGCGTCTTTAATAACGTGGCCCTGTGCATGCAAACGCCCCTCTTTAATCTCCGCAGCAGCAAAATCCAAGCGTTGGTACTCATCACTCACTCCTCCATCTCATCTCCCCGTGGCGCATAACTCACACCAAGAGATAGTGTTTGGTTTGTGTTAGTTACGTACGAGAAAGAACGGAATCGAATGGTTCCTGATATGAGGTGATATGGTTGTTTGGTTCAAGGGATGGGGTAGAATCAAGTGAAACCAAATGATCCACAGAAATAGAATATTTCCCGTAGATGCTGAACCGTGTGGTACTATTTTTTTGGCGAACAAGATGGTTCAGAACCATCCCGATCCATTCCTCGTCGTACACTAAACCAAACACTACCTTAGTGTATGTACAATGGAAGCTTTAGAAAGACAACTGAATATTTTGTAAAAAAAAATCCATTTTACAACAATAAATGATGAGAGAGATGCAAGTCGTCTCTTGGTTAAGAGACAACAAGAGCTCATGCTTCCATGCATATTTAAGTATCTATGAGTCTTGATTACATACAAATATTAAATATTTTATAAATAATTAAATAGATAGCTACTTTCTATGGGTTGTACTCGTTAACTATTTAGTTATCTATATTGTAAATTTTAAGAATCTACCGACAGCAGCTGTCTATACCGTTGTACATGCCCTTATGTTTAGATCCGAATCATTCATACAAGAGAAATATATGTGGATTCGTATCCAAAAATTACAAGCACCGAATGAAAATTATAGAATTTTCCGAGTTGTGTTTCACGGTGCCCGGTGCGGCGGATCGTACGTGCAAAGGGCGAGACATTAAGGTAGAAATCCGGCAAGAAAACTGTTGGTACTCGTACGCACTACGCAGCGGCAGGGCTCCGTGTTGTTGACATCCATGCACGCCGCACGCGGCCGGGCGAGCGCGGGCGTTGCGTTCGATCGATCGCTCATTGATTGGCTGCTGCTGCCGCGCGCTGCGGATCCCGATGCGCGCGGCTGGCGCGCGGAGGGACATGCCCGTGCAGCGTGCCGCGCGGTCCGCCCGGCGCGCCCGCGCAAGCAAGAGATGAACAGTAGATGACCTCCGCTGACCGGCCTCTCACTCTCAGCTCGGTTCTCTCCCCCGTCGTCTTTAAAAGCTACTAGCCCTCTGCAAGCTGAGTATTATTCCAAGGCGGAGCGCGGCGCGGCGCGGCAGCAACGGCGATCTGAATAAATTAAACAGCAAGCAGCTAGCCATCCAGTGTCCAGAGCGAGTGAGGCTGGCCTTGTTCTTCTTCCTCTCGGCCGTGCCTCTCATGAGAAAGGATGTGGATGGAGAGCCGCCCGCCCAATGCCATCGTCTCCAGCAATGTCGTCGTCGGCGACTCTCGCCGCTTGGTCGCCGTCGACGACCCGGGGATCGAGGAGGAGCTGGCCATATCCGTCCGACTGGTCGGAGCTAGCTAGCTAGCTAGGCTAGGCTAGGCTAGGCTAGACAGCATAGGCCAAGAAACGGAGGTGAGCTTTGGGCGATTCAACAACGAGGAAGAGGAGGAAGTTGGTGGTGGGCTCGATCGAAATCGGTCGGCGCGGCGGCATACACGGGAAAGCCAGGCATTTTCTCTGCTGTTCAAGTTACATCTTCGTTTAGCTTTCCTCTCCATGGAAAAAAAAAACGGTTCTTGCTTCTTACAGCTTTCATATGCATGTATGTCGTCTCAAGTTTCTTTCTTCTTACAGTATTAACTCAGATGCGAGGTTTCTTTAGTCAAGTTAATTACTTTTTCGCCAGACCTGGTGGTCATTGAAGAAGATCAAGCAAGATTCATATATGGCATCATATCTCTCTCCAAACCAATGCATATCATGCATGTTCATCCGTGTTCTTGTTCGAACGAATGCTAGCTAATTAGGAGCTAGCGCGCTAGCTAATCGATCTGTTTAACTTGTCGTCCTTGAAAGAACAGTTAACTTAGCAAAAAGGAAATGCCGTACAGATATAAACTTTAATCTATCTTCGATCGATCGGCAGTGGTTCGTGGAGTTCCTTTAGCGTGCAGCCATCGCTCTTGACTACTGAACCCTGGTACCACGGACAGATCGATATCATGCATGTTCAGTTGGGAGCTAGCTAGCTTCACGATCGATTAGGTGGATGGATGCATGGGTAGTAGCTGACGGCTCCTAAAATTCTCGAGTGCGATTATAAATCTCGTTTCGTACTGTCCATTATTGCACCGTATTTTGATGTGTCAATCTCTCCCGAGTTCCAACGACACTGAGGTCGGTCGGTCGGTCGTACTCATGGTGATGTTGATGATCTGTTCGTTTTATTTCGCCAAATTAAACTAAATGGCTCGATCGAATCGAATCGAATCGAATCGAGCGCCGTCGCGGCGTGGCAATGGCAGGGCAGCTGCATGCATGCGTGCTATGAGCAAGTGACAAAACGCGGAGGAGCTGAGCTGCTACGAGAGCAAGTGACAAAGCTCGCATCGCTCGATCGAGTCGCTGTCGCGTTTTCGTTTTCGTTTTCGTCGTCGTTTCGAGGGACTGCGAATTCACGAGATGATACGAGCAAATGCCCAAACCGAAAGGGGAGGGATGGAATAGCAAATCTGTCGCGTCGGTGCGGCGATTTGCTGTAAACGAGATTTTTTAGGTGTATTTAGTTCACGACGAAAGCTGTCGAATCAACGGCATTTGACCAACCGCCCTCAAGAGTCAAGACCAGAATTCGCTGGCATCGGGATCCATTCTTTTTCTTGAACAACCGCGAAGTTAGCTACTCGATCAGTACTACGTATTTATACTAATTACTACTCCCTCCCTCTGATACTTAAACAACTCGTTTTAGATTTGTATCAAGAGTTATCTAAAACATGTCGTTTTGTATTTTATTCTGTATTTTAGATTTTATATTCCTGAAATAGTACTATTTCTTTCTTGTTTTTTGTGCTACCTTTATTACCGTATTATATTTATTAGTAGGAGTAAAAAATATATATTAATTAATAATTCTTTGGTATCTAAAATCATATCCAAAATGATTTATTTTTTTACCAAGAGGGGTACTCCATAATAGTAGGTACATGTTGTCTAGTGTCTACCATGCCATATATGCATGCACCTAGCTCTGGAGAGTGTACTCTTTTTTATTAAATATAATGCTAGAGTAAATCTAGCACAAGAAACGAAAAAGAAGTGTTCAAGTGGTTATCTAAAATATATAATAAAATACAAAACGACTTATTTTAACCGAAGCTCTACTCTATGTGGATCGATCGTTACTCGACTTGCCTACATATAATCACAACTACAGCATTACGGAGTGTATATGTTAAACTATATTACGGCTACTAATATAATCACCATCGCTTTATTTAATCAACCTGTGTATAGCGTGTGTTGCATTGGTGAGCTAGCTCTAGCTGCTGGGGCTTTGATTTTAGTTTAGTTTATATTATAAATTAGTTCGATTTTTTAAAGTTAAACTTCTTTAAATTCGATTAAATTTAAATGAAAATGTATTAACATTTATAATATTAATTAAATATCCTATTAAAACATATTTAATATTTAATTTAATAAAACTAAATCAGCGTTATAATCGTTACTACATTTTTTAATAAAATTAGTCCAAATTAAAATTTAAAAAATCACTCACAATACGCATACAGAATCGAAATTTTTTTAAATAATATTTTTTAAAAAAATTCAAAACTATATGTCCATTTGAAAAATTTACAAAAATAGTATGCGGGGTGCCGACTGGATACTACGTCAGCTCCAATCGGCACGACGTGACAGAATCTGATAGGAGGACAGCATCCAGTCGGTACTTGAAGTGCCGATTGGAGCTGACGTAAACACCAGTCGACACTTGACGTGCCGACCACATGTTACTTCTACAATTTTTTTAAAACGGGCATATAGAATTGATTTTTTAAAAAAAAAAATAAAAAAGATTCTACAAAATCTGTACTCCGTAACATAATCCATTTCTTATGATAGAGTATTATTACGATACGATATTATCCAGCTGCATTATTAATTCTACCCTGTGGTGTTCTGCGTGCACACGTACGGGTCCACTCGCGCGCTGTTAATTTAGCACTGTTTGTTTCAAAAATCTGCGGCTTGCATCGCGGAACGCGTTGACTTTGTGGCTTCCATGGGCATCGAGAGGTGTAAGCTAAGGTCTCCTCGTTTTGATGATCGATGACATGTTAATTTGGGACTAATAGGGATCCGTGCGGCTATGTCAGACTGTCACGCACTGTGCAATCCTGACTAGTGGCACGTAAGTTTCTTCTTCTTTACTGTATGTCTATTGTAATTCTAGAGTTTAAAATTTGCTCTAAATGTAACAAGCTAGTATATTAAAACTATACCGATTTTTAGAGCATCTAGAGTTGCTTTTTTTTGCCGATAAAATCTCATATTAAAAGTCATTATAATAAAATTTAATTTCTAAATATTCTTACCCTCCGTTAGATAGCAAACCTTCGATATCATATTCTCTATAGTTTATTTGTCAAAACTAACTATGTTCTCCCTCCACCACCACCAGAAACTAGTCGTGTGCTCTCTCCCACAGTCGTATCTTGTCACCTACTCCCCTCCCATGATTTGGATATGTCCATGCATTCTCCTCCTGCGATCGGATCTGCCCACGCTCTCCACTCCCATCGCTAGATGTAGCCGTCCTCTTTCCTCGTCGCCGATTCTTGGCCGCCTAGGTGTCCCTCGCCTGTCCAACCGGCCTCTGTGTGGCGCTGAGATGATGCCCAACGCCTTTTGCCACCTAGGCAAGTGTTTAGGGCCATGTTTTCAACCACTACTAAGTGGTGACATGGATGGGCGGAGAGCTAACGGTAACGCAAGAAGATGAATAAGTCCATCCTATAAATTTTTTGAGATAACACACATCCAAGTTCAACATCTTAAGAGAATATTCGCTCGTGACATTCATCTTCGTCCACCCCAAAACTAGATAACTAGCTAGATGACATAATATCATCGACCTTAGTCCAACTAACTAAACGCTAACTAAGGTTATATTCTGATACTGAAGGAATAAATTTTACCTGGAAATAAATACCTTTCTGATAGCTGTGTTTACCGTGCGACGGATCTAAAAAACACGGCAATAATTTGTTTACCACGGTTACGTTAATCCTGGACGGCAATGTACTTGCGTACGCACCCTCGTACACTAACGTACGCAGCGGCCGTATGCCCGGCTAGGCTTTATGACGGCCCATGCTAGCTAGCTACCTCGTCTCCCATGCATGCATCGGCGAGTGAATAGTTAGTTCATTTGGGTTTAAGCCCAATTAAATTTTGGTAATATCGAGCTGAAGATACCAGTTTGATTTAGCACCAACAGGAGACAAATTATGTGCGTAGAATCAGAATTTCGATGACCTGTTTATTTGCTCCGCTGCTCGATCTGTCCAAATTTTGGTCATGATACGCAGGAACTGCATGAGTAACAGGTCGTGTTCTTATACAGTATTATATTCTCTGTGCAGTGAGAGGGGAAAAATGCTGTTCATGAACGTACAGGCTAGAAATTAAGCGGCATCCTGGACCAGAATTGCCGTGCTGGTCCTGTACTCCTGTGCGTGTCTGCAAGTAACACACATACATCGTGTAATTCTGAGCCTGCTACCGATCGATTGCCTGGACTAGAAGAGGACATGAGGAGCAAGCTGCAAGCTACAGATTTGCCTGTCTTTACTCTTTATTTTGGATTGGTACCAACCAAAATTTGTCACATCGTTTTTTTATAGAGTACAAAACCAAACCTAACTTCCCAACACCACCGTACAAAAATTTTGGTGCTGACAAAACCCCTCTAATTTGTTATATAGTTCGTTTTGAACTTAAAAACAAGAATTGAAAAGTAAATTCAAATAACTTACTAAATCCATCATCACATATGTTTCAACGGTGTACTTATTTTATACTACTATAAAATAAATATTAATATATTTTATTTAAACTTTATCCAAATTTTTTTAAAAAAGAAACGACTTAATCGTAATATGTAGTTGAGGGGGAAAAGATAAAAAAAATGCTGAAATAACTTAGGGAGTAAAGATCGAGTACCAAGATTTACAAGCCATCTATCTTAACCAGCCCTTTATTACGATATGATGGTTCTCGAATCTTCCGTGGCACGTTGTCCATAGCTCGCGCGGTCGGCCGGTGGTGGCCGGGGCCCGGGGTCCGGAAGACTGGCAGCCAGGCCCAGGCCGCAGGACATTCGCCCAAAATTTAACAAGATAAACACATGTGTTTCGAATCAATCGTGCGTACAAACGTACAGGCGTACAGCTCGGATCAAAATATATGACGACGACACATGAATCGTGAATCAAAATCCAAGAAAATGAGTGTGCGTGGGTTGAACCACAGACACCTTCGCATCACACCTGTCTGTCAGTTTTGCAGCATTCGATCACTCCAGGTAGTGGTTTTATTTTCTCCTCTACTTTTAATCAATCAAAACAATCAGGCAGACACTGTACATCGCGGGCGGACAGGCTTTGATCATAAAGCGAGGCCTTCCTTCCGAAATGAAAATCTGCTGCACCGGTGCACCGCGCCGCTTTTCACGGGCTTTTCAGCGTCGTCGGTTTTTGCTGTGATCTTTGGCTTGCAGTCGATTACCTGTTGTTCGTCGGTGCTCTCCAGGAAAAATTCAAGCCCCTGTAAATATGCATAACACCAGATAGTGATTGGCATCAAGGAACAGAAATTACCTGGATGGAGGACAATTGGACAAACATCTGAGAAAGGCATATTACCTTCGTTGTCATCTTTTCAGATTGAGCCAGCTCTGAAAGCTTGAGTTTTTCATTGGCTTCCTGTGGAGTGAAGAGCGGAGATGGGATACCCATCATCACAAAGAAAAAAAATGGGCCAAAACAAAGCTAACTACAAGATAAGGCTGCTTTAGACCTTGCATGCAATCATCACCATGTACACACAAATGATCTACTAACCTGGAAAAACTTGGCATTTATTCCATCTTTTATACCTCCAGCTATTTGGCAGAGGTACCATATACCAGCATTAGCTGCGTCCTGTCAATAAACACGAGAAGTTAGGCAAGGATAATTTCAGCATCTCATGGGTCACTAACATTCATTGGTGCGTTTAGTCACCTGTTTATTATCAAGTAACTCAATCTTCCCTTCCTGGTGTTATAAAAAAGAAGTCAGGATAATCAAAAGGTTTTGACAAAGGTTCATGCCCAAGGGTAAATGGGTAATACACTAACACTAGAATGTAAAAGCTCACCAATCCAGCTACCATCTGTTGAATTGCTTCTATGTCAAATCCAATTTGAGACAGGTCAGCTTTGACATCTATCACCTGTGCATATAGAACAGAATCATATGAATATTTCGAACTGAGAGCTCAAATTCATAGTTCAACAACCATTCAGTATTTGCAGTATACAAAAGCGGCTAAAGAAATGACCAAAACAGCTTTTGCACCACACTGAGAACAACAGAGTAACTGTGTTTTTTGTTCTTCAAAAAAAGCTATAAATATCTGTTCCATGCATGATAAGTTGCACACTTGCAGTAGCTTGTCACATCAGCTACATGTAATGCAATTAAAGACCAGGAGGAATTTTGATTATGCTTATGCTAGCACTTGTACCTTTTCTTGGCTCCATGAGACCATGATGCTGTTTTATGGTTTGTTTATGGGCAAAATTAATCACTTTGAATTTGCTGTTAAATGATTATAATTACAGTGGGATAGTCCTTAACAGCTATTTCAAGTGTTTTCTTGGCTGGTATAGACCACCGTTCTTAGCTTTTGGCAGCATTATTGGTTATTGCCATGACAAAGAAAACCATGATTCACCTTTCCTGATGGACTACAGAAACCAAACCAGTAAAAGCAATGCAACTATTGGTAGAAACACATTTTAATAACGAATTGTACATAAATGTCTGAAGGCGTCAGTAAGATTTTATGTCAGAATAAGAAAGATACAATGGATGTTGCTCTGCAAAGAAAAGAATTCCAGAAATCCATATGCAGGTTGTTTAACATATCATTGTATGAATAGCCAGGACTAACAGCATCATAAATCAGCGAACCTCGTTTCTAATAGTTTTGGAGACCTCCACTTGCTCATCCATTTTCCCATCCAAGTTCTCCAGGCGTTGAGTTAGATGTCTTTTTGTTGCCTGAAATTAATTGAATTCAGAAACTGGTACCGACATATATGAAAGAAAGATGATTTGAATATGAAATAATTCCGTGTGTAAAGCATACGGCCAGGGCTGAAGACACTTGCTCCAATTGCTTTGACATACTCTCAACAGCTTTGGCCATGTTGCGTTTGGTGACAAACATGACATCTGAGAGGGACAATCCCTGCATGAAGATATTAGAAGGATAGATCAAAAGTTTACACACACAATTTATGAATGTAGCTGCGTACTACCTCTGTTTCATATTGCAAGGTGTTTTAATTCTGTCCTAAATCAAACTTCTCCAACTTTGATCAAGTTTATAAAAATATATTAACATTTACAACACTAAAAAAAATACACTATCAAGACATATTTCACTGCGGATTTTAATGAAACTAAGTTGATGACGTAGATGTTGGTACATTTTTCTAGACTTGATCCAAATTATAGAAGTTTGACTTGGGACAAAACTAAAGCACCTTGCAATATGGAACAGGAGTAGTCTATAAAGCAAGTTCCCATATTAAAATAATTTCAATCTGATGCTATCATTAGGACAATAGGACACAAAAGATTTGATGGGTTTTCTTAAATTTTAGGGAAACCATGATGAAAAATGTCACTCAAGTCAAAAATATGAATCTTGATAGGATCTTTGATCACGGAATCAGATAAGTATTATTACATAAATAAGAATGCAGTTTATTCATGGCGTGCCAATACACATAGAAGGGTGCCAATTATACAGATTTACAGTCGGCTGACTAGGATCCACAATTCCACATAGAACCACTAGGACTGAATGTGGCATCATACTACAGTAACTGCAATGGTGCATGGAATACTTTATGGGGAGACTCAAGTAGAATAATTGATGTTTAATCATAAATGACAACAAGAAACAAGGCAACAAAGAAAATGGGGAACATCATTTATTCATTTTACTCTCTTTGTTAAGTTAGTAATTGATAAAAGGCTATAAATATTATAAAAGGAAATTATGAAGTGTTTGTGGAGACTCAAGTAGAATAATTCTTAAGAGATGTTTAATTTTAAATGACAACAAGAAACAAGGCAAAAAAATGGGAAACATCGTTTTACTCTCTTTGTTAAGTTAGTAATTGATAAAAGGTTATAAATATGATAAAAGGAAATTATGGAGTGTTCGTGGAGAAAAGAAACTGCAGATAGGTTATATCCAAAATCATATACTGTCAGTAAAAAGAATGAAGTTAGACTGCGTGTATTCCTTGTCATACCTTCCACCACATGTAGCAGTAACCCATTGCTCCAACTGTGGCTGCAGGCAGTATGTAAGAGGATAAACTGCCTGCAAAAGGAATGCAAATGCTAGTGGATAAACAACACAAGAAAAAGAAAAAAGTACATTATGGATGAGGATAGGTACTTAGGTAGCTTGTGAGATAGGCTCGTAAATGTTATGACAAACAGCTGAATGTACCAGCATCCCTATCCTATTTGGTATTAAACTTATGTTAGTGACTAATCAACATGATTCAAATTGCGATATTTGAAGTTTTTCAGCTTCAAGAATCACTCATGGGTAAACTACAGAATAGATATGCACACTCTTTAATGAGTTCTAGTGAAGATATGATTATGGCAATATTTCTACCATAGAAATTGTAGGAGACCAGATACAGGTTAAAAGTATTTATCTATATAAATATTTAGATTCATGGATAATCTAAGTAAAATGGAACAAAATCTTTACATGGATAGACTCTTAGAATGAGGAGAGGACCAAAAAAGTACATACCTCCAGAGTCAGAGTTGCCACTCAATATGGTAATGGGCCTTGATACAGTCAAATCTCTAACTTCTTGTGCTAAATTCCGAATCTACAATCAAGCACAAGTATACAAAAAATAAAAACAACAAACTACCTCTGGTTTGACTAAAATTGAAGGCTGACGTATTGACGTCTAATTTCCATGCAGCTGTTGATTGTAAGACCCCGCAGATATAAACAGCTCCATACCTGAGATTGAAGAAAGGCAATGTCATAGGCACCTGAACCCTCTCCTTGATTGGCACCCTTCATGATCTCCTGAAAACAGAGGAATAAACATTCTCCTTCAATAAACAATTAAACATCTATAATTTTGAAGTTTAACATTTTTACATAAGTTTAAAGTTTAACATGAACTATTGCAGATTAAAGCTGGAAAATATATCATAGCCATTGGATATGCTTGGCAAACACTGCAAAACTGTTGAGCAATAAATTAAGCCTCAAATTGTTGTGCAGTCAATGATATTTTGTAGTCTCATTCAAAAGTGTCAGTCATACAATTGATTTCACAATACCTCAACGTATATGAGTATGACAGAGCAGGTTCACAGTTAAGGAACAAAAAAATGCCCAAGTTAACGCTCCTCGTAGCCTATTGCCAACTTATTAGCAATTCGATTTTGATCATACGATGATCAATAATGGGATAAAGCAACCAAAGTTAGATGCCACTAACCCAATTGCTTGAGAACACACGAATTTAAAAAAACCACCAACCTGAAGCTCCGCCAACACGTCGGACAACCGTCCATTCCGCAGTACAATCGAGCTCGTCAATCCTGCAGCGGCACGAAATCACACAGATCAGGACCAAAGCATACAACGATCCAAAGAGACCGCATCGAAAATCAGCAAGAGCTAAAGAGGGTCAGGCGGGGAGAGGACGGTATGCGGTGACGACCTGCGCCGACGAGGATGAGGACCTTGGAGGTGGCGAACCCCGTCTGCATCGCCATGTCCTTCCGCCACCGCTTCCTGGTTTCCCTCCCCGCGTATCGAAGGCCCTAGATGGCGGCGGCGGCGGCGCGGCGAGCGCGGGGAGGAGGGAGAGGCGGGTGCGAAGCTTCGAGAAGGGGAAAGCGGAGGAGAGAGAAGCGTGCGTTGTTGGAGTGTTGGACCCGGCTCCTGCTGATGGTTTGGCTTTGGCGAGCTGGTTTCCAGCTGGTCGCCACGCTGTGCGCTAACATGCCACGTGGAAGCCACGCTGCACTCTAAGAGCATATCCGGTAGTGATTACATGTGGACAATAAAATTTGGTGGTCTCGAGTGTACCAAAACATGCTAAAATGTACACAATAAAAAATATTATTTTTCTCTTTCCTATGAATGGAATCCTCCTTTCTCCACCTGGTCTCTCAACTCATTTCTCTCTGTTTATTTAGAGCATCTCCAAAAACTTGGCTATCAAGTTCTCCAAGCCAAATTTTAGCCATTTAAATCAAAAAACATCCTTTAACAGAATGATTATTTGATTGGCTAAGCCATCTGGTTGGCCAAATTGGACTCTTGGCTGGCCAAATGGTGCGGGTCCCATTTGGTAGTGTCACCGAAAGTAAGGAAAATGGAAAGAAGAATGAAGAGAAAAGAAAAAATAGAAAGAAAAACAAGATAAATTTTTAATTTCTAAAATCTAAAAAAAATATAATTTGGGTATTTCTAAGACTAGAAATTGGGATTTCAAAAAGAAATCAAATCTTTGGAAATATTTTGGGATTTTGAAAGGTAGAATAAATTGTTGAGAGAGTTGAGAATAGAGAGTCTGTTGAAGTATATAGTAAATTTAGAGATGAATCTTTTTGGAGAGTTGGCGAAATGGACAAATAAAGAGTTAAAATGGAGAGGCTTTTGGAGATGCTCTTACTGATAGTTGTGTGCCACTGTCTATCCATGTTTTTTATTGCTATGCACCGGATCTAGATTTTACACCGATTCATACTACTATAGCAAGAATCGGTGCATTCTAGTGGTATGCACCGGCGCATTAGGATGTCACCTTAGCCAATGCATTGGTTTGAGAAGCCCATTCAAGATGTTTTAAAAGTGTCTATAATAACGTGTAGTACTCTTAAACTAGTACTATATGGACATGTAAGTAAAATTATTTATTTAGAAAAACGTTATAGTGTATGGTACTTGATGTGAAACCCCTCCAACATTAAAAATCATAAAAAAATGAATATGTTCTATGAAACCCTAGGCTAAAGTTTAGCCCTTATCACGTCAAATGTTCAGATGTTAATTAGAAGAACTAAACATGAGCTAATTATAAAACTAATTGCAAAATCCCTAGACTAATTCGTGAGACGAATTTAATAAGTCTAATTAATCCATGATTAGCATATTTTTACTATAACACCACATTGTCAAATTGTTGGACCAGAAACGGCGACCAGAGGGGGGTGAATGGGAGCTTTTAAAATTTCGGGCTAAAAACTTAGCCTTCGGATTGGTCCTGTCTTCTGCGGAACAGGCTTCGAACACAACCTTCGAAGGTCTGGTTCGGAGGTACTTCGACGGCTCCGAACACAGGCTTCGCAGGAGCAAAAGTTCGAAGCCAAGAAGACTTCGCTCCACTAACAGCCCTCGAAAATCTACTCTGCTAAGTCAGTGCAGGCTCCGCACACAGGGTGCTTCGAGCAGGCTTCGCACTTCACCCTTCGCAGGAGTGGACAGCCCTCTGAGGACTTCGACCAAGTACTTGGCAGCAGCAACTGGTGTTGTGCTTCGTACACGAAGGTCTAAACGCACACACACGGACTTCGCTAAGGGCTTCGACACACGAAGCAAAACGGGCCTCGAACAGGGCTTCGCTAGTAAGCAGCGAGGTCTTGCCTCTTGTTACACAGAGCGACAGCACACTGAAAAACACACTTCGCACAGAAACAACCTTCGCCTAGACAGGCTTCGGTGCACTAAAACTAGCGAGGTATGTAACGCGAGCTCAAGCAAAAAGCACAAGGAAGCAGGGCTTCACCGCTTGAACAAGGAACACAAATAAAATTGAACTCTGGATGAATACAGCGAGGTATGTGGCTACAGGAGCTCAACAGTAAATGCTCAAAGTGTTAAATGTTCCCTACCGAGCCCCCATATTTATAGCCCACAGTTCACCCAAAGGAAGTGACTACTTCACCCCTAGGGTTTACAAAAGATTTGTCTCTACAGAACTAAGGGGTACAAAAGGTAGTCCACCTTTATTCTGGAGGCTTCTCTGTCAGCTTTGCAGAGGGGACAGTGTCAGCCTTTTATAGAACAGACAGTGTTGGACCGGAAACGGCGACCAGAGGGGGGGTGAATGGGAGCTTTTTAGAAATTCGGGCTAAAAACTTAGTCTTCGGTTCTGTTCTGTCTT
This sequence comes from Zizania palustris, assembly GCA_019279435.1. Taxonomy (NCBI): domain Eukaryota; kingdom Viridiplantae; phylum Streptophyta; class Magnoliopsida; order Poales; family Poaceae; genus Zizania; species Zizania palustris. Next base: position 24,805,567 of record JAAALK010000287.1, on the reverse strand, counting down.
CTGCGGAACAGGCTTCGAACACTACCTTCGAAGGTCTGGTTCGGAGGTACTTCGACAGCTCCGAACACAGGCTTCGCAGGAGCAAAAGTTCGAAGCCAAGAAGACTTCGCTCCACTGACAACCCTCGAAAATCTACTCTGCTAAGTCAGTGCAGGCTCCGCACACGAGGTGCTTTGAGCAGGCTTCGCACTTCACCCTTCGCAAGAGTGGACAATCCTCTGAGGACTTCGACCAAGTACTTAGTGACAGCAACTGGTGCTGGGCTTCGTACGCAAGGTCTACACGCACACAAAACGGACAACGCTAAGGGCTTCGACACAGGAAGCAAAACGGGATACAACCAGGGCTTCGCTAGTAAGCAGCGAGGTCTTGCCTCGTGTTACACAGAGCGACAGCACACTGAAAAACACACTTCGCGTGAAAAACACCCTTCGCCAAGACAGGCTTCGGTGAACTAAAACTAGCGAGGTATGTAAAGCGAGCTCAAGCAAAAGCACAAAGATGCAGGGCTTCGCCGCTTGAACAAGGAACACAAAATATATTGAACTCTGGATGAAAACCAGCGAGGTCTGTATACAGGAGCTCAACAGTAAATGCTCAAAGTGTTAAATGTTACCTACCGAGCCCCCATATTTATAGCCCACGGCTTCATCCTAAGGAAGTGACTACATTACCCCTAGGGTTTACAACAGATTTGTCTCTACAGAACTAAGGGGTACAAAAGGTAGTCCACCTTTATTTTGGAGGCTTCTCTGTCAGCTGCAGAGGGGACAGTGTCAGCTTTTTTCAGAACAGACAGTGTCAGCCTTTACAGTGTTGACTTCTGGAACCTCCCTTCGCACGCGAGGGGTGCGGAAGCTTCGGCGAGAAGCCTGCAGCCTGTTGGCCTTCGCTCCGCCGAAGAAGACCTTCGATACAGTGACGGTTTTGAGCCGAAGCCGTCAAACCCCTAGGCCTTCGCACCACCACCTCTGGAGTGGATCACCACGGCTTCGCAGCTACTCCCAGCTCGAACACCGTCCGTCCGTGTACCGAAGCCATGCATGGCCGAAGCACCACAAGACAACCTTACTCCGGAGCTACCCTCGCTCCGAAGTCCTTCACACTCCGAAGCCCCACCTTCGGAGTACCACCCTTCGAAGTCCCTCCTTCGTCCAAGGCCTCCGCATGAAGCATTCCATGAGCACTCCGTCGCAGTGCCTCTCCCCGAGCACACTCCTCGACGAGCCTCACCCGGACCATGCCTTCGATGCGCCTCAACTTCTGAGACCTTCGTCGGGTAACCTTCGAGTGTCTCCCTCCGGAGCACACTTCGAACACCTTGCCTCCGCAGAGGACTTAATCCACCAACTCCGAAGTCACTCCATTCGGAGTACCTTCGAAGTGCCTCGCCTCCGAGGACTTGTCTCCGAGTACCTTCAGCCGGAGCCACGCTCCGCACTCTCTGCCTTCACCTGGCACGCCTCGACCCGAGGACCGACCCGGACCCCTTCGCAGCCACCGTGACGGAGCTCCCCGCTCCCCTGGCATCAAGCCTCCCGCTTGACCCAGGTTCACCCGGCCCGAACCCTGTCCGTCGCCTCCGAAGTCCCTGCGCACCACCGACAAGCAAACAAGTGTATCCAGTACTCCGGAGACCTCTCCGGGTTAACAACTTCCGGTACACACTCCGGTGTACCGCCCAAAGTACCGAAGCCATCGGTACGAACCCAGTCATCGTGTACTGCCGGACCCCTCCGATAGGCACACTCCGCTGCGCGGCTGCAGCAAGCAAACACCTCCGAACACCCTTCGGAGGTACCCTTCGAACAGAGGGTAAAAAGCCTGTCAATCACTCATCACAAAACACTGAAACCAACCCTTGGTTTCTCAATCTCCCCCTTGATGAGTGCATTGACAACCAAATCCAAGTTCAAGAAAATTTAAAAATTTCAGCACACAAGTGACCATAAAAACTCAGAAAAGAGCCAAAGCATGTCACTTGATAAAAGAATTTTTCTCCCCCTTTCTCAAAAGAGTAAAAGCCCTTTGGCAAATCTCCCCTTGATAAGAACTCCTCCTGAGTTAAGCACATTTTTCTTCCCCTTTATGTCAAAAATATTTCCCTTTGCGAAATTATGCCTTCTTGCGGCAGAGAACACAGCAAATCTCCCCCTTTGGCAATGCAAGCATCAAGGAGCAGTTAAAAGATGCAAAGCTTCGAAATGAATAGAATTGCAAAGACATATAATGCAAAAATATGCCAACAGTAACATCAATGATCATGTGCTCAGCTCAATTTAACATTCTGTGAAACAAGATGATGGCATGTGATTTTGTCATTTTGAAGTAAAAGCATCACCACTTAATCACAGCAGCTAGACATGTGAAGGCAAGGACTGCGCAAAGCTAACAAATTCTACCTTAGACAGACAAGTTTTGTTCAAAAGGAGCTTTTGAAAGCAAACTTGATGAGCAATTAAATTTGTTGGTCTTTTCTGAATGCCAGGGGTTATTTGTTTGTCCACCTTATACTTTCCAATCAAGCCAAGCCTAGGCATGAAAGCCATCTGAAGCTTAAGGCGGTGATTTTGGCATACACTACACTATCCCAGTTCAGACCAAAGTGCAATGGTAAGCAGTCTAGAATAGAGTAGTGCGACAAACAAACCCTCCTGGATCTTTTCATTTAAACCAGGCAAATCATGGATTTTTGATTTTGTTTCAGATGAATGAATTATTTTGATGAATATCCATGAAAAAGAACACAATTTTTCAAGTTGCAACTTTTAGCATCCAAAGAACAGTGTCTTGCTGACAAGTAGATAAAAGATAGCTAAAAGCAGTCCTGCCTAAACAAGCTAGATACACGATTGAGCAATGAGCAAGTTTTGATTTTAAAAAATAAAACATCATGCACAATCAATGTTCCAGACATATTTCATAGAGCTGAGCTGTCATGATTCCTTTGAGTTAAAAGCAGGCATATAATAGCAAAAGATGTAAGTGCAATTCTACACATAATGAGCATATGCAAGTCAATTAAAATCAGCTCCCCCTCACAAAATGCCGTAGGGATGACAAATACCAAGTTCCCCACGCAAGTAAGCAAATCGAGAAGCATCGAGGGGTTTTGTAAAAATATCGGCAAGCTGGTGTTGGGTATCAACATATTGAAGTTCAATATCACCCTTCTCATTGTGATCTCTGAGAAAATGATATCTCACATCAATGTGTTTGGTTCTGGAATGCTGAACCGGGTTGTTTGCAATACAAATAGCACTAGTGTTATCACAGAAAAGTGGAACACTCTTATAATCTAACCCGAAATCCCGCAAAGTGGAAACCATCCACAAAATCTGAGAGCAACAGCTAGCTGCAGCAACATATTCGGCCTCAGCCGTTGATTGTGCAACACTAGACTGTTTGTGGGAAGACCAGCAAACCAGAGAAGTACCCAGAAAATGACAAGTACCAGAGGTACTCTTCCTATCAATTCTACACCCAGCAAAATCCGCATCTGAATAGCATCTAAGACATAAAGATGAAGACGATGAATACCATATGCCAAATTCAAGGGTGTGTTTGAGATACCTTAGGATGCGCTTGACCGCTTGGCGGTGCGAAGCTCGTGGTGAAGCCTGAAAACGAGCGCACAGACACACAGCGAAGTGTATGTCCGGCCTCGTGGCAGTCAAGTAGAGGAGGGAGCCGATCATGCTCCGGAACTCCTTCTGATCTACGGCTTCTCCATCTTCGTCAGGGTCCAATGCTACAGATGTAGCCATTGGAGTGGCGAGGGGCTTCGCATCGGACATGTCGAACTTCTTGAGCAGGTCCTTGGTGTACTTTGTCTGGTGGACAAAAGTACCTTGTTTGCTTTGCTTGATTTGCAAACCAAGGAAAAAGGTGAGTTCACCCATCATTGACATTTCAAATTCCCTGCTCATGGTATCTGCAAACTCGGCAACTAAAGCATGAGAAGAGCCACCAAAGATGATATCATCCACATAAATCTGCACTAGGAGGAAATCTTTGCCATGCTTGAGAGTAAACAATGTTTTATCAACAGAGCCCATCACGTACCCTCGCTCAAGCAGAAAAGACTTAAGTCTATCATACCACGCCCGAGGGGCCTGCTTGAGTCCATAAAGAGCCTTATGAAGTTTAAGGACTTTATGTGGGTACTTGGGGTTTTCAAAACCAGGGGGTTGTTTTACATAAACATCTTCACCTATGAAGCCATTAAGAAAAGCACTTTTGACATCCATTTGATAGAGTTTGAATCCCCGGGATGTCGCAAAGGCAAGCAAAATCCTAATGGCCTCAAGGCGAGCAACAGGTGCAAAAGTTTCAGTAAAATCAATCCCTTCTAGTTGAGAAAAGCCCTGAGCTACAAGTCTAGCCTTATTTCTGACAATTGTCCCATCCTCCCCTTGTTTATTTTTAAAAATCCATTTTGTTCCAATGAAATGAACATTTGGTGGAGGATCAACTAAAGTCCAGACTTGGTTTCTCTCAAAATTTTCAAGTTCCTCATGCATGGCATTGATCCAACTAGAATCAGAAAGTGCATGACTAACATCTAAGGGCTCGAAAGAAGCAACAAAAGCAGCATTAGTGAAATGGGCATGAGAACGTGTTACCCTTTGATCAAGCTCACCAATGATCTGCTCGGGAGGGTGCATCCTTTGGACATGATGTGGAGCCTCGCGGCGGGATGCAGTCTCCCCCTCAACTTGTGCGTTGGAGTGGTTCAAGATGACCGATGTTGAGGTAGTCGCTTCGGGACCTCGTGCCGAAGTAGAAGAAGCGGGGTCAGCTTCGGGGGTTGATGTCGAGGGTAGTAGGGGATCATCCTCGAATTCTCCGGGATCTTCGTCTTCGAATAAGGTCTGTTCCATGTCGTGTTCATTTGCCTGTTCAAAAGCAGAACTAACAGAGGGGGTTGATTCATCAAAAGTCACATCACATGACTCGATGACAGTGTTAGTTTCCAAGTTATAAACACGATAAGAATGACCATGAGTAGTATAACCCAAAAAGATCCCGTCAGAAGATCGCGACTCAAATTTATCCAAGTTACCACGTTTTAGGATAAAGCAGCGACAGCCAAAAACTCGAAGATGAGTAACCTTGGGCTGTCTCCCAAAACATAGTTCATATGATGTCAAGTTTAAAATTGAGCGCAAGAAAATTCGGTTTGAGATGTAACATGCAGTGTTCATGGCCTCAGCCCAGAATTTTCTAGGAGTCCTATGCTCATCAAGCATCGTCCTAGCCATCTCAACCAAAGTGCGGTTCTTCCTCTCAACGACACCGTTCTGTTGAGGAACCCGCGGAGCAGAGAATTGATGTTCTATGCCATGCTCCATGCAAAAGTCAACAAAGAGACTATTTTTGAACTCGGTGCCATTATCGCTTCGAATGAATTTTAATGCACCAGGGAGTTCAGTGAAAAGTCTCAAAGCCAAGCTCCGAAAGTGTGAAAACACTTCATCCTTGCTGGCAAGAAAGAAGACCCAAGAGTAGCGAGAGAAATCGTCGACAACAATTAGAACATACCACTTGCCGCCTAAAGAACTAACCCGAGAAGGACCTACAGTGTCCATATGGAGAAGTTCTCTGGGCTGTTCAGTCATCACTGTGGTGACTGGCGAATGCGAAGCAGCAATCATTTTTCCATGTCGACAAGGAGCGCAAACTAAATTCTTCTCAAACTTGAGTTTGGGCAATCCTCGGATCAGACCTAGGGCGCTCAGACGAGCGAGCAACTCAAAGCTCATATGCCCTAGTCTCCTATGCCACTTCCAAAGCTCAGAAGTCGAATGTGCAATAAGACAATGAGAAGAACCAGATGACTCTGAAAAATCAGCTCCAAAAACTCTCCCAACTCTAAAGATCTTACACACCACAACGCCATCAGAATTGAGCACTTGCGAAGTATTGCGATGAAATCGCACTTCGAAGCCCTCATCAAGCAACTGAGATACAGACAGCAAATTGTATCCCAGGTTTTCAACCAAAGCAACATCTTTGAGAGTGAAGTTCGAGTTAATTCTTACCACACCTTTACCTTTCACTCTACTCCTTCGATTATTTCCGAAGGTGATATGTTCCCTTTGCTTGGTTGTGGTGAGGCTGGAGAACCAAGCTGTATCTCCGGTCATGTGGCGCGAACAACCGGAGTCCATGATCCACGTGCCCTCCAAGCCTCGACCTGTCGCCTACACATGATAAGAACGTCTCGATCGCTCAGTGCTGGGGTGAGTGAAATAATGACGAGGCATCCAGCACTGAGTGACACGAGTAGTAGGCACAGTAAAAGTAGACGGTCTACGCACATAAAAATCAGAATGATGCAAAGTGCGAGGTCTACCTACATGCAAAGAATGCAAAGCATGTCGAGATCTCCTACTCTGACGAGGTACAAATCTGCTAGCCCGAGGTCTACCACCATATGGAACAAGGTGAATATCTCGAGGAGCAAAACCTCTCCGAGAAGCACGAGGAGCCTCAAAAGCAGGACGATAGTACATCTCAGACTCATGCATACCTAAAGATGGGTAATGCATGTCCTGGTAGCTCATCGCCTGTGCACGTCGCTCATCCTTGATGCGACGGAAACAGAAACCAATCAAATGACCCGCCCGCTGACAGTAAGAACAATGAAACACTCTCCTGGGGGCACTCTCATGGGTCACAGGAGCAACTCTCACAGGCTCCTTGGGTTTCTTCACAGTGGTTTTCTTGGGAGGATTTTTCTTGGCAGGAGGAGTGGTTTTCTTTGGTGGATGGATAGGCTTTTTGGCTGGAGGGGTGTCCAACAGAGCTCTCTCTTTCTCTAGGGTGGTGGGAGAGGTAAAAACAGTTTTGGTCTTACTGTCTGAAGCTATCCTCTCAAAACCCAAACCTAGAGCTACCCCGGCTCTGTCAGCACACAACTTGGTCTTGGCCAAGAACAAATCCATCCTACCCTTCCCCTCAGTGCATTTGTTCACCACAGAAAGAAGGTATTCATTTTCTGACATGAGGTTTTCAGCTCGCTCTCTAACAGTGCCTAGCTGGTCCTTAAGGGTAATGCAGGTGTCACAAACAGGTTGCACATCCTTAGAACTACCGGCCCTCTCCAATCTAGCCTCCAAATCATGAACATGCTTATCACGTAAATTAATGCTATCGCGTAATAAAGAGCAGTTCATGCAATCAATAACATCATGAGGTCTAGAATCCACCTCCAAAAGCTGCTTCTGTGCAGTCTCAAGCTCAGAAAGAGTTTGAGCATGAACAGAACGCAACTGAGCAAGCTCACTCATGACAACAGAACATGATTCACATTCAGCATCATCAAATTTAGACTTAAGCATGGCATATTCAGTAGAAATAGTTTCTAGCCTAAGTCTAAGGTCTTTTCTTTCTCTAGCGGCTTGCACAAGTAATCTATCCTGACCAAGCACTACTTCATTCAGCTCATCTAATTTAATTAGAAGCTGGTCAGATGATAGGTTTACCTCAGATGAGTCAAGCTCATCGCCGCTGTGATCGCTGTCGGCCATGAAGCAAAGGCCGGTGAAGTCACGTCCCTTCTTGTCCTTCTTGTCCTCCTTCCTTGGGGACTCCTCCTCCTCAGAGCTCGACTCCTCAGTTGAGAACGTGTCGATGTCGCTGAGAGCAGCAACAAAGGCTCTGGAAGCGGCCTTGGCTACTTTCTTAGCCATCTTGCCGCGCTTGCCCTTCACAAAGGGTTTCCTCTCCTTCTTGTGGTATTTGGGGCGCTCACTCTCATCTCTCTTTTTGACCTTGGGGCAATTGGCCTTAATGTGAGAGGTGTCGCCACATTCATAGCAGCCACTAAAACCACTTCTCCTCTGATCCCGTCTCTCATGATGAAAGCGGGTGAACCTCCGGGCAATGAGAGCAAGCTCATCATCAGCTAGAGTGTCCACCTGCTCCTTTGTGACGGAGACCAGGGAGGACAAAGCAAAACCATCTGCAAGAACACAAGTGCCTGATGTGCTTGGTTCTGCAGTGGTGCCACGGCTAGTGCTAGAAACCAATGCCAATGGCTGTGGCAAAGAGCTTCTGTGCACAACAAGAGATGCCTTGGCAATCTCTGTGGACTTCAGCTTGCTAAAGAGCTCATCACAGGTCAGTGTGTCATAATCTGTGGACTCCTCAATGCTGGATATCTTTACTTCCCATATGCTATGGTCAAGAGCATAGAGAAGCTTGATAGCCCTATCATGATCACTGTAAGCAAGCGTCCCGTTGGATCGCAAGTTACTCACTATCGCGTCAAAGCGAGAAAACATGGCATCTACAGATTCACCAGGTGCCTGCACAAACAGCTGATACTGTTGATTGTAGGTGCTTTGGCGCCTGACCTTAATCTGTGTAGAGCCCTCATGAAAAATAGTGAGAGTTGTCCAAATCTCCCTAGCAGTCCTAAGGTGCTGCACCCTATCGAACTCACTCCGACTCAAACCAATGAACAATATGTTCCTTGCCTTCGAGTTGGCATTGTACTGATCTTTTTCAGTTTGAGTGGTGCGGGTATCAGGGATGGAGTATTGTGAGTCCACAATCTCCCAAATTGCATTTCCTTGGCTTAACAAGTAAGCCTCCATGCGCACCTTCCAGTATGCAAAATCTGTCCCATCGAACAGAGGAATTTTACTGCCTCTATCCATGTCGCCAACAGATCACAAAACCGGTTAAGGTCAACTGGTGATCTTAACCCGCTCTGATACCAATTGTTGGACCGGAAACGGCGACCAGAGGGGGGGTGAATGGGAGCTTTTTAGAAATTCGGGCTAAAAACTTAGCCTTCGGTTCTGTTCTGTCTTCTGCGGAACAGGCTTCGAACACTACCTTCGAAGGTCTGGTTCGGAGGTACTTCGACAGCTCCGAACACAGGCTTCGCAGGAGCAAAAGTTCGAAGCCAAGAAGACTTCGCTCCACTGACAACCCTCGAAAATCTACTCTGCTAAGTCAGTGCAGGCTCCGCACACGAGGTGCTTTGAGCAGGCTTCGCACTTCACCCTTCGCAAGAGTGGACAATCCTCTGAGGACTTCGACCAAGTACTTAGTGACAGCAACTGGTGCTGGGCTTCGTACGCAAGGTCTACACGCACACAAAACGGACAACGCTAAGGGCTTCGACACAGGAAGCAAAACGGGATACAACCAGGGCTTCGCTAGTAAGCAGCGAGGTCTTGCCTCGTGTTACACAGAGCGACAGCACACTGAAAAACACACTTCGCGTGAAAAACACCCTTCGCCAAAACAGGCTTCGGTGAACTAAAACTAGCGAGGTATGTAAAGCGAGCTCAAGCAAAAGCACAAAGATGTAGGGCTTCGCCGCTTGAACAAGGAACACAAAATATATTGAACTCTGGATGAAAACCAGCGAGGTCTGTATACAGGAGCTCAACAGTAAATGCTCAAAGTGTTAAATGTTACCTACCGAGCCCCCATATTTATAGCCCACGGCTTCATCCTAAGGAAGTGACTACATTACCCCTAGGGTTTACAACAGATTTGTCTCTACAGAACTAAGGGGTACAAAAGGTAGTCCACCTTTATTTTGGAGGCTTCTCTGTCAGCTGCAGAGGGGACAGTGTCAGCCTTTTTCAGAACAGACAGTGTCAGCCTTTACAGTGTTGACTTCTGGAACCTCCCTTCGCACGCGAGGGGTGCGGAAGCTTCGGCGAGAAGCCTGCAGCCTGTTGGCCTTCGCTCCGCCGAAGAAGACCTTCGATACAGTGACGGTTTTGAGCCGAAGCCGTCAAAGCCCTTGGGCCTTCGCACCACCACCTCCGGAGTGGATCACCACGGCTTCGCAGCTACTCCCAGCTCGAACACCGTCCGTCCGTGTACCGAAGCCATGCATGGCCGAAGCACCACAAGACAACCTTACTCCGGAGCTAGCCTCGCTCCGAAGTCCTTCACACTCCGAAGCCCCACCTTCGGAGTACCACCCTTCGAAGTCCCTCCTTCGTCCAAGGCCTCCGCATGAAGCATTCCATGAGCACTCCGTCGCAGTGCCTCTCCCCGAGCACACTCCTCGACGAGCCTCACCCGGACCATGCCTTCGATGCGCCTCAACTTCTGAGACCTTCGTCGGGTAACCTTCGAGTGTCTCCCTCCGGAGCACACTTCGAACACCTTGCCTCCGCAGAGGACTTGATCCACCAACTCCGAAGTCACTCCATTCGGAGTACCTTCGAAGTGCCTCGCCTCCAAGGACTTGTCTCGGAGTACCTTCAGCCGGAGCCACGCTCCGCACTCTCTGCCTTCACCTGGCACGCCTCGACCCGAGGACCGACCCGGACCCCTTCGCAGCCACCGTGACGGAGCTCCCCGCTCCCCTGGCATCAAGCCTCCCGCTTGACCCAGGTTCACCCGGCCCGAACCCTGTCCGTCGCCTCCGAAGTCCCTACGCACCACCGACAAGCAAACAAGTGTATCCAGTACTCCGGAGACCTCTCCGGGTTAACAACTTCCGGTACACACTCCGGTGTACCGCCCAAAGTACCGAAGCCATCGGTACGAACCCAGTCATCGTGTACTGCCGGACCCCTCCGACAGGCACACTCCGCTGCGCGGCTGCAGCAAGCAAACACCTCCGAACACCCTTCGGAGGTACCCTTCGAACAGAGGGTAAAAAGCCTGTCAATCACTCATCACAAAACACCGAAACCAACCCTTGGTTTCTCAGACAGTGTCAGCCTTTGCAGTCTTTGACCTTCTGGAACCTCCCTTCGCACGCGAGGGTGCGGTAGCTTCGGCGAGAAGCCTTGAGCCTGATGGCCTTCGCTTCACCGAAGTTAGTCTCCGATACACTGACGGTTTTGAGCCGAAGCCGTCAAAGCCCTTGGGCCTTCGCACCAACACCTCCGGAGTGGACCACCACGGCTTCGCAGCTTCACCCAGCTCGAACTCCGTCAGTCCATGTACCGAAGCCATGCAGGCCGAAGCACCTCAAGTCAACCTTGCTCCAGAGCTAGGCCCGCTCCGAAGCCTTCCACCCTCCGAAGCCCCACCTTCGGAGTACCACCCTTCGAAGTCCCTCCTTCGTCCAAGGCCTCCGCATGAAGCATTCCATGAGCCCTTCGTCGCAGTGCCTCTCCCCGAGCACACTCCTCGATGAGCCTCACCCGGACCATGCCTTCGATGCGCCTTGACTTCTGAGACCTTCGTCGGGTACCTTCGAATGTCTCCCTCCGGAGCACACTTCGAACTCCTTGCCTCCGCAGAGGACTTGTTCCACCAACTCCGAAGTCACTCCATCCGGAGTACCTTCGAAGTGCCTCACCTCCGAGGACTTTGTCTCGGAGTACTTTCAGCCGGAGCCACGCTCCGCACTCTCTGCCTTCACCTGGCATGCCTCGACCCGAGGACCGACCCGGACCACCTTCGCAGCCACCGTGACGGAGCTCCCCGCTCCCCTGGCATCAAGCCTCCCGCTTGACCCAGGTTCACCTGCTACGTTCGTCCGTCGCCTCCGAAGTCCCTGCGCACCACAGACAAGCAGACAAGTGTATCCAGTACTCCGGAGACCTCTCCGGGTTAGCAACCTCCGGCACACACTCCGGTGTACCGCCCAAAGTACCGAAGCCCCTTCGGTACACACCCAGTCATCGTGTACTGTCGGACCCCTCCGACAAGCACACTCCGCTGCACAGCTGCAGCAAGCAAACACCGAACACCCTTCGGTGAAACCACCTCCGAACACCCTTCGGAGGTACCCCTTCGAACAGAGGTAAAAATCCTGTCAATCACTCATCACAAAACACTGAAACCAACCCTTGGTTTCTCACAAATCATGATTAATTAGGTTTAATAGATTCGTCTCATAAATTAGCCTAGGGGTTCTACAATTAGTTTTATAATTAGATTATGTTTAGTACTTCTAATTAGCATCCGAACATTCAATGTGATGGTAGAATTACGATTTTTACCACAATGGTGCCTTCCATGAATCAAATTATTTCGCGGATTGAATTTCACTTGCCTGTCTACGGTTCCCTTGCGTGTGCTCGGGATAGGTGTTTTGTATAAATGTTTCGCCGTATTATTAAGTATTCTACTTTAGTTTTTTTCTCTATCTAGAAGTAGAATAGAATAACCCAGTTGAAGAGTAATGATCTTCCTCGCTTCTTTCTCTCATGCAAACTCGTGTATGAGACTTTCATCTCTCACGACTCCTAAGTGATAAAAGAAAGAAGAACTTGTCTTCTTTCTTTTTTATTACTTTCCTCGCGTATATATAAGTCCAAATCCATTATTTTTCGAAATCGATTTCGAAAAAGGACTACTAATCCTTAACTTTTTGAGGAATCTTTCATCAGTGGTTGTGAATGACTGACTTTTTTAATCCTTTTGACCTTGGTTCCGTAGGAGTAAGTCAGAAAGGTTGAGAAATAGAACCATCTAATTTGATTGGGGCTAAATTTTAGCCCCCATGTGCCGAACTGCCCTTTAGTTTATTTAGCACTACTTTCTCGATATATATAACTAATATTAAGCAAAAAAGATTCTTTTAACACTACTTATTTTAACATTGTGATCTTTTTTTTGTCGGGCGGCGCATCAGTGTCGCTGTGACTGTGTTTGATCACGGATTTTTTCCCGAGGATGTCGAGGAAGGGTTTGAAATTTTCGTAATATAGATAGAAATAAAAAATCATGACTTACCATAAATTAATAATATATTTATTCATGTATAGCGTGATTTGCTAAAACATAGGGAGTTTTCAAAATCCAGCCAAAGATACTGGCTCGGTCTAATTATTTTGGTTTAACACTAGTAGTGAGCCCGTGCTACGCAACGGTGAAAATAAAAAAAACAATAAATGTGTTGGACTTGAAAAAAATCAGTCAATTAAATAAACTTCAAAAATATTCTATTTCAAAAAGCTAAGATTCTCATTTAATTTGGTTTGAGTTACAAATAGAAAACCTGAATATTTTTCCCTCCTCGCGCTTCGATTTGGATGCTTGTTGTATCACTGGCTCACTGTACTTGTGGTTAGTCTTCGGATCGATGTGGTTGCACTGTGCACGACAGGTGGTGGTTTGTGCGGGGAAGGATCTGCGTCGGCGGGGAAGGGGAGCTGGAGCTCGCCGTGGTCACCGCCTTCGAGAAGATCTGTACCTTGTCGCCGGTGTCGGCGCTGCGGAAGTGCGGCGGCGTCACGTTTTATAGACCGGCTGGCGAGCCTGACGGCTTCTCCTTCTTGGGCAATTATTGCCAGTCCAACCGCCGCACGCTCCACGGCCACCTCCTCGTCGCCAAGGCCGCGCAGCCGGCCGTTGGCCCTCTCGCCAGAGGCTCCGACTCCTCTCCGCACGCCGCTGGACTACGAGATCGTCTGTGCGTTCCGTGCTAATGGCATTGGCGGCGACGGGACGTTATGCCGTGGCTACGGCCGGAGCGACGCCTACTTCTGGCTGCCCGTGCCACCGGAGGGGAACCGGACGGTCGGGTTCACCGTCACGACTGACGCTGACAAGCCGTCGCTGAAAGAGGTTGCGTGCGCCCGCGCGGACCTCACTGACGAATGCGAGCAGCACGGCTCGCTGCTTCGCTTGGAGCTCATCGGGCCTTCCGCGTGCTGGTCGTCGACGTCGCCCGGCGCGGCCTTCCTCGTGCGGGGCGTGAGGCCGCTGGACCGTGGGATGCGGGGGCGGGGCATCGGTGCCGGGACCTTCTGCTGCTCGGTGGATGGGTGCCCGCCGAGCGAGCAGGGCCTTGCGTGCCTCAAGAACGTGGAGTTCGATCTGTGGGCGATGCCGACCCTGGAGCAGGCGCATGAGTTGATCCGCCATTACGGCCCCACTGTGTTCTTCCACCCGAAGGAGGTATATCTGCCGTCGTCCGTCTCCTGGTACTTCAAGAACGGCGCCGCGCTGTGCAAGAAAGGGGAGGACGCCAGCGAGGGGTCCAATCTCCCGGGAGGCGGCTGCAACGACGGGGAGCACTGGATAGGCGTGCCCGACGGTAAGAGCGGGCATGACATCATCTACAGTGACATTGGCAGCGTGGAGCTTTACGCGCACGTGAAGCAGGCGATGGGCGGGACCTGCACCGACGTCGCCATGTGGGTGTTCTGCCCGTTCAACGGCCCGACCAGGTTCTAGCTCGGCCCGATCACCATCCCTCTCGTCCGAGGAAGAGCAGCGTCAGCCGAGGGGGTGGGGTTGAAGCTTTGGTCTCACACCGGAGGGAGGCTAGGGGAAGGTGGACGGACGAGGAGATCGGTGATGGAGCTGGGAGGGAGGCGGCGTGCAGGAGAGGGACGGCGGCGCCTAGGGGGAGGGGGAGGGGGAGGGGGGGTTAGGGTTTCGCGAGATGTGGGATTTCGGTTCGGTTTAATTGCCTGAAATTTAGGAGGATTTGTTGGGGTTTTCAATATGCAGCGTGATCTTGGGGGAGATTGGAGGGAAGGCGCAGGGGTGGAAAGAAAGGTGGAGGCGTAGGTGAGAAGGCGATGAACGGTGCAGATCGCTCCAATGAGTATGAGTAAACAATCAATGGATCAGATCGTCCAGATGAGTAAAAACAACTCGTCTATTATATAGTAGTATAGATAAATAACGAGCAACTGTTTCTTTTATACTTTTGTCAAATAATTATAAATTTTAAGATTGAAATGTAATTTATAGAGCTTTTAAAGGTAATTTCTGCCGGTTCGGGGCGGACGCGCGGTGGGGTAAACCAAACAACTTTGTGTTAGGGAAATTGATTATATACCCTCGAGTTTGAAATTTAGAATATACCATATTCTAGATATAAATTGATTATATATCCTATTCTAATCTAGCTACTCTAAAAAATAACATTTTCTACACTTTAAATTGTATTTATATATATTCATTAATCTAAATGACTCGTCTATATATACACATGGTTATAACAGATTAACATGAAGAATGCTATAGCTTCAAACAGGAGCCTTTAGAACTCATGCGCCGAGCAAAACCCATTTTAGTGCTGAACAATATTCTTTGAAGCGGAATAAAACTGAAAATTGTTTCTTCCCAGCTGTAAGGAAAAAAAGAAGGTTAGTACAAAATAAAATAGCTTAAACCAATAATTGTGAAATACAATTATTAGATAAAAAATGTATTTTCTAAAACATCAAGACCGGAGAAAAATATATAATCATTTTTAATTTAAAGGAGAGTATACTATATTTCAGACTAATAAAATGATATATAATCAATTTCCCTTTTTGCCGCAGAGCCTCGGCAAGACAATAAGACACGTCTCTGCCACGTCAACCGCGGCCATTCCCGGAGAAGACGACCGTTCAATCCATCCCGCCGTGAGCTCGCAAGTCGCAACCTACCCATGCCACTTCTCCCTCACGCCACGCCCACTCCCACCATCGCCGCCTCCTCCCCAATCCATAGCCTCCTCGCCTCGCCGGCACCGCCATGGCCACCCCTCTCCCCTGTCTCGTCCTCCTCCTCTTCCTCCTCCTCCTCTTCCTCTCCACCACAGCCTCCGGCGGCGCCGCCGCCGCCTCGCCGCACATCTCCGCCGTCATCTCCCAGTCCGGCCTCGACTTCGTCAAGGACCTACTCGTGTCCCGCGCCGCGGATGCCATCACGCCCCTGGAAGTGCCCGACATCGAGAGGTCCGTGAGCATCCCTGTCATCGGCACCGTGGACATGGCCGCCTCCGGCATCGTTCTCAACGGCGTCGCGGTCGCCAACTCGACCGTCGCCGTCCGGGATGATGGGATCGTGGTGGCTGCTTCGCTGTCCATCGTTAATCTGACTATGGAGTGGAGTTACTCTTATAGCGCTTGGGTCGTTACGATCTCTGACAGTGGGAATGCCTCGATTCAGGTATGGGCAGCGTTCTTCACGCATTCAATTGTTTTTCCCAGCTGAGAGATGTTGTTCTGCTATAATCAAGTTGGTGGTGCTAGCCGATGGTACATAATTGAAATGATGACATGTTAGTATCTTAGTGTTCAGATTAGTGTCTGAGTTTGACCTTATCAGTATGTTGGGATGAAACTTACTTGTAAAGTAGAAGCAAGGATGCTATATTGCTATGAAATTGAGTGGCATTGAAGATACTTTCAAATCTAACTCTTTATTGAGTATATAGGTATCTTATACTCAAATGGTACCAATGTACTGCGTGTATTCTAGCTGGATGTATTCTAGTGAATATGCACAGTGAACCAACTGTTTTGTCTAAAAATGTTAGAGATATGTATCGAATATAGGTGTTTAATTAGGTTACGATTGGACTTTGAGTTGTATTAGGGATATAGTTAGAGTCCTTATCTAATACTCTATCTATGAGGCCATATAAATAGATGGCCAACCATGTGTAACCATGATGAGGAGGTAGACAACTTAGGTGGTCGGTTTGGGTGGGTGACGTTGCCGCGGTGTGCCCGGATGCCGATGTAGATACCGTTTATGGGGAGGAGCACCCGTAGTCATGCCCCGGAGTCGTAAGACTTTGTTACTAAAATACTAAAATATCGTGCTTCGGTGTTGTCTCTTTGGTGTGATCTTCTCATGGCGTCTCTTAGATCTTGTTAGTTCCTCTGCGATAGGCCGTACGGGTCTGATTTATCGTAACAAAAAATTACATGAGTATGAGACAAAGCAACTAGTTAACTGTGTGTATTCTAGTTGGATGTTGTCTACCTGCTAGTAGCAGCATGACATTTATGCTTAGGGTTCAATCCAACATACTCTTAATTAACTTTTGCTCCACACCATTTTAGCTCAATGGAGTTTATTATACTAAACACCTACATAGGAGGAAGCAAGCGGTTTTTCAATAACTTTGATATGCCATATGCCCCTCATTAAGCTGCTTCTTTTCAAAACTCAAAATGTCTCAGTTAATTGTACTTTGTAAAATTTTACACTGGAACCATGTAAAGTGATAACTTAAATGGACTGATATAGTGATATACTGATATATGCTGTTATGAAAACAATTTCACCTTTAAGTATGTGTTTTTTCTGTTTTTTAAAGTGTTCTTTGCACCTACTTACACAATATTTACCTTTATTCTTTGAGTAGTAGACACTCTTGACATGTATATATACGAAGGTACAAGATGTTTTGATAAATCCTTTTCACTAAGGTTGAAGGAATGGATGTCGGTATTTCCATGGGAATGAAGAGTCAAAATGGATCTCTCAAGCTGTTTGTCGTGGAATGTGGCTGTAATATGAAGGGCCTGGATATTTCACTGAATGGAGGAGCATCTTGGTTTTATCAGGGGTAAGTGTTTAACAATTTTACATATGCACAAACTTTGTCTATTTATTTCAGGTAACTCTGTAAATTGATTTCTTTGTAAATCAGCAATAGATGGAAAGCATGTTTGTATCTCAGTGGTTAGAATATCATGCAGGTTTTTGTCAAAATAATTGACCTGATTCCTCTTGATATTTGTCTGAACACTGAAGTGAATTAGGTGCTTCTGTGCTAAATGTATTTTAGTGAGCAGATTTCTTTTACCCAGATGGATTGATATTTCTTCCTCTTACCTTTTCTAGGTTTGTAGATGGTTTCAGCAATCATATCAGATCATCAGTAGAAAATGCAATTACGAACAAAATAATGGAGGGTGCATCAAAACTTGACTCGTTCCTTGGAAGCCTTCCGAAGAAAATTGATGTTGATAGTGTCGCTGCTATGAATGTGACATTTGTTAATGATCCCCTGTTCAAAAGTTCCTCTGTTGAGTTTGATATAGATGGACTGTTCATTCCATCTAATAAAACTGCCCTTATGAGACACATGCATTTTGGAGGTGTAAAATATGTACCACCTCTTGGTAGCTCTTCAAAAATGCTATGGATTTCGTTGGATGAAGATGTCTTCAACTCTGTTTCAGCTCTCTATTTCAAGGTATATTAGAATTCATTAGGTATATTATTCAGAGAGTGATTGTTATCATGGTAAATACCTTGGTGTAGGTGTGTAAAACTGAATGATTATTTGGACTTGTTTTTACCAAAAGAAATCTATTTTGTTGACTGTGTCAGTTCATAGTGGCTACTTGAACTTCCATGTGTTTCATGCTTGAACTGTGATTCCTAACAAGTCTATTCTGATTGACACTATACTTTGATTGTTCAGGCTGGTTTACTACAACGTATGGTGGATAAAATTCCTGACCAGCTCCTCCTGAACACTGCTAGCTGGAGGTTTTTGATTCCAAGGTTGTATCGTAAATACCCCAATGATGATATGCTGCTGAATATTTCTGCTGTTTCGCCTCCCTCTGTGAGGATTAATGTGGGCAGGATTGATGCCACAGTTGATTTAGATGTCACAGTTTATGTTTTGGATTTTGGTGAGATAGTTCCAGTAGCGTGCATATCAGTGGTGAGTTTCTTTTCTCTTAGTTTGTCTTTTCTGATTTCATTTGCTTTCATTGCTAGCTGAATGATTTGTGAGAGGTAACACATTTGAAAAAAAAGTACTGCACCATCTGGCAGTATTGTTATATTGTCTGTATTTCCTTAGACCCTCGTCATTTCACATTTTCACTCACTGAGATTTTTTTTAATGGAAACTACAGTTCGATATACATTTTGGCACATAAGTAATGGATTCCACTATATATTTACCCTGCATGTATATGGGGAAACACACGTAATTTCCATCTCCTGCAGACAGTTGCTGTTTCTGGAGCTGCAATGATTTCTGGGAACAATCTTGCTGGAAGAGTTGAGTTTGATTATTTTTCATTCACCTCGAAGTGGAGTGAAGTTGGCAAACTCCATACCTTCATAGTTCAGGTAATTTGACCTGTGTTGTATGACTTGATGACATTCCGGACTTTATAATTTATGCTACTATAATAGAAATGAAGTACTTTCAATAGAAAATGCCTTCTTCATAGCCACATGTATTTTAACATCATGCTGAACATGATTTCATAACTTCTGAATGTCTAATATGATTCCAATTCCGTTATATTGGCAGAGCGTGCTGCAGATCATCCTAAAAGAACTGTTCGTACCCTATGTGAACTCGTATCTCGCACGAGGCTTCCCATTGCCCATCATCAAGGGGTTCTCCATCAGCAATGCATACATCCTCACTTCCCAATCAAGAATAATTGTTAGCTCTGATGTTGCCTTCATCGAAGAGGCCCATTCCCGCCTATTCTCTCTATTCCCTCTCTAAGCCAATGAAAGCATCTGGAAGAAGTAGGCTTGCAAGTTCAATCAGCAAAACATCAGCAAGCAGTCAAGCACCATGAAAGTAAAACAACTAGTGTTGCTTCCTCGACATATCAGTATCATTCCATTGTGCAGCTGTCTACTGCTGGTATTGTAATTTGTAAATAACTGTAAAATCTACACATAGGTCATGCTCAGGAGCCATAGAAGTACAGAAATAGTAGTGTATTAATTGAACGGTGGGTGGTTGTATGTATCCTCATGGCTTGTTTGGTACACCGGTGACCAGTGTAGAAAAAGCAACCGTTTTGCTTATTAATATAAGATTGTAAATATATATACGAAATTGAGATTAATTTTGCTCTATATAATTTTTATACATATTTAATAAACTTTGTTAAATATTTTGAATACTGTTATTATTATTGTAGGGTTTGTGAGTTATGATATTATTGTTTTAGGGGGTATTTGTTTACTCTAGTTCAACATTTAGTCCCGCCATATCAAATGTTTATATACTATTTTAGAATATTAAATGTAAACTATTTACAAAACTCATTCATAATCGGTGGATTATTTACAAAACGAATCTAATGAGCCTAATTACGCTATGATTTGACAATGTGATGCTACCGTAAATATTTGTTAATCATGGATTAATTAGGCTTAAAATTTTGTCTCGTGAATAATCCTCTAATTCTGCAATTATTTTTATAATCAATTCAAGTTTAATCCTTCAAATTGATGTCCAAACATTCGACGTAACACGGACTAACCTCTAGTCCACGGAACCAAACACCACCTTAGTATTACTCTAAAGTCTAAACTGTAATATTGGGTTATGACATATTTTTCATCAACATATTATTATTTATTTTATATATTAAAATAGTATAAAAATATAATGTAAAAATGGTACTCGGTATTTTACAGGAAGGTCCTTCAGTAATCGGCATTTACTGACTTTGGACTTGTGCTGCGGTTGGAAACACAATATTATGAGTAGGCAGGGGCTCCGGCGCGAAAAAATCTCGTTATCCGCCCGAGAAGTTAGAACCCAGAACCCCCCGAGACGCCGTCGCCACCGTTCGTCTCCGCCTCCAGCCAGACGCTGAGCAGAATGGCGGCCTCCTCCCTCTTCTCCCTCCCCTCGCCGCTCCGTCTCACCCATCGCCTCCTCGCCGCCCCCTCGTCCGCCCCATCCTCCCGCCTCCAAACGCTCGCGGCGAGGAGGTCAGCTGTCTCCACTGGCACCGCCAGCGGCGGCGGCGGCGGTCGTGGAGGGGGCGGGCTGCTGTCGGTGCTCGACCGGGCTATGGCGGACGAGGAGGAGTACCGCCGTGCGCGCGCTCAGGTTGAGCGCAAGGGCGTGGAGGTGGAGGGGTACGCAATCGATGGGGTCTCTGTCGGCGGGCACGAGACCTGCGTCACCGTGCCGTCCCTCAACGTCGCCTTCGACATCGGCCGCGGGCCACTCTTCGCTGTGAACCAGGACTACCTCTTCATCACCCACGCCCATCTCGACCACATCGTAAGCACCCGAACCCTGTCCTGGCTCGTTTCATTTCTGTTCTACTTCTGCTTGCTTTGCAACCTCTCCCCTCTCTATATAAGCTTGAATGCGCCATTGCGAAGTTTATCTCTTCATTTTTCAAGGTGTTATAGAAGAATTGATGTAAGGGCATTGTTTTAGTGCTTTTAGGGGTTTGTATTTAGAATGAATTATGATATGGGAACTGTCTACTTAATTTATTATCTGGACTGTAGTCTAAGCTAATTTTTTGAACAAGATACTATCGTTATGGATAGGGTTTTTTGATCACCAATCATTTTGATAAGTTAGGCCCTGTTTGGATCCCATGAATTAATTGTTAGTAACTATTTTTTAGTCTTAGTTCATCCAAACAGCCCAACTAATTATTAAATTAATTGTTAGTTCATGGGCCAACTAATGGTTAGTTATTAGTCCACAAAAGTGAACTAATGTGAGCTAATAGAGGTCTTTTACTCTTTTTTCATATATTAGTACAAAGTATCCAAACATATGTGAACTAATTATTAGCCAACTAATTATTAGCTAACTAATAATTAGTTCTAACTAACAATTAGTTTTAGTACATCCAAACGGACCCTTAGTCCGCTCGCCTACTTATAATGCACTAATGCTTAAATAATCTCATCTTGTTCTATACCTGCTTGTACTTTGGAGGGTGTCAAGAAAATCATAATTGTGCCAACATATTTCTCTTTTACAAAGCAGCAGCAGCAGCAACAACAAGTCAACAACAAAGCCTTTTTAATCCCAAGCAAGTTGGGGTAGGCTGTATTTCTCCTTTACAAAGCAAGATGAATATTTCAATTGTTTCACTTTTAACTGTCAGATACTCAGATATGCTTCAATGCCAGTTTCCATTGCTGCTCTAACTTGATTCGACCAAATATTTTGTCTCTTGTGCAAAACAAACAGAATCACAATATGGATGCATCCATCTCCACACCTGCTTGTACTATAAAAATATTGATTACACTTCAGCTTTGTTATTTTGATTGTTCAGGGTGGTCTTCCAATGTATGTAGCAACTCGTGGTCTCTATAACTTGAAGCCTCCCGTTGTATTTGTGCCACCATGCATCAAGGATGATGTTGAGGAGCTACTTCAAATCCATCGTAGAATGAGTCAAGTTGACCTGAAAATTGAATTGGTTGCACTTGATTTGGGTATTGATACCATTTTGCCATATATTTTTTGTGTTTCTCCTTGCTTGTTTCTAATACTACTATGATTGCATTCAGGTGAGACATATGAAATACGTAATGACCTTGTTGCCAGACCATTTGAAACTCACCACACTATACCCAGCCAGGTATTTCTTCCCAGATCAATTTAATTAGAGTTAGAAAGCAGAAAATTATAGTTCCTGGACAATTTAATGTTTAATAACTATTTTCCCCTTGTGCGGCTGTGTAAATCAAAGGGTTATGTTATCTACTCTGTGAGAAGAAAGTTGAAAAAACAGTATGCTCACTTGAAGGGTACACAAATAATGAAAATGAAGCAATCAGGCACCGAGGTCAGCTACCAATCTATTCTATATTCGAAATATTCTTTATGTTGTTACTTGTTACTCACTCCATTCTTTATATTAGATTACAGATACCATACTATACCCAGAAGTTGCATTTACAGGAGACACAACGTCTGATTTTATTCTCAACCCACGAAATGCAGATGCCCTGAGAGCAAAAGTCCTTATAACTGAGGTATTGGCTTTAGTTTCGTGTGCCTAGGAGCTTGTTCATTTCTCAAAAGCACCTTTGAAATGTTGCATTATTGTCCTTGCTCACAAATCTGTCAAAGTAGAAAGGTGAGAAACTAAGAAAATACATGACAATTAAAAATCAGTCACTTTTAGGGATTTAATCATTCTCATGGAGCATGCCAAATCGGTGAAAAGGGTGTGAACTGTGAAGTATAACAATACAATACAATAATGTTCTTGCAATATCAGAAAATGGTAAAAGGTGATCTTTAAATAAAACCACTTCTATTCTATTGATTTGTTACACGTTACAGGCTGTAAAATAACAAACGAACTTTCATCCAATCAGAAGCTACACCAAATCTAAAACATGAAAAACGAATTTCAAACTCCTCCATATTGGATGCTTTCACACCGACACCGTTTGACATTTTCATAGGCAACCTTCCTAGATGACCAAATTGATGTTGATCATGCTCGGGAGCATGGCCACATGCATCTTTCTGAGGTAAATGATTCGCTTCCTGTCACTCTCTCCCTGCCATGCTATTATGCTAATCAGCTTTTGGTTCAACTCTGCTGGTTAAATGAGATATTTCTGTATAGAATACACTTTATTAACATAAATCCGGTATGTGGTCTATAGATAATGGAGCACTCCCAATGGTTTAGAAACAAAGCCATTGTACTCACACATTTCTCGAATCGATATAGCCTTGAGGTATATAATCACTAAATTATTGTCATTGGAAATTCAGTGTTCCCTAAAGAGCCATTGTGAATTCAAGACTAATCTGAATTAAATGATTATTGTGTAGGATATTCGTCAAGCTGTTTCCACACTACAGACAAAGTTATCTTCAAAGGTCGTTGCACTGACAGAAGGCTTCAAATCTGACTATAGATAGTGTATAGAAGTAGGTCAGCTGTGTTTCTCCCTCTTATTTGCTAAGAATCTGTTGACACTAGGAATTGGCCATTGCATGAGAGAAAAAAGGGCCATAAAAATTAACAGGTTTGACTTTTGTATGTGGTCATGTGTATCACTTATCTTTCTATATTAGAAAACAATCCATGTGTATCTCTTATCCTTCTGTATTAGCTAAACGATTGTGCTGGAAAAATATTTATATTACACATGCAAAAGGTGATTCAGTAACACACATCACATTTTCTTCCACATTCTCCAGTTTCCACTTTCCAGAGTAAGAAAAAGTGTAAAGATCTGTGTATTACAATATGTTGAGAGAATTTGAAGGCCAAATACACAGAATTGCATACACCATGAAATCCAATAAGTTCTAGTGTCATACAGTCTAATCCTTGGTAAGCAACAAGCAGGCACACACTTCTATTACAGTATTATTACTGCATACCATGAGTGTCTTCACTGAAAAAAATATATCAACTGCATACCAACAACCCGCGTGTTCGTTTGCACGCGTCCACGTTCAACGGTGGACAGATGCCAACCGTCAGATCCGGATCCTTCAACCGTTCATCCGTCAGATCAGGGCCCTATCGACCGTTCATCCACTACAACAATGGAAGTTAGCCCTTTTTTCGACGGAAGAAGCTAACTTCCGTCAGCAAAAGGCTAACTTCCGTCGGCATTTGGTCGACGGAAGCGGTTCGACGGAAGTTAGCTAACTTCCGTAACTTTCGTCGGCTTCACGTGGCCGACGGAAGTTATCGAGAAATTAAGCCGACGAAAGTTACCTTTTCCTTTTTTTTAAAAAAAAATTTGTACATTTTGTTATATCAGTGCAATTTCAAGCATATCAATCATAGCAAGAAAAAAGGCAAATGCAACATACAATAAACATTGCAAAAAAAGGACAGTCAGGTTATTATGAGGATGGATAAAACTAGCACAAATGACTTGTTTGTCACAGCATTATGATTATCAGTAAAATGTTTACCCAAACGCATCCATACAGGCACATCAGAAACAATTGTCATATGATAGAAACAGAACAGATTGTTCGCCCATCAGTATGAAAGTTGTTCGCCCAGAGAAATCCCATATATGAACCTAAAAACAACAGGCATGTGACCAAAGGAAATAATTTGAGTGTAATTCCATAACTAAGTGAAAAGGGGCAAAGCCTTGTTTGCTCGTTTAAAGTTCTTGGAAGAGTTATCCTGAGATGTTAAGAACAAAATAAAGGCATAAGGTATATATTACTAAAGCAAAATTTATCCTTTGAAACAACATGATGTGTGATTAATAAACAACAAGAAAGCAATCAAGCTTTGAAAAAATAGCATAGCATTACCAGTATGTCCAAACTCAAAATGGAACATAGCATTACCACCCTCCATGTTTTGATGCAATCAACAGTGCAATGAAGCTACTGCCTACAGCATAGAAAAATACATTGCTTCCTGCTAGTCATAAGAAATCAAAGTTTAACACTAGGCATTGTTCACGACCGGCTCGCACATAGCATTATAGGGTAAAAAATCTGGAGCTATTCTCAAAGATGGAGAGAAGGGCACCAATTCATTGTGCAACAGGAGGAACAACTAACCTGGTCGGAGATGAACATACTGAGCATCTTCATACCGTAGGAGGACGGGCCCGAAGGCACCGCGGCGTACGGCACCCCTTGCGCGTCGATCCCAGCGCCATCCCGCGCCCCCCTCCACCACTTGCATTCGTAATCCGCCCGCGCCCTCCTCCGATCAGTCAAGGCGGAGCGGCCGAGATCGGATCGGGGCGTGGCTAGGGTTTCCTTACCGGTGGAGCACGAGGAAGACGCGGTCGTCGTCATCCGCGGCGGCGGAGGTGGTCGGGTCGTCGCCGCCGCCCGCGCCGATGGGCGGAGCGGTTTCTCTCGATCGACTCGACGCCGACGGTGCTCAGCTAGTCAACTCTTCGCTCGACCACTCCATTGACGGGGGAGGCGATGGCCGATTGGGCAAGGTGGGTGGAGGCAGGGGTAGGCCAAGCGGGGAAGGCAGCCGACCGAGCGGCGGTGGCGACGACCGGGCGGTATGGTGGCGGCAGCGGAGGCGGGGAGGCGGCAACCAGGAGGCGGGGGCAGAAAAACTAGGGTTAAACTAGGTAGGCGCGTGGGGAAAAATAGAGGCGGGCTGGGAAAAATCGCGCTGTTGGAAACATATCTTTCGTCGGCTTTAAAGTTGGCCGACGGAAGTTAAAATTTTTATCCCGGGTAGGGTTGAAGCCTTTTAACTTCCGTCGGCCATAGTTAAAAGCCGACGGAAGTTAATTTAACTTTCGTCGGCTTTTGTAGGCTGACGGAAGTGAATTAATTTCCGTCGGCTTTTCCGAAAGCCGACGAAAATTTTCTGTTTTCTTGTAGTGATCGTGGGATCTACTTTTAAAATTTCTGGAAAATTTGTAAAAATACCATTATAATTTTATGTAATTTGAAAAATACCACTGTCAAGTGACTCTGGTAGGTCTCATTTGTCAATTACACATCAATGACATATTTCAAAATTATGAAAATTATAATTGCATAGAAAAAATTGGCCCAAAATTTTTCGGCCTATCAACCGTTCATTGTGTGATCTAGTTTTATTTTTTTCTGGCAAAGATTGTAATTTCGTGAAAAATATTGTTTATAAAAAAACTCCCTAAAGTGCAATGATCTTCTCTCCAAAGTTTGAACAGTCGAGTATTCCAATCTCGAGAAGCTTCTAGTGAGGCCCAGTATACACAGGCCCATCCACAACCCGAAATTTCAGCGCGAGCCCCAGCGACAACCGCCAAGCGTTGACTAGTCAACCCGCTCTCTCGCATCCGGTGGCTTCTAGGCCCATGTGGAAGGTTCGAGAACACTGGAAGCCATAAATACGTCTCCCATCCCCCACGATCTCTCGCATCTCGAAAACCCTAGCCGCCTCACTCTCCTCTCCTCCCTCTGCGCGCTCGTCGTCCTCCTCCCATTTACCTCGAGAGCCCAGGAGCACGCGGTGCGCCATGGCGTCGGAGAGCACTGAGACGTTCGCCTTTCAGGCCGAGATCAACCAGCTGCTCTCGCTCATCATCAACACCTTCTACTCCAACAAGGAGATCTTCCTCCGCGAGCTCATTTCCAACTCCTCCGATGTAAGCGCCCCCTCCCTCTCCCTCTCCATCTCCCTCCCAAATCCCCTCTCTCTTCTCCCCTCGCGTCGCGAAGTCCGCGCGAATCCGTGTGTTACGGGTTTACTAGTTGATCTGTTAAAATGACGACTTCTGAGCACTGTCGATAGGGGTAGACTCGTTAGTGTGATGTACAGTGTGGTGTGTGATGATGCCTTTTCAGATCTGTGCGTTTGTTGGCTGAATTTGATGTGATTCGGTGTGATTTCCGCAGGCGTTGGATAAGATCAGGTTCGAGAGTCTTACGGACAAGAGCAAGCTCGATGCTCAGCCGGAGCTGTTCATCCACATCATACCGGACAAGGCGACCAACTCGCTGTCGATCATCGACAGCGGTATCGGTATGACCAAGTCTGACCTCGTTAACAACCTCGGCACCATCGCGAGGTCCGGTACCAAGGAGTTCATGGAGGCCCTCGCCGCTGGCGCTGACGTGTCCATGATTGGGCAGTTCGGTGTCGGGTTCTACTCCGCCTACCTCGTCGCCGAGAGGGTTATTGTGACCACCAAGCACAACGACGACGAGCAGTACGTGTGGGAGTCCCAGGCTGGTGGCTCCTTCACTGTTACGCGTGATACATCTGGTGAGCAGCTCGGCAGGGGTACTAAGATCACTCTCTACCTCAAGGACGATCAGGTATGAATAATCAACCCAACCCTCATTTGATATCGTGATGTTTGGTTAGTTTAGTATTCATGTATATGAATGAATGACAGTTTAATGTGGTACAGATATAGCTGGACTCATAATCTCTTATTTAGTTTACCGTCGTTTGGTGGTGTTGATGATAATGCGTACTTATATGTCAGTATAATTTTGTGTCATACTTGCTGCATGATCCATTTGAAGGGTTGACCTCCTGATCCTAAGAACTATTCGGTGAAATTAGTGGCACCAATGAGACTGTTGTACTGCTCATTTTGTAGTACAGGTAAATGCCTTAGATGTGATTAGCTGCGTACCACCACTGCCTTTTAGTCCAAATTTGATCTCATTGCTACATGAAGAGAAACCAAGTAACCAGCAATGCTATTAAATGTAATTCTGAACTAGTGATACAATTTTCTTTTAAACCAACCACTACTTTTGGTAGTAATTACAATAGTTAATGTGATTACTGTATGGTTGGTGTTGCAAACATTGTGATATCCATTAATGATGAAACGAAGCTACTGATTCAATGTTATGAGTTTGCTTTTTATTTAGGGTACCCTTTTATTTATGTTGTAGGCATGCTACCCTGTTCCATCTTTAGTAAAAGTTATATTATTCTGCTCAGTGCCTTTTGTTTTCTATACGTTGTTCTGCACTTGATATCTACTTATATTCATTGCTCAATGATCCATATAGTTCGAACTGAATTATTAGAATGGGTTCTGTCATGCTCACAGGCTCACAGCGAAATTTCTGAAATTAACTGCTTAAGCCCTTGGTTCAATTAGCGATGTCTTGTGTAGTGTTTATTTCCTGTGTGTGTTGTATATTGTATACTGTTGGTTTTTGTACGCCGTGCTTATAGTTGTTTCATTGTGGCCATGTACTCGCAGTTGGAATATCTTGAGGAGCGTCGTCTCAAGGATCTGGTAAAGAAGCACTCTGAGTTCATCAGCTACCCTATCTCCCTGTGGACTGAGAAGACCACTGAGAAGGAAATTTCTGATGATGAAGACGAGGAAGATAAGAAGGATGATGAGGAGGGCAAGGTTGAGGATGTTGAAGAAAAGGAAGAGAAGGAAAAGAAGAAAAAGAAGATCAAGGAGGTCTCTCATGAGTGGAACTTGATCAACAAACAGAAGCCCATTTGGATGAGGAAGCCTGAGGAGATCACCAAGGAAGAGTATGCGGCTTTCTACAAGAGCTTGACAAATGACTGGGAGGAGCATCTGGCTGTCAAGCACTTCTCTGTTGAGGGTCAGCTTGAATTCAAGGCCATCCTCTTTGTGCCTAAGAGGGCCCCCTTTGACCTCTTTGACACCAGGAAGAAGCTCAACAACATTAAGCTGTATGTGCGCCGTGTGTTCATCATGGACAATTGTGAGGAGCTTATCCCAGAGTGGCTCAGCTTTGTCAAGGGTATTGTTGACTCTGAAGACCTTCCCCTCAACATCTCTCGTGAGATGCTGCAACAAAATAAGATCCTTAAGGTCATCCGCAAGAACCTTGTCAAGAAGTGCGTTGAACTGTTCTTTGAGATCGCTGAGAACAAGGAGGATTATAACAAGTTCTACGAGGCCTTCTCCAAGAACCTCAAGCTTGGCATCCACGAGGACTCCACGAACAGAACTAAGATTGCTGAGCTACTGAGGTACCACTCCACCAAGAGTGGTGATGAGTTGACCAGCCTCAAAGATTACGTGACCAGGATGAAGGAGGGTCAGAACGACATCTACTACATCACTGGTGAGAGTAAGAAGGCTGTGGAGAACTCCCCCTTCCTTGAGAAGCTGAAGAAGAAGGGCTACGAGGTCCTGTATATGGTTGATGCTATTGATGAGTATGCCGTCGGTCAGCTCAAGGAGTTTGAGGGCAAGAAACTTGTCTCTGCTACCAAGGAGGGTCTCAAGCTTGACGAAAGTGAGGATGAGAAGAAGAGGAAGGAGGAGCTCAAGGAGAAGTTCGAGGGGCTGTGCAAGGTCATCAAGGAGGTGCTCGGTGACAAGGTCGAGAAGGTTGTCGTCTCTGACCGTGTGGTGGACTCCCCCTGCTGTCTTGTCACTGGCGAGTATGGCTGGACCGCCAACATGGAGAGGATCATGAAGGCCCAGGCCTTGAGGGACTCTAGCATGGCAGGCTACATGTCTAGCAAGAAGACCATGGAAATCAACCCTGAAAACGCCATTATGGATGAGCTCCGCAAGCGCGCTGATGCTGACAAGAATGACAAGTCTGTAAAGGACCTGGTGATGCTCCTCTTCGAGACCGCCCTCCTGACCTCTGGTTTCAGCTTGGAGGACCCCAACACCTTCGGAACCAGGATCCACCGCATGCTCAAGCTCGGCCTGAGCATCGATGAGGACGACTCCGCTGAGCCTGACGCCGACATGCCCCCGCTGGAGGACGACGCCGCTGAGAGCAAGATGGAGGAGGTCGACTAAGCGCCATCAAGACGCTCGTCCACATCCCACAGTTATCTCTAGTTATCCCAATTAGCGTTACCTAACTCTCCCCCGTTCGCTATTTTTGGTACGTTTGATGTATCGGTTTTGTCTTTGCTCCAAAACATTGCCTGGTACTTTCTCAAAACAGTTTGCGTTGCATGCAATGTTATATGCTACTGTAGTTTATTAAACCTCAAAAAATGTCTTTTTTGAATTATGTATTACTTCCTAAATCTCCTTGAGCCGCAGCCGCAGCAACAGCCACAGCCTATCTGGAAATTCTAGGTAAGGCAACCAGCTTAATTCAAATTATTCGTGCACAAACAGCCAGCTTGCTTAATGCAATTGTCGGGTCATTGATACCATGCAGTTGCTAGATGGTCGTATTATGAAGATATGTCTGGGTTGTCCTGTTCCTTTTGCTTCATCGCCCGGCCTCTCCGATCTGCTGCTGGTTGAGCCTTGGGAAGGAGAGAGAGCTCACTTGCACAAAATGATGATCAATTTCATCATCTCAGAATTCTCACAAATTCACAATAGCAACAGACAGCCAGGTACATGAGTACGTGTCGATTACCCATGGCTGCACGCCACGTATTAAGCCAGGTCGCCCCCTGCTTGACTGTAGCGACCCGGGTTCTCACGAACCACAAATTCATTAAATATAAATGAAATGTCATTATTACAAGACGATCACAGCTGACAACGAATTAAAAACAAATGAAATAAAGCGAGTACGTAGCTCATAGGCTACACTTATTACAAAATCAAACTAAAGCGGAAGCAAAAAGATTTAGCTGCAGAACGCCTTGGCTCCAAGGATCCGACACCTCGACTGGGACGCTACTCCTGAACTTCTTCTTCGTAAATGACATCTAAAAGAATTAACCCACGAGG
This sequence comes from Zizania palustris, assembly GCA_019279435.1. Lineage (NCBI taxonomy): Eukaryota > Viridiplantae > Streptophyta > Magnoliopsida > Poales > Poaceae > Zizania > Zizania palustris. Next base: position 24,775,027 of record JAAALK010000287.1, on the reverse strand, counting down.
GGTGAGTACAAAGTACTCAACAAGCCACGGACATGCAAATAATGATGGCTGTTGAACAAGGGTGCATAACAAGGCTAATTGCGTAAAAGCATGTTAAGTGTTGTTTAATCTTTAATGATCAGTATTAAAACAGTAGTAAACATGCTGAAATAAATAACAGTACTTAACTTTCCACTACCTCGAGTTGCACACCTGTGCCCACTCGCTCTTTCAAACCCATACTGATCATGACATGCAATTCACAACTTTAACATTTAAAACTAACTGCGGAGAACATCACTTGGCCGCCCGTAACCGTGGGCACGACTTTTCGAAAAGTTATACTCTGATCAGAGGTGTACTACTTTACCCACAAGGCACTCGCTCCCGCACACAACAGTGTGTCGAGATGACACCACGTCACCCCGAAGGAACTCGCGCCAAAACCCGTCATATGAATTGACTCAGCAAGAGGACAACCACACCAGGTTTCGCCCACGCTCCACTGAGATCTCACCCGAAAATCATGGGTAGACCCCGATTGGCAGACGTGCGACCCCCTTTCGTGCCTCGTCGGACCAAGCCACCACCTGGCACTCCCGGTTAAGTGAACTTGTCCCCTCCGCTCGGTGCATCAAGCTGAATCGACCCATACTTCGAATTAGGCCTTACCCATTAGACTTGTGGCTAGCACGATTATGCTTCGCGACAGATCCCGCAGACCGGTCCTTATAGTGCCCCGGGTGCGACCACCAATGCACTAGCTTGCACCCGGAACCCACCATGCACAACATCACTTCGACTCCACAACGCTTTCCACCATCAGAAATCGACGGGACAAGACTTATATAAATCCAAAGGGGTGTAGAGATAATACCCTGACGACTAAATATTAATTATATTAAAGCTAGCATTACTGCGCCTATATAATACAGCGCTAACTATTAGACGACACTGGCGACAAGGAGACGGTGATACAAGCATGGCTTGGGTTTACACTTCAGGGAGCAAAGCTATACATTAGCTAAATAAATAAATAAATGAGTGAACAGGTTATCGCTAATGCAGTTATTAACCTATGGGTTATAGCAATTATTGCAAAAAGTAGGTTCAACATGATCAACTATGTCCACGAGAGGGTCCGGTGACTTGCCTTGATCCTCGTAGAACTGATTCGGATCCTCGGCGGCGATCGGCAACTCTTCGGTCGCCTTGACTTCGACTACAACGCATCGAAAGAACAAAACAAATAAATAACAGTACAATGTTCCATACAAACAGTACAAAATAATTACATCAGCATGTAGAAAATAATTTTATGAACATTTAGAAATTTGAATGGGCTCAATCGGAGTTGTTTTGAAATTGATATGCATTTTACAAGATTTAAACGAATTCTGCCACAATTAAACTCTAAAACAGTCGTCATCGGTCCACGGTGGACCGTGGACCGCACGCGCCTGCGCACTCGGTCCACGATGGACCACAGACTGGGCGCGCGCCGGGACCATGGCGAACCGGGTGCACCACGCGCCTACGCGCCTATGCCATGGACCAGGCCAGCCGGAGCCATCCGATGGGCATCGGACGGCTGGCCTTGCATCCAGCACGGCACGCACGGCCAGGGGGCGCCAGGGGTTCTTCCTCGAGTCCGGCGAGACGACGGCAGGCGACGGCGCTGGCGAGCAGTGGCCTACGGCCCTAGATGACCGCGAAAACGGAAAGGGCGCGAGGAGAGGAGTAAGAAGGTACCGAGGGCGGCGAACTCCGGGGCAGGAGGAGGCCGGCGATGAGGGTGAGGCGGCGGCGAGGTGCTTCCGGCAGCGGGGAGTCCAAACCGAGGCGAGGCCGGGGACCGGCGGGGCACGGCGAGGACGAGGGCGCCATCGACGGAGGCGGAGGCGGTCGCCGGCGGTGGCAGAACGTGGCTGGGGGCGGCGACGGCGAGCTCGTTACGGGGCAAAATCCGGCGAGGGTGATGGGCGTTTGTGAAAATGGGCTACGGGGGCGGATGCGGCGCGTTAAAAAGAAGCCGGAGGATGCGGAGGCGTGGGCTCACGGGCGAGGGGGCGGCGCCGGCGAAATCGGAGGTGGCGGTTGCGCGGCGGAGGGGGGGAAAAGAGGGGCCGGCGCGAGGAAGGCGGAGCTGACGCGCGGGCCCCGGGCGACAGCGGGCTAGCGGCCTAGCGAGTGGGGCCGAGCGGTCAGAGAGAGAAGGGAGGGGCTGGCGCGGAGGGAGGTGCCGACAAGGGGGCCCCACGCAGCAGAGAGAGAGGGGAGCGGGAGGCGGGCTACTGGGCCGGAAGCGAGGGAACGGCCCACTAAGCAATAAAAATGATTTTTCGAATAAAATTAATTCCGAAAAATAGTTTTGAAGTTTAAATTAAGAATTTGAATTCTGAAAATTTCCAAAATAATTTTATAAAATATTTTAAGGTTCAAAGATCCTAACGAAATTATAAAATATCAAAATTCAATATTTTATCCAAGGGTTTTAATTTACAAAGCTTTTCATCCTTTAAATAAATTTAAATTTGAATTTCGGTTTTGAAAATTTGGGTTTCAACGGTTTAAAAAAATACGGGTGTTACAAACCTACCCCCCTTAAAGAGAATCTCGTCCTCGAGATTCGGAACGACCTTCGAATAACTCGGGATGCGAAGCCTTTAACTCGTCCTCTTTTTCCCACGTCGCTTCCTCTGGCGAATGGTTACTCCACTGAACCTTGCAGAACTTGATAATCTTGCTCCTTGTAACTCGCTCACTGGTATCCAGAATGCGGATAGGCTTCTCCACATAAGTCAGATCCTCTTGAATCTCTAACTGCTGATGATCGGCTTGCTCAGTAGGCACTCGGAGACATCTCTTCAACTGCGAGACATGAAACACATTGTGTACACCTGACAATGACGCTGGTAGCTCAAGCTCGTAGGCAACCTCTCCTCGGCGATGGGTAACCAAGAACGGACCAACAAAGCGAGGAGCGAGCTTGCCTCTCATGTTAAACCTTTGAGTACCACGAAGCGGGGTCACTCGGAGATAAACATGGTCTCCTTCTTTAAAGGACAAATCTCGGCGACGAACATCGGCGTAACTCTTTTGACGGGACTGAGCTATCTTTAACCTGTCCTGAATAACCTTGACTTTGGCTTCGGCTTCACGAAGGATATCTGTCCCAAAAACCTGACTTTCTCCGGTCTGATCCCAAAGCAGAGGGGTTCTGCACTTGCGACCATACAGAGCTTCAAACGGTGACATTTGAAGACTAGCCTGATAACTGTTGTTGTAAGAAAACTCGGCATAAGGCAAATTTTTATCCCAAGAACCTCCAAAGTCTAAAGCACAAGCTCTCAACATGTCTTCGAGAATCTGATTAACCCTTTCTGTCTGACCATCTGTCTGTGGATGATATGCTGTACTGAAATTTAACCTGGTACCAAGCTCTTCTTGTAGGTTCTTCCAGAACTTTGAAGTAAACTGACTTCCTCTATCTGAAACGATCTTCTTTGGAACACCGTGTAAACACACTATCCGAGCCATATACAATTCTGCTAACTTTGGTCCACTGTAAGTCGTTTTAACTGCTATAAAGTGAGCCACTTTAGTCAAACGATCAATGATCACCCATATCGAATCATTACCTGCTCGAGTTCTGGGCAGACCGGTAATAAAATCCATACCGACTTCTTCCCACTTCCACTCGGGAACCTTAAGAGGCTGTAACAGTCCTGCTGGCCTCTGGTGTTCCGCTTTGACCCGCTGACAAGTGTCACACATTGCCACATATTCAGCGATCTCTCTTTTCATACTAACCCACCAATACTTCTCTTTTAAGTCCTGATACATCTTCGTACTTCCGGGATGGATAGAGTACAAGGTATCATGGGCTTCCTTTAGAATAATGGTCTTTAACTCGGGCTTATCTGGCACACAGAGACGATTTCCAAACCAAACTGTTCCCATTTCATCTTCCGAGAAACCGGGAGCTTTCCCTTTCCTCATGTTTTTCTTTATTTCTGCCATATCTGGATCTTCCTTCTGAGCTTCACGAATCTGATCTTCGAGAGTTGGTTTTGCCTCGAGCGTAGCAAGGTATGCTCGGGTTGTGACTCCCAGATTCAATCTTTCCATCTCACGACACAACATAGGGGCGCTGTCTTGGAGAATTATGGCGTTACAATACCCTTTTCGACTTAATGCATCTGCCACTACATTAGCTTTGCCTGGGTGATAATGAATTCCCATGTCGTAATCTTTAATCAACTCTAGCCATCTTCTTTGCCTTAGGTTCAGTTCTGGCTGTGTGAATATATACTTCAGACTCTTGTGATCGGTGAATACTTCACATCTATTGCCGATGAGGTAATGCCTCCAAATCTTTAAAGCATATACTACGGCTGCTAGCTCTAGATCATGAGTAGGATAGTTCAGCTCATGAGGGCGAAGCTGACGTGAGGCATACGATACGACCTTTCCATCTTGCATCAATACGCATCCTAGTCCTTGACGAGACGCATCACAATAGACCTGAAAATCGCTTCGAATATCCGGCAGAGTCAACACTGGTGCTGAGACTAACTTTTTCTTCAAGGTACAAAAACTCTCTTCGCAATCTGGTGTCCACTTGAACTTAGTGTCCTTCGGAAGCAATCTGGTCATGGGCTTTGCAATCTTGGAGAAGTTCTCGATGAATCGACGGTAATAACCCGCCAATCCAAGAAAACTACGAATCTCGGAAACTGATGTAGGCTGCAACCAATCTGTCACTGCTTCAACAGTAGTAGGATCCACTGCTACCCCTTTTGCTGATATGATGTGCCCCAAAAACTTTACTTCAGACGTCCAAAACTCACACTTGCTGTACTTGGCATATAGCTGATGTTCTCTTAGCTTCGTCAGAGACAAACGAAGATGCTCTTCATGTTCTTTTGGGGTCTTGGAGTAAATGAGGATATCATCGATGAACACCACAATGAACTTGTCCAAACAGTCCATGAAGACATTATTCATCATGTTCATAAAGAATGCTGGAGCATTAGTAAGTCCAAACGACATTACGGTATACTCGTATAGACCATATCTTGATGTAAAAGCAGTCTTCGGAATATCTTCCTCTCTAATTCTCAACTGATGGTAACCCGATCGGAGATCAATCTTAGAGAACACTGTAGCTCCTCTCAACTGATCAAACAAATCATCAATGCGAGGCAATGGATACTTATTCTTGATGGTGACTTCATTCAAAGCCCTGTAGTCAACACACATTCTCTTTGTCTTGTCCTTCTTCATTGCAAAGATTATCGGTGCTCCCCATGGGGAAGTACTCGGCCTGATGTACCCTTTTTGCTCGAGATCTTCAATATTCTTCTTTACCTCCGCTAGCTCGTTAGCGGCCATTCTATACGGGCGCTTTGAGATGGGAGCGGTTCCTGGTACAAGGTCAATTCTGAACTCGATGTCTCTTTTCGGCGGCATCCCTGGCAAATCTTCAGGAAAAACATCCATGAACTCTTTGACCACACGTACTTCTTCCAAGGCTATCTGGTTCACCATTGGAGTCTCGATTGCCTGATGGTGATTTTCAGCAGCTGGCTGACTGGCTCTGACATTGCTAGCCTCGGGATTGTCACTCGGGTTGGAAGACATCTATGAGAAGATAAGCGGACCCACCCAAGAGAATAACGCGAAAACTAAGAATAGGAGTAAAAAGGTTTTAATAACAAACTAGCACGTCCTTGGCACTAGTTGCCAAACACGCACACTAACAAGCAGGCACAAAAGCAAGCACACAAACAAACAATCTAACAAACAAGACTAACAACTACGGAAGCTAGCGTTCTAAGGCTCTACCAGCATCTCACTCACAAAGACATGCTACAAAAATTTTGAAGTTTAGAGAGGCGACAGAATAGAATAAAACAGGATTAGACAAGAAGTATAAATAAAACTATCCAAGTAAATAAGTTTTAGAAGACTTTTAAAATAGTTCCTATCGACGGTCCAGGGGGCTTCCTACAGTCAAGTCGGCTCTGATACCATCTTGTAGCGACCCGGGTTCTCACGAACCACAAATTCATTAAATATAAATGAAATGTCATTATTACAAGACGATCACAGCTGACAACGAATTAAAAACAAATGAAATAAAGCGAGTACGTAGCTCATAGGCTACACTTATTACAAAATCAAACTAAAGCGGAAGCAAAAAGATTCAGCTGCAGAACGCCTTGGCTCCAAGGATCCGACACCTCGACTGGGACGCTACTCCTGAACTTCTTCTTCGTAAATGACATCTAAAAGAATTAACCCACGAGGGGTGAGTACAAAGTACTCAACAAGCCACGGACATGCAAATAATGATGGCTGTTGAACAAGGGTGCATAACAAGGCTAATTGCGTAAAAGCATGTTAAGTGTTGTTTAATCTTTAATGATCAGTATTAAAACAGTAGTAAACATGCTGAAATAAATAACAGTACTTAACTTTCCACTACCTCGAGTTGCACACCTGTGCCCACTCGCTCTTTCAAACCCATACTGATCATGACATGCAATTCACAACTTTAACATTTAAAACTAACTGCGGAGAACATCACTTGGCCGCCCGTAACCGTGGGCACGACTTTTCGAAAAGTTATACTCTGATCAGAGGTGTACTACTTTACCCACAAGGCACTCGCTCCCGCACACAACAGTGTGTCGAGATGACACCACGTCACCCCGAAGGAACTCGCGCCAAAACCCGTCATATGAATTGACTCAGCAAGAGGACAACCACACCAGGTTTCGCCCACGCTCCACTGAGATCTCACCCGAAAATCATGGGTAGACCCCGATTGGCAGACGTGCGACCCCCTTTCGTGCCTCGTCGGACCAAGCCACCACCTGGCACTCCCGGTTAAGTGAACTTGTCCCCTCCGCTCGGTGCATCAAGCTGAATCGACCCATACTTCGAATTAGGCCTTACCCATTAGACTTGTGGCTAGCACGATTATGCTTCGCGACAGATCCCGCAGACCGGTCCTTATAGTGCCCCGGGTGCGACCACCAATGCACTAGCTTGCACCCGGAACCCACCATGCACAACATCACTTCGACTCCACAACGCTTTCCACCATCAGAAATCGACGGGACAAGACTTATATAAATCCAAAGGGGTGTAGAGATAATACCCTGACGACTAAATATTAATTATATTAAAGCTAGCATTACTGCGCCTATATAATACAGCGCTAACTATTAGACGACACTGGCGACAAGGAGACGGTGATACAAGCATGGCTTGGGTTTACACTTCAGGGAGCAAAGCTATACATTAGCTAAATAAATAAATAAATGAGTGAACAGGTTATCGCTAATGCAGTTATTAACCTATGGGTTATAGCAATTATTGCAAAAAGTAGGTTCAACATGATCAACTATGTCCACGAGAGGGTCCGGTGACTTGCCTTGATCCTCGTAGAACTGATTCGGATCCTCGGCGGCGATCGGCAACTCTTCGGTCGCCTTGACTTCGACTACAACGCATCGAAAGAACAAAACAAATAAATAACAGTACAATGTTCCATACAAACAGTACAAAATAATTACATCAGCATGTAGAAAATAATTTTATGAACATTTAGAAATTTGAATGGGCTCAATCGGAGTTGTTTTGAAATTGATATGCATTTTACAAGATTTAAACGAATTCTGCCACAATTAAACCCTAAAACAGTCGTCATCGGTCCACGGTGGACCGTGGACCGCACGCGCCTGCGCACTCGGTCCACGATGGACCACAGACTGGGCGCGCGCCGGGACCATGGCGAACCGGGTGCACCACGCGCCTACGCGCCTATGCCATGGACCAGGCCAGCCGGAGCCATCCGATGGGCATCGGACGGCTGGCCTTGCATCCAGCACGGCACGCACGGCCAGGGGGCGCCAGGGGTTCTTCCTCGAGTCCGGCGAGACGACGGCAGGCGACGGCGCTGGCGAGCAGTGGCCTACGGCCCTAGATGACCGCGAAAACGGAAAGGGCGCGAGGAGAGGAGTAAGAAGGTACCGAGGGCGGCGAACTCCGGGGCAGGAGGAGGCCGGCGATGAGGGTGAGGCGGCGGCGAGGTGCTTCCGGCAGCGGGGAGTCCAAACCGAGGCGAGGCCGGGGACCGGCGGGGCACGGCGAGGACGAGGGCGCCATCGACGGAGGCGGAGGCGGTCGCCGGCGGTGGCAGAACGTGGCTGGGGGCGGCGACGGCGAGCTCGTTACGGGGCAAAATCCGGCGAGGGTGATGGGCGTTTGTGAAAATGGGCTACGGGGGCGGATGCGGCGCGTTAAAAAGAAGCCGGAGGATGCGGAGGCGTGGGCTCACGGGCGAGGGGGCGGCGCCGGCGAAATCGGAGGTGGCGGTTGCGCGGCGGAGGGGGGGAAAAGAGGGGCCGGCGCGAGGAAGGCGGAGCTGACGCGCGGGCCCCGGGCGACAGCGGGCTAGCGGCCTAGCGAGTGGGGCCGAGCGGTCAGAGAGAGAAGGGAGGGGCTGGCGCGGAGGGAGGTGCCGACAAGGGGGCCCCACGCAGCAGAGAGAGAGGGGAGCGGGAGGCGGGCTACTGGGCCGGAAGCGAGGGAACGGCCCACTAAGCAATAAAAATGATTTTTCGAATAAAATTAATTCCGAAAAATAGTTTTGAAGTTTAAATTAAGAATTTGAATTCTGAAAATTTCCAAAATAATTTTATAAAATATTTTAAGGTTCAAAGATCCTAACGAAATTATAAAATATCAAAATTCAATATTTTATCCAAGGGTTTTAATTTACAAAGCTTTTCATCCTTTAAATAAATTTAAATTTGAATTTCGGTTTTGAAAATTTGGGTTTCAACGGTTTAAAAAAATACGGGTGTTACATTGACACCTGGTGTTCTGCAATGATGATGTGGCCCTGAAGCCTCAACTCGCATTCCTTGTTCGACCGGATTCTACTTGCAGATCAAGCAGCTATTCCGAAAGAAAAATAAAGGACCTCCCTTCCCAAGTTCGATCCTTATCCTCTAGATCTATATAAACAGTTTTGGGATTCTGCTCCATCATCCTACAAGCAATCGCAGCTCAAATAGCTAACCCGAGAGGAGAGAACCCCGACGAGCCGAGGATTGCAATGGAGACGACCAAGGAGGGGCAGGAGCGGCTGCGGAAGCACGCCGACGAGCAGAGGATTGCAATGGAGGCGACCAAGGAGGGGCAGGAGCGGAAGCACGCCGACGTCGCCGCCGGCGGTGACGCGTTGCAGCCGCCGTTGGAGACTAGCCCGTACGTACAGTACAGGAAGGACGACGGCCTGGAGGACTACAAGCTGCGCGCCTACGGCGCGCGCGACCACCTCCCCGTCTCCGACATCCCTTACGGCGGCAGCGGCACCGACGCGCCCACCATCCCCGGAACCGCCGCCGTCCTGCGCCAGCGCCAGCCGCATCGAGGCCAAGGAGGCGACGCCGCCGGCCGCGCCGACGCGTCCACCGACGCCATCAATCGCCACGGCGTGCCATAGGCCTCAGCTTCAGCATACTACAGACTACAGAGTACCCGCTAGGCAGAGTTTCTACACGTGGCATCTTTACAGTACGTGAGCTGCTTGCCTCTGTTGTAATAATGTTCACACAGTGATGAATAATAAAAGAAAAATCTTGTAATTTATAAATAAATCACGGTCAGGCACAGTTTACTAGCTCGAACTGTGTACGTCGTCCAAAAAACTTTTGAGAGCTTAACTCCAATCTTTTCACTATCTTTTATTGTATGAAATTAACATACTTGTCAATATCGATGATGCTTGTTGAGTTATTAAGTTTTCCGTATCTCACTTGCACAAAATGATGATCAATTTCATCATCTCAGAATTCTCACATATGATGTATGCTATTCAAGTAGCCGAATTCGAGCTCGGACGCTGCAGCTATCATGTGCAGCCCTTGGCGCCGAACCCGATCCTCTGGTTGGCCACGTCGTACACGACGGCGAACGTCTTCTGCTGCGTGTTCCCGAGGATGCTGATGGACGAGTCGTCGCCGTTGGACGCGAACGCCAGGCACGCCTGCGATACCCTCGCCACGTACAGCACCCCGGTGAAGTCGAGGTTCACGGTGGCGCCGCCGGCGAACACCAGCGCCACCGTCGGTATCTGCACCTTGCTGTGCCCGGTGAAGTCGTAGCACGTGTCTAGGATGGACAGCGCGGGGGCCTTCTTGTAGTTGTAGCGGCCCATGGACTGCACGAACGCCGACCGGAGCTCGGCGTAGGCTGTCTCGGGGAGGCGGGTGATAACGGTGCCGGAGTCAATCACTGTGCCGGCCGACACGAACACGGTCGGCGGGACTTTGATCGAGCTGCCGCCGACCTTGATGCCGACGAGTTTGAGGTAGTAGAACGACGGCGTGTCGCTCCTGGTCACCATTGCCGTGAACTGCGCGTTCGCCGGAGCGGCCCCGCCGAGGGACAGGTACCCTGCGGCGCTCGACGAGGACGGCAGGCAGTAGGAGAAGCCTGGCCCGTATTTCGACGCCGCCTGCGACGGCAGCGAGACGACCTCGCGGCCGAGCCCGAACAGCCCGTCGGCCTGGCCGAACAGCCCGCTGTTCTCGTCGCCGCACCCGAATACGAAGCCCGGGAGCTTGGCGGACGGCGTCAGCGTGAGCGTGTCGCGCACGAGGTCGCCGTCGGTCTGCGACTGGTCGCCGTACACGACCTCGTACCTGCATTTGTTGTCTGACGAGCAGCTCGGCGAGTCGAGCTCATCGCACTCCTGCGCGTCGCAGGGCACGGCGGAGTACGTCGACGACTGCGCCGGGTCGAACAGAGGGTCCTGCTGATCGTAGCAGTCCTTGCACGGCTGGCACTGCACCCACGACAGGTCGCTGCCGGTGTCGAACACCACGGAGAACTTCTTCGCCGGCGTCCCCAGCCCCACGGACACGATGTAGTTGCCGGTGCCGAGGGAGATTCCCCTCTTCGCCGGCAGGGACACGTCCTTCGTGGCACGGGCCGGGTTGATCACCGACGCCGCGGCGTCGGCGGAGACCTTTCGGTGTATGGAGTTGACCCTGTCCTGGTCGCGTTCCAGGATCTCGGCGTGAGACGGCGCGCCGCCGCGAGCCTGCCGCGGCGAGCACGGGCCGTGCCGGTGCACCACGCTGAGAGCCGACGAGTTCGACGACGCTGCTCGACAGCAGAAACTGAAATGAGCAGTGCTCTCGACCTCTAGTACCCATAAATGTATCATGAATGCACTTCGAACCATACGACAAGCAGTTCATGAATACTACGCACTCAACAAATATGTAGTTCATCAGCATGCCAAATTATTGCACCAATCAGCAACATCTTATCTGATGTAAGTCACTAAGTCTAATCAAATATTGTAACATATTACTTGAGCTCCCAGAACGAAACATATTACGCACTTCAAAATTTAAAACTTATGAATTTTTAAATTTTTGATTTTTTATGAATTTTTGAAGTGTTCCTCTTAATCGACAGCCCTGTAATTAAGACCAAATTTATGTAAGCTGGATATACGTTGTTGCAGTGCATCTCAATTTCGGAGTTTCCATGATATTATCATCTGAGTTTAAGAGTAATTGCAGATGCTAGTTAGGCACATCAGTTTTTTACAGGCTCAATCAATAATTCGTTCACAAGAGACCAAATCCAAAATGGTCCAAAAAGATTGCTTGATTGAGCTGAGCCTTTTCAATGCCTCAGTTTGACCAAATGGCAAAGATTCAGCTAACTGAGATGATTGGTTTCTTTCTTTTCATTTCAACTCTAACTACACGATTTGTTTGCTTTAGTATCATCTGACGGCGGCAGCTATTTCTAGGACCAGAAATAAAAATAAAAATAAAAATAATGATTTAGATTCTGAAGCTCGAGAATTAGCAGCTACAAAATTTAGACATAAATTGAACCAGAAACAAAAAAAGGAATATTGATAATTTGTTATCGTTAAGTTTGGGCTTCGACTATTTGTCACACTAAACTTTGACTTTGATCACACTAAACCTCATCATGGCTGTTTTTTGCCATTCTACTCATTTTTAATTCATTTCTCATTTCGTCGGGAAAATACCAATATATCCTTAGTGTCGATTGTGTCTATATTACGGGTGGCATCCTACTTAGAAAATGTGGTGAACACATTGCCCTCAGTCCATATGTGGATTCATTTTTTATCAAAGAAAAAAAATGAGAAATGAATTAAAATAAAATAGAATGATAAAAAATCAACCAGAATGAAGTTTAGGATGTCATTTTATTGAAGCTAAAATTTAGAATAGCAAATAACCAAAACTAAAACTTAACAATGACAAATTATCATTTTTTTTTTAAAAAACATCAGTTTCTACTATACGGTTACATGGTCACATCGAGAAATTCTCTTTTGAAACTGTAGTTGCCGGTTTTTTGGTATGTACCTAACGGTAGTGGTTAGTGGTGAATTAGCCCTAACGCCAAATTAATTAATTTGTTGACTTGATCTAAAGCTAAAAACGAAAGGTAATTACGCTTATTATCAGATGAAAGATGTCGAATGTCGAATCATTTCGATATATATATTATATATACAAATATTGTTTGCGTCGTTCGGATTTGTAAGAACAAATCACTAGAATCATGGAGGGAAACACTGGCCTTAATTACCTTTGGAAGCCGCGCAGGCCGCGGTGGTCGGCAGCAGCGAGCTGACGCTCACGACGTGCCAGCGCGGGCCGGCCGTCTTCGCAGGCGGCGCGGCGCCAGTCCGGCGAGGAGCAGAGACGAGAGCTACCACCGCCAGTACAACGACCAAGGCGCCGCCATGGAAGACAGAGCGCCGGCGCAACGACGAGGAAGCCATTGCGAGCGGCGCCGAGTCGTCCTCGTCAGAGTTCAGGAACGCGCCAGCTGAGAGCTCAGCCTATCACTCGCTGATCAGCTCGCTGCTCGCTCAGCTCGCCTGTCCGTGCAGCTCAAACGATGGCGCCATAGACGCTGCTTATATAGCGGCCCCGCTGGTTGGCCGCGCTCTCGCGCGCGCGGCGTCAAAGTCGTCGTCGTCGTCGCGGTCGCCGTCAGCCGAGAGCAAATAATAATAATAATTAGGTGGTGCAGCACACCAGCCGGCGTCCACTGCATGCAGCCATGGCGACGAGCTAGCCACTACCCAGTGATCGATAGTGCGAGACGCACACTGACGAGACTGAAACGTCAAATCTGAAGCCGTCAACATCTCATCGGCAGAGACCGACCGACCTGTGTCACGCTCGTCCGATCTGATCGGGTTCTCAACGCTGCTATGTTGGAGGTCGCTCTCGAGCAGTCGAGCTTGCCTCCACTGCACTGCACTGCACTGCACTGACAAAGTGATGCCAATTCTAGTGTACGATCTGTTACATTTGCTTGTCAAAAAGTTGCAGCAATCACATGCATGTTCAGAACAAGACAGAGGATCAGACATGAATCAAACTAGTGTACCAGCAAGTTACTAGCATCACATTTGATTATATATATACATCTTGATTAGACTTATGAACAACACACCTAGTCACCTACACATCACATTTTCCATAGGTGCATCTTTCTATCTCTTCTGCCATGCAAAATTAATGTTTCAAATGACTACCTGATGCATGCAGATGCAGTGCAGCTAGCAGAAGCAGGAACCTAATAAACCTGGTCAGCTGGTCTGGCAAAGCTGGACCAACCAAGCAATCATGCTGACATAAACAAGAATTCTACCTAACATTATTATACTGCGTACCAGTTCATAGAGGATTGATTGAGATTCTTGGACCGGTCGTGATTTGTGCATGAACACCTACCAAACGTGTAGGAGAGTTCGTTCGTGCACGCATACATCTGATCGATCGGATCCAATTGGCTGCGTACCGAAATGGTCGAGGAAGTGCAGGCCTAGCTAACAAGGCTGTCACTTCATGCTGGCACTAGGGAAGAAAGAAGCTGTCATTAGAGGCATCCACGCAAAAGCTTAGTCGATTATCATCCACAAGATTTTCATTTAAAGTTTATAGTGTTTATATAAGCTAAAACTAGACTTATATATCAAAGCTAATTTTAATCTAGCGCTCAGCAAAAGGGAAAATTACTCACATGCCATTATAATTTTCAGAAATTTCCTACATGCCATTGTCAGTGACTGTGGTGATCCCCATCTATCAGTGACACACTGATGGCATATTGACAAACCGTAAAAATTATAATGACACTGAAAAAATTAACCCGCAGCAAAATGCAATATGTTAGCATAAAAAACGGGACCAAAATGTCTAATCTGAGCTTTCACTGTTATCAATAATAGATATAAATCAAATTTTCATTAGAACATTTATAGGTATATCACATCGACAACAATATCATTAAATTATATACTTATTTTGATCAAAGTATTTGAGAGAAAGACATGTTTTGTCCCCTTTAATTTTTAGCAGATATTTTTCAAACTATGGAAGCAAATAACATGAAACTTAGTGGAAACAAAGGTCTATGAGTCCCTGAGCCTTCAAACCTTCAAAAAATTCTAATAGCCGACAATCTTCTTAAATAGAATTGATCTTGTATCCCAATCTGCAGACTCTATCTCTCAACCATCGAGATGACAGCTCACATTGCTTGCCACTGTCATTTTACCGTGCAGATCTGGAATTGGCTCCTTTGTCGTTTCAATATCTAGGGACTTCCGTCACTGCCCCGAAACAATGACATCCAAGGATGGTGGTGCAAGACTTCGAAGCTTACCCCTAAAGTAGCCCGAAAGTAAGTCAATGACCTCCTCATTCATACTTATGGAATGTTTGGAAAGAACGCAATAAAAAAATCTTCTTTGACAAGATAAACTCTATCCATTCGATCTGCCTGTGAAGTTAATCCGCTTTGCTCATTTTAGCTTATTGTAATTCTCCCCGTTTGCGTTTTTCCGTTTTCTCTCAAACGATGTAATTATGTCTATTTCCTCCTTTAATTGATACGATACTGATCCTCTCGCTTTAATTCAAAAACCCTTCTAAGCTAATAAAAATCAGCTAAATTGGACACGATTTACCCCTCAAACTGACATCATACAGTAACTACTCATGAGGTAATATTACCTTTCAGGAGGTAATATATAATCCTTTATTTTTTATTTTTTATAATTATTTTTCATCCGATGATTAAAATTTGTTTTAAAGATACTAAAATTTCAGACCAATCAGTTTCCTTTCAGCACTTCTCTTACGCAGATGCAAAACACTAGGTCTGCCAACTTCTATGCCTCCGACGCCGCCCTTTTCATGACGGCCAGTGGCGAATCCAGAAAAAATATAGAGGGTGGACTAAATCATCTAAGTGTAATTAAGTTATATATATTAACATATGTTAAATATAATATATACATAATAAAATAAAACATATGATTTAATTTGATAGTAAGATACACCAATAAGATATGAGTCAACGGGAATGACAAGTCGGTATGACAAACAACAACTTATTATGTTCGTTGTAAGCAGCTAGTTCTTGTGTTGTGCAGAGACGGAGAATGTAGAGATGAAGCAACAAAGTTAATCGAACATAGCGAGCCGACGTGGCAGTCCGTGCTCACTTATCCACCCATCTAGTTTCTCGCACTAGTCGCTCATCATAGTGTCGCTTGATACTAGTTCTAAGTTGATGAATGAGGATAGAAGATGGGCCAAGACATCAAGTGGATCTGCTAACCCATATTTTATCGAATTTGATCAGTATGGACTAACTCATCCTGTACGTGTGTACTTAGGGGCTATATAGGAGCAATTTCTTGCAAATTTTTGAGTATGTATGCGTGTGTTTTAATTGGGTTAAAATCTAGCCCCAAAATTTAATAGTTAATCAAATAACATATTTTTCTAACTAACACATTCTATTCCTCTTCTCTCATATCTTCCCAAGAGCCACGAATTGTACTACGCCACTACATACCGCTGAAAATGTAGTATGTGTTTATATAATTCTATTATATTTTTTAGTCCTTTTAAATAAGTTCTCTTAAAAAAACATGGTAGTCTATGATATATTCATTTATAAAGGTGCCGTAAATTTTCTTATGTGGATTTGATCTCCATGGTAACTATGTGTACCGCCTTAGGCTAGTTTTCTTTCTCTGCAATTAGTTATTGTCTCTGATTATCTTATCCATAAATAATCAATATTGTCATAGCTGCTTATCTATCCCGCTATAAAATGGTATATACACACACATATATACATACATACATATATTCTTATACATACATATATACATATACATACATACATACATACATACATACATACATACATATATATAAACATACTGAACTTTGTAGTAGTTGAAATAGCGATCGAATCCTACTACAACCGCTCCAACCTGTAACAAACCCAAACGATTCTCAGTGCACTGATCACATTTTACTGCAAACTAAAATAGGGATCATAGTTACATCTTTGTCATGCTCCATATAAAACCCAGGCTTCAGCTCTATCTTCTTGTCTCCATCAGACTGCAAGACAATGTTACGTAAGTAAGGTGTGTTAGTCTGTCCCAGGAATCAGAAACTACTAAAATTGCTGCACTGAACATGGTTCCACAAATCACAATCGTTAACTAATCAGGCTTTCCACATTAAAAAGAACGTCCTTTTGTTACTTACTTACGGGGCCGCCGAGGTGCTGAAATCCAGCCAGTTCCAGCTCCTTCAGAATCCCCTCCTCTCCAGTCACATAAACCTGAACAATTTAAGATACAGTTTCAAATGATAACAATGTATCAAATTATTAGATTTATTTATTTAACAAGTATAATATATTTTGTTTACATTGCAGTGTTTGGTTGATAAGTATAATGTATTATGGTAACACATTATGATACCGGCCTGATTAGAATGTAATGGATTGATTATTAAACTATAATCTGATTACGTAGCATCTAATACCAGCACATTCAAACCAAACAAAATCCAATGTAATTAATTTGCACTGTAAAGAGATAACACTTAAAATAAACCCAACCAAACCCTTTATAAATGTTAACTCTTATCCATAAATAATCAATATTGTCATAGCTGCTTATCTATCCCGCTATAAAATGGTATATACACACACATATATACATACATACATATATTCTTATACATACATATATACATATACATACATACATACATATATATAAACATATATACATACATACATATATATATAAACATGCATACATATATATATATATAATTTTTTTGGCAAAATTGGAGGGTACCTAATGGAGCCTACCTGTTGGCTCCGTCGCTGACGACGGCCCGACGACCGACGAGCCCCTCTTGCGCCGCGACCTCCCGTTGCTCAGTTTTGAAATCTGGAGCTCAATTACTCGAGGTGGAGAGAGAGAGAGAAGAGAGAGAGGAGGTGAATAATGGCCGGGACTGAATTTATGATATAGGTGAGCTTCGTATGGAATAGAAAACGAACTGAAACCAAAGGAGTGAAACGCGCCAATCGAGGGTGAAAAAAAGGCGACGAATAGGGTTAACAGGTGATGGTGGATTTCCACCATCATTTCGTCCAGGTTCCGCCATGGCGGCCCGTGAGGGCTTCGAATGGTGAGTATGGGCTGTGTTCTAGCATCATGGTTGGGGGTTCGGCGTCGAATGGTGGTGGCCAATGTGGGCTTGATGAGGAGTTTCAGCCCATTTCGGGTGGGGGGATGGCTGCTGGGCCAACGGAAGTGTCACTGGGGAATTTCAATGTTGATGACCTTGCTTTACATTCGTGGAGACCGACTACGAATGTGTGGGTGTGGATACCTCGAGGAGCGCCGCTGTCGTCTCGCGTGCTGGATCTAGGGTTCCCGACGACACCTGAGGAGATCTGTAGATTGGGGGCGAATGCTCGTAAGGTTTGCGTTTCCTCTCCCCGTCTTGTTGATTCATGATCTTTTGCTGAGGTGGTAACCTCCTCTCAGATGGATTCGAAGGGTTTTGATGCAAAAACTGGGGGGAAGCGGAAGGTTTTTGAGAAACATGTTCTTCAAAGGGAGAAGGAGGAGGATATGGGTGCTGAAACTGGGTTCAGGGAGGCGGTGAAGAGGGGATGGGAGCAATGGCCGAATGAGGGTGGGCGTCGAGGGGATAGAAATTTTGTTTGGCAGAGGGATGAGGGTCAAGGACCATCTCAGTTCCGACGGGATTTTAGGGTTGCCAGGGGGTTTAAGAATGAGGAGATTACTTGTTTCAAATGTGGTCTGTTGGGACATCATCAGGCAAATTGTTCCAACCCTACCCTGTGCTTTGTGTGTAAAAATTCGGGGCATATCTCTACGAACTGTCCGATGACAGATGGAAGGGGGGGAAGTGTGATCCTGTGCTTGACTTATGTGGTTATGGGATACCTAACCAAGCTTTTCACCATGTGGAAGTGATAGATGTTTCTAAGCAGGAGGTTCAGGCTGCAGTTACAAGGATTTTGACGGTGGAGGAAGGTGTTTGTGTTGAGTCTAACATTGTAGTTGAGCTAAATCATATGTATGAAAGTAATTGGGACCGGAAGGTGACTCAGGTAGAGATGAATCAATTCCTAGTTGATTTTCCCTCAAAAGAGTCCAGGAGAGTATTGGCCAGATTGAAGTCATTTGACTTTCAAAAAAAATAAAATCAAAGCTAATATTAGGGAGGCAGAGAGAGTGTCTGATGGGTTTGCTGAGTTACAATATGTGTGGGTAAAAGTCTATGGAATTCCTTAGATTGCCAGAAATGAAAAATGTGTGAAATGCATTGCTAAACTAGTTGGTAAACCAGTGGAAGTTGATGGGAATAGCTTGAGAAAAGGGGGCCCTGTGAGAGTCAGGGTATCTGTAAAGATCCTTGGCAAATTGGGGGGATTTCAGATGTGTTTGTGAACCTGACTGGTTATAAAATTAGATGGGTTCCTGAGTTGGATGGGATTGACCATAATAGAAAATGGCCTCAAGATCCTAAGATTTTTGTCGATAAACAGCATATGGATGGGAATTTTTTAGGAGATAATCAGATGGACTTAGATAAAAAAGACTCTCCTAAGTCTAGTCAGAATCCTGACAATGGAGAAACTGATAATGGTCAGAAACCACGGGATGAGATGGGTGATGATGACTCTGATAATCTGTCTGAAGATGATGCTTTGGCAAAAATTCCTGTATGTTACTTTAATCCAAAGGCTGGGGGTGGAAGTGGTGAAGTAGCTGGGCAGTGTAAGGTTAACCTGCATATGGGGGTGGAGGAGTGTAACACCCCAGAAATTAAAAAGGATTAAAATAAAAGAAAAATATTATTTAAATCATTTCTAGATTTATTATTAAAGGAAAAATCATAAAAGAACCCAAATAAAGCCAAACAGGGAGAAATACTCAAAATCTGGACTTGAAAATTTTATGAGATGAACTAGAGACCAAAATATAATTTTAGGAATTTTTACAAATTTTTATCAACGGTGATTCAACCCTTAATCAAATAAATGAATTACTGGAATTATTTTAAATCAGAAAACAATTTTAAAGCCTTAATGGACCTCAACCCCGAATCCTCCCACAGCCCGGCCCAGCCCATTCGTGAGCCACTGACCTGTGGGTCCCGCCTGTCGGCGCCGCTCCCCTCGTCTCTCACCCGCCCGCGCCCGCCTCGGCCCCACCAGTCAGCCTCAGCCCCGCCCCCTTTCGCCCTCTGACATGCGTGGCCCGCCTGTCGGCGCCGTTTGCCTCGCGCTCGCTCACTGACAGGTGGAGCCCACCTGTCAGGATCATCTTCCTCCCGGGAAGGGGATCCCCCTTTCCTTTCTCCGGCGATCCCCTTCGGATTTCTTGCCGCCGGCCGCCCGAATCCGCCCGATCGACCCCGGATCATCTTCCCCGGTCGCCACCGCTCCCCTTCCATCGATGGCCGACGCGTTTTCACGTTTATGGAAAGCTTCCCGAAGCTTTTGGTAACCCTCGCCGGAGCTCACGGAACCCTTCGGTTCCTTGCCATAGGGAGGCCGACGACCCCCCTATTTAAACCACCAGCGACCACCGCCCTCAGCCACACCGTAGCAGCCCGAGCCGAGCGAGAACAGAGCGCCCATTTCCCGTTTTTCGGGTTTCCCTTCTGCTCCACCTCCGGCGAGCGATCGCCGTCGCCTCGGACCCCCGCCGCCCTAGCCGCCGCCACCGTCGGGTCCGTCGTCGACCACCCCACCTCGTCCACCCCTCCGTTGGCCGTGGACACCGCCAGACCGCCGTCGCCGTCGAGCACCCGTACGCCCTCCGTCGTCTACGCTCGCCGCCGGTCATCTCCAGGCCCCCATCGTCGCCGCCGAAGGTATGGCCGAGACCGTCTCGACCTCCTCGTTCCATTTTTGGCCCTTGCTAGGTCCCTAGGCCCTCGCCGTCGCCGCCGTGGCCGCACCCGAGCCCGCCGTCGCTGGAGACGAAGGGGGTACGTGCCCCCTTACGGCGTGCCGTGCCGGATCGAGCCACGACCGTCCGATCGCGATCGGAGGGCTAGGATTAAATCCCTCCAGGATTTAATTTGGGCCCTCGGATCTGGTCAAAGCGGTATCGTGCGCTCTCGGCCGTCGATCACAACTTAAAGCGCTGGAGCGATCTGGTGCGTCCACGCGTACCCCTTCGCTCCGTTTTAATCTGGACCGTCCATCTTCGCTATAGGTTAAAAAGAACGAGTCGTAGATAGCTGGATTCTGTATATGAATTTCCCTGTTATTCTCGTCTCTGGACTCTGTTGGAGTTGGCTAGGTTATAAGTATGGTGGGTTCCGGGTGCAAGCTCGGGCACTGGTTTGTCGCACCCGGGGCACTATAAGGACCGGTCTGCGGGATCTGTTGCAAAGCACTTCCGTACCAACCACAAGTCTAATGGGTAAGTCCTAACTGGAAGTATGGAATACTCCGGCTCGATGCACCATAGAGGAGGGGGCAAGGGGCTAGCCTGCGGGCGACTTGTACCGACGAGGCTCAAGGGGGGTACGAGTTCCCGTGTGATGGGTCATCTCGTTACACTTCGGTGTAGGTGATGAGTGCGTGCCTTGTGGGTACAGTGGTACATCTCTGATCAGAGTAATTCAATCTTTTCGAAAAGCCGAGCCCACGGTCAAGGGCGGGTTGTGTGACTACTCGCAGTTAGTTTACAATTGTTTGAATGGTCGAGTTATTTATGGCACGTAAGGACTGTTGAGCGAGGTGGGGCTGACTGTACCCCTCGAGTTAGAAGATGATGATGCACACACACATGTTTACTTTTCCGTACTAATAAATTGCTCACATTTAAAGCTTTACAATTATGCTGCTTCCGCTAAACTAGCCACTATCTCCCTTGTTATTACCTTGCATTATATTTGCATTCGGTGGCTTGCTGAGTACATCTGTACTCACCCCGTTGACTTACACCATCAGAGCCAGTCTACTACGAGGAGGATGAAGGTCTGGAGTAGCGACCCAGTCAAGGCGAGACTAGAAGGAGGCGTTCATCTAGGACCCTTTATTTTATTAGTTTCTCTTCATCTTTATTCACTTTTGTACTAATACGGTCTACGAACCGTGAATGATTTGCTCGTATTGTACGTGGTCGCATGATGAACGTCTTGTTTTATTGATTTTCTATGGAATTTCAATAAAGTCCTGATTTATTAAATCGGGGCACGACAAGGAGTCAGTTCTTAAAGGGCTTGATGAGGTGGTACATAAGGATGATGGGGGAGGTGAAAAGGATGTGGTGGTAGATGCAATAGGTAAGGGTGGGGGACTATATACTGTTGTGGTTGAATCTGCTGGCATGGTGATAGGGTGTGGAAATGTTTATGCTGATGGAAAGTCAAAAAGTGTGGATAAGGTTGTGGCTGGAAGTGTTTTGGGTGAGATATGTGAATCTGATTCTCAAGAAGGGCAGGGGGAGATGAGGCTGTCTGGGAAGGAGAAAGGGCCAAAAAAAACAGGTAGAGGGTTAAAGAAGAGAATACCCCCAGTGGCGGTGAGGCAAAGTTCAAGGATAAAACGTGATGGAGTCCCCATCTCTATTAAAGCACAACAGAGGGTGGATCAGAGGGATGATACATCAGGTTTTTCTAAATTTACCTTGTTGCAATCTGTTGATAATAATGTTCTTAAGAGTATTGCTAATGTACTGGGGGTTGAATTGGGGGGCTCTGAGCTGGAAATAGATGCTCACATTTCCTTGCTAAAAGCCAAAGAGTTGGCTCAGGCCAAACTGTGTCTTGTTCAACAAAAGAAAATGGTTGATAAGTTTCATGAAAAGGTAGGGGAAAGTGTGGGGGGTGAAATGGTAGTTGGATCTATGGGGGATAAAGAGAGTGGGCAAATAGATGTGTTAGCTGAAACATCAAATGTTAACCATGAAAATTCTGATTTGGAATGCTAGAGGCCTGGGGAATGGTGGAAGAAGGAAACAACTTTCTGATCTTGTGTTTAAGTACAAATGTGATTTTGTGTGTCTCCAAGAAACCTTGAGAGAGTCCTTTTCTGATAGGGAGCTTAATAGCTTTTGTTATAATACGAATTTTTTCTGGCTTACTAAACCTTCTTTGGGGCACTCTGGGGGTCTTCTGATGGGAGTCAATTTGGATTTAGTGGATATTGTGAATGTTGATCAGGGTGTTTTTTCATTAGCATAGTAATGAAGATGAAGCTCGGGGGTCATGTGTGGGAGTTGGTGAATATATATGGACCTGTCCTGAATGACTTGAAAGATAGTTTTCTTCATGAGCTGGATGGAAAACTTTCTAATCATACTCATTCTGTTTTGTTAGGGGGGGATTTCAATTTTGAGAAACCAAGGGTTGGTTTCGGTGTTTGTGATGAGTGATTGACAGACTTTTAACCTCTGATTCGAAGGGGTACCTCCGAAAGGGGTTCAGAGGGTGGATCTCCGAAGGTGTTCGGAGGTTGCTGCAGCTGTTGTAGCGGAGTGTGCCTGTCGGAGGGGTCCGACGGTACACGATGACTGGGTTCGTACCGAAGGTTTCGCTACTTTGGGCGGTACACCGGAGTGTGTGCCGAAGGTTGCTAACCCGGAGTGGTCTCCGGAGTACTGGATATACTTTTCTGTTTGTCTGTGGTGCGCAGGGGACTTCGTAGGCGACGGACGGACGTAGCAGGTGAACCTGGGTCAAGCGGGAGGCTTGATGCCAGGGGAGCGGGGAGCTCCGTCACAGTGGCTGCGAAGGGGTCCAGATCAGACCTCGGGTCGAGGTGCACCAGGAGAAGGCAGTAAGTGCGGAGCGTGGCTCCGGGTGAAGGTACTCCGAGACAAAGTCCTTGGAGGCGAGGCACTTCGAAGGGTACTCTGGAAGGAGTGACTTTGGAGTTTGGTGGTTCAAGTCCTCTACGGAGGCAAGGCGTTCGAAGTGTGCTCCGGAGGAAGACATTCGAAGGTACCTGACGAAGGTCTCAGAAGTCGAGGCGCGTCGAAGGCATGGTCCGGGTGAGGCTTGTCGAGGAGTGTGCTCGAGGAGAGACACTACGACGAAGTGCTCATGGAATGCTTCGTGCGGAGGCCTTGGACGAAGGAGGGACTTCGAAGGGTGGTACTCCGAAGGTGGGGCTTCGGAGTGAGGAAGGCTTCGGAGCAAGGCTAGCTCCGGAGCGAGGTTGACTTGTGGTACTTCGGCCATGCATGGCTTCGGTACACGGACTGACAGAGTTTGAGCTGGGAGTAGCTGCGAATCCGTGGTGGTCCACTCCGGAGATGTTGGTGCGAAGGCCCAAGGGCTTTGACGGCTTCGGCTAAAAATCGTCACTGTATCGGAGGCTAACTTCGGTGAAGCGAAGGCCGTCAGGCTTAAGGCTTCTCGCCGAAGCTACCGCACCCCTCGCGTGGGAAGGGGGGCTTCAGAAAGGTCAAAGACTGCAAAGGCTGACATTGTCTGCTCTGCAAAAAGCTGACGCTGTCCCCTCTGCAAAGCTGACATAGAAGCCTCCAGAATAAAGTTGACTACCTTTTGTACCCCTCTGTTCTGTAGAGACAAAACTGGTGTAAACCCTAGGGGTAAAGTAGTCATTTCACTTTGGGTGAATGGTGGCTATAAATATGGGGGCTGGGTAGGTAACATTAAACACTTTGAGCATTTACTATTGAGCTCCTGTACTAGCCTCCACTCTGTATTCATCCAGTGAGATCAATTTTATTGTGTTCCTTGTTCAAGCGGCGAAGCCCTGCTTCTGTGTTGTCTTTCTGCTTGAACTTGTTTGCATACCTCGCTAGTTGTAGTACACCGAAGCCTGTCTAGGCGAAGTGTGTTTTTGTGCGAAGTGTGCTCTTCAGTGTGCGTTCTCTCTGTGTAACAGGAGGCTAGACCTCGCTGCTTACTAGCGAAGCCCTGATCGAAGCCCGTTTTGCTTCTCGTGTCGAAGCCCTTAGCGGTGTCCGTTTAGTGTGCGTTTAGATCTTCGCAGAACGAAGCCCAACACCAGTTGATGTCGCTAAGTTGTAGGTCGAAGTTCTCAGAGGGTAGTCCACTCTTGCGAAGGGTGAAGTGCGAAGCCTGCTCGAAGCACCCTGTGTGCGGAGCCTGCACTGACTTAGCAGAGTTGTTTTCGGGGTTGTGGGTGGAGCGAAGTCTGCTTGGCTTCAGACTTTTACTCCTTGCGAAGCCTGTGTTCGGAGCTGTCAAGTACCTCCAAACCAGACCTTCGAAGGTTGGTGTTCGAAGCCTGTTCCACAGTAGACAGAATTAAAACCGAAGGTTGTTTTTAGCCCAAGTTTTAAAAGCTCCCATTCACCCCCCCTCTGGTCGCTGTTTCCGGTCCAACAAATTTGATTAGGGCTTCTCATGAGAAGTCCAAGGGGGTGGTGCAGTGGAGATGGGTAGATACTTTTAATAGGTTTATTGATGAAAATGAACTGGTTGAGCTTAATAAGATTGGGGGTAAATTTACTTGGTCTAACAAGCAAGCTAGTCCTACTAGAGAGGTTCTTGATAGAGCCCTAGTGTCCAATTCTTGGGTGAACCTGTTCCCTTTGGCGGTGACTGTTATCGTACCTTTTGTGGGGTCTGATCACTGTCCTCTCCTTGTGGATTTGGATAGGAAGATTTGTGATGCTTGACCCAGATTTAAATTTGAGAACTCTTGGTTAGCTGTAGAGGGTTTTCAAGGGTGGTTAATGTCTAACTGGCCTAAGAGAGGTCATGAAAGAATTTTAGATTTTTGGAAAAAACAGGGCAACGGTATTAGGAAGAAGTTGAGGGGTTGGGGTGGTAATTCGAGGAAAAATCTCATAGTTCAAAAAGAGGACCTTCTTCATTCCATTAGGGCACTTGATGGCAGGGCTGATACAGATGGGTTAGATGAAGAGGGGTGGGAGGAAAGATCTACTCTGGAAAGGGGTTTATGAGACCTGTATCAACAGGAGGCTGAGTATTGGGGGCAAAGAAGTGGCCAACAGTGGCTGCTAGAGGGGGATGCTAATACTAGTTTCTTCCATAGAATGGCTACTGGCAGGAAGAAAAAAGCGGGCATTGTTTTTCTCGAAAACAATGGGGGAGTTATTAATGATCCTGCGGATCTTAAAAATCATATTTATGAGTTTTATAAAAAATTTGTTTGGGAGTGAAGATAGTTTGTCTTGTCATTTGAACATTGACTTCTGGGGAGGGATAAGAGGGTTAGTGAGGTGGATAATCAATTTCTGGTCAGTCCCTTCTCTCTTGAGGAGCTTGATAAAGCTTTTATGAGCATGAAGGTGAATACTGCTCCTGGCCCAGATGGGTTTTCAGTCAATTTTTTAAAATCCTTCTGGCATGTGTTCTGTGCTCAATTCAAAGAGATGCTTGATGAATTACATAAGGGTGTGTTAGATATTGGGAGAATTAATTATGGGGAGATTGTGCTGCTGCCTAAGATTCAGGATGCGTGTTCCATTACTCAATTCATACCTATTTGTTTGTTAAATGTGTGCTATAAGGTCATTACTAGGGTGTTGTCTATCAGACTTAATCATGTGGTATATAGATATATTGATTCTAGCCAATCTGCTTTTATCCCCGGGAGAAATATCATTGAGGGGGCTATCAGTTTGCATGAGGTTCTCCATGAAGTGAAAACTAAAAAGCAAAAGGGGTTGTCTTGAAGTTGGATTTCAAAAAAGCGTATGATAGGGTCTGTTGGAGGTTCTTATTTGAGGTTTTAAGTAGGAAAAGGTTTCACGAAAAGTGGATTGGGTGGGTTCATACAGTGGTTACTGGGGGCAGGGTGGTTGTTAACATTAATGGGGGTTTAGGGTGTCTGTTAACATTAATGAGCAATTTTATCACAATTAAGTTTGTTCTTTACTGCTTTGAAGCTTTGTCTGGGATGAAAGTGAACTATCATAAAAGTAAAGTTTTGTCTTGGGTGCTTCTGAGGGGGAGGCTCAAAGGGTTTCTAACCTATTTAATTGCCAATTGGGTTGTTTCCCCATTACCTACCTTGGTATTCCTATTAGTCATTCTAAACCTTCTGTTGCAGATTTTGGGGGAGTGGTTCAAAAGGTGGGTAAGAAGCTGGCTAGCTGGAAATGTGGTCACCTTTCGTATGGGGGTTGGATAGTTCTCATTAATTCATGTTTGAATAGTATCCCGCTGTATCATATGAGCTTGTTTATGTTGCCTGAGGCTGTCCATGCGCAGATAGACAAGATTAGAAGTAGGTTTTTTTGGGAGGGTTTACAATGTAGGAAAAAGTATCATATGGTTAACTGGAAAACTTTGTCCAGGCCTAAGGAGGATGGGGGGTTAGGGTTTTTGGATACTAGATGTATGAATTTTGCTTTGCTGGGGAAATGGGTGTTCAATATCGCCAATGATAGTCAGGGGGTTTGTTATGATCTGATTAGGCAGAAATATAACCTTGATGGGGGCTCTTTCAGTGAGTGTAACTTGAGGGGGTCGTGTTTTTGGAATAATATTCAGAAAATTAAAAAATGAGTTTTGTCTAATTGTAGGTTTATTGTCGGTAACAGGTGTAGGACTAGGTTTTGGGAGGATACTTGGCTGGGGGATGTGAACCTGAGTATTTGCTTCTATGGTTTGTTTAAAATCTGTGACTCTCATGGGGTGTTGGTGAACAACGTGGTTGAGAATGATTGGGTGCTTCATTTCAGAAGGTCTTTTTCCAGAGAGGAACTTCTTAAGTGGAATGAGCTTATGGATGAGTGCTCTGGTGTGAATTTAGGGGGAGATAATGACAGAATTGTGTGGGGTTTGGATAGTAAAGGTTTTACGTCCAAATCGTTTTATCGGTGGCTGAATTTTAGAGGGGTTAGGGATGAACGGTTTAAACGAGTTTGGAAAATAGCTGCCCCTCTAAAAGTTCAGTTTTTCCTTTGGTTGGTGCTGCGAGGTAAGATTCAGGTTGGGGCCCAATTGGAAAAGAAAAAATGGTTGGGTGATCCGAGATGCAAAATGTGTGGGGTTCTTGAAACAGTGAATCATTCGATGTTCGGGTGTCCCTTATCTCAACTAGTTTGGTGTTTTGTTAGGAATGCCTTAAATTGGCAAAGTAGCCTGACGAGTGTTCAACAGATCTTTGATGCCCAGAATGTAAAGATGTGTGAAAAGAAAAAGAATGTCTATATGGGTGTGGTTGCGGCGGGGGTTTGGACCATTTGGCTCGTTCGGAATGAGTATATTTTCAACGACAATTTACATTCTAATGCT
Source organism: Zizania palustris (assembly GCA_019279435.1). NCBI lineage: Eukaryota > Viridiplantae > Streptophyta > Magnoliopsida > Poales > Poaceae > Zizania > Zizania palustris. The sequence goes on along the minus strand of JAAALK010000287.1, from coordinate 24,747,353 downwards.
ATTAGCGTGCTGTTTAAAATGATTAACTTTGTGATGCAGTGGAAGAAGTTAGCGCGAGTGCGATTCAGGGAGGAGGCCGAAAACTGCTGCGGATTGCTGCGTGCGAAAATCGATCAGCTAGCTCGAGTGGGAAATGCAAGAAACGACTGAGGTCGGCTGAGGCTGAATTCTAATTAGAGGGTCGGTGGTAAAAGTTGTTCGGTGGAACTGGATGTAATTTTGTCCATGGGAGCTGTTTCAGGTGTTGATGTGGTTGTTACTGATAGGTTTGTGGTTGTTCTGGTGGTTGAGTGCTGGGGCGTTGTGACTTTGGGTGTCTGTTTGCTGCTCTTGATAGAGTAGGTAATGTTGGGGATTGAGTGGTGTGTTCTGGATGTTAAACAGTTATCTTATGGTTCTTTCTACTTTCTAATAAAGCAGGTCATATCTCCTGGTTGGATATGTCTATTTCCAAAAAAAAAAATAATGGCCGGGACTGAGGGGGGAAGTTGTGTTCGTTCGGAGCTGGGAATGGATTGGCGAGTTGGATGAATCGCTGAGCCAGAGGTAGACGAAGACGATGCGCGGCTCTATGATTCGCGCGCTATACATAATACATGGGCTCCATTTTATGGGCCGGTGGTGACTTGCATTGTTATGGCTTTCTTCGGTCCAGCTCATGAGCTCCCCCGCTAGAGCCTGGAGCCTGGAGCCGGAGCCGGAGCCGGAGCCGGAGCGGCGATCATCGCCGGCGTACCGGCCATTCCCTGGAATCCTCGCCGCCGCCGCTATAGCGGATACCTTTCAGAAAAAACGAAAAAAGAAGAAGAAAAGATCGAACGTCTGAAACAATGTGCAGATCATTTCCTGTCCTTGATTGAAGCTAGCTTGTCGTACATTACTCGATTCCTCAGTACCGATCCAAATTCCAAAGTATTAGTAAACACATCTGACAAGAATCTCATCTTCTTTAATTCAGAGAACAAGTCATAAAGCAAAGCACAAAGCAAATTCACCTCATCACTTCGCCTCCCTGCTTTAACAAAAGCAAAGCATAAACCGCTTTGATCCACTCCCAACTCCCAAGAACAAACGCGCGCACAGACTGTCGACGAACCGAGACGAGATGCATTCTACATTCTACTCGCTCCCCGAGCAAGCACGTCGCCGCACCTAAGCTGAGCGGTCTTGATAGGATAGCTAGCCGGAGGCATTTGCTGCAGCCTGCAGCATTTAAGCATGTCGTCGTCGGCGAGGGAGAGCGCCGGCGAGAGCCTACGAAACTCCTGCAGCGACTTCGCCAGGAGCCTGGCTAGGCTGCCGGCCAGCATCATGGAAGGCTTCTCGAGGTCGATTGCTCGCCGTGCTCCGACGAGGAGGAGCCATGGAGACATCCAGCAGCCTCCCCTTCCTCCCCTTCCACTCGCCGTGCCGGAGGAGCTTGTCTTCTTCAGCACGTTCGAGCACCAGTACGGCAGCCACCACCCGTTCTTCTACGGCTGCCGTTTCACCGAGGTCCTGACGATCGCACAGAGGGAGTGCAACCTCGTCTTCGTGTACCTCCATGACCCGGACCATCCCTACGCCGACCCGTTCTGCCGGAGGACGCTGTGCTCCGACGTGGTGGTGCAGTTTCTCGACGCGAACTTCGTGTCATGGGGAGCAGTCACCGGCAGAGGACAAGGACCGGGCATGGTTGCATCTCTGCAACCTGGCAGCTTCCCGTTCTGCGCCGTCGTCGCTCCGGTCTCCAACGAAAGCATCACCGTCCTACAACAGGCACAAATTCCATCCCACTGAAGCAAATTGAAGGAGATCTCATTATCTCAATGGCATGATGATCCTTTTAGAAAAAAAATCAAGTTTTTTAGGCAAATTGACTGACGATCATGTCAGTAAACTACAGTTTTTCAGATTCTGATTAGGACATAGCACAAACTGTATCTTCCTTGCAGGTAGAAGGCCCGGTTTCACCTTCCGAGCTGGTGGAGATTTTACAGAGAACAATTGATGAGCAAGGCGCGGCTTTCAGACGCTCTTGGCCGGATGAGCAGCTCGCTGCAGCTGTGAGAGCCTCAAGGGCAGAGGAACAAGACAGGATGAGATCGGCTCTACGGCTGAGACAAGAGCAGGATGCAGCTTACCATGAGTCACTTCGGAAGGACCAGGTAGCCATTGTTATGTTCATGCCCTAGCAGTTCATGTCCGGTGATCTCATCGGCTCCATTGATGCAGGACAAAGAAAGATCCAGGAAGAGTCTTCAAGAGGGATTTGCAAAGCCAAAGGCAAGGGAACCTAGCAAGACATCTCAGAGCAGAACACCAGCTCACAATCAAACTGCAACTCCAAACAGAACTGAAGCAAATACCAAGGTATGGCAAATATGAGTTCATCTGCAAACTGTGCAAACTGCAAAAAGATTCCTTGTATCAAATGCCAAATGGGGATGTTCCTTGCCACATTGATCAGAGAGAAATCGTTTGCAGATAATGATAAGATTTCCCAATGGAGAGAGAAGGCAGCAGGCCTTCCATCACACAGATACCATCAGAGAAGTCTACAGGTATGTTGATTCGTTGGGCATACCAGGCATTGGAAATTATCAACTTGTGAGAAGCTATCCAAGAAAAACTTATGGCCGTCAGCAGCCGGAGATGAGTCTTGGAGATGCAGGTTTCCATCCGAGTGTGGCACTGTACATTGAGCAGCTTCAGTAAACATGCTGTAACCTTGAAACTGATTGTATATTTCATGCAACCAAATGATCTCAAAAATCAAACTACATCTACTGTAACTTTCCAAAAAAATTCAGAATAACAGTTCTATTCAACTATTGGACTCCTCTGACAAATATATTTTGATATTTCTGGCTCTGTCACTGAATATAGGTATGTGTGTACATGTTCTCTATTGGGTTTAATCACACATCGAGTATTGGTGGTGAAAGAGAACAAATTAAATAGAGTGGCAACCCTTATACATCATTAGTCTTTTGGGTTGAATAGATCTTAAAATTTAAGTTGTAGCTCTAATTAGACCCGCGGATGAGCAGACCCGACTCAACTTGGGTGAGCCGACCCGTGGTGTAGCGGGTCGGGCCTCAACAAGTGGTATCAAAGCTAGATAGAAAACTCACGAAGAATCTCTAGGTGACATCACAGGAACGTTCGGACTAAGTATGCAAGCTCTATGTGGGATTGTGAAGATTGTTGAATTTAGGCCCACATCGATGGTGAGGAGCGCAACTTAAATAGAGGAGTAACCCTCACCTATCAGACTAATCAGTTAGGTTGAGTAGATCTAAAATTTAAGTTATGATTCTAGTTGGGCTTATAGGTGAGCTGGCTCGATTCGATTTGGGTAAGCCGACCTATGGTGTAGCGGGTTGGGCTCCAACATTCTCTTCCATATAGCCGGGCTATAAATCCCACATGGGGAAAATTCCCATCACCGTTTAGGAGATATAGGGATACAAATTCTGACCATTCAAAAAGCCCACAAAAAATTAGAATAAATCAAATAATTTAAAAGTGTTGATGAAAATAACATATAATGTATAATCTTTCACAACAAACTAAGCCTGCAATGATAACAAATCATACAAGAATTATACAAGATGACAATGAAAATAAGTGGAGGGTTCTTGTCTCAATGTTTGTCTTTCTTCCTTAAAAATGCTAGTTTACACACACACTATCAGCATCTAAAAGCAATGATGCTGAGCATAACTGCTTGCCTCTGTATCAGATTCAGAAGAAAAGGAAGTTGTTAGCATTAAAAAACATTTTTTTATGTGGACTCTGACACAGTTTATCAACCTTTTATCCTATAACTAATATTTAAATAACTACAATCTAAACATAAATTGCCAAAAATTTTGCATAGATGCATTTTGAGGTTCACTATGCTTTCCAGGGACAACCTCATATTCTATTGGCCCAGGCAGGTACCTCTTCATTCCCATGTTGTCCTGTTTTCTGTAATGCTAATAACAACTTTATTCTAGTGTTTCATTGTGTTTCTCTATTGTCATGTTAAATTTTACCATTACAATGTTAATGGCATAACAGCAATCTCTGTTACTTTAAAGATACAAAATTTAGTGAAATGCTTAACACAACTATTCATTTCCTTTTGAGGTATTCTGGAATTTAGTGGATTATCTCAATATCAATGAGGTCAGATCCAATGGTATACACGCTATGTTAAAGACCTGAGAAGACAATAATATTCTATTAGAGCATATTAGTCATCATTGTTCTTGCATCCCTGTCACATTTACCAGGCAAATATTATGAACATCTGAGATGCTACTCTAAACTTGCACAAAACATGATCCATTGAACTCCAGTGCGCCGTCATCAGACACCAAACTGAAAATCCCCAACTGTTTCAGTGTCAGAACATGTGACAGAAAACGCCCTGCAATCATCAACTCAGGACCTTGCAGATTCCATGTTTCCGTTGCAAAACCGAAGCTGCCATGATCGCTCTCTGGGAATGGGATCATCCGTTGTGCAATCATCCATGATCGCTCTCAGGTTGCAATGCCATTTTGTGCCAAGCTGCCAATCATAAAACGAGTTTTGAAGCATTTTTTTTTGTATGGATGTGTAAGACTCGCTGTGTTCTGATCGATGTCAGGAGTGGTCAATTAATTTTGTCGAACTAAACTTCAGAAGTTGTGAACTCTGAAGCCTGACATGGCTGCAAGCGTTGTCCGCATGGAGCAGAGTACAATTTTCTCCAGGACTTGTAGGGTCTAGGAGGTCACCTCGTCACCGACCCTTCGAATACCACGACCTCGTCGCCGGCAGCTACGCCGTGCCACTCGAACGACCGTGCCTCGTCCATCACGCTCTGCCGGTGGATGAAGAAGTAGGCGCCGTCGCGCGGCAGCGGGAAGCCAGCCCCGGCGAGCGCCCGCTCCTCCAGCTCCCGCCGCAGCGCCGACACCGCGCGGCGCGCGCACACCGCGACCTCCGCGCGCCCGCGGCCGCACCGGGACACCACGTTCACCCGCAGCAGGGCCGCGCCGCCGTCGTCCCGCCTCTTGCTCCTGCTCTTCTCCTGCTGCCTGCCGGCGAGCTCGACGTGGATGACGGAGCCCTCCACGATGCCGTACCGCTCGGCGCCGGCGCCGGCGCCGGCGCCGACGTCCGCGAGCACGTCTCCGTTATGGAACAGGGACAGCGCGGCGGCGGGCCAGCCTTTGCAGCTCTGGAGCTTCTGCTTGATGTCATGGACCGTGTCGAAGAAGCCCACCTCCATCTTGAATGACTCCTCCCCCGAGCACACGAAGGTTACATCCATGGCCAACCAGCAAGCAACCCAGTGCCGTTGCTTGCTGCAAGTGCAGCAATGGCGGCACCAATCGTACCTATATATTTCACAGCGAGGGCATTGGCAGTATCGTCCTTTCCTCCTCACACGAAATGGCCATTGTCCTTGTAGCACAACGAAGGGAAGACGCATCGATGCACGAGCAGATTGTGATCTGTGATACTGACTACAGAAGAATATAATGGTGAAATGTCCTACAGGAAAAAGATCTTAAATTGCCCTGGAAATTGTCTGGAAAACTCAGCAGCAACACGGCAAAAGCAACAATTGCATTTCAAGGAGTTGCACAATGCTCAATATGCCACACTGCATTCATTCCATAATGATCAGCAGAAACAACAAATATTTCCACCAAATAGATGACAGTAGTTTCTACTGGTAACATATCCAAGTCACATTAGTCATAAAAGTTTTTCCTGAAAAAAAATCATCTGGAAAATCAGTAGTGGAAGATCAAGTTACATATGACCTCATAACACAGGCTATTCTTCTGATCGTTAACAGATATGTGTTTGTGATCAGGAAAGAGTACCAGTAAGCTTTGAAGGTTTTGCATCGTCTCAGATTTTACTCCTGTATCTAACTAGCTTTGCCAGTGTCTCCTGAGCAGCCAGTGTGTGGGCATGGTCATGTCCAAGCATGACAGTCCTGATGCTGATGCAGGTTCTGCAGAGTTCCTCGCCGCTGTCAAACAACCCGCCACGCATCAGCAGCTTTGCCCTTGTCTCGAGCAGCGTTGCCTTGAGGAGTGTCACCTCATGCCAGATGAATTCATCGGCACGGTTGTTTGCCTGCAGCTTCTTCTTCCAGCAAAGTGGCCCATGCCTCAAGTCCCGTTTCCGAGATGCCAGTGACTTCTCTGCATCCTCCAAGATGTTGGTGCACACCTTAAGCAGTTCCAGTGCCGAGCTGCACCTTGAGAAGGTCATGAACGCTTGGATTGCGAGAGGCAGCGCCATTTTCTTGATAAAGAGCACCATGTCTACCTCCTTGAGCTGAACAACGGGTGGCTCGGACTTGAAGCCAAACACAAGGAATGCACTAGTCCACATGTGGTCCGAGTACACCGACATGTTTCGAGACCTTATGACACCAGATACAGCTGCAGTTGCTGGTGCCAAATTACCACTGATCTTGCTAAACAGCTGTATGATTGGGTGAAATTGTATCCAGGTGCCTGGGTGCTGCGTTGTTTTCCGTGCCAAACCAAGTTTCACTAGTAAGAGGGCTGACTCCACCTCAGTCTTCCTTGCCTGTGGAGCTAGGAAGCACTGTGTGCCACATAATAATGTGGTCTTGAGGGATTCACCCCACAACTGAATGCTATTGGCATTTGTTGGTAGCTTGCTGGCCATGGCAGCTAGTAGGGTTGATGACATGGGAGCTGGAGCTAACCATGAACCAGCTGTGATCATTCTCAAGGCAAGGCTTCCTCCTTTCACCCGGTCCATCAAGGCAAAGCAGAAGACTAATACCTTAATCAGGAAAAAATTGTTCTGCCATAAGCTGCCGTCGTTGGCGCTGAGAACAAGCATGTTATCATTCAATGATATCCTGTCAACAGCATCAAACAACATAGAAGGAGCAATCATCAACTCGGACAAGAGAGAGCCAACAATCCACAGGCCAAAGCTCAGTCGGCCCAACCGCTCATCAAAGTCTCTGAGAATTTCAATTTCCTCAGAAGAGTAGTCCTCCTTAATCTTCCCCTTCATCAGGATCATAGCATCAGGGAAGGAGAGCTGTAGAAGCTGGACTGGTTCAAGGTTCATCACATGAGGTAGCTGTGTTGTCACAATGACATGGCTTGCCCCAGTGTTCCTAGGTATGAAGTCATGCATGTCCTTCCCCTCCCACCAATCCCTCTCACTGTCGAGGTTGTCAATGATAAGCAGGTAGGGAACATCCCTGAAAAGCTCTCGCCTCACCCTTTGAAATGCATCGTGTTCTTGCTCCTCGAAGCTCCTAATCCTGCCCCTCTCCTTCTCAGCCTCAGCACTAATATCCAATCCCAAATACATTGATAAATTCAGTATGTTCTGCCTCAAGTATCTGGCCTCACCTCCAATCCAGAACACCATCTTGTACCGCTGCGAGTACCGATATGCAAACTCTAATGCAAGCTCAGTCTTTCCAATGCCTGAAGTGCCATTGATGCAAATCACACCAGGATTTCCATGATCCTTGCTGTTGCACTTGAATCTTGATTTCTTGTGCTTTGATCTCTGCTTCTGAATGCTTCTCCCTTTCCCTGAGGACACCTCGATCACCTCCAACATAGGCTGCTTGCACTTGCGCAGATCCAAGCTGATGAACCTGCCATCAGATGTCCTCACAGTGTCACTTTCCTCATCAGCAAACCCATCTGACACACCACTGGACTCACCATTAGTCATGGCACCACTTGGGCACTCCAAAACTTCGACATCATCTGCCCACCCGAAGAACATGCCCTCAATTTCAGAAAGCTCCTTCTCCCTTCCAACGAAATGCTTGTTTCGTGGAAATGGCAGACCTTCAATTCCCTGGCACTCCTTTTCACCAATGTTCCTTCGACCAAGCTTCGATTGCAGCACGGTGGCTGTCCTTGATACACAACTTCTCCAATTGCTATCATCTGTCTCAAGCTTGAACTCATGACACCGCATTAACCCCTCAAATGCTTCAACTCCCTCCTTACCTTCCAATTTGTCATCAAACAGCCCGGCAATGTCCAGCATCTTGGTGTCGAACAAGATAGGCACTAGGTTCCTCTTCTGAGCAAAGAACCGGATCTCCTCCAGGCTGAACGGATTCAAGAAGCTAGCCATGGTGACAACCACGACGCCGATGGTCACGGAACAAATAATCCGGTCTGCAATCTCATGGCTCTGCGAGTCTGAGTACCTAGCCCGGTCGGCCATGAAAGAGGCAATGCCCCGTAGCTCGAGCTCTGACTTGAGCCACTTGCAGAACCTGCTGAGAGTGATGTCTGGGCCATGGAAACCAATGTAGACATCACAGCTCCGGAGCTTGGTGCTGGACGTCGGCGACGCCACGACGCCACGGGTGAACGAGACGCGCGGCACGGGGAAGGAGAACGACGTGCGCGCCAGCGCGCCGCAGCCGCCGGAACTCTTGGGCGGGTCGATGCCGCTAGAATCATAGCGCTCCGACGGCGGCGTGCGGGAGGCGCTCGGCGTGTCGGTGTCCTCCGAGTGAAACCCACCGGTAAGAGACGCAGGCGGCGGCAGCGGCGCAGCGGCGACGGCATCGGATGCCTTGGTTTCTCGATGCCACTGCCGCGGCGGCGGCGGCGGAGTCGGGTCGAGGACTCGAGGGGAGACGTAGGGGGACTGCAGCGCGGAGACGAACGCGGAAGACGGAGGCGACGGCGAGTTGAGGTAGGGCGAGATGGAGATGGCCGGCGAGACAGGGTTCGACCAGTCGGAAACGCTGCTGCAACCGCCATTGATCGTCTTGATAGTGAGAGACTTCGTGGCAATGAGGATATCTTTGGGCACATCAAGAAAGCATGGGACTTTTTCTTCTCCTTCCATGGCTACAATCTTCAGTTTTGTGTGACAAGAACATCCAAATGTACTCCTGCTCTTCCTGACACCATTACAGCAAATCGAATTCAAAAGATCAGAACTCTACACATGTGATTCATAAAACAGGGACCTTGAAGCACTTATCAATCTACATCTCATTAAACAAAACAAACAGAATCAAATTGGAGGAACATACCAGTGGCCAAATAGCAGCGGGTCCCAATAGCAGCCCAGTATTCAAGAATCCAATGACATTAGGGAGCCTGACGATATAACCTGCTGGTGCTCAAGGGATCAAAATTCAGAACCAAAAGGAAAGCTTGGATTTTGGACCCACTAAAATAGTCAACTTTTGTTTTTCAAGCTATACAATGATCAACATGTCAACTTGCCGAGAAGTTTACAGTTCGAACTTCGTCACTTCGATGTGTTCCGGGTAAATCTTGAGTCTTGGGAATTTGGTGTGAGAAAGAACAAATTTTGTGGCCACCCAGCCACATGACATCAAAAGCTGAAAAGCACAAGAGAAAGGAGCAGTTGCTAGAAGCCCACAACCGCAAAGACCAAGGCCATTGCTAAAAACCCAGAAGCAAAGTGAGCCAGTGACCAAGACCAGAGGCAGTAGCAGCACCAACGCTTGCAAAGATCGGAGCAAGTAGGGACCTGTATGTCAATTACTCGTGGAAGAAATTCAGAGAAACAGGTGCCCCCTTGTAGTTGCAGTGCTGTATCCTGCACTCGCAGTCTCGCACGGTAGTACTATGGTACTACCTCTGTTCTAAAAAAAAAGAGAGAACGCTGCAAAATACGCACGGTTAAAGTTTCAAAGACATAATTTTTTTAATATGTTAAAAATACTAGCATTTGATCTGTGAAAATAACAGTGGTAGATTTGTCATGAAAGATAATTTCTTCTAGTCATATATTCTTAATATTTTTTATAACTTTTATATTGCTGGGTGTGAGAGATGATCGAGATCTAAGATGTTGCATTTGCAGGTGAGCAATGCTGCTAGCAGGGAAGAACATGCAGTAAATATTCACGGCTCTGTCAGAGAGCAGCGGGGGCCTGCTGGTTACTGCTACTAGCAAGAACACGACCGGATCACCGGACGAAACCGCAGTTACAGCCCTGCACACGCATCAAATTCTGCCGCTACCCCCTGCCGGATTCAAGGCTAAACATGGCCGCGAGCGAGGACGGAGTCAGAGATCGGCAGAGCACCGCTCTCTCTGCCTCGTCGCAGGCATCGCACATGCACGGCTGCGGCGATGGGGTCAGGGCGGCAGGGTCCTTGATGAATCCTCCCACCCATCACCCTATCCTTTATCCATCCTCTCCCGCCGGTGAAGACGACGACTCTGACGCTGATCGATCGGTGCGTTGACTGCGCACCCATCCATCCTGACAACCCCACTCTGAAGAAGAAAAAAAAACTTGAGCTTTGCATCGCATCGCATCGCATGTGAGCCGTCCTATCTGATCAGTGATCTGCTGCTGCAGCTGAAGCGTCCACACCCACGTTGTCCATGGCAAGAGACAAAGCTCGTCGGACGCGTGAGTGCAATTATGCATCGCAGCGAACCTGAAGTCCTGACGAGTTCTGGAGCCAATGCAAATTGCAAAGCGGGTCGGAGAATGGTAGGATGGAAAAGCTCGCGTCAGTGAGCACCAAATCGGTTTCAGTGGGAAAGAATCTTCAATTCAGGGCGCCCAATCGCTCTGAAAATTCTGAATTTCTGACTCCTACCCCCCTTATCATGTGCCACATCGCTCTCTCTATCTGATCTGAATCTCTCTATGTTTTGTGTTGTGTCAGATTGGATTGGAAGGTAAATGTTAATCTGGACCTGTTCATAGCGCGTGACGGTTAGCATTTTATTTTGTTTGTCATCATCTGACACATGAATTTCAAAGTTGATTATCATATGTGATAGTGGATTTGACAACATTGTCAAAGGACGCCAGTCAAAAGCACGACAAAGATGAGCGGACAATCCCTTGAACTACGAAAGGTGGATGAACTTTTTTCATATTTGTGCGAGATAGATTTTTTTTATTTTAGAGACTGTTTAGAACTGGTCTGCTCCACTAAAATATGATCTACTTCATGAAATTTTTCTAGAATCAGATTTCAAGTGGAGTTAGAGTTCTACCGTGGGGTAGTTTTTTGTTTGACTTACAGATTAGATACAGACTCAATAATATTAGAATTAAGCATAAATATACTATTATGCCCTTAGCGTCACCGATAGTCTATTTCTATCATAGGTAGCACAAGGATAAAATAAAAAAATGAAACGACGTGTTTGTAATAGCACGGTGGGTAATTATTAGGGAACTCTACTACTCTTGAAAAATCATTTCGCGGAGTACCCCTTGAGGTTGCTCTACAAAAAACTGGAGCGGCACTCCAGATCTCGGTTTTTTTCTGATCTAAAAACATACAGCGGAACCTGTTTGGGTACAAGTTCATGGAACAGAGCTAGAAAATAGGGATGTTTTGAAAAAATTATAAAATTGGACACTGTAGACTATTGGTTTGGCGATGGAGATACCGTCAATAGTTGAAATGATAATAAAACATTTGTCATCAAATAAAAAGTCAATAGAGGTTACAATTTGACCATTGGTTTGTGTCAACCATTGATTTATTGTTAGGAACCTCTCCACCACTTTGTCACTATATCTACAGTCGAGATATTACGTGCCTCGTTAGTTTGGCAATATAGCACTCATGTCGCTAAACCAACGACTGTTATTCTAGCCTCTATCGACTATTAAAAAGATTAATTATTTCTGTGCCATTATAATTTTTACGGTTTGCCAATATGTCATTGGTGTGTTACTGACAGATGGGGACCACCACAATCACTGGCAGTGGCATATAGGCAATTTCTAAAAATTATAATGGCATGCGAGTAATTTTCCCCTATTAAAATGTAAGCAACATCCATATCGTCAAACCAATAGTCGATAGAGATCTAGTTTTATAGTTTTTTTAGAAAACACCCAAAATATAATTTCAAATAAAAATGTATTTTTTTAAAAAAAAAAAAGCAATTGTGATTACTTTTCTCTCTCTATTTGCAACTTCTAGGCTTCGTATTTGTGGGCTGACCCTGCCATCAAATGCCCAATATAGCACTATCGACATCTTTGGGCCTCGAAGATGTCAAATGAGGGCCTAGAGTGAGTATCCATCCAAAGTCCAAACCGTGGGATTTTCTTTTGAAATAAACATTTTTAAAAATAAATTTTAAAACTATTACACACTTTTAAAAAATTACGAATTTGACCTTCCGTCAGCATTTTAAGTATCGATCTAGGCTCCAGATCTCTATCGGCAGATGAAACGTAGATTTAGGGATCGAATGATGAAGTGTCGATCTAAGACCAATCGGCCTAGACTGGCACGTGAATTGCTGACAAAAGATTAGTTTTTGTAATTTTTTAAAAGTGTGTACCAGATTTAAAGTTTGTTTTAAAAATATATTATTTTAAAAAACTCCAAACTGTGGTTAGGGCTGAATAACGAGCCAGCTAGGCTCATTATAGCTCGTTATGTTAACGAGTTAGCTTGGCTCGACTCGTTAATGTAAGTAATGAGCAAAAAACCTAGCTCGGCTCGGTCCAGCTCGCAAGCCAACTCGCAAATAATCATATATCAAACATCAAAATATAAAATAAATATAATACATAAGGTTTCAAAAATTAAACATCCATAGTTTCATCACTATTTTTATGATTACATCAAATTCTATGTTTCATACTTTTACACGATAATTCTATAGGTCATAATAATAAATTTACAATGACAAGTTAGCTAGTAATAACTACACTCTAAGATAGTGTTTTGTTATTGATTTAGTGGGTTAACTTGATTATTTGTACTTAGCTCGTTAAGCTCGCAAGTCGGCTCAAACTCACTTGTTATACTAATGAGCTAAAACATCAGCTCAGTTCGTTAGAAAAACAGAATGAATCGAACTAATCACAAACAAAGCGAGCTACGAGTTTCTTGTCTAGCGCTAACCGTAGTACATAAAAATGTGAGAATAATTGATTGTGGGACACCAAAAGTTTGCAAGTATAGATAGTATGAACAACTTTAGAGAACAAAAATAGCATGAGAAAGACGTATACCAACTTCCGGTGGAATCAATACATCCGGATTCCGGTGACGTGCTATACATGCAAGGGCCTTTTTATTTTCGGATGACTCACACGTCATTGTGTACGTATTTCATACTTTTAAACGGTGTAAATGTTTTACCAACTATATATTTGAAAATTATGGTGCAGTTTGTTTTAAATTTTAGATCATTTTTTACATTAAATTCGACGGTTTGAGATTTATAATCTTCGTCCCAGAACCAAAATAATGGCCCTGAATCTAAACCGGCGCAATGTAAATTCTCAAAGAAACAACTTACTTAAAAGTAATAAATTACTGGTCAGAATAAAAAAATTACTGATAAAAAATAGTATTGTAAAGTGATAAGTAAAAAGATAACAAAGTGATATGAATGAATGATATTTCTCGAGTCGCAAATCGATGACAGTTAAAAATATAAAAATAAAGTTGTGTATGAAGCTAAAGGGATTATAAATGAAGTCTTTTTTATTTAGAAACGGATCATTCTCTCCTATCAATTCTCGAAAGACGTTTCGGTTTGTGAAAGGAATATGAGTTAGCTGGCACCAAATCTCCTCAGAACTTCATTGTTAAGCGTGTTGTACAAGAAGAGAATCTTTTTACGTAAAAAACTTTGTAGCTCTCTTGTGTAGACGAGATGTTTTGTACCGACGTGTCGTGCCACGCAGTGAGTGACAGTGAGCACCGAAAGCTACAGCCTTTACGAATGCTGTCATGCTTTTGGTACAAGAAGTGTGTGGAGAGGAACCGGTGAGCACGGCAGCATCGATAAATACCATCATATCGCCGGCGGCGAACGGAGGAATCGCGTCGGAGTCGTCGCGCGGCTAGAGCGAAACGAGCACACACCTCTGTGTAACCAGGTGGTGACCGATCGATCGAAGCCGCGTGTGCGATGGCCTCCGCAGGCGGCGGAAACAACGGCGGCGACGTGCTGCCGGACATCCACCGCGCCGGCGACAGCAAGACGCTGCTCAAATCCAACGCCCTGTATCAGGTAACACGTACTGCGGTGTGCTGTACTGAATTTGTCGTGTGTTGATGTAAAAAAAGAAGTGTTTCTTCTCCGATGCGACCGGTGCGCGCATGCAGTACATCCTGGACACGACTGTGCTGCCGCAGGAGCCGCCGTGCCTGCGCGAGCTGCGCCACCTCACTGACAAGCACGAACTGTACGTACGCACTGATCTCTTGCTAATAATCGAGATCTGATCTGGCAGCTGACAGTTTGATGTTGCGTCCGGTATAATGTAATGCTGAATCGATCATGGTTTATTAGGGCACTGATGGCGTCGCCGGCCGACGAGATGCAGCTGCTGGGGATGCTCGTGAAGATGATCGGCGCCAAGAACGCCATCGAGGTCGGCGTGTTCACCGGCCACTCGCTCCTCGCCACCGCCCTCGCCCTCCCGGACGACGGCAAGGTCGTCGCGATCGACCGCGACCGCCGCTGCTACGACGGCGTCGGCCGGGCGGCCGTCGCGAAGGCTGGGGTGGCGCACAAGGTCGACTTCCGGGAGGGCGTGGCGCTCGACGTGCTCGACCAGCTCCTCGCCGCCGACGGGAGCGAGGGCAAGTTCGACTTCGCGTTCGTGGACGCCGACAAGGCGAACTATGTGAACTACCACGAGCGGCTGCTGCGTCTGGTGCGCGTCGGCGGGCTCGTCGTGTACGACAACACGCTGTGGGGCGGCGCGGTGGCGATGCCGCCGGGAGCGCCCATGTCGGCCATGGACAGGAGCGTGTCTGCCGCCATCAAGGTTCTCAACGCCTTCGTCGCCGCCGACCCGCGCGTCGAGGCCTGCCAGCTCCCCGTCGCGGACGGCGTCACCATCTGCCGCCGCACCGTGTGACGCCATGCACTATGTGCCTACTTAGAGCATCTCCACCAGCTTATCCACCGTAATAGCTATTTTGATTGTATTTAGGTGTTCTGTAAAATAATATAGCTATTGAAAATCTTCTTGTTTCCAACAGATTAGTTAAATCGTGATAGCCATATTTGAAACTCGCCATGTCAGCTTTCCCTCTGTATTCGTTGCCGATTTGTTTTCTTGCGTACATAGTCCTGCGATCGGGTTATTTTTTTGCCGAGGGCATCGGCGACGACGTGGGGCTCGCCATGAGGCTTCCTGAGCGGTGCGGCAACGAACGCAGGCGACGACGTGGGGCTCGCCGCGAGGCTTCCCGAGCAGTGCGGCAACGATCGCACGAGCACCGCTCACGGCGAACCTCTGCCGCTCAGGTGCAGAGTCGTTTGTTTTCATCGTCTGAACTCAGGAATATAGAAGCGCATGCTTTCGTGATTAATTGATTCTTGGTTGCCTTGGTCCTGATTCTTTGCAGTATGGATTTAGGAGACAAATTCAACAATTATGTTGTCAATGAGTTGATTGATTCATCATCTTCGGATGATGATGATAATTTCTATTTTGACGCCGCAATCATAGCAGTAGAGTTGTCGCAGCATGAAGCAATTCATCGAGGGTCTATCGTTGGACACCGTACTGTGGATCGTGAAAGGCTTTCATGGCACTACTTGCTTTATCGCGATTATTTTGCAGAGAACCCAATATTTGGTCCTGATTTGTTTAGGCGGAGGTTAGTATGTGGCCTTAAAATTTCATTGTTATTATCTTGTACGAATGTGTTCCGTTGTGGCTAAATAATTGTGTTTATGACACAAGTTTCGAATGAGGCGTCATCTATTTCTACGCATTATGAATGCTGTAGAGGAGCATGATGACTACTTCATTCAGAAAAGGAATGCAGCTGGTGTGCTTGGACTATCATGCTTACAGAAGGTGGCGGCAGCATTTAAGATGATAGCTTATGGAGTACCAGCAGATGCTACGGATGATTATGTGCGTGTGGGTGAGAGTACTGCACTGAAATGTCTAAGAAGGTTTGTCATTGCTGTTGTCGAAGTATTTGGACCACAATACCTGAGACTGCCTAACGAGCAGGATACCGCAAAGTTACTAGCAATTGGTGCAAGGAGAGGATTTCCGGGTATGCTTGGTTCCATCGATTGCATGCATTGGGGTTGGAAGAACTGTCCTACTGCATGGCACGGAATGTACCGGGGTCATAAAAAGGAGCCTACAATTATATTGGAAGCAGTTGCTTCTAAAGATTTATGGATTTGGCATGCATTCTTCGGGATGCCAGGCTCTCACAATGACATCAATGTGCTTCAAAGGTCCCCGATATTTGCAAGGCTTGCTGAAGGTCAAGGTCCACAAGTCTCTTATAAAATTAATGGCAATGATTATTCAATGGGTTATTATCTTGCTGATGGCATATATCCATCATGGGCCACATTCGTGAAGACTATACCTGAGCCACGAGGTAACAAGAAAAAATATTTTGCCAAGGCACAAGAAGCATGTAGAAAGGATGTTGAATGTGCATTCGGTGTATTACTGTCGCGCCCCGATTTAATAAATCAGGACCTTTATTGAAATTCCAAAGAAAATCAATAAACCAAGACGTTCATAAAGCGACCACGTACATTACGGGCAATCATTCACGGTTCGTAGACCGCATTAATACAAAAGTGAATGAAAGTGAAGAGAAACTAATAAAATCAAGGGTCCTAGATGAACGCCTCCTTCCAGTCTCGCCTTGACTGGGTCGCTACTCCAGACCTTCATCCTCCTCGTAGTAGACGGGCTCTGATGTTGTGAGTCAACGGGGTGAGTACAGATGTACTCAGCAAGCCACCGAATGCAATTATAATGCAAGGTAAATAACAAGGGAGAAAGTGGCTAGTTTTGCGGAAGCAGCATAATTGTAAAGCATTAAGTGTGATCAATTTATTAGTACTGAAAAGTAAACATGTGTATGCATCATCATCTTCTAACTCGAGGGGTACAGTCACCCCACCTCGCTCAACAGTCCTTACGTGCCATGAATAATCCGAACATTCACACAATTGTAAACTAACTGCGAGTAGTCACACAACCCGCCCTTGACCGTGGGCTCGGCTTTTCGAAAAGATTAATTACTCTGATCAGAGATGTACCACTGTACCCACAAGGCACGCACTCATCACCTACACCGAAGTGTAACGAGATGACCCATCACACGGGAACTCGTGCCAAAACCTTCCATATGGTTCCCTCCGACTCCACAACACCCTCTTATGGGTTTCGTATCGTGTCTCGACTTGTCGAGTGCTCACCATACCCCCCCTTGAGCCTTCTTTGGTACAAGTCGCCCGCAGGCTAGCCCCTTGTACCCCTCCACTATGGTGCATAGAGCCGAAGAGTTCCACACTTCCAGTTAGGACTTACCCATTAGACTTGTGGTTGGTACGGAAGTGCTTTGCAACAGATCCCGCAGACCGGTCCTTATAGTGCCCCGGGTGCGACAAACCAGTGCCCGAGCTTGCACCCGGAACCCACCATACTTATAACCTAGCCAACTCCAACAGAGTCCAGAGACGAGAATAACAGGGAAATACATATACAGAATCCAGCTATCTACGACTCGTTCTTTTTATCCTATAGCAGTTGTGCCGGTACATTGGGCACTAGCTAATATTTTAATAGTAGAGTGACAAGGAGTTAAGGCTCAATAAGCATGGCTTGGGTTTGCACACAAGGACGGGGATCTAATAAATATAAGTGTAAGGCTTGATTATTGGACTAATGCAATATTATCCTATGGGTTATAGCGATAATTTATTAAAACATGGGCTCAATATGATCAACTGTTTCCACAGAGATGGTCGATGACTTGCCTTGCTCAGCAAATGGGGATGGAGAAACCTCGGGGTAGAACTCCTGCTCCTCGACGAACTCGTAGTCTTCGTGATACGGAAAATAAACAATACATTCAATAAACAGATAAAATTCACCAAATATTAAACATACACATTTGTAGGTTTTATTATGTGAAGTAGTATTTTAATATTCTGAGTTTTATATAAAACAGTAAAGTCTAATATTTTAGGATTTTTCCCAATTTATTTTCTGTATTATTCATTTTAATCATAAGGGATTTTTATTCATTTATTTATTAATAATATGTTGGGAAACAGAAACATACTGTTTTTATGGCATTAATGTGTGGAGAATAATATTCTGGTTCTAACAGAATTTGAATGGTGAAATTTGGAGTTAAAATGAGCAAGTTATGAATTTTTGTAGTTTAAACTATTTTCTGAATTATTTTTAAACTGAAAATCGTCTCGGGTCCACGGTGAACTGGGTTCACCGTGAACCGTTGACCGCGCGCGTGGACCAGGCCGAGCAGGACCGTTGGATCCAGATCCAACGGGCGACCGCAGGGCGGGGCGCTTAAGTGAGATTGGAGGGCTCAGATTGCCTGATACCGGTCAACATCGGTCAAAGCAATCCGGGCCCTCGATCTCGGGTTCTAATCGTGGCCGTGCGCTGCGGATCGTGCGGCCGAGGTCCTGTCCGGCACGGCATGCGGCGAAGGGGTAAGTACCCCTTCGTCTCTGGCTCCGGCGGAGCGACGGCGACGAATTCCGGCGACGGCGAGGGGTAATCGACCAAGCTAGGGGTTAAAATGGGACTGACGAGGCCAGGGGAATTCGGTCGTACCGGTGGTGGCGGTGACGGTGAGCTGACGGTGACCGGCGTCGAAGAGGGGCGGTGGAGTTCCTCGGGTTCACCGGCGGCGAGGCGATCCGCTGGTCCTCTCGACCAACGGAGGTGTGACCGAGGACGGGCGCGTCTCTGCGGTCACGTAGGTGGCGACGGTGAGGGCGGCGGTGGCCCGGAGCGCCGGGGAGGGCTTGCCGGAGTTGAGGCAGGGCAAATAGCCGAAAACCGAAGTGGCGGCTCGGGAAGGCGTGGCTAGGCTTAATTGGGGGTGGCCTGAGCTGCGGTGAAGGCCAGGGTTTAAATAGTACTGCCGGTGGTGCTGGTTTGGAAGGGGAATGGAGGAATCCGGGGAGGGGATCCATATTTCCTCCGGCGAGGTTTCCATCCGCACGGATCACCTTCCATTTGGGCGAAAACGCGTGGGGAATCACAGGAAAGGGATCGCCGGCCGATGGTAGGCTTCGGCTAGGGCCAGATTTGGCTCACGGCAGCTGGCGGAGGTGATTTCGGGTAGGGGCGGCGCCGGCTAGAAATGGAAGGGGAGAGATCCCCTTCCAAGGAAGAAGAAGGGCCTGACAGGTGGGGGCCACCTGTCAGTGGGCGGGCGTGGGTGAGAGTGAGCCGACACGCGGGCCATGCTTGTCAGCGGGAGAGGGGGCGCACTGCAGAGACTGACGGGTGGGCCGGCTTGGCGCGAGTGGCGGGAGAGAGAGGGAGAACGCGTGCCGACAGGTGGGTCCCGCCTGTCGGTGGGTGCGGCCGGAATGGGCTGGGCCGAAAGGCCTTCAGAGGGGAAAATGGGGTTGCGGCCCAATAAGTATTAAAATGTATTTTTCAATTAAAATAATTCCAGAAATTCAAATATTTGCTTAAGGCTTGAAGCACTGTTGCTAAAATTTTGTAAAAATTCTCAAAAATATTTCTTGGTCTCTAGTTTATCCCATAAAATTTTCAAGTCCAGATTTTTAGTATTTCTCCCTGCTTGGCTTTATTTGGGTTCTTTTGTGAATTTCCCTTTTATAATTAATCAAAAATGATTTAAACAATACTTTTCTTTTTATTTTATTCCTTTTAATTTCTGGGGTGTTACAATCCTATCCCCCTTACAGAGAATCTCGTCCTCGAGATTCGGATCAATCCTCGAATAGCTCAGGATGTTGCGCCTTGAGTTCATCTTCTTTCTCCCAAGTAGCTTCTTCTATCGGATGATTGCTCCACTGCACTTTGCAGAAGCGGATGACTCGACTCCTGGTGGTTCTTTCTTTGACTTCTAATATCTTGACCGGCTTTTCTACATAGGTCAGATCCTCTTGGACATCCAACTGCTGAAGATCCACTTGCTCCGTGGGGATGCGGAGACATTTCTTGAGTTGCGACACATGAAACACATCATGCACTCCAGCCAAAGAGGGCGGTAATTCCAACTGATAAGCCACTTTGCCTTGGCGTCGGACAACGGGAAATGGTCCAACATATCGAGGGGCCAACTTTCCTCTCATGTTAAACCGTTGAGGTCCACGGAGAGGTGTAACCCGAAGATAGACATGATCTCCTTCTTCAAAGGCTAGGTCGCGACGGCGATTGTCGGCGTAACTCTTCTGTCGCGATTGGGCTGTCTTGAGTCGGTCTCTGATGATCCGTACCTTCTCTTCAGCTTCACGAAGAATGTCGGTTCCGAATACTTGGGATTCACCTGTTTGGTCCCAAAGTAGTGGCGTTCTGCATTTACGTCCATATAGGGCCTCAAAAGGAGACATCTGAAGACTGGCTTGATAGCTGTTGTTGTATGAAAATTCTGCATATGGCAAGCTCTTGTCCCAAGTGGCTCCAAAATCCAAAACACATGCTCGAAGCATATCCTCTAGTATCTGATTTACCCTTTCTGTTTGTCCATCTGTCTGAGGATGGTAGGCGGTACTGAAATTCAATCTCGTGCCCATCTCCTCTTGGAGGTTCTTCCAAAAACGAGAGGTAAACCGACTTCCTCGGTCAGACACTATCTTCTTGGGCACTCCATGAAGACATACTATCCGGGCCATATATAGCTCTGCTAGCTTAGGGCCACTAAAGGTCGTCTTGACGGCTATGAAATGAGCTACTTTTGTAAGCCGATCAATGATCACCCATATAGAATCATACCCCAGTTGGGTCTTTGGTAATCCGGTGATGAAGTCCATCCCGATCTCTTCCCACTTCCATTCCGGCACTTTAAGTGGCTGCAACAATCCTGCAGGTCTCTGATGTTCAGCTTTTACTCTTCTGCAGGTGTCACATTCGACGACGAACTGGGCAATCTCTCTTTTCATGCTAACCCACCAATATCGTTCCTTCAGATCTTGGTACATCTTGGTACTGCCGGGATGAATGGAGTACAACGTCTCATGGGCTTCCCTTAGGATAAGAGTCTTTATTTCAGGTTTATCCGGCACACATATCCGAGTTCCAAACCATATGGTGCCATTCTCGTCTTCTGAAAACCCGGGGGCTTTTCCTTGTCTCATGTTCTTCCTAATGGCAGCTATATCCGGGTCCTCTAACTGAGCTTCACGGATCTGCTCAAACAAGACAGGTTGGGTCTCCAAGGTGGCTAGATATGCTCTGGTGGTCAATCCAAGATTTAATTTTTCCATCTCCCTACATAACGAGGGTGCGTGTTCTTGAATCATCATGGCTGTGCAATATCCCTTGCGACTCAAGGCATCAGCTACCACATTTGCTTTTCCGGGGTGGTAGTGTATACCTAGGTCGTAGTCCTTAATCAATTCCAGCCATCGTCTTTGCCTCAAGTTCAGATCTGGCTGTGTGAAGATATACTTCAAGCTCTTGTGATCCGTAAAGATCTCACAGCGATTCCCAACCAAATAGTGCCTCCAAATCTTGAGAGCGTGCACTACGGCGGCTAATTCCAGATCATGGGTCGGATAATTTAACTCATGAGGTCTCAACTGACGGGAGGCATAAGAGATAACTTTCCCATCTTGCATAAGAACACATCCCAATCCTTGGCGAGATGTGTCGCAATAGACATGGAAGTCTTTGCGGATATCTGGTAGGGTCAGTATAGGTGCGGATACCAAACGAGTCTTGAGGGTGCGGAAACTTTTCTCGCATTCAGGAGTCCATTCGAACTTCTCTCCTTTCTGCAACAACTTGGTCATTGGCTTAGCTATCTTAGAAAAATTCTCGATGAATCTTCGGTAATATCCGGCCAATCCCAGGAAACTTCGTATCTCAGATACGTTCGTGGGTGGCAACCAATCTGTAACTGCTTCTACGGTGGCAGGGTCTACTACGATTCCTTGCGCAGAGATGATGTGTCCGAGGAACTTTACTTCTGCCGTCCAAAACTTGCATTTGCTGTACTTGGCATACAATTGATGTTCCCTTAACTTTCCTAAGGTTAAACGGAGGTGAGTCTCGTGCTCCTTCTGGTCCTTGGAATAAATGAGGATGTCGTCGATGAAAACCACTATAAACTTGTCCAAATATTCCATGAACACTTTATTCATCATATTCATGAAGAAGGCAGGGGCGTTGGTCAATCCAAAGGACATAACCGTGCACTCATATAATCCATAACGGGTAGTGAAGGCCGTCTTGGGTATATCTTCTTCTCGGATCCTTAACTGATGGTAACCAGACCGCAGGTCGATCTTCGAGAATACCGTAGCTCCTTTGAGTTGGTCGAAGAGGTCATCGATCCGAGGCAACGGATACTTATTCTTGATTGTTACCTCATTCAGGGCGCGGTAATCTACACACATACGCTTTGCCTTGTCTTCTTTCTTCTCGACAAAGATGACAGGGGCACCCCACGGTGATGTGCTTGGTCTGATATAACCTTTCTTCTCAAGATCCTCCAATTGCTGCTTCATCTCTGCTAATTCGTTGGCGGCCATCCGGTATGGTCGCTTGTAGATAGGGGTGGTTCCTGGCACCAAGTCAATCCTGAACTCGATGTCCCTCTTGGGTGGCATCCCTGGTAGATCCTCTGGGAATACGTCCGGGTATTCACTGACTACTGGTATCTCTTCCAAAGTAATCTGATGTAGTCTTGGTCTTCTGATCTTCAATCTTGGCATCTGAAATGTGATGGCAATACCTTCTTCGCTGGTCAGAGTCACTTTTCTTTGGGCACATTCTATCACTCCTTGGTTTTTATTTAACCAATCCATTCCTAGAATGAGATCCAGGCCTTGGCATTCTATCAGGATGGGGTCGGCCCAAAATACGGTGTCGTGGATATCTATCCATACCTTTGGGCTATATGTTAGGGCTAGAGTTTGTTTTCCCGGGGTGACTATTTGTACGGCTCTGGGTAGTTCTTCGGTGCTTAGGTTGTTCTTTTCCACAAATTCAGTTGAGATGAAGGAGTGCGTAGCTCCGGTGTCAAACAAAACTATTGCAATTGCTGAATTTACTATGAACTTACCCATCACGATCTCGGGCGCAGCCTGGGCTTCCTCGGCGGTGACATGGTTGACGCGAGCACGGATGGTGGGGTTCGTCGTGACTCCCTGCGTGCGCTTGGGGTGGGGGCACTGATAGGCGAAATGCCCCTCTTGGCGGTAGTTAAAACATACCACGGGCTTGCCGTGCTTGTCGCGCAGAATCTCTGCCTTCTTTGCCGGGGCGGGTGGTGCAGCTGGCGCGGCAGGAGCGGGGCAAGGCTGTCCGGCTCCGGTGTTGGCGGCAGGTGGTGCCGGACGATGCACTGGGCGGGGGTGGTATTGTGGCGTCGGAGGAGGAGGGGTGAAACGAGGCCTCTGCGCCATGCCTTGGTTCTGCCTGAAAGCAATCATTCTTTTCCTCTTCAGGTCGACCTTATTTTGCTGAGTCTCCTGAATAATAGCCTTATTAACCAACTTTTGGAAGTTGGCATAATCTCCGGAAACGAGTTGAAGGGACAACTCATCCTTAAGACCTCGAAGGAACTTAGACTGCCTGGCCGCGTCAGTACGGACTTCTTCAGGCGCGTAACGAGCCAGCCGGTTGAACTCGTGTAAATACTCTGTGACGGACCTGCTCCCCTGCTGCAGGTCCCTGAACTCCTGCTGCTTCTGTGCGATGATGCCTTCTGGGATATGAGCGGCACGGAAAGCTTCAGAAAATTCTGCCCAAGTGTGAACATGTCCTTCGGGCAGAGTCTCTCGCAGGTTGTCCCACCATTCTGCGGCGGGACCATGGAGTTGATGGGTGGCGAAGGCCACCCTTTCCTGCTCAGTGCAGGTCAGCAGATCGAGCTTCTTCTCAATGGTCCTTAACCAATCCCCAGCCTCCATGGGGTTGGTGGTGCTTGAGAAGGTTGGTGGGCGAACTCGGAGGAACTCCGAGAGCTGGGACGCGGGAGCGGGAGCTGGGGCGGCGTGATGATGCAGCTCGGGCTGTTGGTGATGGCGGAAAAACTGAGCCTGCTGCTCTTGCATCTGCTGCTGCTGTTGTTGCATCTGGTTTAATAGGGCAGCAACCAACTGGTTCTGAGTAGCCATCATCTCAGCCAGTGTGGGGTGGTTGGCGACTGGGGCTTGCCTTTGCCCGGTCGCTCCCCACTGTGGCAAGTTGCCGTTCTCTCCTCCGTTCTGGGGAGCGTCGGAGCCTTGGTTGTTCGACATCCTGAGGTTTCCAAAATTTAGACAACATTCTTTTAGTGGATACTTTTATTAAATTTTATTCCAAAAATGCCGTTCTTGCGGTTACATTTATTTATTACTTCATTCATGCCTTATGTTTTGACATGAATGCTAATACAATCAAGCAAAATGAAAAACACTCAACCGAAAAACTACGTCTACGGTAGCTCGGGGGACGGCTCGATCTCGGGCTCGTGGGAGATGGTCGGGGTCGAGGAGCTGGACGGTCCGGCGGGTGGTGCGCTGCGGGAGATCCTCTTGGGCCTCACAGTGGGGATCCGAAGGGGTTTCTTCCTGCGAGGCGGAAGAGGCGCGATCTCCTCTATGTCCTTCTTCAACTCCTCTATCTGGTAGCGGAGATGGGGGTTGGTGGCGACACGCTGACGAAGGAGCTCATTTTGACGCCGCAACTCCTCTGCCTCGGCAGCCAAGCGGTGTCCCTGCTGGATGCGGCGGCGAAGCTCTCCGTTCTCGCGGTTCAGATCCTCCGAAGAGTGTCGGTAGAAGCTGATGGTGTCGCGCTGTCCATTGGTGTCCTGCAGCACCTCGTAGTGGAGATCATTGTCACGCCCCGATTTATCAAATCGAGACATTATTGAATTTCATAAGAAAAACAATAATCCAAGAGGTCCATCATGCGACATACGTACATCATACAGTATTCATGGCACGCAGACCATAATTATTACATCATTGTCTTTAGTAAAAGCAGCAAATAAAATATTTTGGAAAACGGCATGACGAACTCCTTCTTCAGGATCTTTCTTCTCGACTGGGTCGCTACTCCAGACCGTCTTCATAGTAGGTATCCTCTGTGGGGTCCAACGGGTATGAGTACAAAAAGTACTCAACAAGCCACCGCAAATGCAAATAATAATGCAAGGTAATAAACAAGGAAGGGTAATGGCTCAAAGTGCGGAAAAGTACATTTACAGTTATTGCATTTAATGTAATCACATTTTAATTATGCGGAAAAGTAGACATGAACATCAACAACATCCACTAACTCGAGGAGTACGTTTTACCTCCTCGCACAACAGTCCTTACATGACAATTCAACATGCACATACATTTTCAAAGTAGACTAACTGTGGGATGTTACGCAACCCGCCCTTGACCGTGGGCTCGGCTTTTCGAAAAGATTTATGACTCTGATCAGAGATGTACTACTGTACCCACAAGGCACGCACTCATCCCAACGAGATGACCCATTTCACGGGAACTCGTGCCAAAACCTCAATATGAGATGTTCCAAGCGATAACCACCCGCTCTAGGTTTCGCCGGCGCGCCGGGCCGTATCCCGGCTAACGTCGCACCCCCTTTTGCGCCACATTGGTACAAGTCACCCGCAGGTGCAACTTGACCCATCTCCAAGTGGTGGCCTCGGTTTGGAACAACCCATACCTTAGTTAGGACTTACCCACTAGACTTGTGGTTAGTACGGAAGTGTATTGCAACGGATCCCTCAGACCGGTCCTTATAGTGCCCCGGGTGCTACCGACCAATGCCCTAGCTTGCACCCGGAACCCACCATGCATTCACTCACAACCATAACTCCAACACCGACAGAATTCCATAGATAAGAAACCATGGGGATCATATAGTAGAACCAAGTACTACAACTCATTTTTATCCTATAGCGATCGTGTCGATACATTGGACACTAGCTAATAACATATATCATATGGTGACAAGGAGTTTAGGCTAGAGAGCATGGCTTGGGTTGCACATCAAGGTCGGGGGATCCTAAATAAATATATTGTAAGGGTTCATTTGACTAATGCATATATAACCTATGTGTTTTAACGATAGTTTAATCAAACATGGGTTCAATATGCTCAAAAGATTGGTTTGGTGACTTGCCTTGTTCAGCGAATGGGGAGGGAGGAACTTCCGGGAAGTATTCCGGCTCCTCGACGGCGTCGTAGTCTTTTTAATATAAAGTCAAATAAAAAGAGTACCACATTCAATCAAACCATATAACATTACATTGCAAGCATATAAGTTAAGGTTGGTTGGATTAAAAATAAAATAAATTCAGATATTAAAGTTCTGAAATTTATTCCTCCATTACTTTAAAGTGAATCTAAATAAATCATTGTTTTTCATAAAAGAGTATTTAAGTGGGCATAACCCTACATTGGGTTTTCTAACCAATTTAGTTCAATTGATTTATAGGAAACCTAGTGGTTTTAGTGTTTTAACAGTAAAGGACAATTATACAATTTTTCTGGGATTTAAATATTGAAATTCACATTTAAATCCTAAGGGCATTTGAATACTTATTTAAATAAACATGAAAATGTCCAAATAAACCTACTGTTTTCATTGCATAAATATGTAGAGAATAATTTTATGAATTTTCTAAAATTGAAATGGCAATTTTTAGAGTCCAAATGCATTAGATATGAATTTTACCAGTTTAAAAGCATTTCTGGAATTTTATTTTCAAATTTTAAACCTCTCGGGTCCACGGTGAGCCAGGCCCACGGTGAACCCGCGCACTGTGCGCGTGCGCCGGGTCGGTCTGGACCGTTGGATCCAGATCCAACGCGCGAGAGCGAGGCGGGAGGGTTAAGTGATAACGGACGGCCAGGATTAAAACGTGCGAAGGGATACCACGTGGACGCACGAGATCGCCCGGCGGGTTTAAATGAAAACCAACGCGCGAGATTAAAACGTACCGCTTTGACCAGATCCGACGGTGCGGATTAGATCGCGTACGTGGACTCACGCGCGTCGTCCGATCGCGATCGTGCGGCCAGGATTTAATCCGGCACGACACGGGCTAAGGGGGTTATACCCACCTTCGTCTCCGGCGACGGTGGGGTTCGGGTGCGGCGGCGACGGCGCCTACGAGGGGGCTAGGCCCTAGCTCTATGCGAAAACGGAAAGAGGAGACCAAGGCGGTCACGAAGGTACCTTAGTTGGCGAAGGAGGACGGCTGACGGTGGCCGGCGGCGAGGGTAGACGCGAAGGGCTTCTCGGTTACTCGACGGCGGTGGGGATCCAGCGGTCTCCTTGGCCAGCGAAGGGGTGGCCGAGGTGGGGGTGGTCCTTGCGGTTGCAGAGGTGCGGTCGACGAGGACGGAGGAGTACTCCGGCGACGGCGGTCGACGGCTGGAGAACAGGAGGCGGTGTGGCGCTAAAAGCCGGGCGGTGGGCGCTCTGTGTGTTCTCGCAAGGTGTAGGCGTGGGGGTGAAATGCGGGTGACCGGGGGGTTTAAATAGGGTCACCGGCGGGGGCAGGGGGGGCGTAATCGACGGTGGCCGGGGATAAATGTGCCATGACGCCGGCGAGCTCGGGTTGACGCGGTTCAACGCACCTGGACGTGAATCGGGCGGGATTAATAGGGGGAAACGGCCGGCGCGGTGAGGGGAATTCAATGCACGCGTCGGATTAAAGGGAGGGGGCCGGCGAGGGCGGATCCTAGGCGGAGTTAGGGTTTCGGCCGGCGAGGGGGGGGATCCGGGGCGGATCTCGCGGGGACGAAGGTCCTGACAAGCGGGGGCCACGGGCCAGTGAGCGCGGGCGAGCGGGGTGGCAACTGACGGGTGGGGCCGGGTTGTCGGGTTCGCGCGCGAGGGGAGGGATTCGGCGCCGACAGGTGGGACCGGGTTGTCAGTCTAAGGCGAACGCGGTAACGGGCTGGGCCGGCCGGGAGAGAGAGAAGGGAGGGAGGAGAGCCCAATACTGTTCCAATCCTTTTCTGAATAAAAACAATTCCAGAAAATAGATTAAAATATTAAGGCTACTTCCAAGGCTGGTAAAAATTTATAAAAATTCCCAAAATTATATTCTGGTCTTAGGATCATATACAAAAAGTTTCACCTCCTAATTTGGTCATCTACTCTATGTTGTAGTTCAAAAGGGTATAAAAGGGATTTAAAAGTATTTTCAGAAATAATAATTCCAAGAAATTGAATTTAATAATATATTTATTGTTTTGAAAAATTTGGGGTGTTACAAACCTATCCCCCTTACAAGAATCTCGTCCTCGAGATTGGAACGTTACTCGAATAGTTCGGGGTATTGGGCTTTCAGCTCGTCTTCTTTTTCCCAAGTGGCTTCTTCTGCGGGATGGTTGTTCCATTGGACTTTGCAGAAGCGGACGACGCGACTTCTGGTTACTCTTTCCTTGGTTTCTAAGATCTTGACGGGTCTCTCTATGTAGGTCAAGTCTTCTTGGACGTTGAGTTGCTGAAGGTCGGCTTGCTCGGTGGGCACACGGAGACACTTCTTCAGCTGCGAGACATGGAACACATCATGAACGCCTGCCAAGGATGGAGGCAGTTCAAGTTGATATGCCACTTCTCCTTGTCGACGGAGGATCTGGAAAGGTCCGACGTAGCGGGGTGCTAGTTTGCCTTTCATGTTGAACCTTTGAGTGCCACGGAGGGGAGTGACTCGGAGGTAGACATAATCGCCCTCCTCAAAGGCTAGATCTCTTCGACGGTTATCGGCGTAGCTCTTTTGTCTGGATTGGGCTGCCTTCAGCCGGTCTCTTATGATCTTAACTTTCTCTTCGGCTTCTCTCAATAAATCTGTCCCAAACAGTTGTGACTCTCCGGTTTGATCCCAGAGCAACGGTGTTCTGCACTTACGCCCATAGAGTGCTTCGAACGGGGACATTTGCAGGCTGGCTTGATAGCTGTTGTTGTAGGAGAACTCTGCATAAGGTAAGTTCTTGTCCCACATTCCGCCAAAGTCTAGAACACAAGCTCTAAGCATATCCTCCAATATCTGGTTGACCCTTTCGGTCTGACCGTCGGTCTGTGGATGATAGGCGGTGCTAAAGTTCAGCCGGGTGCCGAGTTCCTCTTGAAGGTTCTTCCAAAACTTGGAGGTAAACTGACTCCCGCGGTCAGATACAATCTTCTTGGGAACTCCGTGGAGGCACACGATCCGGGTCATATACAACTCAGCCAACTTGGCGACGGTGTAAGTTGTCTTGACCGGAACGAAGTGAGCTACCTTGGTGAGTCGATCGACGATCACCCAGATAGAATCATGACCAGCTTGGGTCCTGGGTAGTCCCGTGATGAAGTCCATTCCTATCTCTTCCCACTTCCATTCAGGGACTTTGAGAGGTTGAAGAAGTCCGGCAGGTCTCTGATGCTCTGCCTTGACTCGCCGGCATGTGTCGCACTTGGCCACATACTCAGCTATCTCTCTCTTCATACTGACCCACCAATATTTTTCCTTCAGGTCTTGGTACATCTTTGTACTCCCGGGGTGAATGGAGTATAGAGTATCGTGGGCTTCCTGAAGGATGAGGGTCTTCAGCTCTGGTTGATTGGGTACGCATACTCGGTTTCCGAACCAGATGGTACCATGCTCATCTTCGGAAAATCCGGGGGCTTTACCCTTCCTCATGTTTTGCTGGATCGCTTGGATATCCGGGTCTTCCTTCTGCTTCTCTCGGATCTGGTCTATTAAGACAGGCCGAGACTCCAAGGCAGCGAGGTACTCATGAGTAGTGATCCCTAGATTTAGCCTTTCCATCTCCTTATACAGTAAAGGAGCTTGGTCCTGAACCATGATGGCGTTGCAGTACCCTTTTCGACTGAGGGCGTCTGCCACCACATTCGCTTTGCCCGGATGATAATGGATGCCCAAGTCGTAATCCTTGATCAGTTCCAACCATCTCCTTTGCCTGAGATTCAGATCTGGTTGGGTGAATATGTACTTGAGGCTCTTGTGGTCGGTGAAGACCTCACACCGATTCCCCACAAGGTAATGTCTCCATATCTTCAAGGCATGAACCACGGCTGCTAGTTCCAGGTCGTGAGTTGGGTAGTTCAGCTCATGTGGTCTCAACTGCCGGGAGGCGTAGGATACCACCTTCCCTTCTTGCATTAAGACGCATCCCAATCCTTGACGAGAGGCATCACAGTAGACGTGGAAGTCTTTCCGGATGTCTGGCAGAGTCAGAATAGGGGCTGACACGAGCTTCTTCTTGAGAGTCTGGAAGCTCTCTTCGCAGTCGGGGGTCCAATCAAACTTCACCTCTTTTTGCAGAAGTCTGGTCATCGGCTTGGCGATCTTGGAAAAATTCTCGATAAACCGGCGATAGTACCCGGCCAATCCGAGAAAACTCCGGATCTCGGTCACGGTCGTTGGCTGTAGCCAGTTGGTTACTGCTTCAACGGTGGTTGGGTCCACTGCTATTCCTCCGGCAGATATAACATGACCGAGGAACTTCACCTCAGACGACCAAAAATCGCACTTGCTGTATTTGGCGTACAGTTGCTGCTCCCTTAGCTTTCCGAGGGTCAGACGGAGGTGAGTCTCGTGTTCTTCCTTGGTCTTGGAGTAAACGAGGATATCGTCGATGAATACCACGATGAACTTGTCCAAGAACTCCATGAATACATTGTTCATCATGTTCATGAAGAAGGCCGGGGCATTCGTGAGTCCGAACGACATCACAGTGTACTCGTAGAGTCCATAGCGGGAGGTGAAAGCAGTCTTGGGTATATCTTCCTCCCTGATCCTCAACTGGTGATATCCTGACCTGAGGTCGATCTTGGAAAACACCGAGGACCCTTTCAGCTGATCGAACAGGTCGTCGATCCGAGGCAATGGGTATTTGTTCTTGATGGTTACGTCGTTCAAGGCTCTATAGTCCACGCACATCCTCTTGGTCTTGTCTTTCTTCATGGCAAATATGACCGGTGCACCCCAGGGTGAGGTACTTGGTCGGATGTACCCTTTCTGCTCTAGGTCTTCAATATTGGCTTTGACCTCAGCTAGTTCATTGGCGGCCATCCGGTATGGGCGCTTGGAAATTGGAGTGGTGCCGGGGACAAGCTCGATCCTGAATTCGATGTCTCGCTTGGGAGGCATTCCCGGTAGATCTTCAGGAAAGACGTCCGCGAACTCCTTGACTATTGGCACCTCTTCAAGATCTATCGAGCGAAGGGATGCTCCGAGTGGCTTGCGACTGATCATACGAAAGGTAACGATTTCGCCTTCTGGGTTGGTCACCGTGACGGATTTGTTGGCACAGTTGATCACACCTTTATGTTTCATCAACCAATCCATCCCTAGGATGAAATCAAGCCCGGTGCATTGGATGAGAACTGGCTCGGCTCGAAACAATACTCCTAGGATCTCAATTTGAACCTTAGGGCTATATAAGCGGGCTAAGGTCTTGTTGCCGGGAGTAGTAATAACCATGGGTGTGGGTAGCGGAAGTACGTCCAGTCCATGTGATTTTACGAAATCCTCGGAGACGAAGGAGTGTGTCGCTCCAGAGTCAAACAATATTAAGGCCGGTACGGAATTCACAGTAAACGTACCGAGCACGACTTCTGGCGCCTCCTGAGCTTCCTCCGCGTTGACGTGGTTTACGCGGGCTCGCACTGCCTGGTTGGGCGCCGCGCCTTGGGGCCGTTTGGGGTGGGGACACTGGTGGGAGTAGTGCCCCTCCTTGCGGCAGTTGAAGCAGACGACCGGCCTTCCTTGGCGATCCCTCAAGATCGGGGCTTTGGCGGCCGGTGCGGGCTGAGCGGCCGGAGCTGGTGGAGCGGGGCGAGGATGCCCGGCGTTGGATCCACCGGCTGCATGAGGTGGCCTGAAGGCGGGCCGAGGATGGTAGGCGGGCGCTGGAGGCGGAGGGACGAAGCGGGGCCTCTGAGTGTTCGCCTGCTGGTGCTTGAAGGCGATCATCTTCCTCTTCTTGAGGTCCAGCTTGTTCTGCTCAGTCTCTTGGATGAGCGCTTTGTTGACCAGCCGCTGGAAATCGGCGAAGTCGGCGGCGACGAGCTGGATGGACAGCTCATCCTTAAGTCCCCTGAGGAACTTGGCTTGGCGGAGGGCGTCGGTGCGCACTTCCTCCGGTGCGTAGCGTGCGAGGCGGTTGAACTCATGGAGGTACTCCATGACAGTCCTGTTGCCCTGCTGCAGGTCGCGGAACTCCTGCTGTTTGACCGCGATGACACCGGCGGGGACGTGGGCGGCGCGGAAGGCGATGGTGAACTCCGCCCAAGTCACCATGTGGCCCTCCGGCTGGGACGCACGGTAGTTGTCCCACCATTCAGCGGCGGGACCCTGGAGTTGATGAGTGGCGAAGGCCACTCGCTCCCGGTCTGTGCAGGGGAGGAGGTCGAGCTTCTTCTCGATGGTGCGGAGCCAATCTCCGGCCTCCATCGGGTTGGTCGTGCTCGAGAAGACGGGCGGGCGCACACGCAAGAACTCGGAGAGTTGCGGAGCGGCCGCGGGTGCTGGTGCGCGAGGGGCGGGCTCCCCATTCTGCAGACGGTCCAACTGAGCCTGTTGGTGCTGCATTTGGGTGAGGAGGGCGGTGATCAGGTGATTCTGGTTTGCCATCATTTCCGCCAAGGTGGGGTGGTTGGCGGAAGGCGACCCAGACTGACGTGGGCCTGTCGCACCCCAGTGAGGTACAACTCCCTCAGGTGCATCTCGGCTCCCTCCTGCTCCGTTGTTGGAGCCGGTGTTCTGGTGGTCGGCCATCTTCTGAATATGCATAGTCATAAGACAAACGAATTGACAAAACAATGTACGATAATAGCTCCATCTCATAAATAATTTCAGTGGTAAAATGTTCATTACAATCAAGTTCTTATTCTACCCAAGACACACTCGTCATGGGTAGCACCACATACGAATTTTTATTTTTAAACTAGCGACTCCTACGCCTACTCGTCACCGGGGGCAGTCTCCGTGCTCTCGGAACCACGGGTGCGCGGCTCCGAAGGGACGGTGGGCTCGAGAAAGTTCTCGATGATAGTATCGGAGACGAGGCCGGGGCGTGGTGCAGGGCTGCTGGCGGTAGATGGTCCGGCGGTGGAGGGGTGAGGTGGGATCCGCTTGGGGCGAGGGACGGGCTCGCGGATGGGCTTCCTCTTCCGTGGAAGGAGAGGGACCATCTCCGCGATGTCCTTCTGCAGCTGCATGATCTTGCGCTGCAGCTCGCCGTTCTGCTGGATCAAGTTCTTCGTTTCTCCACGAAGAAACTCGACCGCCTCATGGTGCTCGTCGGCGTCGAGCACCGCCTCAGTATGGAGATCATCCATAGCCTGTAGAAGACGTGACTGCCGAGCCATGGCTGGATCACGCACGGAGTGAACTCCGTGGTAGATACTGCGGTGGGCGCCGGGAGTACGCTTCGGCACAAGCCGGAAGGATGTGTTCTGAAGACGATCGTCGTAGATCATCCTCAGCTCCATAAGGGCCTGGAGGGCGACTCGTTGGCACGCGACGTCGAAGGTCGGGCCTCCAAGTGCTGTAGTGTAGGGCGGCAGATGCTCTCCGGAGCCGTGGACGGTGAGGGAGACGTCGCAAGGCCCGGCGAATTCTTCCAAGTAGATCCCTTGGAATTCGGGTTCGAAGAGGAACCCGAGGAATGTGAGCATCATCCGGAGTTCCCTGACGAAGCCCTCAAAGTGTCGGCAGAAGCTTTGAACCCGGTAGACTGGCATCTACAAAACAGCAAGTTGAATAAAAGTGAGGAGAGGAACAAAATTTGTAAATTAGATTTTTGAGAAATAATTTCCTATGGTCCGTGGCTAGGCGGGTCTGTTTGGCTTCCTACAGTCGAGTCGGCTCTGATACCATCTTGTCACGCCCCGATTTATCAAATCGAGACATTATTGAATTTCATAAGAAAAACAATAATCCAAGAGGTCCATCATGCGACATACGTACATCATACAGTATTCATGGCACGCAGACCATAATTATTACATCATTGTCTTTAGTAAAAGCAGCAAATAAAATATTTTGGAAAACGGCATGACGAACTCCTTCTTCAGGATCTTTCTTCTCGACTGGGTCGCTACTCCAGACCGTCTTCATAGTAGGTATCCTCTGTGGGGTCCAACGGGTATGAGTACAAAAAGTACTCAACAAGCCACCGCAAATGCAAATAATAATGCAAGGTAATAAACAAGGAAGGGTAATGGCTCAAAGTGCGGAAAAGTACATTTACAGTTATTGCATTTAATGTAATCACATTTTAATTATGCGGAAAAGTAGACATGAACATCAACAACATCCACTAACTCGAGGAGTACGTTTTACCTCCTCGCACAACAGTCCTTACATGACAATTCAACATGCACATACATTTTCAAAGTAGACTAACTGTGGGATGTTACGCAACCCGCCCTTGACCGTGGGCTCGGCTTTTCGAAAAGATTTATGACTCTGATCAGAGATGTACTACTGTACCCACAAGGCACGCACTCATCCCAACGAGATGACCCATTTCACGGGAACTCGTGCCAAAACCTCAATATGAGATGTTCCAAGCGATAACCACCCGCTCTAGGTTTCGCCGGCGCGCCGGGCCGTATCCCGGCTAACGTCGCACCCCCTTTTGCGCCACATTGGTACAAGTCACCCGCAGGTGCAACTTGACCCATCTCCAAGTGGTGGCCTCGGTTTGGAACAACCCATACCTTAGTTAGGACTTACCCACTAGACTTGTGGTTAGTACGGAAGTGTATTGCAACGGATCCCTCAGACCGGTCCTTATAGTGCCCCGGGTGCTACCGACCAATGCCCTAGCTTGCACCCGGAACCCACCATGCATTCACTCACAACCATAACTCCAACACCGACAGAATTCCATAGATAAGAAACCATGGGGATCATATAGTAGAACCAAGTACTACAACTCATTTTTATCCTATAGCGATCGTGTCGATACATTGGACACTAGCTAATAACATATATCATATGGTGACAAGGAGTTTAGGCTAGAGAGCATGGCTTGGGTTGCACATCAAGGTCGGGGGATCCTAAATAAATATATTGTAAGGGTTCATTTGACTAATGCATATATAACCTATGTGTTTTAACGATAGTTTAATCAAACATGGGTTCAATATGCTCAAAAGATTGGTTTGGTGACTTGCCTTGTTCAGCGAATGGGGAGGGAGGAACTTCCGGGAAGTATTCCGGCTCCTCGACGGCGTCGTAGTCTTTTTAATATAAAGTCAAATAAAAAGAGTACCACATTCAATCAAACCATATAACATTACATTGCAAGCATATAAGTTAAGGTTGGTTGGATTAAAAATAAAATAAATTCAGATATTAAAGTTCTGAAATTTATTCCTCCATTACTTTAAAGTGAATCTAAATAAATCATTGTTTTTCATAAAAGAGTATTTAAGTGGGCATAACCCTACATTGGGTTTTCTAACCAATTTAGTTCAATTGATTTATAGGAAACCTAGTGGTTTTAGTGTTTTAACAGTAAAGGACAATTATACAATTTTTCTGGGATTTAAATATTGAAATTCACATTTAAATCCTAAGGGCATTTGAATACTTATTTAAATAAACATGAAAATGTCCAAATAAACCTACTGTTTTCATTGCATAAATATGTAGAGAATAATTTTATGAATTTTCTAAAATTGAAATGGCAATTTTTAGAGTCCAAATGCATTAGATATGAATTTTACCAGTTTAAAAGCATTTCTGGAATTTTATTTTCAAATTTTAAACCTCTCGGGTCCACGGTGAGCCAGGCCCACGGTGAACCCGCGCACTGTGCGCGTGCGCCGGGTCGGTCTGGACCGTTGGATCCAGATCCAACGCGCGAGAGCGAGGCGGGAGGGTTAAGTGATAACGGACGGCCAGGATTAAAACGTGCGAAGGGATACCACGTGGACGCACGAGATCGCCCGGCGGGTTTAAATGAAAACCAACGCGCGAGATTAAAACGTACCGCTTTGACCAGATCCGACGGTGCGGATTAGATCGCGTACGTGGACTCACGCGCGTCGTCCGATCGCGATCGTGCGGCCAGGATTTAATCCGGCACGACACGGGCTAAGGGGGTTATACCCCCCTTCGTCTCCGGCGACGGTGGGGTTCGGGTGCGGCGGCGACGGCGCCTACGAGGGGGCTAGGCCCTAGCTCTATGCGAAAACGGAAAGAGGAGACCAAGGCGGTCACGAAGGTACCTTAGTTGGCGAAGGAGGACGGCTGACGGTGGCCGGCGGCGAGGGTAGACGCGAAGGGCTTCTCGGTTACTCGACGGCGGTGGGGATCCAGCGGTCTCCTTGGCCAGCGAAGGGGTGGCCGAGGTGGGGGTGGTCCTTGCGGTTGCAGAGGTGCGGTCGACGAGGACGGAGGAGTACTCCGGCGACGGCGGTCGACGGCTGGAGAACAGGAGGCGGTGTGGCGCTAAAAGCCGGGCGGTGGGCGCTCTGTGTGTTCTCGCAAGGTGTAGGCGTGGGGGTGAAATGCGGGTGACCGGGGGGTTTAAATAGGGTCACCGGCGGGGGCAGGGGGGGCGTAATCGACGGTGGCCGGGGATAAATGTGCCATGACGCCGGCGAGCTCGGGTTGACGCGGTTCAACGCACCTGGACGTGAATCGGGCGGGATTAATAGGGGGAAACGGCCGGCGCGGTGAGGGGAATTCAATGCACGCGTCGGATTAAAGGGAGGGGGCCGGCGAGGGCGGATCCTAGGCGGAGTTAGGGTTTCGGCCGGCGAGGGGGGGGATCCGGGGCGGATCTCGCGGGGACGAAGGTCCTGACAAGCGGGGGCCACGGGCCAGTGAGCGCGGGCGAGCGGGGTGGCAACTGACGGGTGGGGCCGGGTTGTCGGGTTCGCGCGCGAGGGGAGGGATTCGGCGCCGACAGGTGGGACCGGGTTGTCAGTCTAAGGCGAACGCGGTAACGGGCTGGGCCGGCCGGGAGAGAGAGAAGGGAGGGAGGAGAGCCCAATACTGTTCCAATCCTTTTCTGAATAAAAACAATTCCAGAAAATAGATTAAAATATTAAGGCTACTTCCAAGGCTGGTAAAAATTTATAAAAATTCCCAAAATTATATTCTGGTCTTAGGATCATATACAAAAAGTTTCACCTCCTAATTTGGTCATCTACTCTATGTTGTAGTTCAAAAGGGTATAAAAGGGATTTAAAAGTATTTTCAGAAATAATAATTCCAAGAAATTGAATTTAATAATATATTTATTGTTTTGAAAAATTTGGGGTGTTACAATCATCCATGGCCTCCAACAAGCGCATGGTATGACCAATCGCCGAATGGCGCTGGGAGAGGGTGCTGACGAAGACACTGTGTGGGCTCCCTGGGGTGCGAAGAGGAACGAAGCGAAAGTCCGTGTCGTAGAGCTCGCTGTCGTAGATCATCCGGAGCTCCGTGAGTGCCTGGAGGGCGGTGCGCTGACTGGCAACCAAGAAGGTAGGTCCTCCTCCGCGATAGGTGTGAGCTGTCTGAGGGGAGGGCTGGACGACGACGGTGACCTCGCAAAAGCTTTCTTCCTCGTCGGGGAAGACTCCATGGTACATCGGCTCATGCTCAAATCCGAGAAAACTGACGAGCATGCGTAGCTCGCGGATGAATCCGGCCTCGTCACGAAGGTTCCCATTCACGGTACGGACCGGCATCTACAAAAAGAGAGAAAATTTTTGTGAAAATCTTAGAGGATGAGAGGATAAGTAATCTTTTGTAAAATATAGTGAATATATACAAGTCCTAAGGTCAGGTCTGTTTGGCTTCCTACAGTCAAGTCGGCTCTGATACCATCTTGTCGCGCCCCGATTTAATAAATCAGGACCTTTATTGAAATTCCAAAGAAAATCAATAAACCAAGACGTTCATAAAGCGACCACGTACATTACGGGCAATCATTCACGGTTCGTAGACCGCATTAATACAAAAGTGAATGAAAGTGAAGAGAAACTAATAAAATCAAGGGTCCTAGATGAACGCCTCCTTCCAGTCTCGCCTTGACTGGGTCGCTACTCCAGACCTTCATCCTCCTCGTAGTAGACGGGCTCTGATGTTGTGAGTCAACGGGGTGAGTACAGATGTACTCAGCAAGCCACCGAATGCAATTATAATGCAAGGTAAATAACAAGGGAGAAAGTGGCTAGTTTTGCGGAAGCAGCATAATTGTAAAGCATTAAGTGTGATCAATTTATTAGTACTGAAAAGTAAACATGTGTATGCATCATCATCTTCTAACTCGAGGGGTACAGTCACCCCACCTCGCTCAACAGTCCTTACGTGCCATGAATAATCCGAACATTCACACAATTGTAAACTAACTGCGAGTAGTCACACAATCCGCCCTTGACCGTGGGCTCGGCTTTTCGAAAAGATTAAATTACTCTGATCAGAGATGTACCACTGTACCCACAAGGCACGCACTCATCACCTACACCGAAGTGTAACGAGATGACCCATCACACGGGAACTCGTGCCAAAACCTTCCATATGGTTCCCTCCGACTCCACAACACCCTCTTATGGGTTTCGTATCGTGTCTCGACTTGTCGAGTGCTCACCATACCCCCCCTTGAGCCTTCTTTGGTACAAGTCGCCCGCAGGCTAGCCCCTTGTACCCCTCCACTATGGTGCATAGAGCCGAAGAGTTCCACACTTCCAGTTAGGACTTACCCATTAGACTTGTGGTTGGTACGGAAGTGCTTTGCAACAGATCCCGCAGACCGGTCCTTATAGTGCCCCGGGTGCGACAAACCAGTGCCCGAGCTTGCACCCGGAACCCACCATACTTATAACCTAGCCAACTCCAACAGAGTCCAGAGACGAGAATAACAGGGAAATACATATACAGAATCCAGCTATCTACGACTCGTTCTTTTTATCCTATAGCAGTTGTGCCGGTACATTGGGCACTAGCTAATATTTTAATAGTAGAGTGACAAGGAGTTAAGGCTCAATAAGCATGGCTTGGGTTTGCACACAAGGACGGGGATCTAATAAATATAAGTGTAAGGCTTGATTATTGGACTAATGCAATATTATCCTATGGGTTATAGCGATAATTTATTAAAACATGGGCTCAATATGATCAACTGTTTCCACAGAGATGGTCGATGACTTGCCTTGCTCAGCAAATGGGGATGGAGAAACCTCGGGGTAGAACTCCTGCTCCTCGACGAACTCGTAGTCTTCGTGATACGGAAAATAAACAATACATTCAATAAACAGATAAAATTCACCAAATATTAAACATACACATTTGTAGGTTTTATTATGTGAAGTAGTATTTTAATATTCTGAGTTTTATATAAAACAGTAAAGTCTAATATTTTAGGATTTTTCCCAATTTATTTTCTGTATTATTCATTTTAATCATAAGGGATTTTTATTCATTTATTTATTAATAATATGTTGGGAAACAGAAACATACTGTTTTTATGGCATTAATGTGTGGAGAATAATATTCTGGTTCTAACAGAATTTGAATGGTGAAATTTGGAGTTAAAATGAGCAAGTTATGAATTTTTGTAGTTTAAACTATTTTCTGAATTATTTTTAAACTGAAAATCGTCTCGGGTCCACGGTGAACTGGGTTCACCGTGAACCGTTCACCGCGCGCGTGGACCAGGCCGAGCAGGACCGTTGGATCCAGATCCAACGGGCGACCGCAGGGCGGGGCGCTTAAGTGAGATTGGAGGGCTCAGATTGCCTGATACCGGTCAACATCGGTCAAAGCAATCCGGGCCCTCGATCTCGGGTTCTAATCGTGGCCGTGCGCTGCGGATCGTGCGGCCGAGGTCCTGTCCGGCACGGCACGCGGCGAAGGGGTAAGTACCCCTTCGTCTCTGGCTCCGGCGGAGCGACGGCGACGAATTCCGGCGACGGCGAGGGGTAATCGACCAAGCTAGGGGTTAAAATGGGACTGGCGAGGCCAGGGGAATTCGGTCGTACCGGTGGTGGCGGTGACGGTGAGCTGACGGTGACCGGCGTCGAAGAGGGGCGGTGGAGTTCCTCGGGTTCGCCGGCGGCGAGGCGATCCGCTGGTCCTCTCGACCAACGGAGGTGTGACCGAGGACGGGCGCGTCTCTGCGGTCACGTAGGTGGCGACGGTGAGGGCGGCGGTGGCCCGGAGCGCCGGGGAGGGCTTGCCGGAGTTGAGGCAGGGCAAATAGCCGAAAACCGAAGTGGCGGCTCGGGAAGGCGTGGCTAGGCTTAATTGGGGGTGGCCTGAGCTGCGGTGAAGGCCAGGGTTTAAATAGTACTGCCGGCGGTGCTGGTTTGGAAGGGGAATGGAGGAATCCGGGGAGGGGATCCATATTTCCTCCGGCGAGGTTTCCATCCGCACGGATCACCTTCCATTTGGGCGAAAACGCGTGGGGAATCACAGGAAAGGGATCGCCGGCCGATGGTAGGCTTCGGCTAGGGCCAGATTTGGCTCACGGCAGCTGGCGGAGGTGATTTCGGGTAGGGGCGGCGCCGGCTAGAAATGGAAGGGGAGAGATCCCCTTCCAAGGAAGAAGAAGGGCCTGACAGGTGGGGGCCACCTGTCAGTGGGCGGGCGTGGGTGAGAGTGAGCCGACACGCGGGCCATGCTTGTCAGCGGGAGAGGGGGCGCACTGCAGAGACTGACGGGTGGGCCGGCTTGGCGCGAGTGGCGGGAGAGAGAGGGAGAACGCGTGCCGACAGGTGGGTCCCGCCTGTCAGTGGGTGCGGCCGGAATGGGCTGGGCCGAAAGGCCTTCAGAGGGGAAAATGGGGTTGCGGCCCAATAAGTATTAAAATGTATTTTTCAATTAAAATAATTCCAGAAATTCAAATATTTGCTTAAGGCTTGAAGCACTGTTGCTAAAATTTTGTAAAAATTCTCAAAAATATTTCTTGGTCTCTAGTTTATCCCATAAAATTTTCAAGTCCATATTTTTAGTATTTCTCCCTGCTTGGCTTTATTTGGGTTCTTTTGTGAATTTCCCTTTTATAATTAATCAAAAATGATTTAAACAATACTTTTCTTTTTATTTTATTCCTTTTAATTTCTGGGGTGTTACAATTACAATCTCGCTTTGCTATTGTTCGCGGGTCGGCTCGTTTGTGGGATGAGGACTCACTAGGAAATATAATGATGGCTTGCATAACTATGCATAACATGATTGTTGAAGATGAAGCTGAGGAAGACAATGATTTCAATTATGATCAGATGGGAGAAAGGGTGACAGTGTCCCACGACGATGCGCCAGAACTGTATGCTTTCATTGCAAACTATCGGAAGATCAAGGACAAGGAAACACATTCACAACTTCAAGAAGATTTGATTGAGCATTTGTGGCAAAATTATCCTGATTTATATAATAATATTAGTTCAGAGTAATTTTATTTATCTCATGTAATAAGCAATATACAATTTCTCTGTCCAAGAACTGAGCATCACACAGATAACCAACTGAACAAGACTACACATTCATACGTCTTGCCATTATTTCATCCTGCCGCCTTTCGTAGTACTGTTGCTGCTTGTAGGAAAGAGTGGACATGTCAATGTTCATGATCCTTTCTTCTTCCAGTTCCCTTTGCAAATCCACCTTGTCTCTTTCAATTCGTATCCTTTCTTCCTGCAACGCAAAGGCCTTTCTGCACCTCTCTTCTTTCTTTAACTCTTTCTCAGCATCTGCTTCTCTCTTCTTTGCTACAAGATACTCCATTGCTTCCATGGTTGCACGTTGACATAAATTCTGCTTTTCTTTCTTCTTTCCTGCAGCGGTAGTGATTGCAAGAGGAAATGCAGCAAGACTTGTATTGGCTGAAGTTTTTTGCTTTTTGGCTGCAGGTTTCGGTGGAGGTTTTGGAGCATTCATGTGCTTCCGCCTCTCGATCCACTTGGGTTGATCCTTTAGTATCTTCCAGCAGTGCATGTATGGAAAATTCCTATGAAGTTTGTCATCTTCCTTGAAAATTGCACATGCACTCGCAATCTGCACAATTTCATTCACATTGAACAAGTGTGGTACATAGTACAACTCAGCAATAAACCAAGAAATAAGTAGATGCATTTGGCATACCTTGTCATCAATAGAACATCCACTCTGGTTTCTAGCCTCTATTTTTGCAACACAACCAGCAAAGACATTGACATCATGTTGTATGCCGTACCAACGATTCATGACAGATACTTGAGAGCGATCAGAATCAAATGTCTTGTTCGCATGGAAGTATTGATGAACTCTGCTCCAGTACGTGCTTTTTGCTTGATCAGCTCCTTGAATTGCATCTTGTGATACATTAAGCCATGCTGACACCAGGAGTTTGTCCTCTTCAACACTGAAATTTCTTGTTCTTTTTTTCTCCTTTCCAGTAGCATGGGCATCATCAAGTGTTGGAAGCTCTACTAGTGGAGTATCATCAGCCTGTCCAACACTATAAAAAGCAGGGAACTCCATGTTTTCAGTCTGAACAGTAGCAACATTATCCACTTGGCAAGATAAATCACTTGAAATCAAGTTGGTGAAATATGATCCAGTACTCATGGACTCTGCATACGCAAATTACACTCCATCAAGACACATTCTATGAATATTACTAATTGAGCATGCATTTCAGTACAAGTTATGCAATTAAAGAAAATATTGGTTGACCATTACCACAAAATTCGTCCTCAACGTTGACGCTGCCACTGGGAGGAACTACCGCTAGGTGACCAGGCGCCGATGGGCAGAGATCAAGGACCTTCGACATGGGAAGAACACTAGGTCTGCTTCCACGACGACTCGGAGTGGACATGGCGAAGCAATAGCACGACCGACGCCGACGACGATGCCGATTTGGCGGCGGATTTGGGAAGGGGGCGATAGGGGAGGGAGATTTCGATGAAGCCTCGGTGCCGAAGCTTTATACCCATCTTGGGGTGGCGGGAACGTGAGAGGCAGGCGCGGGAAGAACGCGGGGGCGAGAAATCTCACGATTCCGCGCGGGATCGTGCCGAATGGTGTAACGACCCGGGTTCTTACGAACCGTAAATTCATTGAATATAAATGACAAAGTCATTATTACAAGACGCTCACAGCTGACAACGAAATAAACGAAGATAAAGCGAGTACGTAGCTCATAGGCTACACTTATTACAACTCAAATTTAAGCGGAAGCAAAATAAAGCAGCTGCAGAACGCCTTGGCTCCACGGATCCGACTCCTCACCTGGGACGCTACTCCTGGACTTCTTCTTCATAAACGACATCTAAAAGAATTAACCCACGAGGGG
The DNA here is from genome assembly GCA_019279435.1 of Zizania palustris. Classification (NCBI taxonomy): domain Eukaryota; kingdom Viridiplantae; phylum Streptophyta; class Magnoliopsida; order Poales; family Poaceae; genus Zizania; species Zizania palustris. The sequence goes on along the minus strand of JAAALK010000287.1, from coordinate 24,704,138 downwards.
TGAGTACAAAGTACTCAACAAGCCACGGACATGCAAATAATGATGGCTGTTGAACAAGGATGCATAGCAAGGCTGATTGCGTAAAAGCAGGTTAAAGGTTGTTTAATATTTAATGAGCAGTGTTAAACAGAAAATAAACATGCTGAATTAAATAACAGAACTTAACTTTCCACTACCTCGAGTTGCACACCTGTGCCACTCGCTCTTTCAAACCCATACTGATCATGACATGCAATTCACAACTTTAACACTGAAAGCTAACTGCGGAGAACATCACTTGGCCGCCCGTAACCGTGGGCACGACTTTTCGAAAAGTTTAGACTCTGATCAGAGGTGTACTACTTTACCCACAAGGCACAAACCCGGTGTGCACCAGGATACCACCACGATACCCTGACCAAGTTCATGCCAAAACCTTTCGCATGTCCGGCTCAGCAAGAGGACAACCTCACTAGGTTTCATCGACGCTCCACTGGGATCTCACTCATAACGTCTGAGTAGACCCCGATTGGTAGACGTGCGACCCCCATTAGTGCCTCGTCAGCACAAGCCATCACTGGGCAACTCCCGATAGATGGTCTTGTCTCCTCCGCTCGGTGCATCAAGCTGAACCGACCCATACTACAGATTAGGTCTTACCCATAGACTTGTGGCTAGCACGACAATGCTTTGCGACAGATCCCGCAGACCGGTCCTTATAGTGCCCCGGGTGCGACCACCAATGCACTAGCTTGCACCCGGAACCCACCATGCACAATATCACTTCGACTCCACAACACTTTCCACAATTCAGAATATCGACGAGACAAAGACATATATATATCCAAAGGAGTATAGAGATAATAACCTAATGACTAATAGTAATTGTATTAAAGCTAGCCATTAATGCGCCTCGAATAAATAGCGCTAACTAATAAGCGACGATGGCGACAAGGAGAAGGTGATACAAGCATGGCTTGGGTTTACACTTCAGGGAGCAATGCTATACATTAGCTAAGTAAACAAACGAGTGAACATATTATCGCTAATGCAGTTATTAACCTATGGGTTATAGCAATTATTGCAAAAAGTAGGTTCAACATGATCAACTATGTCCACGAGAGGGTCCGGTGACTTGCCTTGATCCTCGTAGAACTGATTCGGATCCTTGGCGGCGATCGGTAACTCTTCGGTCGCCTCGACTTCGACTACAACGCGTCGAAACAATAAAACAAATAAATAACAGTACAACAAGTCATGTGAACAGTACAAAATAATTACATCAGTATGTAGAAAATAATTTTATGAATATTTAGAAATTTGAATGGGCTCAATCGGAGCTATTTTGGATTTTTAAAGCATTTTACAATATTTAAACAAATTCTGCCAAAATAAACCCTAACACAACCGGCATCGGTCCACGGTGGACTCGTGAACCGCACGCCCGCGCGCCCGGTCCACGGTGGACCGCAGACTGCGCGACGGGGGGGCTCACGGTGCACCGGGTGCACGGTGCACCCGTGCGCTCTGTGCCACGGACCGAGCCACGTGGGCCGTTGGATCGAAGATCCACGGCCACACGCGCGTCCGGCACGGCACGCACGCACGGCGACCAGGGGGGTTTCTTCCCCAACTCCGGCCGAACGGCGGCGAGCGGGCCACGGCGGCGACGACCGGCGAAACCCACGGGTGACCCCAAAAATGGAACGAGCACGCGAAGAGGGATGAGATGGTACCGAGGGTGGCGAGCTCCGGTGGCGGGGATGGCCGGCGACGAGGAGGAGGCGGCGGCGGGCTCGGGTTGGCGGCGGCGGAGTCGTTCCAGCGGCGGGGAGGCCGAACGGAGGCGGTGCCGGGGTCCGGCGGACGACGGCGAGCACGAGGGTGGCGACGGCGAAGGACGAGGCGGTCGCCGGCGACGGCAGCGCGCGGCTGAAGGGGCGGCGGCGGGGCTCGATGCGGGGCCAAATCCGGCGAAAAGGAGCGACGATTGCAAAAAACGGTTTGCGGGGGTGGAGGAGGGGCTTAAAAGGGCTCGGGTCGTGGGGGGAAACGGGTCCGAGGCGCGCGGAGGTGGGCGCCGGCGAAATCGGGCGGCAGTGGTTGCGGCGACGCGGGGAGAGGAAAAAGGAGGCCGGCGCGAGGAGGGCGGAGCTGACCAGCGGGCCCCAGGCGGCAGCGGGCGGGGGCGGCCTGACCTGCGGGGCCGGGCGGCCAGAGAGAGAAGAGAGGCGCCGGCGTGGGGAGGCAGCGCCGACACGCGGGCCCCACGCGGTAGAGAGATAGGGGGAAGGGGAATGGGCTGCTGGGCCGGCTGGGCCAAAAGGGAGGGCGCGGCCTGCTAAGGGATTAAAAAGGTTTTCGAATAAAATAAATTCTAGAAAATAGTTTTGAAGTTTAAATTATGAATTTGAATTCGAAAATTTTCCCAAATAATTTTATAAAATATTTTAAGGCTCTAGGACCCTTACAAAATTATTAAATTTCAAAATTCAATACTTTTGGCTAAAGGTTTTAAATTGCAAAGCTTTCTTCATTCAAACAAATTCTAAATTTTGGAAATTCAGTTTGAAAATTTCGTTTGGCAGTTTTGAAAAAAAATAAGGGTGTTACAAATGGCGAGTCACGCCCGCTCTCCATAGCTTGCGACCGATAAACTCGGGATAGCGAAGAAGATATTTTGCCGAGGGAAGTAGCAACTCTGTTGGAGAGGCCCATTCGAAGAAAAACGCTACGTTTAGCTATTACCAACCGGATGAAGGAGCTGGTGGAGATGCCCTTAATTGAGCGTCTAGATCTCAACAATAATTCTTAAATTCTTAAATTATAATGTTTTAGTGAGTTTTAAATAGTAAAAATGCAAAGCTATTTTTTAGAACTACAAATTATCAATATATGAAGTTTGGTTCAAGCGAGTTTGTTGATTGAATGATTGTTTTGTGTTACTCCATTAAAGATCTAGATCTATAGCAATAAATTTTATAATACTTAAAAATGGTAAAAATAAGAATGACAAAAATAGAAAAAGTCACTTTTCCAAAGTTCTCTTTGATCACGGCTACAAAACTGTCGATCGAATCATTAAATATTTCACTCAAAGGGAAGTATCATGTGCACATCGACTGTTCTTGCATATGATGCATATGTGAGATCTCCACCTTCAATCTGTAATGTAACGGACAGTAGCTCCTTACAAATGTAGCAAGGAACGAAATAGAGGAAGTGAGATGTATTTTCTGCTAAATGATCTTATAACAAGGTGACCCTTTTAGAAAGAAACCAACCGTCGGAGATCGAATGGCCGGCACCGGCGACGGAGCAGGAGAAGGCAAAGGAGCGGCCGGTGGGGGCAGCCTCCACCGCAAGACCCTCCTCAAAAGCGAGCTTCTTTACCAGGTAATCCATCTGGACACAACCAAACCGAGCTCTCTTCACAAATCGCCTGAAAAAAGACCGATGGTTAGTCCGATCTCCCGATTACCGAACGCTTCTTTGTCTGCCAGTACATACTGGAGTCCGCCGTGTTCCCGCGCGAGCCCGACTGCCTGCGCGAGCTCCGCCTCGCCACCACCGAGCACCCCATGTAAGTATCCGAGGCATAGGTAGCTAGCTTACAGCGCGCGTGTTTGTCGGTCGATCGCGTCTTCGTGCCAGTTCTTGCACGGTGAGTGTTTGATGTTTTGTCCATACGGGCGAGACTTGCTTCGTGCAGGGCTGTCATGGCGGCCTCGCCGGATCAGGTGCAGCTGTTCGGCCTCCTGATCGAGTTGCTCGGCGCCAAGAACGCCATCGAGGTCGGCGTGTTCACCGGGTACTCGCTGCTCGCCACCGCCCTCGCGCTCCCCGACGACGGCAAGGTCGTAGCCATCGATGTTAGCCGTGAGAGCTACGACGAGGTGGGAGCGCCGGTGATCGATAAGGCCGGCGTGGCGCACAAGGTCGACTTCCGCGTGGGGCTCGCGCTGCCGGTGCTGGATCAGCTGGTCGCCGAGGTACAAACTACAAACATTTCCTCTGACATTTTCGTGTACAGCTCGAGAACTCACTGAGATAACCACGGCTGCATCATGGCAGGAGGGGAACAAGGGCAGGTTCGACTTCGCATTCGTCGACGCGGACAAGGTGAACTTCCTCAACTACCACGAGCGGCTGCTTCAGCTGGTCAGGGTCGGCGGCCTCATCGCCTACGACAACACGCTGTGGGGAGGCTCGGTGGCGGCGGCGGGGCCAGCGGACGACGAGGCGCTCTCGGAGCGGGACCGCGCGCTGGCCGGCCTCGCCAGAGAGTTCAACGCGGCGATCGCCGGCGACCGCCGCGTCCAGGCGTGCCAGCTCGCCATCGCCGACGGCGTCATGCTTTGCCGCCGCGTGGCTTGACCACCATAAGCTCCGATCCCTCCATGGCTCCATCGAATGAATCATCGATGTGCCTCCAATAACCAAGTGTTCGGGTTAAACAATAAACAAAAGTTTCATGAGTGAGCGCTATGAATCTATGATTTGTGGCTGGATGGTAAAACAACATGGCAAGATTGCAAATTTTCCGATGAAAAGGCAGCATAGTGACACAGAATGAATGACCAGTTGCATTGGGCAATGGGCACCCACCTAGAATTCTAGAACAATTGGTTATCTACTCGTCAATTTGCTGATTTATTTAACAGGTGACACATCGTACTGACACTGAACTCGTGCCCATAACTCGTCAGAGAGTTTCACTGTTGATGCACTGACGCAGCAGTGCGTGATGTTGAGATGATCAATTCCACGATCTGTTAAAAAAATGATTTTGGGAGAAAATAGATGAGTTTTTTTAGACAATTTTATACCTAAAAATTAAGTCATGTTGTCGTAGAAAAGGGCTGCAAGAATGGCCGAGGGAAGCTGCCGAGCAGGACAACTCTGTTTCCTCTCGCCTTCCACTCTTCTCTTGGATCCCCAATCCCCAATCCCCAAGATCGAGTCCAGCAAATTCCGATCCCACCATGAGCTCCCACGGATCTCGAGAGCTCGCGTCTCCTGCTCCCAGGTGGGTTCCCTGATCCGATCTGGCACCCAAAGCCGCCGCCTTTGACGGCGATTGCGGACGGCAGGCATGGATTCCGGCGCCAACAGCACGAATTCCGCGGCCGAGTCGGTGGCTGAGTCGCCTGCGCCGGCTTCCCCGTCGAGCGATCCCGCCGTCGCGGTCACCAAAGGCCGTGGTCTACGGCGGTGGCGCCGTATCCCCCGGGAGCACCATGATGAGGGCTCCCCGCCAGGCCCCGGGGTGGCCCCCGGCGCGGATGAGGACTCGGCGCAGCTCCACAAGCGCCGTCTCCCTCTCGCCGCCGGCGCGCCTAAGGGGAAGCAAGACTCCTTCGCCGCCGAGGAGGAAAGCCCCGTCGCTTCCGTCGAGTCCAGCTTCGTGCCACCGGAAGCGCCTCCGTCGCCCGTCCAGACTAAGCTGGACCCGGATCTTGGCTTTCTGATCGCGTCCGCGGGCTTTTCGGTGGGTGCCGGCGGCGCTGACTCGGACAACAGCGACGATCGAACGAGCAAGTCCTCCACCAACGCCACCGCAACGGGCGCGCTCCCGCGCCACGACTTCTCCTTCGGCGGCTTCGGCCGCGAGCGCGACAGGCCGCGATCCCGTGCCCCCGGCGCCGGTGCTCACGGCAAGACCATCCGCGCTGCACGCGCGCGCGGAGCTAGTGCGCGCGCTTCCACTGCAACCGTCTCCACGGTGGAAGCGGAGAACTCGCGATCCAGCGTCGAATCCAACCTCCGAAGCTCTGGCGCTGCTCACACCCGCCAATCCAGTGCTGGCATAAGCAGCAATGGCGTTCACAAGGTTCTCTACGATGATGAACACAGTGACGGTGAACCTCCAAGCGAGGAGACGCAGTCTGCAGCAGGAGGTTTCTACAAGGAGAACGGCAGTGCAGTAGGGAGATTGGTACAGGGGAACAGTGATTCTGATGCAGATGACCATGCCTTTGATGAAGAGAGTGTAGGCAAGGGTGAGAATGGGGATCTCCATCCAGGTCTTGATCCATATGTCAAGTCGATTGCTTTGCTCCAGTCAGCCGAAGAAGCACTCAAGAATGGTAGTATCAAATTGCCCTTTATCATAGCTTACATGCTTAATTCATGGAAAACTAGTTCTACATGTTTAAGAGGAAACTGGTGTTTATGTTGATGATGCAATACTTTTGAATGAGTTTCTCCTATTAGCAAATTATAGAATTAACTCACTATATGTGGACAAATGGTCTTTGCTGATGTTCAATTTTACTTGAGTTGTAACTTGTAAGATAAGTTGGTTAAGGTTCTGGCACGCATGTAATTGCTAAAAGGAAATGCAGTAGATGACTTGCTGCCATTTTTACGCGTTGCAGCCAAAACAATTGTTTGGTGAAATGATCAATTATGGCCTAATGTTGTGACAAACATTTACTGCAAATTGTTGACTTGCTCATTTTGTCAGTCATGCTTGTTCAGTTCCGTATGTATTGTGGCATTCAGTTTTTGAAAATGATTTCTTCTAAGAATATGTGGCATGTTTGATCTCCTAGCAGTAAGAAGCATTTGTTGTATTCTCCTAGCTTTTTCCCAAGTACAGTTTGTTATATAGCATAAGTAAGAATATATATTGCTCATGCATGTTTTGCAAAGTTTCCTTCGTCCATTTCCCGTAATAATTTTGTGACTGCCATGTTGACTTATCAATTCAGCATGGTCATACCAAAATGCTGTGTTTCGTATGATCTGTTAAAACCTGAAATCTTTTTTTGCCCCAGTCAAAGTGTACTCCAGTAACTGTTTGCTTCAATGTATTTTTCAGAGATCCAAAAGTTTGTTGAAATTAGAAAAGAGACTTGTGAAAATTCCACAAATAACAACAGGGAAACAGAATGGGGCAGTTCATGCAATTTTGATGATTCTGAAGAAGAACTGAGTGAGCAGTTGAAGCTTCTCGAGTCCAAGATGGAAGAAGCTTCTGTGGTCATCAATGATAATGATTCGAGAAGAGTTGAACTTGATGCACTCAACCATAAACCTGTGTTGTGCAATAGTGAGCTGCTTTCTCTGCAGTCTGATATGGATCAACTGTTCATGGAGAAGATGGAAGCAGAGACTCAATGCTTCATCCTGGCAAGAGCATCACAAACTCGGAAACCCCTTATCGAGGATCAAGTTGCTCATCTTCCCTCACAGAAATCTTTGCCTGAGGATCACAAACAGCTGGAAGCTAAGCTGCGGCACACTGAGAACAGGGCCATGATGCTAGAGGAGATGGTCGAGAAGCTAGAGACACAGTGCAAAGACCTTGCTAGGAGTTCAGAAATCTTGAAGCTGCAAGCTAGAGCAAGTAGAGCTTCGCTGTTTTGTTCCATTCAGTTCGTTCTGCTGTGCATCGCCATAGGAACCTTCCTTGTCCGGCTATGGTCCTCTTCTTCTGAATTTGTACCTACCTGAAATTAGAAAGTCTTGTGCCAATGAGCCTTTGTGTAGGCATTCTTGAAAAGTTCTTGTAATTTATCAAGCCATTACAAATTTTCAGTCTGTAACATCAACTCAATTTTGCTAGTGATCTCTTCACTTCTTTACTGCACTTCTGTAAATGCCAACCTTCCTATATGAAGGTATTATATTCTGTTTGCAGACTATGTGAATTGAAATTGGAAATGAATTCCAAAATCACATTGCTTTATTTGATAAAAGGAGATGATCCCTGGCCAAATTATAACAAGTTTTACCAAAGAAAATCACATTGTTCATGTCCATGCTGACAAGAGCAGAGAGAGGGGGGATCAAACTGACAAATTAAAGTGGCAATATACACACGCAGTGGCACTACTTGTCCAAAATAATAAACTTTTCAGCATCTCATACATAATCACGTAGAATCAAACATGCAGATTACAAGCTCGATCGAGCAAGAGATCAGAAGAAGTTTGGGTTGTATCCGTTGCTGGCGGTGGCGAGGATGTAGTAGGCGACGATATGGCCGAGGGAGCCCCAGGCGAGGACGTCGACGAGGTTGAAGCCGACGGGGTCGTTGGACTTGAGCAGGCCGGAGTACTCCTTGGCGCGCACGTCGCCGGCGTCGAAGTGCGTCTTGCCGTTCTGCTCGGGCACCTGCTTGGCCACGTTCTCGCGCTGGAAGTTGAAGAAGACGAAGCGGCCGAGGAAGAGGGACACCCCGGTGCTGAGGCTGATCACCAGCGACGGGCTCAGCTCTGCCCGCGCCGCCACGGACCGCCTCGCCGGCGTCCCCCTGAACGACACGGACGAGCGCGCCGCTCGCGGGGACGGCGCCAGGCGGAGCCCGGACACGGACGACGGGGACAGCACCGCGGCGGTCGAGGCTGCGGCCATCGTCTCTCGTCGGCGCTGGCGCTGCTGCTGCTGCTCCTGCTGGGGCCTCGCCGCGAGCGGTGGTGTTTCTTGATCTCGCCGAGCTACGTGTTAGCCCCGTTAATGGAGTTCGGGTATATAGTGTGGCCCTGACGTGGCAGATATGGCGGGGCCGCGGGAATGCGAGGCTAGTGGTGGAGAGTGGACACGACGAGGATTTCGTGGTGCGGCCATGGCGACTGGCGATTGGAGGGTGCAGGATAAGGTATCTAAGCCACAACTTTCTTCCTCTCTTCTTCTTTCAGCCGTGCATCTCACTTTCTCGGGTCACCGGAAAGTTACATGGTTGGTCAGGAAGCCATGGTGATTGGTCAATGCAAGCAGTGGCTCTGCAAACGTAGCAAACATTGCATCCGGCCATTCACGGTGAGTTCAGCTTGGAAAAGATGTTCTTTTTACAGGACGAACTCGACTCGAACTTGTTCAGATTAAACAGGCTTCAACCACATGAATATTACAACAATGTAACAGCAGCCAGATTCTCCTTCAGCTGTAAACCTCCGATGCACAAAAAAAAAACTGTAATGCGAGAGGTGTAGCGGCTGCCAGATGCAGCACTGGCCTTGGTATCTGGTAATGTTCAGGCCTTCAGGGAGGCACAAAAAAGTAACAGTCACAAAAATGGACTGACATGATGCAGCTTCAGTTTTCAGGTTGCTACCATGTCATGCTAGGGACATATTTCTCTTTATCAACAGCACAATCTCCTCTGCAGAAGTTACCAGAGTGATCAGACATAAGACAGGTTCCATGAACATGCCTAGACAAAAAAAATTGTAGGTTTGTGGCTGAATTACCTTGACACTGGAAGACTGCTGCTGCTGCTGCTGCTGCTGCTGCATAGCTTCCAAAGTCTCCATCATCTCCATCTGCTTTACTAGGGAAACATGCAATGCCTGATGGAAAATGCAGCAGGAGAAAGAACTGTAAATGTGTCTGTTAAGAGATATTTTAGACAGTGTTCCATGTTGCCTGATCAATTGGACAAATCTAAACTAAACCCGAAACAGGCTGAGGGTAATGCAAGCATGCTGAAACTTCTCCTGATAATTAAGAAACAGCAAGCCATTGTACCAATTCAGGTGCCATGTAGTCTTACCGACCTAAAATTTGCATGATAAAATTAGTTTTCAAGATAACTTACTCCTTTTGTCCTCTCTAGATCAGCCTCAATGGATCTAATCCGATCAAAAGATTGTAACAGTAGACATTCTTTCTCCATTGGCATATCTGGAGGTTTGCTCTGAAGACGATTGCATAACGACTCAAGCTTTTCAAGACGTTGCAAACAAGAACTGATGCCATCTTCCATTGCACTTGGAGGCTGTCGTTTCTCTGCTGCATTACAACAATGCATATTCTCTAGTGGCCTTTCTCGTCTACATAGAACAATGCTGAATAAGGATAATATGTTGATCAAGAACGTGGCTGCTCCTCTAACAAAGTTTCCCAAAGTCCTTCCAACAATAAGTGCAATGCTCCCTGCCAATCATTTAAGAGTAGTAAAAGAATTTTCAGCCAAAGTAAATGATCATAAGATCTAGTTAGTGATTATGTACTGTTCTAAAGCTGAACTAGAGTGAAGTGCAACTAGATGTTTATGCCACATAACTTGCTATGAAAAAGAAGTGGTACCTAAATTGTTTATCCCTCTGATGGTGGATGAATATTTATGGTAGGTCAGTTGATTGGGCACCATTTCTGAAGATTGCTGCACACCGTGAGAAGATTCAGGAGTGATATCTGGGAGGCCCTTCCTGTCACAATCCTCACAACTACAGAAAGTTGAAGAATCTGACCCCTTTGCCTAATACAAGTATTTGATACCAATTACCAAATCAGTTCATGTAGTGAATCAAGAATATAATTCAAGAGATTACAATAACTGGAGACAAAAAGAACCAACCATATCTTAGTTTAAGTAAAAGATGGTTCAACAAATAAGCACAATACTTACTTCTTCACGAACTGGAGTAAGGAAACTGTAGTCCGTACTCCTCTGAACAGCTGATAGACTGAACTCATCAATATCTGACTCCGATTCAGCATTTGATGCATCACTAATCATGCCCTGCTACCAGAAGAAACAATAGCAACAAGTTCAGCAGAAACTCAGCAGAATTTGGAATGGTTCAAGGAAAACAGACATTGAGAACCATGCCTTCAGTTTTTCTGCCCTTAGGGAAGAGCCACTCCTATCTTCACTGTCAGAAACTTGCTTGATTTCCCTCATACTACCACTTCTCATACTGTGTATCAGCTGCAAAAGAAACTACCATTTTAATTTGCTTTTCAGATGGGCATTCATCTATCTGTACAGTGTTAGAAAAATATCCTGTTCCAAATAAACATCTACTAGTCACAAGTAAATTTTCAAAGACAGCATTTCTCAAGTGTGGGGACTGGATTGTAGAAGTATGAGCACAATCACAACGTTTAGAGGTACCTTCAGTATGACATGATCGTTCCATGGCCCTTTGTTAGACCCAAGGCAACCATCTTCATTGCATACACATGAACCACCAAGAAACTCGGGCAATTCGCTGTGAAACCACAAAACATTTTCCCGAGATTTGGTTAGCTGAAAGCCTGAAACAATGTAGCTTTATAAATGATATACAGGCTAAGGGTGTGTTTGGTTGAAGTGTAGATTTTTAAAGAAAATTATTGTGAGCAACTGTTGTAAGTGGTGGGCTATAGAAAAGTTGTGAAACTGTTTGGTAGAAGTAGCTATAGATCTGAAGTAGAGCGATTCCATGAAACTTAACAACAGAAGACACAATTTCATATCCCAATCAATAGTGAATAATATAAGCTCATGCAAACTCGTAAAGGGATCGGGCAACACAAACAATGAAGTTGTGGAATCTGAGGAATGAGCAACTTTCATGTTGTACTAGCAAAATTTTGTTTCGGATGAAAAAGCTGGTTTCTTTGATACTTGTTTTGTTTTATTTTAGCTTTCTAACTGAGAAACTAATTGGAAAAACTAAACCAAACACACCCTAATAGGCTAAGAGTTAAAACTTAAAAGAAAGGTTGCTTAGACACAGCAAGTTGTCACAAACCTTGAGTCGATTACTTCAAGAAGTCTATTTTGGTAGTTTGTACCAAGAACCTAAACAAAAGAACAACTTTTTACTATCGGAACAAATATCATTGAGGGGTTAATCTTCTTTGATGACAAGCCATGGCACTTACATGAATCTTGGAAGAAGTTTTTGGGTCGAGAAATCCCTTCACACTGTTCCAGATCAGCTTGAAGCCACTGCCGGCATTTACTACATACATCTGATGCAGTGTCTGCAAACTCATTTCACACTTAAAATGAGTACTTAACCAACCAACACTATAAACATCACTTCCATGCAAGTATCAAGTTACCTCAGGATAGTAGTCACTATCTATTTTCTGCATCCGGTGGACAAGCTCCCTTGCAGTCTTTGAGAAATTTTTTAACCCCTGTAGCAACAACAACAACAACAAGAACAAGAACATTAGACTGAAGGAATGGCAAATCCAACAGTACTACAGAGAGCACACTGGCATACCACACCATGGACATCCAGTATGGTAGTTGTGGAATCAATGTGCCTCTTGGCAGCCAATGTGCAGGCAGGGAACCTCTCCCTGAAAGCCCTCTCGAACTCCTGCACATGGTACTTGATGTACCGGTCAACCGAGGTGATCTGCATCAGCTTGTTCGGATCGACCTTGCCAAGCCTCTCAATGTACACAGGCCGGCCTTCCCGATCGACACCGTGGTAGCCCTGAGGGTAGTACCGGAGCACGTCGTCGAGCTCGTCGAACTCAAACTCCTGAACACAAGAAAGAACCCAGGAGTTCGTCAAGAACACACCAAAAATTTATCAGACACTGTGACTGATCAAGTAGAATGCTCTATGATCACCTCCATGATTGTGTCGGCTCCAAATTCTTTCCTCCATCTCAGCATCTCTGCCCACATTTGCATCGCCTTCTCGTAGTCGAACTTCCTTGCCTTGAGAAACCTGGATTGCAAGAAGCAGACAAGGCGGAGTTACCATTAGTAACGTCAACGACGCAACGGGGGCTGGGGTTTGGGGGAGGAGCCAACCTTAGCATCATGTGGTAGTCGTCGTGCTTGTCGGGGAGGAGGCCGTGCGCGGCGAGGCGGTGGCGGAACGCCGAGACGGCGCGCTCCTCCTCGGCGTCGCGGACGTCCTCGATGGACATGGCCGCCGGGAAGCGGACGTCGACGCGCCGCCGGCCGCGCTTCCGGAGCACGTGGATGGCCTTCCGCCGCAGCGACCCCATCTTCCGCCGACGCCGGTCGTCCTCGGAGTTGGGGTCGCACAGAGATATCTCGTGGTCCTCTGCATGGATCACTGCAGAGCGCCCGCGATCTGTCTCAGCCAAGAAACGCAAGAAAGATGCAAACACCGGTGCCAAAAACTGCTTCCCTTACCTGACATTGTCCCGCTTCTGAATCAAATTTTGCTCGTGTTCTTCTGTCCAATCTCAAGACTTGGAGAGCGATGTAGAAGGTTTAGATGGCTGAACTTGCAAAAATTGCAGCAAAAAAGGCATCTTTTAGCATGCTGGAGGCGCAGATCTCGAAAGAAATAAACAGAGGAGAAAAAATCATGCGATTTCACCTATAAAAAAGAAATTAAATTGCCAGTGTTTAGTACACCAAGAAACGAATTTACAGTGGTTGTCGGCAAAAAAAAAAGGAAAAAGGGTCAATATTGTTGAGTCTCATGATCTCATCCAAAGAAACTGCAAATGACAGCGCGCCACTACAATGGATCCTCGGATCTCCCAAAGAAATGAAACAAGAACCGATAGAAACAGTTCAACTCCCAGCCAAAATCCACATTTTTGGTAGGACAAAAAGCTCTCACCAGTAATACATCCATGGAAACAAAAAGGAAATCCAAACGGCGAAAAATCGCACCTTTTTTATCCCCTCCTCATGATCTTGGTACTAACCGAGCGCGACGCCCTCTCTCCTGTTTGCTGCTGCTGTCTAATCTGTATTGACGGACTGCGACTCTGCAGGTCTGAAGACTGGAAGGACAGCGGCCGGTGATCAACTGATCACAAAACACTTCTTTATAATTGCATGCCCTGTCTTCTTACGTGCGGCGGCATACTGTATGTCTCAGCAGTATTATACTTACTATATACACTCGTAGGAATACGTGTCGGTAGAAAGACCACATCTGCATCACCTAAACCAAACGCCGTAGTTTGGGCTTGGAAAAAACGGCATCTTTTGCTTGAAAGTTGAAACAATGGCACATGAGGTGTGGAAGTATGAAACCTAGGCTACTGCTCACGGCACGCCACTCCATGCCCCCATGCTGGCCTCACCTGCAGGATTCTTCAGGACCCATGCAACTTGAAGCTAGCTAGCTTTTAGTCGACGACGACGACTCGACGTACGTATCAGCAAATTGATTACACATTCTCAGTGCAGCCCGGTGTCTGAATCTGGTGAAGTCAGCGTGGACACGCAGTTTTACCAGCTGCTTCCACAGTTGATTGAGAGCATCTATCAGAAATTTCGGATTAAAAAGGACTGTGTTAGGTATCGATCTGGATTCTGGAGAGAGTTAGCTCCAGATGGCTCCAAACCTCACGTGCCCAGCTACCAGCTTGCTCCAAACCTCTCCGTCAGAGAGGCACATTTTCCGATCACGGTGGAACACGAGCAAGCGTACTGCATGATCTGCGCACCACCTCCGCCGTCGTCGTCGTCGTTACAAGCTAGATCGAGCACGTACCATTGTCGGCTCCGGCCGGTCGCCACCACCATCGATCTAGCTCCGTCGTCGTCAACGACGACATGCTCCTCGTGAGAATCCACCGCAAGCTGGTCGTCGATCGATGCGGCTAGCTAGCTAGCTAGCTCTTGACCACCTGCATGCTGCATGCAGCTAGCTAGCTAGCTAGCTAGTCTGCAGCTTGGATTAGTTGGGGTTAGATTAAGCTTAGATTAGTACGGGTTTTGCAGGGCATGCAGGGAGAGTTAATTAACGGGTTTAGGGTTTGGACCGGCGTTGTAACGTGCGTGGATCTGTGTACTTGTTTTGTCGTGTGACTGTTTGTTCTCGTGACGGCACAGTGGTGTCTGTGATCTACGTACTCCTCGTTATGCGATGGTTGAAACATGTCGCGTTGAAATGCAGGAATTTTTGCATGACCGCCATGGTTGAAAAATTTCTCGAAAACCGTACTGTTTTTTGAAAAAAAAAACAAATTTAAAAAAATGTTTTTTTTCAAAATACATTGAAAATGTATATTGTACCAACGAATTTGGTGCGATATTGGCTAATACCAGTGAAATTCAGCGGCGGAGCTAGAGAAAAACCGAATGAATGCATCACTTTACGGGGTACACCATATTAAACTCGATCAATAGGGTGCACAAATGGTTAAAAATTACTAATAATAGCCGGAAAAAAAATTGGAAGGGAGTTCCGGCTGAAAACCCTCTCCTAACAAAGTGGCTCTGTCCCTGTTGAAATCGGTGCGCTTAAAAATCCATGGTGTGAAGAGTTTATAAACCTAGATAAGAGCTCAATTGTGTACAACGGATTGGTAACAGGTGTTTCGGTTCTTATAAGATTCGGTATCAACTTATTAACATCATTTTTACGCAATTTGTTATATTCGATGAGTAATATTCCATGTTCCAAAAGAGCTTGTGAAAATGAGGTCGCCTGAATATCGGAGTCAGCTCGATCAATCTCATGGACCGCCGTTTAAGGTCTGGGAAATATCGATGCATCCAATCTCACCGCCTCACAAGAACAACCATGCACGAATAAGTGACACCAAAACCAACCACGCACTATTCCACCAAGCCGGTGCTGCTGTGCATCGTCAGTCCAGCACTCAGAGATACACAGTACGTATCACGTTAGGTTTGGCTTCTTCCGAAACATTGAGATTCTACATTATTATCACGACACTTTTGAATCCGAAAAGACTTCAGCTAGGCAAGCTAGCACCGCGGCGTTGCGAGTTGCGACTATTTGGATTTTGGAGGAGGAGCAGCAGCAGCAGCAGCAGCACAGTATCTAAGGTTGTTGAGCTGAAGCTGAAGCTGATCGACCTGAGCTTCTTTTCAGGTCCGTATGCTGAGTGATTGCTGAAGAGATGAGCTGCAGGAAGCCATGAAAGCCTTTCTCTGCTGCTGCTGCTGCTGCTTTCCTCACTTGTCATCTTGTCTATGGATCCATCTGCCGACGCCCCCAACAGTCAACGCCAGCTGATGGCGTTGCAGTTGTGCAAAGCCACGAGCTCTCCATAGCTTCAGAGTATGCAGTCCACTCTCCAGCTTTTGGTCCAGCTTCAAGCTTCTACCCAGCTTTTTGGACGGAAAAAAAAACTGTAGATGTTTTCAAGAAAAGAACGATGGTTTTTTCTACTGAAACATAATCTGATTTTTTTCATTATCTAGACGAACTAAATGAAACATTTTCAAAATAGTATTAGTATGACCTGTTGAGGTGAAAGAAATGAGCCTGTGAGGTAGTGGGCTCCCAAATAGGCCGCTTGGTATGTACTAAATCAAATGAACAGGTGCAGATTATGGGTTGGATGCATAGCCCTAGAAAGGAATCAGCCCAAGTTTGATTCCAAATTTACTCATCTGTCCTGAGGATACTTTATTTTTAGTTATTTTTGTAAACACTACTACAAGAATCCAGCAAACTTCCTTGTACGCGCGGACGGGCAGACGGCGGCGCGGCTGTTGCTCGCGGGCAGATTGGGAAACAGGAAAACCTAGGTTTCCGTGGGGAAATATTGCCGTAACTTCCGTCGGCTACAGTGAAAACTGACAGAATAGAAGTTAAATTAATTTCCGTCGACTCGTGCAGACCAATGAAAATTAAGTAACCTTCATCGGTTTTTGGAAATACTGACAGAAATTAAAAAAAACGACTAAAATTTACTCTTTTTTGTGACCGTCAGGTGAGAAATGAGTTATGTGTCACTTATTAATGTTGTTAACTTATGGACAGGACTGCTATGTCCGGATGTTTGATATTTCAAAAACATTTATCAAGTAAAAATTGAAAATAAAAAGCAACTTCGTTGTCTTATTTATTTTGTTAGTTCTAGTTTTTTTCAAACTGATTAAGTTGTGTTAAGTTCAAATCGTGGATACATTCAAAAAGGAATAAGTTGAGAAAATCGAAGTGTTTGTTTATCTCATTTATATTTACGAAAGTTTTCAACTTAATCTTGCAATTCAAGATTCATCGTATTACTTACTACGTGTATATATTGACTACGGTATAAATTTAACAATTATTTATTTAATTGAAAAATATTTATTGAATTAAATATATATTTTTTGAGACAACATGTCCATCGATAAAATCATAAATCGGTCGCTGAGGTCAAATCGTCTAGCTATCCAAACTATTCAGACTAAAGGATGTGTTTGGTTGAGTCGTAGATTCTGAAAAAACTATGATGAGTTGTGAGCTGTGGAAAAATTGTTGTGAGTTGTGGGTTGTAGAAAAACTGGTTGGAATAGTTGTGGATTTATATTTTGATAGTTGACGATGTTTAGTTACATTATTAATGTTTAATTTCACATGTAAATCATTTTAGTCATGAAATTTTGTAATGTTTATATTAAAATTATATATATTTAAATTACACTAAAATGATATATTTTACTAAAATTTTACTTTTTCAAAATTTACATGATCTGATATGTTTTAATAGCATGGTAGGTAATATTCATTCAAAGTTGAACTGAGAAGCTGTGAAATCTGAATTATACCAACTTTTAAATTTGTACTACGAGAATCTACAGATTCTGAAAAAACTAGGTGACCAAAAAAACTGTTTGGTTTATATTCTAGCTTCTGAACCAGGAAGC
The DNA here is from genome assembly GCA_019279435.1 of Zizania palustris. NCBI lineage: Eukaryota > Viridiplantae > Streptophyta > Magnoliopsida > Poales > Poaceae > Zizania > Zizania palustris. The sequence continues at coordinate 24,686,866 of JAAALK010000287.1, read as the reverse complement.
TGGTTCAAAAATCTGAACTAAACAGACCCTAAACTCCTAAGTGGCTTGGCCAGGTAAGTTGAATGGCTAAATTTTTATAAACCTGACTTGAAAGATTTGCTATTTTGACACTTAAAAAAATATGTGACTTTCACATTTTTGACATCCTGATCTATTTTTATTGACTCAGATTGTGCTATGTATCACCCTTAGGAATGTCATTATAAATAAAGTGTGATAGCAACTAGGTTGATCTCTAGCCTAGGTCTAGCAGGGTTTGCTTAGATCTAAAACATGGCATAGGGTCTTTGTAGGTAAAACAGAGAGGGTAGAGAGGTGTGTACCTTCACCGGAGGGGGCCGGAGTCGACGAGGATGATGCCGTGGCGTCGGTGCGGCGAGGGAGGCTTCCCGCCACTTAGCGCAAGAGTAGATCGGGTCTGTAGGGATGTAGGGAAGGTGTTTTGGGCGTGCAAGCATTGGCTTGCATCCTGAGCCCTCTCCCTTATTTATTGCGCTAGCGACAGGGGCCTCTCAACCATGAGTTGGTTGGGCGCCCCCGATCAGGGCGCGAGTGAGACCAGGAGGGTCTGTTAGGGGTCCGAACTTAGTGGCCTGGGGGGAGAGAGGGATTCGGCCCCCTCTCCCCGAGATCTTATCCTAACATTCTCCCCTTAGATCTCGACTTAGTTCTCAACTTACTTAACGTTACCTCTATCTCATTGTAGATCAATGCATAGAGCATGATGCATCACAATAGTCAGTTACGTACTACGTGACTCAACAGCTACAACACATTTCACTACTTTGAAATAGTTTCTAAACTTATTTTGGGCCCTTACAAATCCAATGATCATAGGCTTTCCTTTAAACCCATACCGGTTAAGTGTTCTCTGAACACATTGGGTGGTAAGCCTTTTGTGAGCGGATCCGCAAGCATACGCTTGGTACTTATATGCTCTAGACTTATAGTGTGATCTTGGATTTTCTCCTTAACAACATAGTACTTAATATTGATGTGTTTGGCAGCACCACTCTTCTTGTTGTTATGGGAGTATAATATTGCTGGCTCATTGTCGCAGTATAACTTAAGTGGCTTTTCAATACTGTCGACCACTCTTAAACCGGGAATAAACTTTTTAAACCATAGTGCCTGTCCGGTGGCCTCATAACATGCTACAAACTCGGCATACATCGTGGAAGATGCCGTCACAGTTTGTTTGGAGCTTTTCCATGACACAGCTCCTTTTGCGAGTGTGAATATATAACCTGATGTGGACTTCTCAGTATCCACACATCCCGCAAAATCTGAGTCTGAATAACCTACTATTTCAAGGTTATTTGTTCTCTCATATGTTAACATGAGGCCTTTTGTGCCTTGCACATATCGCAAGGCTTTCTTAACGCCTTTCCAGTGATCTATGCCTGGATTTTTCTGATATCTGCCAAGCATCCCGGTGACAAAAGCTAAGTCAGGGCGTGTACATACTTGAGCATACATTAGGCTTCCGACAGCAGAAGCATATGGAACCGACTTCATTTGATCGATCTCATATTGGTTCCTGGGACACTGAAAGTTCCCAAACTTATCACCCTTGACTATCGGAGCAGGCGAAGGCTTACAGTAGTGCATACTATATTTTCTTAGTATTTTCTCTAAGTATGCCTTCTGTGATAAACCTAATACCCCCTTAGTTCTGTCTCGAAGAATCTCTATGCCTAATACATATGAAGCTTCTCCAAGATCCTTCATATCAAAATGAGAAGACAAAAACTTCTTAGTCTCTAATAGTAGATTAACATCGCTACTTGCTAGTAGGATGTCATCCACATACAAGACTAGGAAAATAAATTTCCTATTCTTGAACTTAGCATAAATGCAATTGTCCTCTTCATTTTCTTTAAACCCAAACTTTCTAATTGTCTCATCAAATTTGAGATACCACTGCCTAGAGGCCTGTTTAAGACCATAAATAGACTTAGTTAAATGGCATCCCAAATTTTCTTTCCCTTTTATGACAAAACCCTTGGGTTGTGCCATATAGACATTCTCATTTAGATCCCCGTTGAGAAATGCCGTCTTTACATCCATCTGATGTAACTCTAAGTCATAATGTGCCACTAAAGCCATAATGATTCTAAATGAATCCTTAGATGAGACAGGAGAAAATGTCTCATTATAATCTATTCCTTCTCTTTGAGTGAAGCCTTTAGCAACAAGTCTGGCCTTAAATCTTTCAATATTCCCTTGGGAGTCACGTTTGACCTTGTAGACCCATTTGCAGCCTACTGTTTTGGCTCCTTTAGGAATTTCTTCTAATTTCCAGACATTGTTGGTACTCATAGACCTCATCTCATCCTCCATGGCCTCAAGCCACTTAGAAGAGTGAGGGCTTCTCATAGCTTCTTCAAAAGAGGCGGGATCGCCCTCCATTTGAATTTCTTCACTCATATAAACCTCATAGTCATCAGGAATAGCTGATCTTCTTACTCTTTGTGATCTCCTAACGTTCTCTTGAACTGGGATATCATCATTTCTAATGTCTTCTTGAATTGGTACATCATTTTCTATGATGTCCTCCTCAACTGGCACATTATTTTCTAACACAAGGGGTTGTTCTTCTTGTTCTTCATTAGCAACAACTGGAACTACAGGCTCCTGAATAACAGGTTCCTCATGAACAACAGGTGTCGCTAATGAAGGTCCAACTTCTGGAGCTGGACTAATAGGTGCTATCACAGGTATATGGAGAATTGGCTCTTGAATCATAGGAGTAGGTGCACAGACCTGCTTCTCTTCAAGGCTAATTTCTCTTAATACCGTGCTCCCCCTGATCATAGCGTCTTCTAAAAAGACTGCGTGTCTCGTTTCTACAAACTTGGTATGTCTACCAGGACAATAGAAACGAAAACCCTTAGAATTATCTGGGTAGCCAATAAAATGACAACTCACTGTCTTAGGATCTAACTTACCAATATTTGGGTTAAATACTTTAGCTTCAGCTGGACATCCCCATACTCTAAAATAATTTAGAGAGGGTTCTCGTCCAGTCCATAATTCATACGGTGTCTTGGGCACCGACTTACTCGGAACCCGATTAAGAATATGAATGGCGGTTTTTAATGCCTCCATCCATAAACCAACCGGTACAGTGGAATAACTTAACATACTTCTTACCATGTCCATTAAGGTGCGATTGCGCCTTTCTGCCACTCCATTTTGCTGTGGTTCGCCCGGTGTAGAATACTGGGCGACTATACCATTTTCCTGTAGAAACCTTGCAAAAGGTCCAGGAACTTGGCCATACGGGGTATGACGACCGTAGTACTCCCCTCCACGGTCAGATCTTACTATCTTAATCTTTAGATCGTGCTGATTTTCTACTTCAGCCTTAAATATCTTAAATTTATCCAAGGCTTCTGATCGTTCTTTAATTGGATAAATATAACCATAGCGCGAATAATCATCTGTAAATGTTATGAATGAATCATAACCATCTACAGATGTCACAGAAAATGGACCACAAATGTCCGTATGAATAATTTCTAAAACTCCTGTGCTTCGCTTCGCGCCTTTCTTAATTTGTTTGACGTATTTGCCTTTAATGCAATCTATGCATTGATCTAAGTCTGCGAACTCTAAGGGCGGAATAATTGACTCCTTAACTAGACATTCAATCCTCCCCCTCGAAATATGGCCTAAGCGACAGTGCCATAATTTCGAAGAAACGTCGCTAATTCTCTTACGCTTATTTGTTTTGCTAGACGAGACTGTCTCACTAATAGTATTTACTGAATCACTTAAGGACAAAAGATAAAGTTTGTCATGCTCGAAGGCAAGACCCACAACTTTATTATCATAAATAATAGAACATTATATGTCGCCAAAATGACAATCGTACCCATTATTAACTAAACATGAAACAGAAATCAAGTTTCTGCGCATCGAAGGAACATAAAGAACATCGCGCAAAAGAATTACAAAGCCATTCTTAAATTCTAAAGGGAGATCTCCAATGGCTTCAACTTCTGCTTCGATGCCATTTGCAACTCTAATTGTTCTTTCGTTTCTTTCCAAAATTCTCGTCGTAGCGAATCCCTGTAAAGAATTGGCAACATGAACAGTTGCACCTGAGTCAATCCACCAAGTGTTGGTAGAATAATCTAAATACAAGGATTCATCTATACAAGTAATTTCATCGTTACCGTGTTTGTGCATCCACTTGAGGAATTCCACACAGTCCTTCATGTGGTGTCCTTCCTTCTTACAATGCCTGCAGACGCCTTGAGGGACATCATTGTCCTTAGGCGCCTTTCCTTTCTTCTTAAAGGTCTTAGTATTTTTCTTAGGAGTAAATTGCTTTTTGCCCTTATCTTGAATTTGGTGAACTGAATCACCACCTCTAGCCTCCTTAATGCGTTCTTCCTCCTGAACGCAGTTGGACACTAACTTTTCAAATGTCCACACTTCTGGCAGAGAATTGTAGTTGATGACAAAATGCTCAAAATCCTTACTAAGTGAGCTCATTATGACATGAACTATAAAAGTTTCTGTCAGTGCGCACTCCATAGTCTTTAGGCTAGCAGCCCAGTTACTCATTCTTAAAATGTGGTCTCTTACGTCTCCACCGCGGTATTTCTCATTAATAAACCTCTTAATTGTTGAGGCGCAAGCTGCCTTTGATGATCCAGCAAACTGAGCATCGATCTTCTTCAGATACTGAGTCGCTGTCTCACAATCAGGGATAGAGCTCCTGATTGGCTCTAAGAGAGAATTCTTAATAATCATCAAGCACTTTCTGTTTGAGTGCTTCCATTTTTCGTACGCAATGTCGTATTTCATTCTTATGGGGGCAAAATCCAGCTGACGCGCAGCAAATGCGTCAGCTGCCTCTCCAGTGCGTATCACTAGCTTAGTAGGCTGAACTGGACATGCTTCTTGCAGAGAATAGTCCACATCTAGGATGGCGAGAGCGATCAGCAAACCCTCTCGCCAAGATGCATAATTGTCCCCTCTAAGTTTCTCAATATGATTCATTTGAGCGAGTAAGCTTCCTGATAAATAATAGTCAAAAGGGATTAATTACAGGCATAAATGAGACATGTCAATTTAACGTTGGTCAAATCAGCATGTGAAAACTCAATAAATAAATAGGAATTAATTCTACATCACCGTTGGGCAGAAATAGAATTAATTCATCTCAAAACACAGTGATTTTATCACCAACGTTGGTCAGGAGATAAAATTACTATGCAAAAATGACTAAAATAAACTTTTATTTCGTCAATTAAATTATCCCGTTGGTTCAAATTTAATCGACAAAAAATATAAACTTAATGTAGTGGATGAACATAAATTTGATTAAACATGTGGTAGCACAGCGGAAGACTTAAAAAATATAGCAAATGTTTAATCGGTACAAAGAAATCAGTAGGAAAATTATTCTGAATTTTTAATAACTCATAAGGAATTTATTTTTCTAATTTAAATAAGACGTTGGTCTTATAAAAAATCAGAAAATATCCAAGAATTGCTCAAGAATTCTCATAAAATTCAGAATAATACTACTGAACGTGATGAAATTTACAAAATTATTCCTGCATCAAACTTAATTTTATCTGATTTTTGGGCAATTTTCTTATTTTCCAGAGAAAAAATTAAAGCAGAAATTAATTTCTTAATTCTGGAAAATAGAAAATCGAATTTCAGCCCAAAATGTGCTTCGGCCTGGCCCATTAGCGCGTTTCAGGCGGCCGTACCAAACCTGGGCCCAGGCCAGGAAAGCTGCGCGCGCGCGCCTGCAACCTGGGCCTGGGCCGGGAATCTATCCCCCCGCCTGGGCTCAATCAAGGCCCGATGAATCCTGGCCGTCGGATTCAATCCGACGGCCAGCCGCCATTCTCGGCCACATAAAAGGCGAGCGCCCCCTCTCAGCCCTAACCCTAATTCATTCTCCCCCCTCCCCCCGGTCCTGAGCGAGAGCGGCGCGAGAGAGAGTGGCGGCGGGGCTGGCGGTGCGCGGCGGCGGCGCACGGCGGCGGCCACCGGCGGTCGGCCGCCACCGGCTAGCTCGCCGGAGCACCGCGCTCACCCGAGGGTGAGCGGGGCTCCGTCGAGGTAGCCCGTGGCGGTCGGGCTTAGCAACCCGAGAGCGGTTGCCGGCCCCGGCGAGCGGCGACGCGGTCCGGCCACCGGCGAGCGGCGACGCAGTCCGGCCACGGCGAGCGGCGGCGCGACGACCCGAGGTAAGACCTCGGTCCCCCTTAAAAAAAACTAGGGTTAGGGTTTCGAAAACCCTAACCTTAACTTCTGTTTCCCCCTTTTTTTTGTTTTCTTATTCCTGTGTTCTTACCCGAGGGGACTTAAGGGGTTTTTGGGGATTTCTTAGGGTTTGGCCGAAGCCAACAGGGGGGGCTCTTGGGTATTTTCTTAGGGTTTCACAGAGGGTAACAGGGGTTTTCTTAGGGTTTTCCTTAGGTTTTCTTAGGGTTAGCCGAAGCTAACAGGGTTCTTAGGTGCTTTTGCCTAGGGTTTCATGGTGAAACCGAAGGCAACAGAGAAGTTTTTACTTAGGGTTTTCTTAGGTCATGTACTTAGCAAGTATAGTAGTACTTAGAAATGCATCAATGGCGTCGGATCAAGGGGTCCGACGCCTAAACCCTAACTAGCCTAAAACTAGGAGGCTCTGATACCATTGATAGCAACTAGGTTGATCTCTAGCCTAGGTCTAGCAGGGTTTGCTTAGATCTAAAACATGGCATAGGGTCTTTGTAGGTAAAACAGAGAGGGTAGAGAGGTGTGTACCTTCACCGGAGGGGGCCGGAGTCGACGAGGATGATGTCGTGGCGTCGGTGCGGCGAGGGAGGCTTCCCGCCGCTTAGCGCAAGAGTAGATCGGGTCTGTAGGGATGTAGGGGAGGTGTTTTGGGCGTGCAAGCATTGGCTTGCATCCTGAGCCCTCCCCCTTATTTATTGCGCTAGCGGCAGGGGCCCCTCAACCATGAGTTGGTTGGGCGCCCCCGATCAGGGCGCGAGTGAGACCAGAAGGGTCTGTTAGGGGTCCGAACTTAGTGGCCTGGGGGGAGAGAGGGATTCGGCCCCCTCTCCCCGAGATCTTATCCTAACAAAGTGCACATCTTTGAAAAAAAGTGTAAAAATAGCAATTTTTTCCACCGCTGGTGAAAGCATTGTTGACTCGTCATCTGAATTACATTGAACATTACATAATTTGTCTTTATGCAGTACATGAGTACATGAAATTTTGTCAGCCTAATGTTGACATTTGAGCTGTCTGGATGATAATGTGTAATGTTGTACGACTAATCTCATCTGAAAACCGAACGAGGAATCCTATCCGATTCTTTGCAAACATGTTGTAGGTTTTGTTCGGTCTTGATGCGCCACATACTTTTGTTCAGTAAGCAGCGCAAATACGATGAGCTGAAGATTAAAACCTGAGTTGATGCCCAGTTGCTGCGATGAACTGTAAAAGCCTATTAAATATGAGATGATTCCTTATATGCCACTGAAATTTACCTGTTTCTTTATACGTGTCACTTGTTCTCTCACTAATATGTAGGTCTTTTACGTTAAGTTATTTTGGACGAGCAGCTTGATTCGTCAATGATAATATTTAAGAGGAAAAAAACGCAACATATCAATGATGCCCGTTAAAAATGACAATCGAGTGTTAAACAACTCCAACAGGGCCCTATTTGAGCTCTCAAACTCATTTTTGAGAGTCCGCAAGAAAAATCGAGATCTAACAGGAGTTCACTTGATTCTAAAAAATAGGAGGCTCTTAAAATAAGCCACTAAGCCCTCATCCCTAGTGACCCCTATTCGAGCTCTCATTTGCGCCACGTAAGCGCGCATGCTATCCGCTTGTTTAAATTTGAATATTTATATTTGTATTTAAATATTCTAATATTTAAATATGATAGATGCTTATGTTCCTGTTGTTTAGATGGTTATGTTCCTATATTAAAAATTGAATATTTGTATTTGTATTTAAAAATTTGAATATTTAAATATGATATATATATGATTATGTTCTTATTGTTTAATACGATAGATGATTTTGTTCATGTATTTAAATTTTAATATTTGTATTTAGATTTAAAGATTTGAATATTTAAATTTGAATATTCAAATATGATAGATGATTATGTTCCTATTGTTTAATATGATAGATGATTATGTTGCTATATTTCAATTTGAATATTGTATTTGAATTAAAAAAATTGAATATTCAAATATGATAGATTATTATATTCCTGTTATTTAATACAATAGATGATTATGTTCCTATATTTAAATTTGAATATTTGTATTTATATTTAAAAATTTTAATATTTAAATATAGTCATTCATTACTAAATAATAAAAATTTATTATATATCATGATTTTATCAAATACATGTGTATAGTGTGAAGAAATGGTAGAAATTAAAAATAGAGAATCTATTTTGAAAGCCACTGCTGAAGTAGAACGCAGAAAACAGGTCTCTCAAAAATCAAGAAGAACTCTAAAATCATATCAAAGTAGGGTTCCTCGTTTGAGAGCTACTGTTAGCACTAAAGTGCCGTGCTTGTTTCATCTTATAGAAATATAAGATATGTCGCCAGTTATTAATAAAGAAAATTGCATGGGAAAGCGACCATCAAGAGTCAACTTCAAAATTATATGCAAGTGACCTGACCTCCGGCCATCCAGCTTTTTTTTTTATGTATGCAAAATAGCGAGCCTACGTAGCTGCCATCTCCGCCATGGACGACCATGCAAGTGACCTCACCTCCGGCCGGTCCCCTTCCAGAACCGATCCGACGCATTAATGGCGTCCGATACGCCCGTCTCTCTCCTTTCTTCTCTTTTTTAATATATGGGATGAAACTATCAGAGCATCGACAATGTTTAGAACTATAGAACTAGTATTAAATTGATATATGACTAAATTGTTTTTTAGGAAAAATGCTACAACGTATAGTACTAGAGGTATGACTCTTAGCGAGATAAAAAATATAAAATAATGTATGCTCTACCTAATGGACAACTAGCAAACTAAAAAAATAGTATTATTTAATTTGAAGAACTAGTATTCATGCTTAGAATCCATACCTTACTTAGCACTACCTTCTCAATGTATGGAACTAGTACTAAACCAAAAAGATTCTCTTAAACACCCCTTATTTCATACATTGTGGATGCCCTTAGGCTATTCACACAGGTAGATTTTATAATACTATTTCCTAGAAAGTCATATCAACTTTGCAACTGAATGAAATATCATCTCTCAGTGAAGAGTTTCATTTCACTATTTCCTAGTCTAACCAGTGTAATTAAATGCAACTATTTCTTATGAAATAGTCTCTCTCTGGTGAAACGATTTGGCTCACAGTGGTCGTTTCATCCGTATGGAAAACGGGTTAGCATCATGTCATGGTAATGACACTATTTCCTTCTCTTCCCTCATTAATTGAATGTTATGTCAACAAAAAATCTAATATGTTGTGGTAATTAATATTATAAAACCCACGTTACGAATAGTTTTAGATTATATAGATTATAGATATATTTTCCAGATGGATGATTGATTGGGTGATAGCTAGCTATGATGATGGATGCAGGGCTGGCCTTGGGCCAGTGCCGGTGGTGTGACCGCATCAGATCTCTGAAAATAAGGGGACTCCAAAATTTAGTATGCTAATAGACCTCACAAGTATTAATAAAGCCCAGTTGCAAATTAGTCACAAGTCATTAACAGTAGGCCTGTTAGAAGAAATTGTTTTAAATAATCTAGATATATTTCTCCTTTGTATTTAAACTTATTAGTGTGAGATTCGTTAATGACACTAAATTTTTCAATATTATTTCGTATCTTTATGATGAATGGGGATCTCCATTTTTTGTTCCGCACCGGACCACAAAAATATCAGGACCGGCCTTGGATTGATGGACCGAGTGATTCAGCGCGGGGTCGTTCCGAGTAACCGTCGAGTCCTCGTGCCTGCCTGTGTCGCTCGCTCGTGCGTGCGTCCACCGGCCGGCTTCTTCGCCGAGCTCGCTTTCCGGCCACACAACTCAGCTACTCTTCTTCTTCCTCCTTCCGCACGCCGTCGCTCTCGGGAGCTTAATAATGGCAATTATTTTCCAGATGGATCCAGCCGGCGAGTTGCTACCACGCACCAAGCTAAGTTGCGGCGCCGGTAGCGGTGGCATCACTCGGGCCTATGAATATGATCAGTCACAGCGTTGACTTCCACCAACGGATATAACCGTAAAACAGCCACGGGCAAAACCAAACCACAGCAAGGTCACGCATGATACAGTGTCAAGACGCATTTTAATAACGTATTTATTTGATATCTATATATTTTTTATTCAAGCTTGATTTAATTTGTATTAATTGTTGATGTCTCTAGATCCGCACGTGGTAGAGAGCTCTTGGAGTTTATCTCTTTTTGTTTGTCGGTTTTGTGATCCGAGGTCGTTACGGACTCATGATTTGTTCGTTAATTAGTTGCTCGATCCGTTCGTTAACGGGTAGCTCTCGATCAGTTCGCCCTGCTATCAGTGGCCAGCTACTGGCTAAGTTCGCACCTTTCGCAATTTATATCACACATCCCCCGTTGCAAAACATCGGCTGCAAAAAAAATTGGCATTTTTGCTCCGGTTTTTGTAAAATTGTCTCGTGGATTTTACTCGTTTCGATACTTAAAAAACGATCCAATTATTACAATTATCGTAGAATCTAATCTATATGTAGCTATTGGTAAGCTCACGTGCTCCTTTGATGGGTCAACTGTAACCTTTCTTAAGACTTTAGTTCCCTTCAATTTAGAGATGAGCATACTAAATTAAAGGGTATTGCCCTATTGGGATTCTTGTGTGTGAGGTTAGAGTATCTCCCATAGAGATATTTTCTGTTCTAAAAAATCTGGTATAAAGAGTTTTTATAATAAAATTTAATCTATAAATCTTGTTGTTCTTCAACGGATTTCCAATATCTTTAAGTGGATCCTACTTATTAAATATATTATCTTTCTTTTTATTTATATATCTCGTATCATCGACGAGCCGGATTAGATTAGAGTATTTGTTGAAGCTATTTTTTTAGTTATAATATCTAAAATTTACTAAAGAAAATTCTTTGATTCATTTCAAAATTTATTTTCGTTAGAGCATCTTCATTGTACTTGATATCACACTTGTTATTCCCTAAAATAGCAAGTATGATCCAAAAAATATATTCATTATACTTGCTACTTGATTTATTATTTTAGGGAGCTTGCTATTCTTCTCTCCACGCTTACTACATGTAGCAAGCCAACTAAACTTGTTATTCCATTGACTGTTGAGTTTGTTTAATTATTTTTATTTTCTTTGCATGTATATAAATTGATAAAATATAACTACATCTAAATAGGAAGTCATATTTAGTAAATACATTGTAGTGAATAACAAAATAATAAATTAATTTAAATAGAAAAACTTATTATTGCTATGAATAACAAGTCTAGAATAACAAGTACGATGGAGAGCTACATGAATAGTGACCATTTATTTGATTTCAGAGTCACGTGACTAGCACGCGTTTACGTGACATCACACGAGGGTGCAAACCAAGTCGACGAAATTGTGGAAATTTGTAGTGGACTCGCCGGTGGGACCGAACGCGCGGAGCATCCGGGTCTGCAGGTCACGCGCATTGGCCCTCATCCGGGCCCCTTCCTCCCCGGTCAGCAGCGACGCCACCGTCTCCGTCACGGCGGCGCTCGTCAATGGCTGGCCGTCGCCGAGCGCCTTGCCGAAGCACCAAAGGTGCTCGATGGCGCGCGCGTTCATGTGCTGGTCACCGAAGGAGGGGCGGCAAGCCATGGGCACGCCGCCGGACATACCTTCCAGGACGGCTCCCCAGCCGGAGTGCGTGACGAACGCGCCCACGGCCGGGTGTTTCAGCACGGCGCCCTGTGGCGACCACGGCACGAGGAGGCCGGAGTTGTTGGCCTTGGCGCGGTCCATGAACCCCGGCGGGAGCAGCGGCCACGAGTCCTCCCGCAGCGACCATAGGAAGGGCGCGCCGGTGGCCTCGAGCCCGGAGGCCAGCTCGCGGAGCTCGTCCGGCGGCAGCGAGGCGACCGTGCCGAAGCTGACGTACACGACAGAGGCCGCGGGCCGGTCGTTGAGCCAGGGAAGGCAGCCGTGTCTGTCATCGGCTGCCACGGCGCCGGCGCCGGGGAGGAGGTAGTAGGGCCCGATGGGGTGGCAGTTGGGGAGCGCGTCGTCAAGTGCGGCGGAGATGTCCGGCGGGAAGAGGCCCGGGAAGGCGTTGACCGCGACGGCGGTGGCGGCGCGGTGCACACGCTCCACCACGCGGCGGAAGAGGAGGGTCATGACGCGGGACATGTTGCCGCCGTCGGTAGACCCCGGAGGGCCGCTGAATGGGAGGTCGCGGACGCGGAAGATCCCGAAGCCCGGGTAGGAGGTCAGAAACTCGTCGGCCCGGCTGGCGGCTGCAAGCTAGCACGACGTGTTACTGACGCAATATCGATGAAAGTGCAGTGCAGTCGCCAGGATTGTACGTACCGTTGTCGCCGATGTCCTCGCGGAGTGCTTTGCCGATGAGGTGCGCCAGGAGCGCAGTCGGGCCGCCAGTCCAGACGGCGACCCAGGGCAAGCCAACCTCGGCGGCCATGGACATGAAGATGTCCCCGACCACGCAGCTCACCTTCACGCCGGCGGCCCCAGCCGTTTCCAGCGCCTTCTTGAGCCCGCCATCCTCGGCGGCCTCCAGGAACATCTCTAACCGCCTCCACATCGGGGTTCCGGCCTGATCACCCTCCTCCTCCCCTGCTCCCGACGGCATCTCCACGAACCGCAGGTTCGCCGGGTTCGCGCCGCCCTTAAGGCGCGCCAGCGTGTCGGCGGTGGAGACGAAGGAGACCGTCACGGACGGCGCCACCGTCGACAGGCCGCGCGCCACCGCCAAGAGCTTCGGGGCGTGGGAGCTGAAAGGGAAAGCCACCACGGCGACGTGCGCAGCCGTCGATCCCATCTCCTTTCTTGGACAACACACACAGGCAAATTAACTGTCTCCTGAGTGCTCACTGCTCTGCTCTGCTCACTCGTGTGTCACGCGCTATATTTATTAAATTCAATACAGGTATTTTTTTAAAAAAAATTATCTTCTGACGCTATATTTATTAAATTTTAAACTCTAAAAGATATTGTATTTTAATGAGAAAGTATAGTTATATGTTATAATAAGTTAATAGATTTAGAAATAAACAGCCTTAAACAATTGTAGATCATCCACTATTTGATAATAGAGATTATTCCCAATATGCCACTGAAAAATTATGTAGTTTCATATATGCCATTGATTGTGTCATTGACATGTGAGTCCTGTGTCCACAAGTTACTGACACAACCAGTGGTATATGGAACTTTCCCTTGATAATACCTCTATTCTTAAATAAATAAGGTATTATAACACTTGCAGTTAAATCTTAATAGATTAAAACATTAAGAGTTATCATGCATAAATATGTTTTCTTATTCTATAAATTACTATTCTACACCTGTGTATTTTTGTTTGGCCAAACCTAAGCTCCAAGCCACCAACCCGACACCCTCCGTCGCGAGCCCCGCACCCCTCCGCCGTCGGCCTCGCATGGCTCCACCGCCGGCTCCAAGCTCACGTGCCCGACCTCGCACAGCTTCGTCGTCAGCCTCATGGCCCCGCGCCCCTACGTGTCTGACCTCGTGTGGCTCCGCCTCCAGCCCCCATCTTCTTGTCCCTCTACCGTTGTCAAATAATCAAAAATCATTAATTTAACTGTATAACAAATATATTTTTTTGATTTTTATTGCGTAGCACGACCCACTGCTAGTAATAAAGCAGCAGCAGCAGTGCGTCTAGATGTAGGACGAAGAAATCTTGAGCTTGTCGGCCTACTGGTGATGACTGCCGAGTTGACCTTAAGCTTGGCCTAACTGATCAAGCAGTGTGTTAGATTTACAGGCGTGACGCTAGTGAGGTGGTCCCATATGTACGTTTGCGTCATAATTTCTATATGATGAAACGGAGTAAATTGATTTTTTATTCGAAAATAAAATGTGACTTTATCTTTAATTTAACTACAACTTTATATTCAATATTTGCTAAAACTAGATTTAATCAATTATAAAAAAATAGATTTACAGTTGTGTTAGATTCGAGAACTCACTTAATTAGGATCTGTTTGGTACATCTCAAACTCCGAGATTCATGCTGCATCTAGAGTTTGTATAATATAATAAAATACTTTAAATTTTTATTATTAGTCTAAAATATACTAGATTACTTAACTCAATATTATCAATATATCCATAATTATTATCGGTGAACCACTCATCGGTCTATCCGAGGGGTGCCCTAGGTGGTGATTAGATGTGTGTAAAGAAAACGCAACGCCTTCAAATTCGATGATTGATTCTTGAATATAAGAGCCAAGGCCTATACTGGTTCATGTCTCTTTGAGGATAATAGGTCCACGTCCAATGTTTTAGTGTGTAATATAATGGTGGATCTTACGGGATGATGCAATCAAACTATGAAGGCTTAGCACATCAAAAGCAAGAAAAATAGGAGTCTCATCTCTTTTATATACTCAGATGGTGAGCTTAACAATCTAAAACTCTATCTTGAGTCAACCTAGAACTTTATATCGAATTCAGGTGCTAAATCTATAATTACAAAGATTCTATATAAATAAATCTCTTGATATCATATCTGAAGCTTAGCTATTCGATAAGTACATAATTTTTCTTATTAAAATCAAACCCCTATTTATGGGTCATATTGGATGATCAATGCTGATCTTGATATGCTTTGGTTTGGTCTGATAAGCCCAACTAATAGGACCCAAGAATCGTATCCTTGGAAATTTTAGATCAAAAAATTCTTTAGGTAGAAATAGATTAGATCATTTTTTAAAAAATAATTGATCTAGACATGTGCCAAACTTTTCTCCAGTGTGATATGATGTGTACCACTAATCTTAGCTACTTTCTCTGTCTCCAAGATTTTATTTTTGGCGATTATCGATTGGTCTCAAAATGTAATCGTAACTTTTATCTATAAAAGGAACACAATAAGTCTTTATACATAAGTTTAAGCTTAATTTTTTTTGGCTTGCTCCCCACTTAACTTAAGGTGGGTTAACTCATCTCCATTATGCTGATGATACCATCCCGTTGATGGATTTTTTCAGAGATGAACTTTATTTCAGTGAAATTCTTACTTTATTGTTTTGAAGAGCTCTCTGGAATGAAAATTAACTACCAGAAAAATGAAGTGTTTGCTTTGAGGATAGACCAAGTTGAAGCTCAGAAAGTTGCTGAAATTTTAAATTGCAAATTAGGATCTTTTCCTCTATGTTATCTTGGGCTTCCCATTGGTCACTCCAAACCTTCTAAGGCTGACTTCCAGAAACTGGTGCACAAAGTGGAAAAGAAGTTATCTACGTGGAAATGTGGACACTTATCCTATGGAGACATAATGATCTTGATCAACTCCTATTTGAGAAGCATCCCTCTTTACTCCATGGGTGTCTTTAGCCTTCCAGATTCTGTCCATCATCAGCTAGATCAGATTAGAAGCAGATTCTTTTGGGATGGCCTTGGAGGAAAAAAAGTATCACATGGTTAATTGGAAATCCTTGTGTGTCCCTAAAAAATTTGGGGGGTTGGGCTTCTTGGACACAAGATTGATGAATGATGCTCTGCTTGGCAAGTGGATTTATAACTTTTTGACTGGTAAAAACGGTTTGTGCTATGAGATTCTCAGGAAAAAAATATGATCTTAGTGGAAGCATTTTTGGTCTCTCTTGAGGACGGGGATCCCATTTTGGACTAATGTTTTGAAATTGAGATCTCGGATTCAGAAGAATTGTGTGTTTAAAGTGGGCGATGGAAGAGGTACCCTTTTGGGGGAAGATAGTTAGGTTAATGACATTCCTCTTAGAATTGTGTTTCCTTAGCTTTACTGTATTTGTCTTGAGCCTGGTGAGATAGTTCTTAAAGTGTGGGAGAACAACTGGTGTGTTCAGTTTAGACGTACACTTTCTAGATCGAAGAATGATAGCTGACTACAACTGAGAGAGATGTGTGAGTCGGTTAGTCTTAATGGGAATGTAGATATTGTCTCTTGGGCATCGGACAGCACAGGTTACTTTGCTAAATCCTTCTATGATTGGTCGGTTTTGGGGGGTATTGAAATTAGGGATATGAGATATATTTGGAAATGTGTTGCGCCTTTGAAGGATAAAATTTTTCTTTGGTTGACTTTAAAAGGTAAAATCGAGGTGGGGAGCAGTTGAAAAAAAAAAGAAAATGGCTTGGTGATCCTCTTTGCAAGTTATGTGGTCAGTTGGAGTCTGTGGATCATATGTTGTTTCATTGTGCTATCTGGAGATTTCTTTGGTGCTTTGTGAGGGAGTCTCTTGGGTGGAAGAGTTACCTTTCCTCCCATGCCTCTATCTTTGATGTTGGTGTTTACAACTTTAAAAAAAGAGATAAAATCACTTTTTGAGTGTCGTCGCTGCCGGCTGTTGGGCTATCTGGCTTATGAGAAATAATTATGTCTTTAATGACACTTTGGCTACAAATGTGGTTTTTTTGCCATACTCAATGTTACTTTTCTTGTCGCAGTGGAAGATCTTAGCTCCGGTGAAGTTTCAGAAAGAGCATTCAAGAATCGTCGACTTGCTCCGTGCTCAGCTAAGGAAGGTTGTCAAGGGCCTCGACTTCAAGAAATCTACCTGATTGACTTCTCTCCGGGATTCTGAGCGTGCATTATTTTTATGGTGGACGGAGTACAAGATTTATGAGTAGTGTGTAGAAATCAATCATGCGTCTCTCGTTAATTAAATTTTTTTAGGCAAACTGATTGAGTGTCATTATTAATTGCTGACACATTAATGAAAAATAAGTTACAAATAAAAAATTAAATTTTTTTAAATGTAACAACAAAAAATCACCATGCGACGGAGGGAGTAATTAACACATGACCTTAAAAAAACTCTGCTAGCTTTTAATGTGATTAATTGACTCACTCGATTCATGGTTCCTCACGGATGGTATTTCATTTATTTTAGAACATAAATCATTTTAATTTTATCTAGATTTATTTACAGATTAATAAATTTAGTCGCATAATGAATGATTTATATTATGAAAAGGAGATGGTATGATTTTTAGTAAACGGTTCTGCGTGGACACACAATATGTCAGTTTTGGTCACGATCTACAACGGGTCCCAATATTGAACGAAATTAGAATAAAAAGTTGAATTTTGCAGAATTTTTATCGAAATTTCACTGAAGTTTTCCTTCGTGGGCGTGCGGAAGTACCGAAATTTTAGGAAAGAGTAGAAAGAGAGTCGGAGAGAGGTCTAGCTCAAAATCTGATGCAATCATGGCCGTCCAAAAGTGATGGTTTGTTTTAGTTTCTTATAATAATAATAATAAAATTTATTGGTTAAAAGTAAAAAACAAATATCTAACTTATTATAATCTACAATACATATTATAATAATCCAATAGAATATAGCATTTTAACTTATTACTCTTCAAAGATTAAAATATATATCACACTTTTATAGAAATTAATCCATGTCATCTCATACTTAAATCATACTACTAGTCAATCATACTTCATTTTCATTTTAAGGGTGTTAGAGCGTCCACAATGTATAGTGTATTTACATTAGTATTATAATCCTTTTTATAAAAACTTTGTAGTGTATAGCATCTCATGGAATCCTTAACAAGATAAAAAATATATTTGCTTACTTAACACTACCCTCCCATTGTATAGAACCAGTACTAAGAGTATAAAGTAATGTTATTTAATTTATGGAACTAGTATATTTATATAGGACTTGTGTCTTCCCTTCGCTTGCGTAGCACTACTTTCTCGTTGTATGGAATTAGTACTAAGGTAGAAAAATTTTCTTTGATATACGTATAAACTCAACATTGTGGTGCTCTTACGGTTATTCAAACGTGATAATTCATACCGATAATAACTAAATTATCAAATATCTCATGACTTATTTTTCTCTATATTATAATAAACCAACCTATTGTAATCACTACATATAAGCTTAATTATAGTAATTTCAAGTGAAATAAACATCGAGGAATTATTTATTTTGACGATCAATTTGGCTCGAAACGGCAACAACGAGACGAACAACACAAAGTGCGACTAATACACGTTTCACACATGCAAACGTAGTAATTATGCATCACGAATTACGAGTCAAGGCAAGGACGAGCCCTTCCCGTTCATGGCCGAGAGTATCTGCGCGTCGGGGACGGCGCGGCAGACCGCCGCTCCGCCGGGCTTCACGCCGAGAAGACGGAAGGCGGCGTGGTCCGGGTCCCACCGGGACGTGTCGGTGCGGAATCCCTCCGCCGCCCCGACGGAGCGGACGGTGTACAGCTGCTGCGGCTGCGGCAACGCCGCAGCCGCTGCCACGGACGTGCCTGTGGTGTCCGGTCGCGGGAGGGGTAGGCTCTCGCCGACGCGCACCGCTTCCTCGAGGAAGAACACCGTCGGCGACGAGGATGATGTGTCGTCATCAACGATGGCATTGGCGCCGTTCTGTGCTAGAGCGATTGCTCGATGCGGTTCAGAACGTCCGGAGAGGGGGCGGCGGCGCTCCGAGCCCGAGGTGAGGCCCTGTAGTCGTCGTAGTTGAAGTTCATCGGTGGCACCGGCGCTGGGTCGTCGCCGTCGCTGGCCTTGCCCCGGCTAGGAACGTCGTTCTCTGCACGCATCCACGCATCCATGTAAGAGAGGCTCCTACAAATTACAAAACCATCTCCTCTTCTTTGATCATTTCATGATCACAATTCACTGGTTGTCTAAAAAAGTTTGGACATTTCACCACGGGGAAGGAGCTCGAGGATGGCCTCCGGCATGGCGGCGCCGTGCAGTGCGGCGCGCCAGAACGCCTCGCCCGGCGACGTCCGAGCATGAGCGAAGGTCAGCTGCCCATGTTGAACCTGACAACCAATTCAACCAAGCAACGCCGCATAAGTGGGCATGCATGTTCCATAATTCAGAGTTGCATGAACCATTGCATCATATCATCAAGTTTCAGAGCGCCATGGCTAGCCCTCTTTCGCCCTACCATGAGAGGCATGGCGACGACGACGGCGAGGGCGAGGAGGCACGCCATGAGAGAGCTGGACGAACAAGACCACGCAAGCACGCCAAATTTATAGAGAAAGCCACGCGATTAGAGAAGCCAACTCGACGCCAGTGATCGGAATATAATCTCGGCGGTGATGCACGTACGCCGGATCGTCGCACGGCGTGACGGCGACACAAAACGGACGCGTATCCTTCCTCCCTCCCCTCCCGGCCCCTCCCCTGCACGCCATTGCTACTGTGTTCCCGCGACGTGCAGATTACAGGAAAGAGAACGATGCTCTTGCACGGATGATCGGAACAAGATCTCACTGACGTCATGAAGTACATGCCAAGCTGAGGATTCTGAATGTTTTTTGGGCCAAAAGAACAGCCCCGAGGCCCATTGCAGCAGCAGGCATTACTGAGAAGAACATCAGGTGAAGTCAATGAATTCCAGATGACCAATCAAGAAACACTATTGCACATTGTAGAGTAATGAGCCCAATCACAATCAGTCCAGACTTGCTAAAATTATGAAACTATGAAGATACTACATGGCTATACTGTTTCTCATGCTTCAGGCAAAACAACTAGTAATTTATTTTACCAGGGAGTACATGGTCTCAGGTACACAAATTTCATCCAGATAAATCTGAAGAAACAAGAAATTCAGCTACTGTCCAGTAATATACCGTATCAGAATAAACTATTAGCAGCATCAGATATTTATGCAACAGCATTAGTATCTGATATGAACATGTCCAGTACAATTGGATAATCACAATATTCCTATTTAGAACAGTACAATACGATAATCCAACGGGGAAAAAGAAAAGCTCAAATCACAACCGGTGTATGATCAACGATGACAGGTCGCGGTTCAATATGATTTCAGAAGCAAATGACATTACAGTATGAAAGTGTCAATTCCAACTTATGTAAAGAAGTTTAAGATGGACAGTGCGTGCAGTTAATGCAAGTCTGTAAGATCTGGTTTTACTACAATGTTACACGTTTACACTAATTTAGTGAAAAAAATTTAAAATTCTTTGAAAAAAAGGAACATGTACCCAACTATTCAGTGAGTGATTCAGTGGTAGAAAGATCCAAACTTGAACATGGCATCAGTAGTCTAAATTCTGAAGACTCAAAAACAAAATCCTAAACAAATAAACAAGGACCCAATCTTCTTTCTTTATGTCCTATGAAACCATAGAAAAAATGCAATCTGTACAAATATATATAATCATAGGCCAGTAATTAAAAATGCAGAATTGATGAAGCACTACATAAGGTTGGAGGAACAAAACTTGATAATTTGATTCTTAACATGTTAAGTTAGTTTATGAAAAGCTTCCACATTTGGCTTTGAAAAAACAAAACCATAAATGTGAGAACCTTGCAAGCTAAAATGCTTTTGATGGCCACACACCATCTTTCATTACAGAACCAAATTCTAACACTGAAACAAAGAGCAGAAATTGGATAGTAATCATGAGAGGCAACCACATAATAATTATCAGATTACACTATCTGACGAGTTAGCATGCAGTAAAAATACAACCATATGGTCTTCCCTATTACAACAAATTTACCCGGATTATAGAACCAAACAGCTTAATTTTTAAGCTCTGGGGAAGCCATAAATGATCAGCGCATCTTATTATGTGGCAACAAGAGCAGCAGCAACAAACAACAACACGTCCTTCGGCTTAAAGGGTTAAGCTGATGCATTACTGCTGGGGGACATAGTAGTATGCGAGCGGGTCAGTGGCCGGAACTCCGGCGGCAGGGCGAGGAATCCCGGCAGCCGCTGCAGCTGCAGCTGCGTCGGCATCCTTTGCGTCGTCGCGGGGCACTATGTCTACGAGGAAGTCGAATACCTCGGTGCGGGCGATGGCGGCGGCAATGTCGGACTTCTGAAGCGTGCGGCGCTTGTTCTCCTCGGCGTGCGCCCAGCCGCGGTGGGTGAGCTCGAGGATGAACATCTCGCAGGCGCGGGCGAAGACGACGGGGGCCTCGGCGGCGATCATGCGGACGTCCTCGTCGGCCTTCATGATCTTCTTGATGCGGGCCAGCGGCAGGTTGTGGTTCTTGAAGTCGGTGGTCGCCTCAATCTCGCGGTACTGCTCCGCCCAGAACAACTGCAGCTGCTGCTGCGCCGCGGCCGCCTGCTGCGACACCGCCGCGGCGGGCGGCGCGTACAGCTGCTGGGCGTAGGCGCCGGCGGTCGGCGGCGGAGGGTACGCCCCCGCAGGGAACCCGACGGGCGCCCCGAGCACCGGCGCCGGCGGAGGGGTGCTGGATTTGGTGGGATCCATGGATTCAGTGGGGGAACGGAGCTAGGGTTGGAGGAGGGGATTGCTGGTGGAAGCGGAAGGTGATGGATGCTGCTTCTCTCTCACTTGCAGGATTTGCTCGTGTTAATCACCTTTCCGTTCCCCGCTTTGCCACTCTCCTGTCAGCTCTCACACCTGCCGAATATTCATGAAAATTTTGATAATATATTCTTTATTTACGTGTATTGATCTAAGAAAAGTTTACATATCAGTGAGATCTTAGATCTTAGGATCCGTTTATTCCCGATTCTAGAGGTTACAGTTAGTTTTAGAATTTAAAGCTAAAACAAATAATTAAGAGGTGTTCAGATACAGGGGTTAAATTTTAGCCCCTATCACATCGAATGTTTATATACTATTTTGTAGTATTAAATGTAGACTGTTTATAAAACTCATTTATAATTCGTGGATTATTCACGAAACGAATCTGATTAGCCTAATTATACCACGATTTGACAATGTGATGCTACAGTAAACATTTGCTAATCATGGATTAATTAGGCTTAATAAATTTATCTCGTAAATTATTCGCCGATTTTGAAATTATTTTTATAATTAGTTCACGTAAAAAGTCCTTTAAATTGATGTCCAAACATCCGATGTGATAAGGGCTAAAATTTAACCCCTTGATTCAAACACCGCCTACTAAGATTCTGGACTCAGATCTATAATCAAGAAACTGTAAAACACTAACTTCTTCGTCTTACTCGGACTATCCAATTACCGAAAATATCCTAAAACAATCAAATAATCTAAATTTTTTAGTGCCAAATAATCAAATCACCCAAAATTTAAAATCATTTATAGAAATTTATACAAGATATAAAATGTATTTTTTACAAGTACCATGATTATACAATTTTACTCTCGGCAGAAATATTTGCGTTGGCGACTTGGCGTGTTAGCTGGGCTTGCAGTCAATTCAGACTTTTTCCAGAGATGAGATGGTCATCTGAGTGCCCACTACCAACTAACTCCTCCAAATTGTCCCCTGTTTTGAAAATTATATGGAGATATTTTCTCAACAATCCTGCTCAGGAGAAAAAAAACGTTTTTTTCCTGGTAATGTTCAAGAACACCGAGAACGCAAGAACGTCTGCTAAATCTTGCGTGTTAAACAGTTGAAGCACCGATCAAGTGAGAGAGATTGAGAGAAAGCATCGAGATTGAAGAAATTTACACATGATCGATCGATCAGGGAGGGAAAAAACAGAAGCTTGATCGCTGCAGCCATGGCGGGATTGAACGCGAGCTCCCTCTTATTGCCTTCACAAAGGGGAGCTCTCAAAAGCTCATCTCCTGTACTCCATGCTCGCAGCTTCAGCTAAGCTTAAGGCTAGCTCGCAGTAGCACAGGCAAGCTAGTCGATGCAGGTGCCGCACGGGCCGAAGCCGCCGCTGCACCCGGGCCCGGTGCCGTCGCAGATGCCCGCGGCGCCGACGAACACCGGGCTGCTGCGGCTTCCGCGGCGGCGCCTCCTCCCGCGCCCGCCGTCGCCGTCGCCGTCGCCGACGGAGGTGAAGATGATCCACGCCACCACGGACAGCCACAGGATGACGGCGCAGTAGAGCGCCTCCCCGCCGAGCCCGCCCTCCGCCACGCCCAGGAAGTCCACCGGCCACGCGGAAGAAGCACCAGCAGCAGCCATCTCCGCCCTCATCTCCGTCACTTTCTCCCCTTGCCCCCGTCGTGCCAAAGCGACGCCAAAGCCCGCCGCCTTTATAGCCGGCGCGGGGGCTGGACGGCTGGTCGGCTCGGTCGGTTCGGAGACTTGCGGAGGCAGTAGAGACGTGACGTCCAAGCGCCGGGCGGGGCGGAAAACGAGCGGATTTTTGCTTAGCGAGGAGGTGTTCGTCCGGCTCGGGCGCCACCCGTGGGCGCGCGTGGCGCCGGTGGACGCCTACTACCCCTATATCCTAATGTCCCACCGGCCCCCCCTAATTATTAAGTATTATACTGCGGCTAAGCATTACACCGGTTAGACCCGTCATAAAGTGATAATTGGATCAGACTAATCAGATGATCTGACTTGATGACGTTTCCGTATTCAAACTAATTTAATGAAAAGTTTGATAACAGATTTGAAAACAATTTCTTAACAGTTCTATATTAGCTTCAATTCGCACCATGAAAGATTAAATTATGTAGATCGATCGATAAATGTTGGCCAAGTGAGGCAGAGTGGCGACGAATTTCTAATACGATGCATGCTGAATTATATGGCAAACGCAGCAGGTAGGCAGACAGCGGTTCAGACTTGAAACTAATAAAATCCCCGGTTATTAAGGCTATTTACAGTGATGAGTTTTATAATACTGTTTCCTACAATGCCATATCAATTTTACAACTGAATGAAATACTCTTTCTTAATGAAGAATTTCATTTCACTATTTCCTAGGCTAACTAGTGTAATTAAATGCAACCAGCTCTCATGAAATACCCTCTCTCTGATGAAACAATTTCGCTTTTAATGGGTATTTCATTTCGTTTCATCCGTCTTGAAAACAGGTTAGCACTATGTCACAGCGATGACACTATTTGTTTCTTTTTTCTCATTAATTGAATACCATGTTAGCAAAAAAATCTGATGTGGCATGATAATTAATACCATGAAACATTCCATAAAACCCCCACTGTTAATAGACTAAGTGTATGTTTGGTTAAGATGTAGTCATGTAGATTTCGAGAAAGCTGACGTGAGTTATGGAAAAGCTAGAGATTATTTGGTTAGAGTAGCTGTTGATTTTTATTTTGATTGTAAATGTTTTAATGTTTATTTGTATTATTAATATACACTCGATATAAACATTGATTTTTTAATGATGTGCATTTAGATCATAGATCATTGTTGTAATAAGAAAATTAAAACAAAATTATTTATAACTAGAATGTATTTATGTTTTCTAACAATCATATTTTATTTTTAGAAAACTATTTAGTTTCAAGTAAACTATATCAACACAAAAGATATTTTATTAATGATAAATATGAGTAATTTTTCCTAAAAACTGGTTGCGAGAATCTGTGGAATCTGATGTATCTCCATCTTTTTGTTTGCACTGTAAAAATCTGTTTGATTCAGATTTTGGCTTTCAATTTAGAAAACCGGTTCAAGAACATGAACCAACTGACCAAAGATTTATTTGTTTTAGCTTAGAATTATAAAAACAACTTATTATATTATAATCTGAAATCCGACCAAGCGATTGCGATCGAGTGCTTAGCAGTTAAGCAAGAGGGAAATTGGATCTGCGAGGATTTGGTCGTCGAGAGCGATTTTGTCAGAAGGCAAGTGTGTTTTGGCATCAGCTGAACCTGGACTGCTCGTCTCAGTAGACTGCGTGCTTGACTTGTGCCGCTTTCACTCGTCAGCTTCAGAGAATGACATGACAAAACTGGGTGTAAAATATTGGGGAAATTACATATTGTTTTCATAATTTCATTAGAACAGATTTCGGTTAAGACTTTCATCTGCCTACTCTGACAACTGAGTGCAGTTGGTACCAGTTCACTACTATAACTGATTGACATTGAATTGAGCTGTTTACCGCTCACTGAAACCAATTTGTCACAGCCTAGCTATTTTAACTGAACTTTAAGATATTTCTGTGAAGGCATCCAAACTTTAGAGTACTTGAGCAATTTTCTCCAAAAGAACAGGTCATGAAGATTGGTTAAACCACAATAAAGTGACAAAAAATCATGAAATGAACCATCAGACCAGAGTACCAGAGTGGCATTGTAGATACAAATGATCTCAGTGTACCTAGCAAGAACCTGAGATTACAGGAGTCACACTATAATGGCAGGTTAAAATTCCGAGTAAATAATTTACTATATTAACATCAGTAAGTAGAAAAAGCAATGCAACCTTAGTGATTTGTAACTGGATATATCCGGTTTCTGCATTTAAATAAACTGTCAAGCTATATACAAGCGGTGCATATCAGATCGAACAATACCAAATAGGCAGCACAATTATTCTTTCGCAGTGATTAACCAGCTGCCCAGTTGGCAACTTATATATGTCAGAGTCCAACAATATACCTTAGCATGAACAAGAGTGGAATTTACGACCACCGCAGCAGCCAATACATTGTCTGAGAACAATGCATGGTGATAGAGTTTTGGGTCTTCCAACTTTTCTCTATATGGAAAGTTTTTATTGTTGGAGTTGGAGTAATACTCATTTGTAAGCCGCAGTGGAAGACAATGGAGTCCTTTGGGTAAAGATTTTGCTGCTATTTGTGCCTGAGCAACTATCATGATTTCTCTTTACCTTTTCCAGTGTTTGCTCCATTGCTCTTATTTTGTTATTTACACTGTACAGAAAAT
The DNA here is from genome assembly GCA_019279435.1 of Zizania palustris. Classification (NCBI taxonomy): domain Eukaryota; kingdom Viridiplantae; phylum Streptophyta; class Magnoliopsida; order Poales; family Poaceae; genus Zizania; species Zizania palustris. Next base: position 24,661,028 of record JAAALK010000287.1, on the reverse strand, counting down.
TAAAAAAAATGAGGTCAGAGATGTTCAATTCCAATAAAAGGTACAGCAAAACAAATAATGCACCATCAGTAGACATGCCCCTTGAAATCTATAGTGCAAAGTAGGGATGGCTATTGGCTACGGGTACAATAAAAACCCACCCGTGAAACCCACTGGCATACTTTCGTGCCCGCGCCTGCCGGGTACCTAAACTCGATAGGCAGCCCGCAAGTTCAACAACAATAGCACAACTAGCATTTAAAATTCTTGTCACAATGAGTAGATACATAATATATAACTTACAAAGCACAACATAAACTACAATGTGACTCACATACACAGTTATAAATAATAATGTTTAAATATAAATCAGAACACTTAAATTTATTATTCTTAAAGAACAAATTATTAAATGAAGTCCATTATTACAAGAGATGAATTGTTAATCCGGTAAAACCATGGTTACCCGTGGGTGGAAAGCTAAACCCACGCCCAACCTGACTCGAATCAGGTACCTGAACTCATGAACCCACCGGTACATAATTAAACCCAAGCCCATGCCTGTTGGGTTGGGTACCCACACCCACAGGCAAAACTGTCATCCCTAATGCAGAGAGAGAGAGAGAGAGGAAGTACTTCTGAGGAAGCTGGCCATCACTGGTTGCATCGCTTAGTACTCGTTGGATATCCCTCGTCCGCGCACGAAGCTCCTTCACAAACCCATGATTGTGTCTAGAAGCTACAAGACTAAGATATGTCTTTGATCTTGTCAAGTGGTCCTTGATTGTGTGGATTGTAGCATCTGGGGAAGTTGTAGAATGGCCAGCACTACTAGTTGTTGTGGGGAGAGCAGGATTACTTTCACTTGCCCTTGTGTAAGACCCTTTGGTAGTATTTGTTATTTCATATAATCTATCAGTGATGCTTTCCTGGATAATTAGACCAACATCAGTTAGAATGTTAGATCATGGTATAACCCCTAAAAACAATCGCCCATGGCTGACGGAACATGTACATGCTATGACTGTGGATGACAAATTTGAGTACACAAGATATTGTATACAAATAAGACCATTGTACAACATGATACACATTCATACCAAAAACGGCCCAGCTTTCATAAGAGAGTGACAAATTGGAAAATCAAAAAGGGCATCTAAATGCATTTGGCTGAAGTGTATAGAGTTATAATATCTGCAAGAAAGTAAAGAAATAAGAAACAAAAACAGAACCGTACAGCCAATAAAGGAGTAAAATGTCACTAAAGAAATTCACACCTAGTCCAACTTAATCGATTCCTAAATTGAATGATTTGCCAAGCATTAAATTGGTCTTGTGTAATCAACTTTACCTTTTCTACAGATGAATTCATAGTAGTGTGCATTCTAGGAATGTTGTTCACCCCTGCTTCACCTGATCTATCATTCTGTTCTTCCTCGCTTGCATCCGACTTCATATCCTTAATCCCTTCTAGATTCTGCTCTTCAGTTCTGTTGATTTCCCCTGGTTCACCAACTTCCTGTCCCGACTGAGCACCATCATTCCCTTCAGTAATCACCTCATTGGCATCTCCTGATCCAGGGTTCTTCCTCCTTACACCTGCATCGGGTTTTACAAATGCACGGTTCTTACTGGCGGCATCAACCACTTGCCAATCATCAGTTGCTGACAATGCCCGGTTCTTATGCTCGTCTAGTTTCTCAATCGTCAAATCTGCAACACCAGTGTGCCCAAACTTCAATTACAGAGTCCGGGATCAGTAGTTTAAACGCAACATAAACGTGAAGAAGATGCTATTTTGCCTACCATTTGACGATCTAGGAGATCACGAATAGAGCTAAAATGTAAATCTTCCATTCACGAGCTAGGCAAAACCAAACAGATGGAAAGCAATCCGTCGAACGCCGCCACCTGCGACCACACCAGATTGGATTCGCCCTCCCGATCGAGCAATCCCCTCGCCACTGCAAAATGAAAAAAAAAAACATCGAAAACGACGCCCGTCAGAGACGGATCTCCCCGCATTGCCGTCGACACGGAAGGATCAGTACCGGTGGAGTCCGGCAAGGGCGAGACGTAGGAGCCGCCGTAGAGACCGAGGGGCGCGACCACCGACGCAAGGAGGAGCAGCAGCACCACGCCCCGGCAGCGCCGGCCCCGCGCCGCGACCGCCGCCATGGCCCACCCTCCCCACACACCAAAAAATTGACAATTTGCCGCTCGCCACAAAGCTCTCGGAGCGCGAGCCGTGAGCGCGCCCGCCCGCCGCCGCGCCGCTCGAGGAGGTAGGCGAGGAAATGGCGTGGGTTGTTGCTTTGCGGAGAGGGGACGGGGTTTTGGGCGGCGGCATGCGAGATTCCGGGCTCGGGGGGCCACGGGTTAACGCGACGCCGGTGCGGCGCGGCGGTGCCCCCGCCGGCAGCGTGACCGACCCATGCGTACGCCGCCGCTTTGTTCGACTTTTTTCTTAATTAAATATATCATATGTCACCCGCTCGCGGCTCGCGCATGCGGTTGACGCGAACCTGAACCTCCGGGCGAGCACGCGCGCCGCATGAGTCATGCGAGTTTTTTGGCTGCGACTGCAACTGCCCGCCCAGATATGCCATTGCATGCCTACTACATCTGCATTTCGCGTCAGTCTCATCTCACATGTGATGTGATGTCCTCTCGATCTGTTACACGGTATTCACAAAACCGTCAGCTGCTCATCGTGATTTCTGTTGGTCCCTGTAATTTTCTTGAGACATGAACAGATTGAATAAAGAAATTAAAACATGAACAGATTGGAGCAAAAGTACACGTTGGAGAAGGAAAATGAGGAGGAAATTTAGAGATCTTCTTCAATTCGATCGCTTGGATGTTTTGATTTCTTTTTCTGTCTTTCTGCCACTAGCTAGATCAGCATAGAATTGGGTGGGATCGTAATCATCATCATCACCGGCCACGCCGGCCGTCTCGCGCGATGGCCGGTCACGCCGCCGGCGCGGGCTCGCCGCCCTTGAGGGCCGACCGCCAGACAGGGTCCACCTCGCCGTCGGCGGCCGCGGAGAGCCACGCGTCCACGTCGTCGAAGAGCGCGCGCTGCTTGCTCGGCGGCGGAGGGGAGACGAGGCGGTCGCCCGGCACGCCGATGGCCGCGGCGCCGCCGTCCACGAGGGAGCGGAAGAAGACGTCCCGCAGCTCCCACCCTCCTCCGGCCACCCCGAGCCCGCCGCGGCACTTCTGCCACGGGAACCGGAACACCCCCGGCGGCCGCCTCCACTCCTGATCCCCGACGTCGTCGCCCGCCGCCTCCTCCTCGAACGGGAAGAAGTCCAGCGCGCCCGACGTTGCCGCTACCACCACCACCTCCTCCTCCTCCCTCGATCGCTTCGTCGCCTTGCGCTCCGGCTGCCGCCGCCGATCCATGCACATGCACTACACACCAAACACCATAACCACAAAATTCGACTGAGCCTCCGATCAATCGCCTGACGAATCAAGATTTAAACTTTTTTGGACGGCATGCGTGCAAACAGTGCAAATTCCAATCCAAGGTGAAGTCCTGAAGAACATTTTCATGGAGGGACACGTACCTGACAGAGACAATAATCGAGAGGAGGACGGCGAGGAGATCGAAACGAGAGGGGCGCTCGTGTGCTCGCTCTCGGGGAGGACGAAGAGGAGGTGTGTGTGCGTGAGCAACAGATATAGGATTCAGATTTCGAGGGCCGGCTGCATGCTGCCATGCTAGCTGCTATGTGTTTTTCACGGCATCACGCTGAATGCACCGATCGATCCATGGATGGAAACGTGCATATGCATGTTGTTTGGTCTCGCTCGAAATTTTTTTTCTATGAAAAACAGATACGTATCCAATACTGATACGAATGGGATACTAGCTTCTAGATATTTATGTAACACAGATATGTAATACAGATATCATGGTTGAACACATGAATTTTATTTTAATTTACTACTCACTCGATCCCATAACACTAGCTGAATACCGTGCGTTGTAAAATTGCAACATTAAAATAGTATCATATATCTGTATTTGTATCTAGTCTTTCTCTTGGAGGAGTCCAAAATGTTGAACCAAATTTAGGCGGTGGAGAGATGGGTACGCGACGCTAGCTAGCTGTTTCAGTTTCTTCTCCACTAGCTAGCATGGCATGGCATGCGTGCTGAGGATTTTTGTCGCCGGGCCGGCCGGCCGTTCGTGCTGGCAGCTAGCAGCCGGGAGCGAGCTAGCTAGGGGCCGGGGCACCTGGTCACCTCGATCTCGCGCTGGGGCGGCGTGGCACGTGGGCATATATACATGCAGTTGCGGGGACGCATCATATCGCATTCGCGGCTGGCCATGGCCGGCTGCGACCGACCTGCCATGCTGGCCTCCATGATCGTCGTGATGACGATCGAGCAAGAAGCAAGCTCGATCCCCTCCGGGGAAATTAGGAAATATCTTTCTTGCGTGCACACATCTCTCTCACGCGCGCAATCCACTGCACACTCTCCGTGGGTTTCGCCAGACAGAGAGAATGATCCAGCGATGACTTCGATCGATCGATCGATCGATAGCTGCAAATAAGCCTGCATAACTCCACGCTGCCGCCTAACGTCTGCAAAACTGCATGCGGCAACGTATATATGGCGGCAGAAAGAAGTTTCTGAGTTCTGACGAGGTTGAATTGAAGGTTACAATATGATAAATCCCAGCTGCTGCTGAGCCATTGAAGTTACCTCTCCAGTAAAACAGTGCAGAGAAGTTGCCACGCACTATTTTGTTGTGGCAACAAATCGAAACTCTCGTAAGATCGTGCGCCGCCATTGTTGGGTGGAGCTGGATGTTCCAGGCAGGTCCTTAGCATGTTTAGTATGATCCGAATACGATCCTGATCATCGATTTCAGCAATTTATTTTGATCAAGCAATCGAGTGGCCTATTAGCTCAGTTGGTTAGAGCGTCGTGCTAATAACGCGAAGGTCGCAGGTTCGAGACCTGCATGGGCCAAAAAGATCCTTTTTTTTCTTCCATTTTTTTGGTGATGGTTATTACAAGTACAGCCAGACCAAAGACGGTTAATTTGAGTAGCTTGATGAACAGTGATACATTTTTTTTCTTGTGCTCAAGGGTTGAAAAACAAGAATTAACCAAAAAAAAGAATATCAAAGTTGCTTCAATTTCTGTCCAATCATTTGCTTCTTCTTTTATCTTCTGAATGAATATCAAAGTTGATAGGCCAAAAGATTCTAGTAATTTGCTCATTCATGTTCTTCGGATTACAAGAATCACTAAGAGGAGACTACTTTCTTCGATTGATCCGGTTAACCAGATCACAAGAACACTCAGCTGGATTCGCGCGTGAGGGGAAAAACAGAAGCAGCTAGCTATAAGAAAACACTTAGTAAGTAGGAAAATAAAATTAAAGAAAACAGTGGTGATAATCGGCAATTTTGTATCCATGCACATGGAAACTAATCAGAATTTCGTGCAAAATAAGTGGAAACAAGTAGAGGAAAACTACCTCGATAATCATCCGTGAATGTTCGTTGTTTCTCGATAGGAAAAGAATGGATTCGGATGAACAGCGAAGCTACGTTAGTTAGCCCTGATTTTCTAGCGAAAATTTCCAATAAATTTCATTAGCACTTCTTCTTCTTCTTCTTCTAAATTTGCATCTACTAATTCTCATAATATAACTCAATATCTGAATCGTTTATTTAGGTGGTGTTTGGTTCGAGGGACGAGGTGGGATGGGACAGGACGGTTCCGTTTTTTACAGTGTTTGGTTTGGAGTCAGGTGGGACGGAGTCGTCCCACTAAGGAATATTTCTCCAATATTCGGGACGAACTCGTCCCCCAAAAATAAAGGGACGAACTCATCCCACCTCATGCTCGGAGGCTCCGAGACCGAGTTAGAGGTTCCATGGCGAACCGGAGGTTCTAATATGAAGGTTTTAGGAATTGGACGGAGATTTTGAAACAGACGGAAGGTGTTTCGGTGCGGGACGGAGGTTTCGGGGTAGAATTCCGTTTCTCTCAACCCACCAACCAAACATTAAACTAGAACATTCTCATCCCTCGTAACCAAACACGAGATGGTACGACTCCATCCAAAAAACTGGGACAAAACCATCCCATTCCACTTTGTCTCTGAACCAAACGGCACCTTAGGAGACACGTGTTTGGTAATGGCACAGAACTAACAGAGGAGCTGAGATCAGATCGTATATCCAGCCCAGCCCAGCCCAGCCCAGCCCAATAGTTTATGGGCCACAAGTCTGCCACGAGCCCGTTCCAGCCCAACTTCTCGAGGCTACGCGCTGGTCGCGTTCACTTCATGGCTCAAATCTATTGGGCCTAACGCCCTCACGTAGGCGCCGTAGCTGGTAGTGATTTTTTTTAAAATAATACATTATTTATTTAAAATTACTAATTGGTTTATTTATTTTTTAAAAATTATTTATTTAAAATAATACGTAGCTCAAACAGTATTTTATTACTAATTGGTTTGTTGATATAAATCGGCATATGGTAATTCAACTAGTGTCATGCTTCTCTTATTGCTTGATATGTCAATCTAAACTGATTCGCTTTAAGTCGATAGATGGTCCGTCGATCTTGGACTGAAGCCCTCTGGATGAAGGGCCGATGTAGCCCGATCAGGCTAGATCAGACTATATACCGACCAGAACCTGTCGATTTATGTGGATACGTCTAGATCGATAAATGGTTTTCCGATCTAGGATCAATCGATCTAGATCAGCAGATCAACTATCGATAGAAGGCTATTTTAATAAAATTTTAAAATACACATACCATATTTAAAAATTTGAATAAAAATGTATTTAAAAAAAACAGTAGCTCTAGACTCCAACCGTAGTAAAAGCAAATTAATTATTTGCCACCGGATAAAACGGTCTTATGATTTGTCACTTTAGATGAATAGATATTAACTAACTATTTATTACCGACATCTTAAGTATTAATTATAATCAGTGATATAACTAATAATTAGAATCAGCTATATAACCATGCTTATCAAATATTTAAAATTGTGTTATAATCATGAATATTTTAAGCGGGTAAAGACAGTTTGCTGATTTCCTAAGCATGGTTAAAAATAAAAGTAATTCCTGTTAGAATTTATAAAAAACATTATTTTTCAAGTGAAACATTTATTTTCACAATAATCAATCTAACAAAATTGAAAATTTAAATTTAAATTTAAAGAAGTGTTTATAGATTCGAGGAAAATATTCGGTCATCACTGAGATAGATGAAATTCAGGAATTTTAGAAATTTCGAACAAAATTTGATTGAAATTGTAACAAAATTTAAAACAAATCGAAAACTTGTATAGTAAATTTTGTTAATTTTATATTCATTTAACTTTTAACGTAATTCAGATATTATCTGTTATTTAATTTTTTTATTAAGCCGAAGTTTTTAAAACTTTGGTTACATTTAAAGAGAAAATATATAAACACATGTAATATCAAATAAATAAATTATTAAAATATATTTATAGTAAATTTAATAAACTAATTAGATATTATTATTGTTATTATATTTTACGTAGTACTCATCAAAATTAGAAAACACTTTATAATTTTATATACTTCCTAGGATGCACAATATTTATTTATTCTTTGATGGTTTAGGTTGCATATGAACTTGAATTAAATCTGCTGAGAAGAGCAAGATTTATAGAAGTTTCTCATATATTAATGACTACAAATATTTAGAAAAAAATATGTAGAATCTTGAGTGTTATAGCAACTTGAGAAGAATCTAAAGATAAGATATTTTTTAAAATAAGTGTGGAAATTAAATTAATAACTCATATATTGTCACATGTTAATTATCCAACGGTCTTGTAAATCTATAAATAAAGGCAATGTTCCTTTCTTGCCAATTGAATAGTGTGAGAGTAAAAAAATAAAAATAGTCACATAAAGAATTATATAATCTATTGTGTAATATTTATTTTATTAATAGTAGTCTTTTCTTGTAAGTTATAGTAGACGAGGTGATTATTAACATACTATCAGTTTCATTTTCCGTTTCGAATTCGCCGGATTTTTGCCGCACTTGGGTTGCAATCCGTGGATTGATTGGTTTGTTGTTCCCTTCCCCCACCCGTTTGAATTCCTGTAAAAAAACCATCTGCAATTGCAATCATATTTCAATATCAGTCATGTCGGGCATGCATCTGATTCCGAACCGGCCTCATGATAGCACATCTCAGCTCATGAATATTAAGTACGCAACTGCAGGCCGTGTAATCACGGGCAGGAGAGTCAAGAGTGCATGAGATGGCGACGGCGACGGCGACGGCAACGGTGAGAAGCCGGAGCTGCACAAGACCTCGGAACATCCTGAGGGTTGAAGGATCCCTCGTGCAGTGGGAGATCCAGTCGGCCAGTCGGACGACGCTGCAATCCGACACCTTCCGCATGGGGCACTGGACGTGGTATGCATCGATTGCCGCTCCTGATCTCGCTGCTCTTATGTATGATCACTTGCCACAGTTGCCATGAACACAATCTGTAGTTATATTTTGTAATTCGTTTAATTTTTAAAAACCAACTTTTTAGAGCTACGAGGCTCACGTATGATTTATTATTATTTTTCTATTTGAAGGCAGCTACAACTGACCAAAGTATGCGTCAATACAAATCTGGAGATCTTGCCATGGAGAGGGTTTGCAGAAAAATGCGTAGCTAACTTGTTCATCAAAATCCAGTCTTTTCCAGATGATAATCAACCACTCATAGAGGATAAAGGTAGTTTTCTTGTACTCGTTTCCACTTATCTTGCATCAAAATCTGATTCCTCCGCATGGATACAAAATTAGCAAATGATCATCCAGAAATTTCAAGTCATGTTTTCCCCAAGATCGATCGATGTCTTTGCATCCTAAAAACAATAAGCATGTCATGTATGCAGAAATTTTCGTCAAGATATTCAGCAACGGTATTACATGGACTGTGCCTGGCACTCTCCCTTCAAGACTCATCATTGATATTAAGTTTATCGAGATGCAATTAATTTTAGATCCTTTTGTAAGCACGCGTTATTCATCCTATTTAGTTCAGCTAGCATTGTCTCACCTGGTACGATAAAAAACCTTCTTTACTAATAACAACAAAAAAATATGCATAACATGATCCAGTGTTCGTCTAACCCTCGAAAAAAGTGCCTTCGTTATTCATATGAATTAGAAAACCATTTATCATAGTATTGCCGAATCATATGTTCATGACTGTTCATGTTCGTGTTCATGTTCTGTTGTAAATATGTTTTTGCTGCTGCTGCATTATTTTTGCAGGGTTTTTCCTATGCCCTTATTCTGCCTACACACCCGCTGGTTTTACGCACGAAGAGCTTCGTGCACGCCCGCTCCGGTCTGTCGCGCGTGCTGCGAGAAGGCATCCTCACCGACATCACCGTGAACGCCGGCGACGGCAGCATCAGGGCCCACCGCGCCGTCCTGGCGGAGCGCTCGCCGGTGTTCATGCGCGTGTTCACAATCGACCTCAAGGAGAAGCTGCTCTCCACGGTGGACATCACCGACAAGTCCCTGGAAGGCTGCTGGGCCTTCATCGGCTACCTCTACAACAACAATTCCGACGACGAAACCCTCGCCCACCTCGACGAGCTCCTCGCCGCCAGCCACAAGTACGATGTCAAGGACCTCACGACGGTGTGCAAGAGGATCATGGTGGAGGAAACGGCCACCGAGAAGCTGCTCGAGAGGCTACAGATGGTGCACCTATACCAGCTGCCGGAGCTCAAGGGGGTGTGCATCAGGCTGCTCGTCGACTTCAGGAGGATGTACGAGATCCCGGACGACTTCGACGCGTTTCTCAAGACGGCGGATGCGAGCCTCGTCGATGAAGTAATGGAAAGATACAAACTTGTATTGTTCAGAATTCGGATTCATGTGGTCCGAACTCGAAATCTGTCAACAATCATGTCCAGCCGAAGGAGGATGAAACGCTGCTCAACACGGTCAACGCACCCGTTTCACGCTCGGGAATGGGGCCATTAATGTAAATACCGAGCTGTTAGGCTGTGAGAGGGGGGAATTTTTTAAATAATACATTTTTAAAACATATTTTTTTAAATCTGGTACACACTTTTGAAAAATCATAAAAGTAATCTTCTGCCGATAATTCAAGTGCCAATCTAGGCCGACTAGCTCTAGATCGGCGTTTCAAACGGCAATAGAATCTAAAACCGCTCGATCTAAACCGATTGGCTTAGATCAGTACTTGAAATACCGATGGAAGATCAAATTGGTGAATTTTAAAAATGTGTATCAGGTTTGAACATTATTTTTTAAAAATGTATTATTTCAAAAAAAAAATCATGAGAGGGGAGAGGAATTATCAGAAAAGGGGAAAACATGTATGAACATTGAACTGTTCTATCTGTAATGAACTTCATGGCGGCTCTTGCGATCGTGAAAAAATCTCAGAACACTTGAGCACAAGAAAAAAAAATGTATCACTGTTCATCAAGCTACTCAAATTAACCGTCTTTGGTCTGGCTGTACTTGTAATAACCATCACCAAAAAATGGAAGATAAAAAAGGTTTTTTTTGGCCCATGCAGGTCTCGAACCTGCGACCTTCGCGTTATTAGCACGACGCTCTAACCAACTGAGCTAATAGGCCACTCGATGGTTTGCATCAATTCCATATGATATTATATGAGTCTCCATTTGATGCTTTCTTTCCTTCTTGAAATGTAGGATCTTATTCGGATCGCACAGAACCTTCCAACCTTCCTGGGAAGAACAGGATATCGGCGACATCTCTCTGGGAAATTGTCAAATCGATCCATGTAGCTCGCTGAATCGAAGTGGCCATTACATTTCCTGGCAAGCTGCTGCTTCATCACCATGGTTCGTTTTTCTTGCCACAAACAAAACGGTGGCAACTTCTCCACATCGAATATTCGATGGAATAGTCGAGATGTTTTCGTACAAGAAAGATGGTTACATATTTACACACCTCTGACTTCTGCATGCGTGATGAATGCAGAGTACGAAGCTGCTACGTACGGCTAGTAAGAGCTCATGCGACGAGGTCAATGTCCTCTCCTCCGTCCTCCGCTTCTTCTAGTCATACAAAGAAAGTACAATGAGACGCAGAATCCGTGGAGATTATAGGAGACGCGACGAGGACATAGTCACATGGATTTGGTTGGTGCCGAATTGCCAACACTTGTTCTTGCTCCGTCAAGCACTCAGTAGTTAGTCAGTACCAAGTGTCTACTCTGATCTGGTCAGCTCAGCTCAGCTCAGCTGAGCTTGTGTGTAAGCAGATGACTGCACTCGGTGCTGCGTTAACTGCAGCTAGACTTCAAGACTTCAGGGTTATCTGCAGATCTGGTCGACGTTGAAATGTAGCTAGACTTCAAGACTTCAAGATTTCGGTGAGCAGTAGTGAGCTTGATTTCTCTTATTCTTTTTTCTGTTTTTTTCCCAGAGTTTGTCTTCAGAAACTATATTATTCATGTTTAAATCAAATTCAGAGTTTGGTTTGAAATTATCCAATTTTTTCACAGGTGTCTGCATCCAATTTTGAGAAAGAAAGCACAACATCATCCATGCACTCGACGAATAATTACTCCTTCCATTCATTTTAAACGATACCGTTGATTTTTATCACAACATTTGATCATTTATCTTATTCAAAAATATTTTTAAAATATCATTTATTTTCTTATATTTTACATATTTATACTAAATTTTTGAATAATATGAATGGTCAAATATTATCATAAAAGTCAACGACATCATTTAAACATATGCCTCCTTGAAAATCACTGTACATTCAAATATTTGGTTTAAGTTGACACACCATTCAATTAACGTTTACTTTGAAAATCCCCGCAAAAAAATGTCTACTTTGAAAATGCAGTTGTGCGAACAACAAGTTGAAGCTTTCACACCATTCAATTGGCGTTTACTTTGAAAATAGAACAAATGAGCAAATTTTAGGTTAGCAGTTAGCACCTCTTTTAATTCAGTAGGTGCAGAGACTTCTGAGCTGAGTACTCTGGACTCTGACCTTTTGCATTGCTGTATACAGAGCATGTGGTCAACATCTCAGTGTTACATTAATCTGAGCACTTTCTCAGTATTACAGCAATTGGCAAGCAATTGCAACCCTATTTGAAATTAAAATATGCAAGACTTATGTAATTTGTGTAGAAGATTGGATATCTCATCTACTCCATGGTTAGTTTTATTCAGGTTATTCAGGTCGCTCCATTGTTGAATGTTCACATGAAAAAAGATATCTTTTTTAACTATAGGCTGGATTTCTAGCTAATATCTTAATAAAAAAGAGAATCAATAAAACTTGGCATGATTAATCGTTTGTCGAAGTTTTAATGAGATCGGGTGGCAACTTGCTCGCATTCATTTCAAAAATTTGCATCTTTTTTCAGGGACCTATCTGCGAATATGCTTGCTCTGATCTGTTCCCCAATCTCGTGTGGTTGTGCTCGGCGCCGTCGGCCGTCAGCTCCACCTCCCCACCCCCCACCCCCCACCGGCGACCGGGAAGATGACGCTGGGGCACCCTTCCCTTCCCTTCGTCGTGGCAGCGGCTGGTTTCCGCAAGCGCCGCGCCGTAGACGCCGCCCGCCGCCACTGGTTTCTTCCTTTTGTTCCCGCAATCGCCAGTGCGCGTGCGCGGCTCGATGCCATGGCCGTGTGATGCGCCGGCAGGGTAGAAAAAGGCCGGACCTTGTAGTACAGAGATCACAGGCGCCGTCGTGGTGGCGTCCTGCCGCCCCCCTCCACGGCGTCCTCCCCCCGTCACGCCTGTCTCGAGGGTATATTTCCGTCGCTTCGAATGATCTAATCAAATACCAGCACAAGTGTGGTCAACTTAATAAATCCTGTAATATAATAAAATCAAATGAACCAATCAACTTGCAAACATCGTATGCTTCATATTACTGATTATTCAAGCTCACTTCCCTTAGTTGATCCAGTCAGTGTATCAATCTGATGCATATGCTCCGCACATTTTGACGATTTTCTCCATGCAAGAATCACTCCTTTGCTCCATCAGAGACCTCACATTTTGAATCACCTCTGAAATGACAATTTTCTTGTTTAATTTCAAAAACCGTATTGTCGCATTGTCCAGAAAAGAACATATTAAATTTTATGACACTGCATCATGATAACACTGTAGATATACCATGATTTCTCATAAGTCATAACTAATGCACTATAAAACGAAAATTATAAACTAGCCAGAGGAAAAGGTCTCATAGTTAATGAATTTGAATGGTTCAAAAACATGAGAGTCACATTGAGTATGCAATTTTCCAAAAAAATAACATTTGACTATATAATCATTTACCGCAATGTGTTTATTAGATGTAAGATGTGTATTAGGATAACATCTTGGAGTCATTGAGTGATCATTTTTATTTCTAATCTTGAGTAACTAAGTAATTACGATGACACTTTCTAGGAGTCAACTAATCAAGTCAACTAGACTTTGTTGATGATGCATCCCTATAGTAACAGAAAAAAATTCTCCACCCTTTGGGTTTAAAAAGAGAAGGCCACTGCCTTGCTAGTGCTTCTTTATTCCTGCCTTCCCTCAACTTTCCTGTTTTGCACACTTGGGAACTTTGAAGATGCTGTCTTCCCGTTCAACACACAGATTACTCACTTCAGCATGATGATGAACACAGTCTGATGAAATGTGTAAAGTTGCACTGCTCTCTTCTCCTTTAGCTCCTCTTCATTTTATTGTCTTGGAGTGATACTTTTACCACCTTACACTGTAAGCATGATGCAGTTACATGTTATTTCTTCACTAGTTTGTTAAGGCAAAAAGAGAACCTGGAAACTGAATATGTTGTTCAAGTACTAAATTCTTTCATATATTAGTTTCTGAATTTCAAAACAATCCAATTGTTTCAGTCCTTTTATCTTTAACTGACAGTTTCCTCCATTTCCGACCCCTGCTGAAATCATTATGACAGATACAGGAGCAACATGGTTATACACACACGTGACGTTTTGTCTTATTAATGATCCATCTCTTTTCTCCAACAAGTGTGTTTACTCCAAGAATAGTATGCAAGTTTCAACAAATTTTGCTGCAACACTCCAGGTATTTCAGCAACATTCTTTTTAGCAAATCAGACTTCTATAAACTAGCTCTTTAACCATTACATCTTGCTCATCGTTTGGATTTCCTGTTTGATAAAAAGTTTCTTCCCCCCGTAGATTTGATATACAAGGATGGAATTAGTAGATAATACTAGTTGTTGATTGTTGGAACTATATTTCACGGAAATATTGAAATCAAACTGCACTAAGAGAAATGGCAGACATTATTGTTCTTTTTATCATAAAAAAGATAGGGATAGCTATGGCAGGAGAAACACTGAAGTTAGCTAGACCCTTGCTTGCAAAAAGGGCCGAGTTAAAGAAAGCTGAGCTAGTAACAGCGCTTCCAGTTAACATGAAACTGATAAAAGATGAACTTGAGCTTATAAATGCATTTCTTAAGGAGCTTGGCATGAATGGTTGCAAAAGTGAAGTTGTAGAAACTTGGATAAGACAAGTACGAAGGTTAGCGCATGATATGGAAGACGTTGTGGATGGATTTATGTATGTTATTGGCAAAAACAAACAGAAAGAGTCACAGACTTATGTGAAGAAAATTATCAAGAAACCTCAATCTTTATTTTCACTCGATGAAATCGCAATTAAAGCAGATATGATAAACAAAGAGCTTATGGAGCTTTCTAAAAGACTAGGTCGTTGGACCCAACCAATATTGGGTGGGAGTAATATTCCTGCAACAAACTATGACACTGAGCAACAGTTGTATCTACCTGGATATGATTATTCAATAAATGATGCTGAGCTTGTAGGAATAGATAAAAACAGGCAAACCTTGCTTGAATCATTGCATTTGGAAGATTATTCTCTACGGATCATTGCTGTCTGGGGTATGGGTGGCCTTGGGAAAAGCACTCTTGTCAATAATGTCTACAAAAATGAAGCAATACTGTCCAATTTCAATTGTCGGGCGTGGCTTTCAATATCTCAGTCATATAAAATGCATGATATTTTGCAAAACATGCTGAAAGAATTCTGTGGAAAAGATAGCAGAGAGTTTGATGCTGAAAATATGAGCAGCACAGAACTAAGAGTGGAGCTAACCAAAATTCTGGGTAAAAAACGGTACTTGATCATATTGGATGATGTCTGGTCGTCTTCAGATTTTTTAAAGATTAGAGAGGTTCTTGTTGATAATGGCCTAGGGAGCAGAGTAATAATCACAACAAGAATTGAGGAAGTAGCTTCAATAGCTGAGGATGGTTGTAAGATCAGTTTAGAGCCTCTAAATAACCATGATGCATGGCTTCTCTTCTGTAGAAAAGCGTTTCCAAAAACTGAAAATCATATATGCCCTCCAGAGTTACATCAGTGTGGTATGGACATAATCGAGAAATGTGATGGTTTGCCTTTAGCTCTCGTGGCAATTGGGAGTTTATTGTCCTTCAAATCAAAGAATAAAAAGAATTGGAGGCTCTTTTACAATCAACTGATTTTGGAGGTACACAATAATGCAAACTTAAACAAGGTGGAGAAAATTCTGAATCTAAGCTACAAGCACCTGCCGAACCATTTGAAGAATTGCTTCTTATATTGTGCTCTGTTCCCAGAAGACTATCTGATCCACAGAAAGAGATTAATTAGACTGTGGATCAGTGAAGGATTTATTGATCAAAAAGAAGCATGTAACTTAGAAGATGTTGCTGAAGGTTACCTAATTGAACTCGTCCAAAGAAGCATGCTTCAAGTTGTATCAAGGAACAGTTTTAATAGGATTCAGTGTCTTCGAATGCATGATATTGTTCGTGAACTAGCTATTTTGCAATCAAAGAAAGAGAGCTTCTGTATAATTTATGATGACCCTTATGGGATGGTACAAGGAGGATTAGATTCTCGTCGTGTCTCGGTACTCAACTGCCACAATGATATTCAATCAAGCATAGAATCATCCAGGCTTCGCACTTTCATAGCATTTGACACCAGCATGGCAATATCGTCATTGTCTCATTTTATTCTCTCAAAATCAAAGTACCTAACAGTATTAGACTTATCAGGCCTGCCTATTGAGACTATTCCATATTCAGTTGGGCAGCTATTTAACCTTCGGTTTTTGTGCCTTGATGACACCAATGTGAAGGAATTCCCGAAATCTATTAAGAAGCTTCACAATTTACAAACATTAAGTCTTGAACGTACCCAGTTGCTGAATTTTCCACGAGGGTTTTCAAATCTGAAGAAATTGCGTCATCTACTTGTTTGGAAGTTGGTGGATTCTACATATAAAAGTCTCAATAATTGGGAATCTATGGAGCCATTTGAGGGCTTGTGGAACTTGAAGGAATTGCAATCTTTGAGTGAAGTTCGTGCAACTAAAGTTTTCGTTGCAAAATTAGGAAATCTATCACAGCTGAGGAGCCTTTGCATTACTTATGTAAGGAGTACTCACTGCAAGCAATTGTGCTACTCTTTATCCATGATGCACCAGCTTGCAAAGTTAAGCATAAGAGCAAGAAATGAAGATGAATTGCTCTTGATGGATGATTTGACATTGTTAAACCCTCTTGAAAAGCTCGAACTGATAGGTCAATTGTCAGAAAGAACCTTGGAATCTCCATTTTTCTCTACTCATGGAAATGAACTTCTGCAAATGGAACTATCATGGTGTCACCTTGCAGTGAACCCAGTGGCACGCCTGGCAGACTTCTCAAATTTAACTGAGTTGCGTCTTATAAGGGTTTACACTGGACATCGGCTATGCTTTCATGCGAATTGCTTCCCTAATTTAAAGAAAGCAGTATTTTGGGATTTGCAGCGAGTCAATCAAATGTTTATACAGGAGGGAGCTTTGGCCAACCTGCATTATCTTCACATCGATAGCCTCATGGAACTAAGGGATATCCCTATCGGTATCGAGTTTCTCAGTTCAGTCAAAGAGGCATATTTTACTAGGATGCATTCAGATTTCATAAGGAATCTTCAAACAGGAAAGGTAAACCATATCCCGAAGGTCCATTGGTCAACACAAGGTTAGTTTTAACCACCTTCTCATACCCTTACCATGTAGTATTCCACAATGCTGTTAATCAGTTACAAGCATAACATTAGTGCAACCAGGAATCCACTTAGTAAGGAAGCATAACAATTACAATGTTTACTGACACAAAGTGTACCAGTGCCAGAGATTCTCTCTCTAAAAAAAAGTTTTTACACAATTTTACCTGTATATAAGAAGATGTCACATTATATCATTTTCGCATTCGAGATCATGTGCATCTCCATCTTGTGCTTCATTTTTTACATAAAATGCAGGGTTGTCCGCAGATCTCCCGGAACCTGCTAACCTGCCTGGAACATCCAGCAACCCAGAATGGCGCATCTTAGGCGGGTCAGGTTGGGTTTTCATCTAACCCAGTGTGGGAGCTAGGTTGCTGTTGCTGATTCGACCTGATGAAGCCATTGGACATTTGAACCATTTCCCTCTGTCCAATGTTGTGAACACCTGGGTCGCTGAATTGATGATTGCGTGCTTCGTCTTCATCGCCATCTTCTGTTTCTCTTGGGCACAGCAAAACAATGTCAGCTTCTGTGCAATTTTTAAGAAGTAACTTCAATGGCAAGTGTGATTTATCATTGTAAGCTTCAACTGTCCATATGCATCTTCACTGGAAGCTGTTCCTCCATTGTCACAACTCACAAACATATACGGTATAGAAAAACATGTTGTTTTTGGTTTTTTACTCATGTCACATAAAACATGTTGTTTTAGTTAATATATAGCATTTCTTCCCATTTTACCCTTAGCATGTTATTTAATTGTTAAACTTCCGCGTGCACAGTCGTGCTTCGTTTCCTGTGCTCCTTGGCAAAAGGTGAAGACTCATGCAGAGACAATAGAGCTTCACTTAATCATTTTGCATGCTATTTAATATGGATAAAAAATGAAAATTACATTTTAATTAATTATTCTTGGTATCTACAATCATACTCTAAACGACTTCTTTTTTAATACCAGAGGGAGTATTCATTGCTTTAGATCACACTACATTCATTGGTTTATAGGAATAAATAAAAAATAAAATTATATATATAGAGAGAGAGTAGTGGAGCTAGAAGTTTTATGAAACCTGGGCGAGCTTTTGAGCCTAATTAAGATGACTATATACAAATATGTTATCATATTGTATGATGAATTTAACTAGGATAGATTTTTTTATATAAAATATAATCCAACACATATAATTAACTAAATCACTTCCATTTACAGGTTTACAACATAAGATATCATTATTTTTTCGTGATTTGAGAAAATTGTTGATGTTATCCCAAATTCGACGTTGCAGATTTAGGGGGTGTTTGGTTTGAGGGAGTAAATTTTAGTCTCTGTCATATCGAATATTTAGATATTATTTTAAATTATTAAATATAGATTATTTATAAAACCAATTCATAATCGGTGGATTATTTGTGAAACGAAATTAATGAGCATACTTACGTCATGATTTGACAATATGATGCTACAATAAACATTTGCTAATCATAGATTAATTAGGCTTAATAAATTTGCCTCGCGAATTATCCTCCAATTCTACAATTGTTTTTATAATTAGTTTATTTTTAGTCCTTCAATTTGATGTACAAACATTCATTGTGATACGGACTAAATTTTAGTTCGTGTAACCAAATACCCCCTTAATTTTAGTTCGTGTAACCAAATACCCCCTTAGTGTTCTCGTTTTATTGCTGCTTATATCTAACGGTGACCATTTACTGGTCGAGATGATTATATGAGACAGAGTGATGCATGCAATATTTTTCCCAAAAGTTTAGTCTAATCACATCGGATGTTTGGATGCTATTTTGGAGTATTAAATGTAGATTATTTATAAAACCTGTTCATAATTGGTAAATTATTCACGAGACGAATCTAATGAGCCTAATTACGCCATGATTTGATAATGTGCTGCTATAGTAAACATTTGCTAATCATGAATTAATTAGGCTTAATAAATTCATCTCACGAAAAATCCACCGATTCTACAATTATTTTTATAATTAGTTCACTTTTAATCATTCGAATTGATGTCCAAACAACCGATGTGACACAGATTAAAGTTTAGTCCATGAAACCAAACACCCCTTTAGTATCAAATAAATTAATATAACAAATCTAGATAATGTAACCATTATTTATGAGTTCCTAAAAGCAACTCCAGCAGGCCCTTTACTCAGACCCTCGAACTAATTTTTGAGAGCCCACGAGAAAAATTAAGGTCCGTTCCTACTCGACTCTAAAAATAGGATGACTCTCAAAAAAGACCACCAAACCCTCATCCCTAGAAATCCCATATCCTGGCTCTCATCCATACCATGTAGGTGTGTGCGACCCCTTATTTAAATTTGAATATTTGTATTTGCATTTAAATATTTAAATATAATAAATAATTATGTTCCTATTATTTAATACGATAGATGATTATGTTCATATATTTAAATTTTAATATTTGTAGTTGAATTTAAAATTTTGATATTTAAACACCATAGATGATTATGTTCCTATTGTTTAATACGATAGATATTGTTTAATACGATAGATGATTATGTTCCTATTGTTTAATACGATAAATGATTATATTCTAATTTTTAAATTTGAATATTTGTATTTGCATTTAAAAATTTTAATATTTAAATACGATAAATAATTATGTTTCTATTGTTTAATACGATAGATAACTATGTTCCTATATTTAAATTTGAATATTTGTATTTACATTTAAAAATTTAAATATAGTCATTAATTATTAAACAATAAATAATTTATTATGTACAATGCTTTTGTCAAATACATATGTATAGCATATAAAAAAATAATAAAAATTGAAAACAATGGCTCTGTTTTCAGAGTCACTACGAATCTAGCAAATATACCTCTTAAAAATAATAAGGAGAACTCAACGGTTTTGCCGCTGACCTCAGGCCCACAACGGATGGGCTTCAACGGGAATACCACTTACGTCAGGCCCATGTTTAATGGGCCACAATGGGATTGATTACGGCTAACGTGAGGCCCAAATCGGACGTACACCTCGGCGATCGACCGACCGAGTGACCGACCACCCGGGCGTCCGGGCCGCCGCCGTGCCGCCGCCGCGAGATCACGCGTGATCCTCTTCCTACCAGGTGGCCACGATCCCGTTGCCCTAGCGAAAGCCCCGACCTTGCCGGCTGCCGCGCCCTTCTCGACCGGATGGATGATCGTCCACCGGCCTCTGCCGGCCGGCGGTCGCCGGAGCCGGAGCCGGAGCGTACGCTATGGTGTCGCCGCTCAAGACGAAAGATCTGGACTTCTTCCCGCGCGACGCCGTACCAGCATCCTCTGCCATTGATCGAGCAGGCCGTACCCTCTCCTGCAACCAGTAACAACACGAGCATCCGTCGCTTCACTCAAAAAGTTCAGAAGCCCGGTGCCTGCGAGGTTTGGGATGAGGAGCAATAATCAGCTACAGATTACTAATTGTTTTCTCGTAATCCTGGGGTTTTTCAGTACAGGTAGGACCGCTTCAGTTTGTTGCGAGAAAACAGTCCGGTTCCTCATGATCAGTTTTTGGTCCCGCTTGCTGCATTATTAACATTTACTCTGAATTTGCCATCGTCTTCATCTCTTTATTCTTTTGGCTCCTACCTCCTTACCCATCCTCCTGACAGACGTGCCGTTTTAGGATCTTTGCTCTTGTATCATGTTGGTGGGTGCAGATCGATCACTTGGCTACTGAAGGGGACACTGAGATCAAAGGAAGCTTCCCAGGTATAGTTCATCTTCTATGGAAGAGCTAGCTAGGTTGCTTCTCATGTGCAGTGCATCACGGTAAGTTCAGAAATTTTGGTTTTTGAGGCAACACTTGCACGCACAGTTGTGGAATGCCTTTTATTTTGCATCCTTAACTGAACATCTGAAGTTCAGAAATAGCAAATTAATGTTGGAAATAATCCTAAGTGAAAAGAACTTATTAGAGTCACCTAGGTTATGTTTTGAGATAGTATTAGAGTCTAAATCTAGATGATTCCTACTAGATTCTAATATGATACGAATCCTATTAAGATTCCTATGTGTCGTTAGCAGACACTATAAATATTAAGATGCAATGTATGTTTTAGATGTGGTGTGAAAAAAGAGAAAAAAGATGAATAAAATCTGAAATTTGTCTCATATGTGGCATGAAAAAGAGGAAAAGATGAACAAAGACTGAAATTAGTGTCATATTGTTTGTGTCGTTCATCACTAATTTTATTTGTAAAATCGAGTATTGTTGAGCATGTTGTTGAGTATTATGATAGAAATTGTTGCGTGTAGTCGGATAAGCCCATACATAAATATAGAGAAACATTGTGTGTAGTCTAATGTGAGTGATATTTTTTCTAACAATCAATCGGTTATCTTGTTCATCTTACGAACTGCTTAGATCTCGTCGGCCGACGAGGTGGACGTGCGAACCGCCGGCGAGAGAGAGAAGCACAGTGCACAACCACATACATGATCAGGGAGCATGTCACCTGTCTCACCTGGACGTCAGAGCCCATCACTCCATCAGTCTGCATCTCTCACACGCATCAAATCATTGGCAGGCTGCGACATCTGCAACACGCTGCAACCAGCGCAGATCGCCTTGTTGTATTCGTGATCTGACAACGACGCCGCCTCATCCACCGATCGACCTGTGTGTGATCTTCGCCAGTTTGACAATCAGAATGACCAAGATTTCAGTGGTGATTTGCTTGCTCTGATACAGGAATTCGGATGGCCCGATGATAAATGGCATGCTTAGGATAATTTACAGAATTGCTGCTAATGGACAGATTGGGGGGGGGGGGGGGGGGGGGGGGGGGGCAATTACTAATTACTGCTTGCTAATTTACTAAGCTCTCTACGGCTTCCAAAATTTCAGGCGGAGTAGTCCGACGCGGCGAAGGAGCAGCTCGACGAGTGCGCGCCCGACACGGGCGAGGCCGGCGCCGCCGAGGCGGGGGTGGCTGGCAACGCCGACGCCCGCAGCGGCTGCTTTGCGTCGTCGTCGGCGGTGGGGCGCCTGATTTCCTTGAGCAAAGCTACGACGTCCTTCATGGCGGGCCTGTCGTCGGCGCGGCGCGACACGCAGAGCGCGGCCACGGAGAGCACCTGCCGCATCTCGTGCACGTCCGCCTCGGCGGCGGCGCCCCTGAGCCGCGCGTCGAGGAGATCCGTGGCGTCGCGCTTCGCCTGCACGTGCTCCCGCACCCACTGCACCAGGTGCGCGCCGTCCGGCAGCGTCGGGTCCAGCGGGTGCCGCCCCGTCAGCATCTCCAGCATCACCACGCCGAAGCTGTACACGTCGCTCTTCTCGCTGATCCTCTGCATCGACGCGTACTCTGCTTGCACAAAACATACACCAAAAATCACAAAAAAATATTTTTTGAATAATGACAGAAAAATCTTCCAAATTCAACATTTTTTGACCTGGCGCCATGTATCCGTACGAGCCGGCGATGCGGGGCGGCTTGGTGGAGTCGAGCTTGGAGCCCGGGCCGGAGAGGACACGGGCGAGGCCGAAGTCGGCGAGGTACGGCTCGTACGAGGCGCCAAGAAGCACGTTCATGGCCTTTATGTCTCCGTGGAGGATGGCCGGCACGCAGTCGTGGTGAAGGTACGCCACGGCGTGGGCGACGCCGAGCGCGACGTCGTAGCGGGCGCCCCACTCGGTCGCGGGCGCGCCCTTGGCGGCGCTGCCGTGGAGGAGGCCGCTGAGGCTACCGTTGGGGAGGTAGCTGTAGAAGAGCAGCCTGGTGCTGCCGTTCGCGGCCCACCCGAGGAGCCGGACGATGTTGCGGTGGCGGATGGAGCCCAGTGCGGCGATCTCGCTGCGGAAAGCGGCGGTGGTCGTCTCGTCCGTCGACCACATCTTCTTGACGGCCAGGGTGTAGCCGTTGGGGGTGTCCACTTTGTACACGACGCCGGAGCTCCCGGTGCCGATCACGTTGGCCGACGTCAGACCGCGCAGCACGTCGTCCATAGAGATGTCGAGCTTCTGGTACAGTGTGACCTCCCACGCGCTGTCGCCGTGGATGATTCTTCCGCCGCCGCCGCGGCGCATGCGGGCGAGCAAGTAGGTGGCGGCCACCAGGAGCACCGCGCTGACCGCGGCGAGGACGGACATGGCTAATTTCAGCGCTGAGATAGCTCCCTGCCGGGAGGACTCGTCAGACCTGTCGCCGACGACCAAGTGGCGATTCCCGGCAAGGTCGCTGAGGGGAAGCTTCTGGAAGAACGGAGTGTCCGGGAGCTCGCCGGAGAATGCGTTGTAGGAAATGTTGAGCGTGACAAGGTTCTGCAGCGCCGCGAGAGTGTCAAGGCTTCCGGAGAGCTCGTTGTGCGACAGGTCGAGACTGCCGAGCTTGTCAAGGCCGGCGAGTTTCGACGGTATCTCGCCGGAGAGCCGGTTGCAGCTGAGGTTAAGCGAAATCTCCAAAGACGGAAGCATTCCAATCTCCCGAGGGATGCCTCCGGAGAACGCATTGTCGGCGAGGTCAAGCAATTGGAGCTTCTCGCAAGAACCAATCTCCGGCGGTATGCCGCCGGTGAGCCGGTTCTTTCGCAGGTAAAGCTTCGTCAGCTCCGGCATTGACCCAATGCTAGAGCTCAAAGCTCCGGCGAGCTGGTTGTCCGAGACGTCAATAAACTGGAGGCTGCGCGGCAACGCCTCCGGCAATGCGCCAGACAGTGCATTGGAGTGCAGATCAAGGAACTCGAGGTTGCTGCACCCCGAGATGGCCGCCGGCATCGAGCCGACGAGGTGGTTGTCGCTCATGTCGAGGAAATTGAGGTTCTTGAGGTTGCCTATCTCGGCGGGTATCGTGCCGGAGAGCCTGTTGCCGTTGAGACGGAACCGGTAGAGATTGGTGCAGCTGCCGATCTCCGCCGGGATGAACCCGGACAGCTCGTTGTTCAGCAGCAGCAGCTTCGTCATGTTCTGCAGCCCGAAGATCTCCTTGGGGATCGTGCCGGTGAGGTTGTTGTACGACAGGTCCACCGCCTGCAGGCTCGAGCACTCGGCGAGGCTCGCCGGCACGCCGCCTGTTAGCCTGTTCTTCCACGCGTAGAACAGGGTGAGGTTGCGTAGCCTCGGGAAGTCGATGTCGATCTGCCCCGACAGCGCGTTGTTGTCGATCTCGATGTCCGTCAGCGACGTGCAGTTGGAGAGCTCCGGCGGGATGACGCCGGTGAGCTGGTTCGTGCTCAGCTGCAGCTGCCGTAGATTCAGCAGCCCGCCCAAGGTGGCTGGGATGGTGCCGGTGAGAGAATTCAGCGACAGGTCGATCAGCGTGAGGTCCTTGCACTGCCCGAGCTCCGGCGGGATCGCGCCGACGAGCTGGTTCTGCCACAAGAGCAGCGTTTGCAGCTTCCGGAGCCGGCCGAGCTGCGCCGGTATCGGCCCGGACAGAGAATTCTGGTAAAGGTATAAGCTTGTGAGCTCGGTGCAGTTGCCGATGGACTCCGGGATCCTGCCGGTGAGCAACGTGGTGTAGATGGCGATGGTCTGGATCTTCTTGAGCTGCCCGATCGTCTCCGGCAGACTGCCCGACATGCCCGTCTCCGCGAGGCCGAGCATCGTCAGGCTACTGCAGCCGCCGATCTCCTGCGGCAGCGGGCCTTTCAGCCCCTGGTTCCCGCCGGCGCGGAGCACCTGCAGCTTCTTCAAATTGCCAATGCTCGCCGGAATCGTCCCGCTCAGCTCATTGTCGTAGAGCGTCAGGTAAGTGAGGTTAGTGAGGTTGCCGATGTCGTCGGGAATTGCGCCACGCAGCGAGTTGGAGTTGAGCGCGAGCGACTCGAGCTTCGCTAGCCTGCACAGCTCGGCTGGGATCGCGCCGGTGAGCTGGTTCTTGCTGATGTCAACGGTGGTCAGCTCGCCGTACCCGCCGAGCTCCCCCGGGATCGCGCCGGTGAGGTTTGTGCCGGAGAGGACTAGCGTCTTCAGCGACGGCGCCAGCGCCTGCAGGTTCGCCGGCAGAGGGCCCTGCAGGTCGACCGACGTGATGCTCAGCCCAGCGACGTCGCCGCGCACGTCGCACGCCACGCCAAACCACCGGCACGGGCTCGCGTCCGAGTCCTTCCACGAGTCCAGCGCGCCGCCTGCCGGCCGCAGCGACCCCCTCCACCGGAGCAGCGCCTGCCCCTGATCGTTGACGCCATGGCACGGCGAGACCAGCAGCGCGAAGACGACGACGGATAGAAGAAGCGCAAGCCTCGCTGCAATCGGCGGCGGCGGCGGCATTGGCGCGTGCCACGGCGGTGAGGCGAGGTGGGGTGGCGTGCGGCTAGGGTTTAGCTTGGATGGCTTGGTGATGTGGCTGCAGCTCCAGCTTGCTGCTAACTAGCGTTGGGATTGTAGAGGGGGAGACCCCACGATTTGTTTATACAAGAAATGTTTAGGAGATCTGGATCCAAATGAGTAGTATTAATTAAGCAGCTAATGGCTATATCTTTTTTATTATTATTGCTGTTTTTTTGTACAAAGAACAGATTTGGCTGTTGCAGTGTTGCTGTGTGCACTAAGTACACGACTGATCTGATCTTGGCTTGATCAAATAAAAACTGGTTCTTGAAGTTTTTAATCAGAGAAGGATAATGCTTGGTTCTTTTTAATTCAAGTGACAAGAAGCTGAGAGGAAGGTGGTGGCATTGGGTGTGGTTGCTGCCATTACATTGCTTCTGATTAGTTAATTGCCATTGCTGTCTTGGAGGTGAAAACATCTCTGCTTCTTCCTCGTGTTCTGTGAAAACAGGCTGCTAATTCTCTCGGTGATCCAACTTCTATCCTGTTTTAGATTGGATTATTGGAACATCGTTTTCGGTGTCAGTTAAACCTCGTTTCCTTTGCAGTGTATTTATGCTCCAGGGGTTGACACTTGACAGTGTTGTTACTGCTCTTTAATCTTTTGACATGCATGCAGGCAAGCATGCTCCTTTTCTGGCCTGTAACCTTCTAAATGTTTCTGATGGCCTGAAGTGCTGCTTTACCAACAGTGACTCATGCAGACTTACTACTTTACAATGTCAGTGAGGTATGTGCAACTGTAATTCAACATATTTCTTCTCATCTCAAACCATTTAGTTCTCTTGTTCAGATTTCACCATGAAATGTATGTTTCTGTTGCTTGCACACATCTTTTATGCAGTTTTGACATATCTGCAGAAGTCTCTTCAGCAGCTTCCTGAAACAATTGTAGTATCACTGCTAGCAAGAAACTGCAGCTTCTTTAGTTTCAAAACTCCAATTGCTTTTCAGCTAATGGGCACCAATCTGTCCTTTGATCTCAAATTACTCATTCTGCAGCTTCCTAATAGCTGTCCAAGTTCAGAAAGGGTGCTCATGTCACATGCCTAGGTTTCTGAAAAATAACACTAGGACACAAGAACAGGCAACCCTAATTACTTCCTGTGAACTCATTCATCATGGGCATCAGAGAGAGGCTTCCTGGTTAAAGAAAAGGAGTAAGGCAGAGGGAATAAGAGAGGAATCTTTAGGGTGCACATGACAGTAAAGAGGGGTGAAGGTTAGCACCATACCCATAAAAAAATTAGCAACTTACCCATGTGAATAGTTGGCAAACCACTGGAAAGTAACCTAAAAGATCAGATGTGAGCTGATAAAAAAATTGAAATTTCCAGCAAGAAGATGTACGTCTTTGGGTGGAAGGGGCAATTAGGAATATGATATCAAGATAACATCTGTTCATTTTAATCCCCCATTGTCAAAATCCAAACTTTTGTTATTAGATAAATCGATCGGTAGATCACTAGATCTCTGTGAGGGGTTTGAGTGAATACCATTTTAACATATATAAGCTTACAACTTTTGAAAGTGCATAGCGCAATCCGTGGAAAAGAATTGTTTTTTTTCTTCTCATCGTGCTTGGTGGATTCAATTGTTTCATCATCATTCCTGCTTTGTTTTTCAACCAGTTGTTTTCACTTAACCATGTTTTGGTCATCGACAAGTTTAACCTAAAAGCTTAAGTTTACGAGGAAACACGGACAATTCACTTTATATTCTAACACTTGTAAACTGTCCTTGAGTTTGTACTGATGTAAAATATAAGAAGATAAACAATTCACACTAATCGGCCATCACTTGCGCCTAAGTTGAGATTAGAATGGGCTCACATGGGTGATGAACTGGTGGTGATAGAGAAGCTAGGAGACATGTTAGGTGTCACACATGGTCGATAATGTTTGAGTAATATTGGATGGTAAACAGCAAGCAGGGGAATATGAAGAGGATTTGGATTCAGATCCCATCAAGGATGTGAGGACAAGATGGAGGCATGCAGCATGCAGCACATGGTTAAGTTTAGGTGGACTTAACAGGCGATTAACTAAAGATAAACCTGTACCTTGATCAGGCTGTGATGCAGTTCTTTCACAGCTAATTCTTGGGTTATTTCTGCCTGCCGTTGCTGCCAAGATCTGATCATATGCCAGTCTGCTCCTTCAACAACATTTCATTTTTCCTTCAACAACATTTGATTTTTTACACAATTCTATCAACCTTTATGCAGATAGATCCAATCGGAGTACATCTAGATGCACTGTCAAAAAAGGTAATTAGAATTGGTGGTCGGTTAAGAACATTCTGTCACCGAAAGGAGGAAACAGCTGAACAATGCAGCAGGTCTAGTGGATCTTTTTGTGAAGCAATCTGACGTATCTTTATAGTCTTGCTGGTTTTTTTAGCTAGTTATTTTAATGTGGTAACATGTTTTTTTGAGAGAGATTTGAGAATTTGCCACTTTCAAGAAGTGACTTTGTATTTTTATCATCCGGATCTATTGTTATTGACTTAAGTGGTTCAACATATCAGTCTCAGAAATGACATCATAATCAAAGTGCACATCTTAAAAATGACAAATTATCAATTTTTTCGTTTTTTTTCTTACCGTTGGGTCTAGTTTGTAGTACAATAACCATGTTTGTTGGTAAACGTTTGTATTACTAGTTAGATGTTTATGCTTTGCAACAGAACCTTAGGTTTTTTGCGCAAAATTCATGTTTCTGCATGATTTTTTTAGAAATCTAAGGATTTTTACACAAAATTCGTATATCCGTGCAAAATACAGAAATTAAAATACTGAAATGCAAAAGTATATTTTTCTTTTCTTTTTTATTTTTATTTTTCTTCTTTTCCTCTTCTCACGCAGGTAAATGTGCGCGACCGGGGCAGTTGCGAGCTGCGCAGCGGGCAGGCGGGTGGTTTTGCACGGCATGGTTTTTTGCGAGACGCGGGGAGGCGCGCAGCGCGGACGGAAACGGCGAATCAAGTCCACGCTTTATAATAGTTAAGATTTTCTTAATCTTAATAAAATTTGATTGGTATTTTATCGGTCCGGCGAAAAAATTCAGGGCTCTTTTGGAATGGACTAATGGAGTCTTTTTAATGGAGTTTCGAAGGTTTTAGTGCAATTTCTATAAAAATCATGTGTTTCAAAGACGTCATTTTCTGCTTGTAAAATGTAACTTGTTGGTTTTCACATTCAATCAGTTCATGCTTGTAAAAGGCAGGGCCTACAGGAAACTAGCAGGAGCCAAAATATTTAGGCATCTAGCTAAGCTAGTAAGGGAGTACATTGTTAAAGCTACTACTAATTCACAATGTATAGCTGCTGGGTCACATTCTCCAAAAATCAGAACAGTTAAGACATCTATGCACAGGGGTGAAAATCTTTTGAATGTCTGACATTTGTCACCTCTTTGAGGTACCTACAATGGTAGAGCAAGTAACCCAAATTACTAGCAGCAATGCTTCTAGGCTCCCTGTGGTGGTTACTATGACCTTCATGTGACATTTACTACCAAAACAGTCTGGTTTCTGTCAGATAAGAATATCCTGTCACCACTGCCACAGTTAAAGATGGTACTGTAGTAGAATGGATTTTTTTACTTCTTTGAGGTTCTTTCATTCAGTTACTACTTCCCTGCAAATCTGCAATGTGTGCTACATTACGATACACTCTCCACGAATCTGGACAGTATCATTATATAGATTCGTTGTAATATGAAATGTTGAATCTGGGTGCTTTTGAAATGCGAGATACAGTCGCCTAGTTTTTCTAGTCTGAACAAAGCTGGGCACAAATTTATGAGCTGTTCTGATCATAGCCTGGCATAATTTGCTAGCTAGCTCCAATTGTAACCTAGTGCATGGTAAGGAGATAGGAGTAGATTCAGCTCAAAGTAG
This sequence comes from Zizania palustris, assembly GCA_019279435.1. Classification (NCBI taxonomy): domain Eukaryota; kingdom Viridiplantae; phylum Streptophyta; class Magnoliopsida; order Poales; family Poaceae; genus Zizania; species Zizania palustris. The sequence continues at coordinate 24,631,680 of JAAALK010000287.1, read as the reverse complement.
TGAGCATAGAAATGTACATCTTCAAAGATAAATAAATAATATGGTGATACATCTGAGCTATCAGCTAAAACTGCAACTATATTATCATAAGTAATATGGTGATGCATCTGAGCTATCAGCAAGATGTGGACTGCCACCACTTTCTTGCTCGGGTAGTTCAGGTGGCACTACCCCCTGTTTGGTGTTTTTCCCGGAGGAAACGTTGCAAAGTGATCGACCTGTCGCACACTCCGAAGCACACAGGAGGCCCCCAGCATCTCATCTCGCATCACTGCCTGAAACTTTACATGTTTGCATTGCCATCGCAAGCCTGAAACTTTGATGTGCAGTGGTGATGCTAACTAAGAAGAAGCAAGAACAACAGTGTGGCCTGGTGCTACCTGCTCGCAATTTGCAGAGCTAGCTTTTTTGTGTAGCCTGCTGCTCACTTTCTTGGGTCATTTCAGTGCCCCCGGTGTGCGTACGAACAAACGCCTGTTGGTTGGAGGTGATGTGGCAGCCCCCTTAATTTCAGGAATTTGTTCTCTTAATGCACACATCCATGGCTTTATCTTTGTGCCTCTGGGCAATTAAACTATATATGCTGGGAAGAAAAGATTGCAACTTGGTCACCAAGATTTGTCTGTGCACGCTTGTGTTTAGGTCGTGCATTGTTTTCATCTTTATGGAGTTATGGCTGATCTGATTAGGTCAGAGAGAAGATTTGCAAGATGCACACTTATCTGCACCGGCATGCATGTGCAGATAAATTGGATGACATTTTGATTCAAGTTTGCTTTGATGATTGGGGCTTCATCTATGGTCTTGGGTGATCTGTTGGCCAACTCTATGATTAAACACCAACGTCGAATGTATCTCGGATAATATTTTTTTTGCTCAGTCAACATATTTTTGTTTGTAGATTCTGACTCTTTATTAGGTTAGATAGATCCTAGAGAAATACTCACTAGCTGTTAGGTCATAGCTAGTTTCAAAGAACAGCAGAGAAAGAGAAGAGGTTAATGTGATTACAACCTAGTAAAAGATATTACTTTTGATGCAAGATGAAATTTTGCCTGCCATTTTGGACTGAAGGGACACTAATTTGTCAGTCAAATTGGGATTATAAATAAATGTATCACCCAACTAGTACATAGTGATACTGGTACAATGCCATAAAAGCAAGAAAAAGACAGAGTAAAGTTTAACAAACTGTGCTACCTACCTAGTTACCTCCATCTCTGACAGATAATCTGCCAGATCATGCTAAGGTGAATGCAATGAACAGGGAGCAGATTCAGCAGGAACTCTTCAATGAAGCTTCCTTCAATTCAAGCATTCTGCAATCAGAAAAAAAAAGGTGACTCCATATCACATCCCTGCTGCCTGATTGTGCCTGTGTCTGTATTATCCCCACAGCCACTGAGCCACAAGAACACAAGGCAGACACCTGCACAACGCCATGCCTGCAGCGCTCGATGACGACACCTGCAGGCTGCACGCGTGTCTCGGTTTCTTGAAATGAAGAACGCGCCATGCCGCCTGCCGCCTGCCGCCTGCCTGTCGCGGCGCGCCGGAACTCGCCCAGTTTGCTGCCGCCTGCATCAGGCATGCAGCAGCATGCAGCAGACGCAGCAGTTCTTCAGGCCACCTGTCGCTCTGAGCCTGAAACCTGTGCAGTTCTTCGGCCGGCGCAAGAACAGACGGGGAAAGAACATAGACCGGTCGGTGTCAGGTCACACATCACATCATAGTACCTGTCGATCTCTGAGCAGATGATGAGTTTGATGACAGACGAGGAGGATGATGATGAGGATGAGGACACGAGAGTTTTTATCTTCAGAAACTCGGGCACTGAATACGAGCACAAGGATTCAACCGAACGGTGTTCACACAAAATTTTCGATTAAAAGGTGAAACGAAAGATCTGTACAATCTGACGACATTCTCTTACGCACAATCTGCAAGTTGTCAGGTACTAAACATGAGTTTCAAGCTAAAAAGGATTGTGAAATTAGGACCAGTTATGTAGTTTGACAAATAGTCAAGAGCAATAAACCATATGAGATGAATGGAAGTCTAGAACTCTAGATGTTACACAGAGACATCTTATGATCCAGCTGATGAATCCTTGTGCAGAGATTTCCTCTCTCTCTCACACACACATCGAGCTACTTTGTTCACAGCTCCTACTTTTTAAATTTCCAACCTTCTCGTTGCTTTTTGCATGCATGATACAGCCATACAAGTTACAAGTACTTGGAAACATCAAGGTTCTCTGTGATCTGGAACTGGTCAGGAGTCAGGACTAGCTCTGTCCTCTGCTTCTCCATCGAAGCCTTTCAACTCCCACAGAAATCCAAAGCTGTAGAAAAAAACATTTGACCAAATGCCTTTCACGATAGCCATAAACAAGCATGGTGAAACTTGTTGAAATATTATTCTCTCCCTTTTTCTCCCAATCGACACATGCAGTTAGCTTCTGCATGCAGACACGCCTCCTCTCAACAGACGTCTTCTCGTCATCCATTCATTTTCTATAAGTACTCACCGTAAAATGCTATCAAAAATCAATAAAGAGATTCATTTCTTTCAAATCTTTACACGTTATCGAGCACTTCGCTCTCCAAGTCGAGCAAGAAGGTAAAGAAATGGAGACGCTCAATACCACAAAAGCTGAAAGTTTTCTGGCACAATATTAAACAGGAGTCTCAGTTTAGTTTGCTGCAAACTTAAGTATCACCAAAAAGATCTTGTTTTGACATTGTTGTTGTCGTCATGGGTCAGACATGTCAACAGCCGAACTCGAAGCACCCTGTGAAATGTGGGAGTACGGATCAGATACAACTATACAAGAGTTGGTAATTCCATGGCAGGAAATGCGCAGTGAATCAATCATGCTTATTTACCCCCATTGTAAGACAAAACCATATTCTTTTTCTTACAAGTAAAGGATTAAAGGATTTGCTGCCTGTATGTCACCGGATGGTGATATGGGCAGATGGGAAAGATCCCTGCTCCTTAGATTGTAGGAAGACGTAGTGGCCGGCCGGGGCCCTGGCCCTCGACGACGCGGCGGCGCCGTTGGCGGCGACGCGAAGACGAGGCAGGAGCCTGCGGAGGACACAATTGTCTAGGAAGAACCCCCCTCCACCCGGGGAAGGGTCCCTGGTTTATATAACACCAGGGCTTCCCCCCAACAGAATACAAGAAACAGAATTCCTAACAGAATTACTCTAACCGAATTGTTCTCCTGACACCACTTGCTTCCAGAACTTTAAACCTGCACTGCTCGGCCACGCCGCGCATACTGGATGCCCCACCTGACATCTCTCCCCTCCTCGAAATTCAGCTCGTCCTCGAGCTGAAAGGATGGATAAATCTGACGAAACTCTTCCAATTCTACCCATGTGGCATCAGCTGCTGATAGACCCTTCCACTGTACCAAAACTTCTTTCTTTCCCCTGGCTATCCTCCCCTTGGTCACGCACTGTGGCTCCACACAGGCCCTGCCATTGTGAATTGGGGGCAACACCCCTGGCGATGCTGGCGGATCCCCACGATACTGTTTCAGCAGACCCACATGAAATACATCATGAATTTTTGCTCGTTTTGGCAAGTCCAGCCGATACGCCACCTCGCCAATGCGCTCCAATATTTGAAAAGGCCCAAAGAATTTTGGCCCCAGTTTAGAGCGTCCCTTCACATTGAGAGAATTCAAAGGCCGATGTATCAGACGTAGCCAGACCCAATCACCCACCGAAAATTGCAATTCCCTGTGTTTCCGATCATACTGTGATTTATAATGCAGTTGGGCCTGTTCTAATCTTTCTCGGACCTGAACCAAAAACTCATCTCGCTCCTGTAGTTGCTGACCCACCGCTGGCAGCCCGGCATTGCCTGTATACCGACGAATAGATGGTGGTTCTCTTCCATATACCACCCTGAACGGTGACGTACGCAGGGAGGAGTGGTAGGCTGTATTATAGCAAAATTCCGCCCAGGGCAACCACTGAAGCCAACTCTTCGGACGGTCACCTGTTAGGCACCTCAAATACATAGAGATCACCTTATTAGTTGCTTCGGATTGGCCATCCGACTGTGGATGAAAAGCTGATGATAATTGGAGCTTGACGCCTGAGAGCGAAAAAAGCTCCTGCCAAAACTTGCTTGTAAAAACTGCATCTCGATCACTAACAATAGAGCTTGGTATGCCATGCAGCCTTACTATGTTTGAAAAAAATGCCCTTGCCACTGATGTTGCTGTATATGGGTGACTTAGGGGAATGAAATGGGCGAGCTTTGAGAATCTGTCCACTACTGTTAATATAACAGACTTGCCATTAATACGCGGGAAGCCTTCGACAAAATCCATTGCAATATCAGCCCATACAGTTGATGGTACCTCTAGTGGTTGTAGTAGACCCCCCGGCTGTAGTTGTTCCACCTTGTTTCTTTGACAAACAGGACATGCGCGAACATAGTCCCGTACCACTTTGTGAACATTTGGTATATAAAAGTCTTGGCGTAGCCTGGTCAGTGTTTTTTCGACACCTTCATGGCCCATGTCGTGAGAAATGCTGAGTACCTCCTGTATCAATGCTGATGATAGAGGGACCAATACCTTGCCCTTGACCGTAATTAATCCGTCCGTGACACCCCAAGCTTCCCCCTTATTGCCTGCTGCTGCCTCATCCCTCAGTCTGCGTAGTTCTTCATTGCCATCAATTTCCCTGCGTAGCTCATCAAAAAATAGGAATGTTGGCGCAGAAAGCAGCATGGCCTCCCCTACAATGTTCATATCTCGTCGTGAGAGTGCATCAGCCACTACATTAGTGACCCCTGGTTTGTATTCCACGCGAAAATCATAACCAAGCAGTTTGCTTGACCACTGGTGCTGTGGAATTGTTGACAGCTTTTGATCTAGAAGAAATTTAAGACTGTAATGATCAGTACGGATCAGAAAATGCTGTCCCCACAAATAGTGTCTCCAGTGCCGTACAGCGAGTACCAACCCAATTAGCTCACGCTCATATGCTGCAAGCCTCGCATGTCTTGGCGCAATTTGCTTACTGAAGTATGCTACAGGACCGGCGCCCTGGTGTAGAACGGCGCCGAACCCTGATTCTGAGGCATCACATTCGACAATGAATTCTTGATCGAAGGCTGGTAATTGTAGTAATGGTGCTGATGTTAGGGCTGTCTGTAGCCGACAGAAAGCCTCGGCTGCCTCCAGATCCCAATTGAATCCACCTTTCCTGAGAAGCTTGGTGAGGGGTGTAGCAATGGAGCCATAATGTTGAATAAAACGGCGATAGTATCCTGCTAACCCCAGAAACGCACGCACTGCACGTACCGATCGTGGTACTGGCCAATCTAATACTGCCTTTATCTTTTGTTTGTCCATCGCCACTCCTGCCTCAGAGATTACATGACCCAAGTACGCCACTTCCCGTTGACCAAACATGCACTTAGATTTCTTAATAAACAGGCCATGCTCCTTTAGTGTCTGAAGAACTGTACGTACATGCCGTAGATGTTCCGACCACGACGGGCTGTAAATCAGTATATCGTCGAAGAATACTAGCACAAACTTCCTAAGAAAAGGCTTCAACACCTCATTCATCAATGCTTGGAACGTTGCTGGGGCATTTGTTAGCCCAAATGGCATTACCAAAAATTCGAACAGACCTTGATGTGTGTGAAAAGCTGTCTTTTCAATGTCTCTTGTATCCATTCGTATCTGATGGTATCCAGACCTTAAGTCTAGCTTTGTGAAGAAAGTGGCGCCCCTTAGTTCATCAAGCAGCTCCTCCACTACTGGAATAGGGAATTTGTCTTTTACTGTTTGTGCATTTAGTGCCCTGTAATCCACACAAAAATGCCATGAACCATCCGACTTCTTGACTAGCAAGACTGGTGCTGAAAATGCCGATGTACTGGGACGGATGACCCCAGTCCGCAACATTTCCTCACATTGTTTTTCTAGCTCTGTTTTCTGGACATGGGCATATCGATATGGCCTTACTGCGATAGGGGTTGTTCCCGGCAATAATTGTATCCGATGCGATCTAGCCCGTGTCGGTGGTAGGCCAGCTGGTTGTGAGAATAAGGGCGCAAATTCTGTAAGGAGGTCGTCCATTATGTCACTTGTGATGGCAAATAGTGAGGCCATCGGTGCTGGTTTAGCCCCTGGTGCTGACCAAGAAATCCGGCGTCCCTTCTTGATAAACGCTACTGTTCTTTGAGTAAAGTCCCATAGGATTGGTCCTAGGGATTCCAACCATTGTACCCCAAGTACCATGTCGTATGAGCCAAGTGGTAGGCCATAACAATCAATCTGAAAGTATTCCCCTTGTATGGACATGTTCATGGCCTTGCAACAGCCAGGGCTTGTGAGGCGCTCCCCATTTGCCACTGCTACCCGCAGCCCTTCTTGTTCTGCTAGCTTGATTCCTGCCCTCACAGCTGCTTTTATGTCTATAAAATTATGCGTAGAGCCTGAATCCAACAGTGCTAGCAGCTGTGAGCCATTGATATCTACCATGAGCTGCATAGTGCGTCCGTGCTTTGGCTGAATTCCTGTGAGGGCGTGTATTGATATCGTTGGTTCGTCATCCCCTGTACCACTTACTTCTTTCTGTTCTTCGAACACTGCCTCAATCACAAACAATTGTTTGCACTGTAATTTGTGGCCGGGGGTGAACAACTCATCGCAGTGAAAGCATAATCCTTCTTTGCGGCGTTGTGCAATTTCTTGGGATGACAAACGGACCGCATTAGTCGCTGCTCTGATGTTCACTGATCCGGTAGACGATGCCGGGGCTGATGACGCTGTGGTCGTTGCAGCTCCTGCTGTTGCTGTCACAGGTGCTCCCGGCCGAAAGAAAGTGCGCCCGAGGGGGCGATTTGCTGATGCAGTCGCAATTTCCCTTGACGTGTTACGCTGCTCATAAGCCCTTGCAAAGATCACCGCGTCATCCAAAGATTCTGGTTGCTGAAGTGCCACATCGGTCTTTAAGGGATTGCCTAACCCTGTGATGAATAGTTGTATCTGTTGTGGCTCCGTAAGCGTTGGGTCACGGCAAGATAATGCCATGAACCGTGCGCTGTACTCAGCAACAGATCCCGTGCGTCGTAGCATGGCTAATTCACCCAAAGGGCTGTCGGTTAGTGGTGGACCAAACCGGGCGTTGATCAATTTTACAAACTGTCTCCATGTCGGCCGGCCCCCGTTTAATTCCATGCGATGAAACCAGAGTTGGGCGTCATCTAGGAGGTAGAAGGCCGCGAACGAGACGCGTTGATGCTCTGGTGTTCGCCGTACATGGAAATAGCGCTCGCAGCGATTTAGCCATGGTAGGGGATCGCTGGTACCATCAAACTTTGGGAATTCCAATTTGTGGGCTGTTGGAATGAAGTCTGCGCTGCCATGATCAATATTGTCGTCGTCGGATCTTCTGCTAGGGGCTACCGGAGCCGGTTGCCTTCCTGTTGTGGCCATAGTTTGCGCTGTTTCCAGCCTCACGACGGCCGCCCGTAGCTCCTGTTGCTGTTGATCATGGGTGCGGACCGATTCTTCCAGCATTGCAACTTTTTCTTGCAGTGGTTGCAGGGGTTGTAGTTTCTCATCCAGATTGTCCAAACGCCTCAAAATGGCCTGCAGCGCGGCCTCAATGGGATTGACAGAATTCAGATCCGATTGTGTGCTCATGGCGGCGGAAGGAGAACCCGGGCCTCTGGATACCAGGTTGTCACCGGATGGTGATATGGGCAGATGGGAAAGATCCCTGCTCCTTAGATTGTAGGAAGACGTAGTGGCCGGTCGGGGCCCTGGCCCTCGACGACGCGGCGGCGCCGTTGGCGGCGACGCGAAGACGAGGCAGGAGCCTGCGGAGGACACAATTGTCTAGGAAGAACCCCCCTCCACCCGGGGAAGGGTCCCTGGTTTATATAACACCAGGGCTTCCCCCCAACAGAATACAAGAAACAGAATTCCTAACAGAATTACTCTAACCGAATTGTTCTCCTGACACCACTTGCTTCCAGAACTTTAAACCTGCACTGCTCGGCCACGCCGTGCATACTGGATGCCCCACCTGACACTGTACTAATGATCTATAACCATGTAAAGTTGTAAACTGTATGATTTATTTACATCGCACTTACTCTCTTTTGTGAACGTACTATTGGTTTCTAAGATGAATGAAAATATGTACTTTGCCAAGTTGAAGAACTATGCTGTAAGATATCAGGTAATCATAAGAATGAAACAATTTAGTTTGGTTGTTCATAGCAATACGCAAGTACTTTCCCAGGTAAATATGTACTTTTCAGTATTTATCTCAAATTATGTATGTGTGTGTGTGACCTCAATGAATTCAGTGTCAATACAACATGATTAGAACTAAACTGCATGGTTACTTAAAGGGAATAGTCATACCAATATATGCAAATGGGAAGTCATTATTTCATTTCTTTCCCATTGAAGGGAAATGAGGCTACAACAGGATCAAATAACAAGAACAAGCAGGCGCCTATTGCAGTGAACATTGATCACATCTTTTAAAAAAATACCTCATCTGCCACATGGATCTTTTCGTTATTACAGGTGGCATCCATTGCCTGATCCATGACCTAAATATAGGTTATCTTTGTCAGTTTTATGAGCCATGATGAAAACTGTAAATGATTCTAATTAGTAAATGTGACAGTTAACCACATACCATTAATATGTTTTGCATACTATCCAGATTAGCACATAGAATTTCGAGCGCCCGCCTATGCTCCACCCAGTTGAGCTGCCGGAGGGGATTAGACTGCTGCACTCGCATACAAGACAATTGCAACATTCAATTACAATATACTCCAAAAGAAACCATGTCCTCACTCCAAAAATGGTAGCATTTTTTTATCAGAAATATGAAAAACTGTACAGCCTCCAATTTGATGCAGGAGAAGTTTACCAAATCTGGTAGCGGCTGCAAAAGCAGATTGATGTCCATGCCCATTTTATGTGCACATTCCTACCCAAAAGAGTAAATGAGTTAGCGATTTGTCAAATCATCAAGAAAAATGCATGAGCCTTACTAGATGATGAAAGTGAAGCTATATACAAAAAGCTTATGTTGCATCCCATGAATCCTTCTGCATTGGTTCTCTAGTTGACAGAGGCAATCAATCCACCCTTCCCACTTCTTCAATTTCCAACCCTCCCGTCGCTTTGGCCTACGCAAGACACCAGCCTTTTTGTATGAATCCAACCGTACAAGTGACTTCACGAACATGAAGCATTGCATGCTGTTGTCCCAGCGGGGGCTGAAATTTAATACTGTCTTGCTCAGTTCAATCTCAGAATTCCCTAACAAATCATATAAATATAGGTTCCTATCCAAATCATGCATGACAATCTTATCACCATATATGAAATGTGGTCCTGGAACGCGACGAAATGGTAAGCTAATGTTGTACTTCTGGCTCCAGCTTTGCTCTATCTTGCTGTCAAGAGTCCAGATCTGCAGCTTCCCTGTAAGCCATGAATAGCTTGTGGTAGCCACAGACACCTTCCCATCAATCTCCGTAATCAGCCACCGGTCACGATCACCAAGCACATTGTTTGCAAGATCAACTGCTGGGAGCTGTAACCACTGGAAAAGTTCTACATTGAGATCAAAAGTCGCAACTGCATGCTTCCAGATACTTCCATCATCTTTAGTTAGCCAATACATTGCCCCATCAATATTGACAACCCCAGATCTTTCCACACAATGCATGTTTAGAGCCCACGGACATCTAACATCTCTCCATCTCTCATCACCAAGCGTGTAAACTTGAATGATGCTGAAGGTAGAGCCAACAAAGAGCTTCTTGTCATGAAGAAAGTGCATAACCTTGTATTGTTTTGTAACTGGGTGAAATCCAAGGGTGTAATAAGAAAAGTGATCATCCTTGAGTTCTTGACAGGTTTTGCAAGATGCATACATTCACCAGTTGCAAGGTTGGCAATCTTGACTGTTGATTTAGAAGAGTACAAGCAAATAAGTCCATTGCAGGAAGCACATAAAAAATCATCAGGCTCGATAACAGGTACATTCCATCTTGATGGACCAGGCTTCATCAAAGAGGATCGCTCCACTCGGGTAAATCTGGCCTGAAATATGCTGTCGTTGGAAGAATAAGAGTGGGCACTGCGGCGCGCTCTGGATGTGCGCCATGGTGAACTGAGGATCCCGGATAATGCCATCCCACTGCTTGCAGACACAACGGCACCTCAGCAGAGTGCTTACTGGAAGCCTCACAAGTATCAGTTCAACAATTTCTTGTGGCAACCAGGTCATGGAAGTTTTCTTTCTTCGCTGCACTCTCATGGTTCTCATAGAAGACATGGTTTTCTCGTGGTATCTACCAAATCCTGCTGAAAGCAACAATTTTACAAAAACACAAAAAATGTCAGGGTAAACAAAACTGGGGACTGAATACTCTGTGCACTAAAGACATGGAAGCAAAATAATTCAAGTCGATTTAAACAATTAGAGTCGAAATGGGAACTGAAGAAATTAATCACCACATTTCAAAGTGTCAACATTACCCCTTCCTCGTTCTAAGGACTGCTCAAAAACCACTTGTCACGGCGGTAAGGCAAAGGCGGCGGCGGCGCCGCGTCGGGCGAGGAGGAAAGGCCGCTGCCGGAGGGGAAGGGAGGGGTTTGCCGGCCCAAATGTGGTACGCACTCCAGATCCAGTCCGCCTTGACCAATATGGCGTCGGCCCGGCGCCATATGCGGCAAGGTGGACGGCCGCGGTGACCGCTGCCGAGCGCCCGGACGCTTAGGCGACGCCTTAACACCTATACAACTATGGTATTAACCAGTCTTGATCATTAAAAACATTATCTTTTCTACTCTGGGTTCCGGCATTATCATTTATCTGTTAACAAAGTGTCCAGTATCTTAGCCTGTTCATCTTTTGGAATTATAAGATACTGATCTTGCATTTCGCTCCGGTGGACTAATCAAGATCAAACACCCCTCGACTCGGGCAATGCCATCTCCATCCATCTCTTTATCAAATCAAAATTCACACATAATTCTCCCGGAATCCACTAACGACAAACAGAAACAGAACCCTAACAGGGGAGAGCAAAGAAGAAGGAGAAAACGGCGTCTGCTCGCCATGGAATCAAGCTAACCAATGCAAAAGGAACCCCAGTTCCAGCACAAGGCGGGATTTTGCGATGAAATTTTGGTAGCTTACGAGCTCATTTGGACGAACCCCGCCGCCGCCTTGGCGCCGTCCTCGGTTCTCCTCGTCGTGTAGAGTTTCAGCAGAGAAGCCAGTCGCTACGAATTCTGTGAGTTCTGTTTTTTTTTTTACAAAAAATGATGATTTATTTTTTTAAGATGAACAGCTTGATTATATTATTATATCATGATAATATATGAGACTATATAAGTTAATTACATATGAAATAAGATAAAAAAATTCAAAACCACTTTTTGGCAGTGTTAAATTATAAATATGCAAATCTAAAAAAACCATGGAATTCAGTAGATACACAACTTTACTTGTATATAAGATGGAATAAAAAATATATAGCATGGTTGATTGATTTTGTTGTATGAAATTAATTTGTTTGTAGATTGTGAGAACATACACACGTAAAAAGAGCTAAAGAGACATGTAACACAAAAGTATGATTTAAAAGTATGATTTAGACACAGTTTATTTGAGCTAAAATCATAATAATCTAACTTATTATTTAAATATGTAAACAAACAGTCAATAAGATGAAATTTATCCTTTTCATATTATAATTATAGTAGAAATACTAAAATGCATGTTATACTAATTCAGCCAAATTATTAAATCAGATTATTACAATAGCCATGTATGATGTAGATTTTAATAATCTCACATATAATATAGCTTATTGTTTAAAAATACAAACAAACAAACAACTTCTTGTAATCTCATAGTAATAGAATAAATTAGTGAAATTTAGTTTTTCTCATCTTATAACTCTAGAAATATTAAAATATAGACAGTATTTTCTAAAAAAATTATCTATTATTGTAGAATACTCAAATATTAGCAGTTCACAATTTATTTTGAGGGCATTGCAATCTTTTATTATCTAAATATAATAATCAAGAGTAGCAATAATCTAAAATGTCAAATTGCTCTCAGTTTATTTTCATCCAAATTATTACAAGTCAGCCTACTATAATATCTATATATAAATGCTGGATTTTAATAATCTCACCTATAATATATTTATATGATCACGCGCATAACTTTCATATCATAATGTTGTAGCGTAAAATTCACTTTGGCAGGTTTTGAGCGCTAAGAACATCAAAGAGTTCAAAGTGTATTACAAAAATTTGAACAATATTAGAAGCCTCCAATTTGGATAATAACCTTGAGATAGAAATGGTATTGATTAGTACTTTATATGTTTGATCCCCTTACCTTATAAAAGAGAGGATATTTATAGGTATAATTATAATATGATAATATAGATTTATCCTTACTTCGAACCGGCTATTACTGATTTTTTAGGCTATTACTTGAAACGCAGTTCGGAAGCCTTTTACATTTAAGGGGGCTTCGGTTCATCGAGAGGATACGAATCATCAACTCGTAAAATATTTTTAATAGATCAAGAATGAAATTTAAACCTATATCTTCGCACATCCTCTCAGTGCTTCACCAAATATTAATATTAGGCTTTTAGGGTAAAAAGTATTTTTCTCAAATACATAAGGAATACTTGGTTGACAGTCACAATTCGCCACGCCCGTAATCATCAAATGTCTTCATCATCCCGTGCCTGGTTTGTGGCAATGTCTCAAACTTATGTATAGGCCCAGCAAAGCCCAATAGCAAGAATCCAACTGACACCAACAAACATTTCCAGCTGGTCATCACTCATCAGACACGCACAATGACAAAGAGAGACTCGTAGCTAGCTTGCAGCAACTTGACCTTAGAAGCAGCCACTAGCCCACTACACATCCATGATCCATCCATGGCTCCATGCTGCACGTCCAGGTCCAGCCCGTCGGCGACGAGGCTGCCACTTGATGACTTGACGGTTGATGGATCCAACGAGCTGAGTGGTTGTCTCGAGCCACCAGGCCGGATCAGCAGGAGTCGAACCATACGCGGCCAGCCGGCGACCACCCCTCCAAACTCAAATGGCCACTTTGGTGGTCGCTACTCACAGAGTCCCAGCGAGTCTCCTAGCCGGCTAGCCGCCGTCAACTAGCTAGGTGATCGATCGACTTCGCGACGATACTGTACGTACGTTGAGCACGTACGCTCCATTAATTCCGGCGACCAGTGAGCCCAGGTCGGAGCGCGCGCGCGCCGGCAGCGGCGGGGGCCCGCAGCATGGCCGTGGCGGGACGCGATCGACGGCGCTGTCCAGGTTCACCGCTAGCCACGTCCCGGCGCCGCGCGCCCGCCTCTGGCCGCCTCCCTCCCTCCCTCCACGGCTCCACCACGTCGCACTCCAGCACGAGGCGAGCCACGTGGTGTCCACGTGAACCGGCAGGGGCGGGGGCGGGGCGGGGTCCCCCCCTTGCCGCGCTGGGTGCACCGCACCGCCCGGTCAGCGCGCGCGCGCGCGCTCGTCAGCACCACCGCGCGCGGCCGCTAGCTCCGGGCCGCCGTGCCGGCGCGTGGGCGCGCGGCCACGTCCCCGTCCCCATCTGCAGGGCCCATCTCACCCTGCCCCTCTCCTTCGTCGTTCGTTCGTTCCATCAATGGCAGACAGCAGATCGAACATGTATGTCCATATTATACTTTACCGAAAGCAAGCAAGTCCGTACCAATGCAAGTAGGCAGACGCTTCCAAACCGAAGAAAATGGAGGGAAAAGGGGACCAAATTGCAGCAAAGATAGTGATTACATATCAGACAAATAGCATTACAGCACACCCACTTGAGACGGACCCAACAAGTTGGGCAGAAAGAGAGAGATAGGAGAGCACCATCCAAACGTGTCGTCTTCCCCATCCCCTGTTCCTTCTCTTATTTTGCACTTTTGCCGACTAACAATTTTAGTCTCACTTGGTTTACGTAAGGGTAATGATAGAGCTAGAAATTTTATGGGAAATTTTGCCGTAAATAAGACACCGCGAAAACATCAAATTAGCTGGTTCACATTGCAAACGGGCTTGTTTGCCCAGTACCATTATAATTTCGTGGTTCTTTGACTGGACACACCGCAACGGTTGTTTTAATCATTTCTTAGATTTTTTGAGAAAGAAGGTGGGTGAAATGACTTTTCTATTCTTGCCTTTAATCTCCGGTTGGTTACTAAATTTTGTCGTAACACATCAAAGTGTCATAACACGCGAAGGCGACATCGAGCGTGGAGGTGACGATGTGTTACGACAAAATTTAATAACCAACCGAAGGTTAAAGACAAGGGTAGAAAAGTCATTTCACCCACATTCTCTCTCCTAAAATCTAATAAATGATGAAGATAATCGGTACAGTGTGTCTGGGTAAAGAACCACGATATTATAATGGTACTGAGCAAAGAAGCCCGTTTACGATGTGAGACAGCTAATTTGATGTTTTCGTGGTGTTCTACAACAAAATTTCCCAAATTTTATAAAGCTTGGATGAACATAAGCCTGATGCTGAATTTTTCATGGCTAGTTAGCGCAAAGCCTTGGGCAGACGCCCACCTGCTCGGGGGGTGGATCTGCCCTTGTGTAAGAGGCTACAAGTAATTTATAAAAAAGAGTAGTCATTTTATTTTAAACTAATATTTTAAAATGTGGGAGAGTTCTCCGCTTATAAGAATACGAGGCGTGGAGAGTGTGATAGCAATAGTATGTTGTGTCAATCCGACACGTAATGGCAAAGGCCAAACTGAACCCAAACTAAATATATTGGATCAAGTGACTACACCCAATGCAATATGTCTAGTTTGTGCTTAATTTGGCCTTCGCCGTGGTCTATGGATTAGCGCCGGCCACGTCATCACATGTACTACTCTAATCCACACTTAGGACCAAAATCTCCATCGTATCTTGCATGCTTAGACCACTCGTCATTAAACCGGAAGCGTACATATCCATCCCTGCTAATCTAATGCACTCCACCCTAATAAATTACTCTCGTTCACACCGGGGGTTCGTTAGTGTGGCTGCTTACGCGCTAATCACTCTCCCTGCTAGCGGCCGGATGCTTGATGCGACCACCACCGTTCGATTAATTACCAATAAATGGAACGGACCAGACCAATGCGATCGATCGGAGCTTCCGGGTAGCCTACATGCGGAGAAACCTGTTTAGTTTTATGGCCAATCGGTAAAAGATGAGTGTGGTCTTAGTATGTAATTATTGTCGTACTTAGGAGTGGTGCCACTAATGATGCATTGGTCTATTGGGGTCAAGGCAGGATGTGTTTCTTAAGACAGTACTTTTATTTTTTTCTATATCAATATATACCTCCATACTATATACTATGATTACTTAAAAATGTGAGTCTAACCGTGGGAAATGAATTTTGATTCCGTTTCTGTGAGTTTGGCCAGCTCAAGCAAAAAAAACAAATTTAGACAACCAAACAAATTCTCTCTTTTGGTCAGGGTATATATATATATATATATATACACACGCACGGGAGCGCTATTCTACATCAGGTGTGTAGAATAACTATTCTACATGACTACTTTCAATAGTTGATTTTTTCAGTAAAATAGCTATTCAGTACTATTTTTTTCTCAATAGTAGATTTTTCGGTAGAATATCTATTCTACACCCGTGGTGTAGGATATCATTTGTGTATATTATATATATATATATATATATATATTAGATGGGACTGCCTCGCTAAGACAAGTCATGCTAACTCTATTTAGGCAACAAAACACCTCCTTTGTATCCCCTCTCTACCTTTTGCGACACTTTTTGTTTTTTTCTATGTTTATTTTTTTCGAATAAACGATGATTATCTTGTAAATAAATAACTTATAATAATTAATTAATAAGAGATACTAATATTATTTGGGTTAATTTTTTTAATTAATAGGATCTATCACAACATTTTTTTGATGTCGTTTGTGTACGCTTAGAACATCTCCAAGAGATTACCTATATGACTACTTAAATTTGAATTTAGCTATTTTGGTAAAAAAATGAAGCTCCAAGAGTCCTCCTAAATGAGTCCCTTTCTTAATCCATTCTCTAAATCATCATTCATCTCTCTTAAATATAGAATTAATTTAGCAAGTTCCTATTTTCATTTATACATATTTTTTCTCTTGCATGCACATTGTTTTCTCCATTATGTGTTGTTGTAGATTGGACGATACACATATTTGAATGTATCAAAATTTTATACAAATTTATTACATATTATAGACTGTATTTGTAATATTTAAAAAATAGAGATCGAAATTATACAGAAATTGTTGTAGATTTATTAATTTTTAGGAAGAGATAGAATTTAGAATGATACCTATACGTGATCTAGGGAATAAAATTTAGGTTCTTGAAATGCTCGCAAGTTCATCGATCCTATGCCATTATTTTACTGCAGGGTGCAACAAGCTCCATCTAGGGTCACTCTCGCTTGTTTAATTTGATGGCTTTGCCAACAAAGCGTACATAGATTAAGCGATTAGCCGGCGAGCCGGAGAGAAGGCAGGCAGGTGCATTTCGCGCCGCCGGACGACCCCCATCACTCGCTCTCCGGCCGACGCGCGGCCCGGCCGGATCGGCTCCATCTTATCGCCTCGCCACCCAGAGGACACGGGGAGCGCCGCAGCAACCGCCGCGTGTGGCAGCTCGGGGCGCCCTGCATCGCCCGGCACCGCCGCGCGGCGCGCTCTGGAGCGCGCCCACGGCGGCGTCTCGCGGGCCCCGCGCGCCCACGCCCGGCCGGCACCGCCGCGCCCGCGCGAGACCGGCACGCATCGGATACACTACTGCAGTTAATATGGCCGCGACAAAATCTCGACACGGTGTAGGAAGGGGAAAAAAATCGGGCACAAACACAAACACCTCTCACGTTCTCATCGCATTGCCCCCTGATCTCGCTTTCGATCCTGATAATTGGAGTTTGTCCAACCGCCCGACGTTAGAGCACAGCCAAGATCCTAACTGTTTTGCTGGAATCGATAATAGTTGGGTCATTAAGTGAGATGATTGTTTGCGGACTGATTTAGACCTCCGAGTAGAATAATAGCCAAGAACAATTCGAAGTGTCTATTGATTATCTCTTGATTCGATGCCTATACCTCAGTAAAGAGGAGATACTTATAGGCAAGAATATATAAAGAGAAGATCATTTTACCCTCTAGTTACAACCGTCATAGAGGATACTATTCCTTAACCTTCGTAGGACTAAAAAAGTAAAAGGTCGTGTAAACACTTGGATAAAGCAAATGTTCAATCCATCTTGGTGGTGTCCCTTCGGGGAGTTCTCCTTGGCTGAAGCCTCCGCTCGACCATTCAGCCTGCGACCCACCGAAAAGCTCTCTTCAGTAAAGCCTTGTCGATCGTCTGCATCTCTAAGGAGTGAAACTTCGGCTCCTTTTACCTTTCGAATGGAGCAAGCCATCTATTTACCACGTGGATGAAAGTATTTCCCCGTCACAAAGTTCGTCTCAGTTTTTATGAACTCCACTTGCGACCAATACAAATCTTGGCTAAACGGTTTAGATCGGACGACTGCTCCTTGTCAGTGAGTTTAAATCTCGAATCCCTGCATTTGTATTGGTTTTGGATCATCAGCTGCGCCTGAATAATAATTGGGGCTTTTGTCATCTCTGCCTCCATAAACCGAGCATATTATTGGACGCCATGAACCAAAGCGGCCAAATTATTGGGCGCCCACGAACCGCACATGTGGGATGTCTCCCCCGGCTAATCGGACGGCCGGATGAGCTCGCTCCGGCGGATCCGACGGTGCAGAGTGACGCTTAGCTTGGTTCGGACGAGATGGGGAGGGCGGCCCGCTGCCTATAAATGAGGCTCGAGGCGTTTCCCCCTTCTCTCTCGCACACCTCCGCGGCCACCCACTCTTCGCGTCGACCGCCTCGGAAGAATCGGAAATTGCAACCGGGTCCTCGGATCCTCCGGCTACAGTGCTTGCGTTGGAGCGGGTTGTGAATTTGGGGATCTCGGAGGG
The DNA here is from genome assembly GCA_019279435.1 of Zizania palustris. Taxonomy (NCBI): domain Eukaryota; kingdom Viridiplantae; phylum Streptophyta; class Magnoliopsida; order Poales; family Poaceae; genus Zizania; species Zizania palustris. Next base: position 24,613,546 of record JAAALK010000287.1, on the reverse strand, counting down.
GGTTTGTTTGTTGCAATCGTCGCCGCCGCCGAGATGGGGATCTCCGGCATGCCGGCGCCCAAGGACAGCCTGCTGCTGTACGTGGTGTACAACGCGGTGCTGTCGGTCGCGGCGCTGGCGGGGGCGCTGCGCGCGGGGCTGGTGTTCCTCGGCCTCCCGGCGCCGCCGGCGCTGCTGCTCCTGTCGTCGTCGGGCGACGACGGGGAGGACGCGGTCGCGGCGGCCGTCTCCTCCTCCTCCTCCTCCTCGGCGGCTGCGGCGGGGCCCACCCTGGCGGAGAGGTTCAGAGCCAGCTTCCGCCCCGCCCGCTTCGGCCGGAGGCGCGGCGTGGCGCCGGACTGCCGCGTCTGCCTGGTGCGGTTCGAGCCGGAGGTCGTGGTGAACCGCCTCCCCTGCGGCCACCTCTTCCACCGCGCCTGCCTCGAGACCTGGCTCGACTACGACCACGCCACGTGCCCCCTCTGCCGCTCCCGCCTCCTCCCCGCTCCCGCCGCCGCCGCCCGCCCGCCGTCCGGCTAGGATTTAGGCAGAGATTCCCCCGTCGCCTCCCGCCGCCCCGGCTATGTGCCATTCCCGTGTGGCCTCCCGTGTGGCCGTAGGAATTAGAACCCCTTTCCCTTTTCCCCTCCGTTTCGGACGGGTTTGTGGCACCGATGTTGTACCGTGTAAATACTCGCAGCAGAGAGTGCTCCTACGGGTGTAGCACCATGTGAGCTTGTGTATAATCTTTTCGGAATAGGAAATTTCATGCAAAAAATAATCTTCTCCACTGCATAGTAATTACTCAGTCTGATTAATTACTTAGTTTTAAAATACAGGATTAGTTTTTTATATACCATTATAATTTTCACAGTTTGTCAATATATCATCGATATGTCACTGATAGATGAGAGCCGCCACACGCAATTTTTAAAAAATATAATGGTATGTGAGTAATTTTTCTTAAAATATATTTAGTTGATAATGGTAACATAGAGAAAATAAAATATTGAAGTTTTAAAATAACTTAAATTTAATAAATAATTAAAAAAACTAAAATAACGAAGAATTGTTTCCTCTGTTTATTTTTTTTTGGAGTGGGGCGGCGATTTGGCGAGGAGGCAAGCGGTTGTTTTCGCGCGCGCGCGGGTCACATGGATAGATACGTGCCTGTCGACGTGGCCCCCACTCCGCTCACCCCCATCTCCCCAGCCCCAGCACTCACGGGGTTTAGCTTTTTCTAAATTTTATTGTTTTTAAATGAGATAATTTTTTTATAAAAACATAGCAATAAGTATAACGTGAAATTTGTTTATTACATTCAGTATGAAATGTTTTAGCAGAGGGTTTATTATGTATCCGCGAGCCATAGTTTCTTAAGTAGTGTTTTATTTCTTATTGTGAATCTAAAATTAATTTTTATATACATCTATCTCATCTCTTGCTTCCCTTCCATCCGATCACATTTTATTTTTGTCTCAGATATTGTGACAACATGATGTCTTAGTTTAGATATGGTTTCTTCATGTCCTGGTATCTCTTCTCGTTAAATTACTTGTCACGTCGTATATTTTCTTATGTGGTGGCACAATAAATGCCTAAGAAACTGTCCTACATGATGGTTAGGACTGCCCTTAGAACATTTCTGAAAGAATCGTAGAAATTCTCATAATTTAAGTCGAATCATTTATTTCAGCTTTAAACTATAGAAATAGTCGCATCTATTAAAACCATAAGCTAAAACTGTAAACAAGATACCCTATATGCACTATACATGTTTGAGTAGAACCATATTGATAAGCTTGGGAGCTGGGAGTGTAGACTATAAACGAGATTGATGGATGCTTTCTTGGTTGCACCGGTCATGCCAAAAGCAGCTTCTTTAACGTTAAGAGTTTCGACTGCATTCTGCAGTCACGATCCACGTCGAACAACGCGGATCCGACGGGTGCGGAGACCCCTGCATTCGGTTTCCGGTGCCTGCCTTTGTCGCTTTGCGTGAGATCGAACTGCATGCTTTGGAGTAACGAGTGACCTGTGTGGCTAGCTGTGTGCCCGTGTCCAATGGTGTTACTAGGAAGCATGCAGTAGTAGTAGCAGCAGCAGCAGAGCATCCATCGTTGTCAAACCAAGGGTTATGACGTCGAATTCAGGTCGACGTCTCCGACATCGTCCCGCCCGTACGTACGCTGGAACTTTGCGATAAGCATTGGCATCTGAACTGACGAATTGAAGGAAGCGAAACGGCACTTTTGCAGACAGCGTAAAAATGCGGTCTGAAGAAGTGTGCTACAAGCTGTAGCTGCTCCTCTCATGTCTGTTTGATCACCTGTTTTACACGTGCGCGATTGAAGAAGAGGCTGGTTTCTTGGAAACCATGGAAGTTTTTGATCGAACAGAGGGTGTCGTTTGCATTGCCGACCTCTGTCTGTCAGAGGGAGAAAACGATGTTGCTGACATCTGGAGCTGTGTGTTCGCCCGTGCGAGCTGCAACGAACGGAGTAGATTCAGACATGTAAGCTAGCTAGCTAGCCGAGAGGATGGTGGTTCCCACTTCACAGTTCACACGCTGTTCTTAGCTGTTTCATGCTGTCTAGTGATAAGTGACCCACAAGTTGTACTCAATGAACTCACTCACTGGGATGCAGACACTGAACTCGATCAAATGGGAGTGCTTGGTTTTCTGGATCCTGCTGAACCAGGCTAGCCTAAGGGCATACTTGTTTCGGACAAACACAATTATTTTTAAAATCTGAAACTAAAATGAACAGTAAAGATTCTGATCAAGTACTCAGGTAGCGAGAATCAGTACCTGTAGAATTTAGAAATAAACTATAATCTAAAAGCTGGAAAATATCATTGTCTTCATATTCTCACTAGCTAGCTCTTGAAATCTCTAGCTATCGGAAAAAACAAACAACCTAGTGGTCTTGTTTACAGGGTGCATGCTACCTGGTGTTTGGTTATCGGTAAATATTTGAAAGCCAAGAATTTAAATTCAAACTTTAAGTACAAGGATAGTGAGAGTAATTTAGAGGTACTAGTAGTATGTGCTGTTTTTGAGATACATTTTGAATTCTAAAAGACGTTATATTTTGGTACGAAGATAGTTCAGTTTACAATTAGAGATTAATAAAAAATCATATAACCCTCTTCAAGATGAATAAGCGTGGAACTCAAAATTATTTTGAACAATCTAAATCTAAGATAAACTTTAAACTCTATAAACTACTAGCAACCAATCACCCCCACCTCATTGTGATTGCATTGCATGGCTGCAGGTAAAATGTTTCAGATTTGTATGCCCACAGTGTCAGTGTGTCAGTGTCAGTCACTCGGTCTCATACCTGTAAAATGTTCCACAACTGTCAACCTCGTCGATAAAATCTGTCAATTCGGGAGGGAAAAAAGAGCCATAGAAAAGATCAAGAACAATGCGAACAGGATAGGATCGTAGGGTACAGGAGCTGCAAAGCTGTTCCTTCCAACCAGATCCCTGCAAATCTGAGACCTTTGTCAGGTTTCGGACGTTACAGGAATGAATTTGACGCTTTATTCATTGGTTAAGTGATTCAGAAATACTCACTGGATGTTCCATTTTCACCATTGTATTGTTCTTGACAGAGATAGTTCAGTTCAGGTCAAAGAAAGGACGAGAGAAAACGATGGCTAAATCCCAGGTCAAAGAAAAATGATTACATGCCCTGCTAATACATACTGGTAAGAACGTGCATTAAAGACGACAATGACAATACAGCAATCCACCGATCACTTGTCAGGGAGACAATCTGGCGTGTCTGATCTGATTGAGCCGTTCAGGAGACAAGAGGCATATGGTCAAGAACATCCAGTTACCAGGTACAATAAGGGCAACATTAGCAGCTCAAACCAACCACCACAAATCCATTCAAGTACCATTAATTGGTGGCTTGTAAAATTTCAGCACGGATGGACAGATAATATGGGCTAGAATTAAGCAGTTCAATGGAAAATAACTCGGGGTTTCAGAAATGAGCTCACAGGTCTACAACTGAAGAGTACCTCAACCAAGCATATGCATGCCTAGAGGAGCTCTACATGTTTTCTTTGTTTTGGCGCATCAGCTAAAATGCAGTGTTTTGGATTCAGATACCACAAAGAAAGAAACCTAGAAAAATTCAAACTCCAGATAATTATCTGAGCCCTTTTGGTTTGCAGCTGGTGCAACCTTCCCATTTGTTGATGGCACCTGCTTTGGGCGACAATCAAGTTCGACGGGCTTAGGTATGTCTGGAGGGCTAGCACACCTTATGAGTGCCCAGTTGACACCCTCAAAGAAGGGATGCTGCTTTATCTCTGTTGCACCACGCTTGTGGCCGAGTCGATGCTGAGGATCCTTGACCAGTAATCCCCTTATCATGTCCCTCGCCGAGAAGCTCACTATCGGGGACTCCGGGAAACGTAAGGGCTGGCCAACAACATTGAAGAGCGTAGCTCGATTGCCTGAACCTTTGAAAGGGGTCTTGCCGAACAATAGCTCATACAAGAATATGCCGAAGGTCCACCAATCCACTGCACTGCCATGTCCCTCCCCCTTTATTATTTCCGGGGCCAAGTACTCATGGGTGCCAACAAAGGACATGGAGCGAGCATCAGTCGGTTCAGCAATGAGTTCAGGGAACAGGTTAACTTGGTTCGCAGCGCCAGGCTTTGATTTCTCTTTCTTGGACTTTGATTTGGACTTGGACTTGGAGAAGAACCGTGGTCCAAAGCATGTGGTTGGAGCAACACATGATGGCTGAATGCAGGATGGCTCTATGCAAGCAGGCTGAACACAGTATGCTGCATTACTCCTCTGCAGTGCATCCAAGCCAGGATTTGCAGACTTGATCACAGTTGGGCTCACTGAACAGCGAAGAGAGAGGTCAAAATCAGTCAACATGATGTGGCCGTCCTCCCGAACAAGGACATTTTCTGGTTTGAGATCACGGTATATAATCCCAAGCATATGCAGGTACTCCAATGCTAGGAGAACCTCTGCTACATAGAACCTGAAAAAAAACAAGATATTGAATGCCAGTTTCAGTTAAATGCTTAGATAAACCTTTTCACTGAAGACTGATTTTGCAAAAATTGATAATCAAGTTAGAAAAAACACACAAGTACCTGTACATTCCATGACCCGTATAATTCAACAATAATCAGAAAGACTTGATCAAAACCATGTAGAATTGTACAAAATACAACATGAACCAAAAAAGTATCAAGAGCATACTTCAACTTCTTGATACAGTGTGCACAACAAATGGGTTGTGCATTTGGAATTGTTAAAAGAATACATAAATATGTCATGCATCCCCAACTATGTTAATAGAAACAAACGAACAAATAAATAAGAACGTCGACGAGTGGACAAGTGATATGATACTGCTACTAGTAAACATACTAACCAACAGATTATTCATAATGATAAACTTGCGATGAGAAGAAGTACATACTTTGCTGCTTGCTCCGAAAAATGTTTTCCAGGCTGCCTTTGTCGAAGAGTGTGCAGGTCCCCTCCAGGGCAGAATTCCATCACCAGACATGAGAATTTATCTGTCTCAAAGTGTGTATATAGAGTTGGTAGAAATGGATGATCAAGGGACTGCAGTATCTCAAGCTCAGTCTGTGATCGAAGAAGCTTCTTCCGGCTTGCCAAAGATGTCTTGTCCATGACCTTCATTGCAAAGTAACTCCTCGTACCACTCAATTCTGAGAGATATACACTGCCAATATCTCCTGAACCTAACTTCTTGAGAAGTCTAAAATGGTTCAAACCAAGAATACCATCCTTGGTTTTGACCGTTTGGATCGCCTCCCACCTCGAATCATTCCCTTTGTGTGGTTTTGTGGTGGCACTGCTCATGCTGCTGCATGAGCTCTCATCACTTACGTCGCTGCTCATGCTTGCGCGACACATGCTGCTCTTCCCACTCTCGGTGAAATTAGCCCGATCACTTGTCCTAGCACTACCACTGGTCTTCCTCAAACTATTTGTCCCATCACTCACTTTAGCAGAAGCAAAGCTATCACTTGTACTACTCTTTTGCGACATCTTCTTTTCCTGATTCCCATTACAATCTATGTTTTGTATCTCTTCTAATTCAGCAGAATCTTCCTCTACAACTAGCGCCACACCCAGGACCCCAGAATCTGAAGGGCTGCCTGAAAGGTCCTTATCTATCACAGAGGCAGGCGAACCTCGCTGCTGGTCAGATGGTGTTTGCCCCTCTGAAACCACCTCGGCATCAACTTCGTGTCTCTCATCTTTCCCTGTGTCCTTCAGCTCTGTTGCTTGACCAGGCATACTTTGTGGTGGGGATTTGGACGACATGAACTGAAGCAGTTTATCAGAAACACGGGGCAGAGCCGAACAGGAAGGTGAGCACCAAAATCTATCCACCTCCAGATATTCAGCAGAGCAGTCAGTACTCAATGCGACTGAACGATCCCCGGTTTCTCACCTGAAACAAAAAATTTCCCCGTTAGCTTACAAAGTAACCAACATAATAATAGCTAGGGTTTGTTTGCCAAAAGGCACAACATTTCATCATTCCGATTTATCCAAACAATCAAATAACGCAGGGGAATCAACACATATCCAAGAAACAGAAACCATGGGAGAGAAGAATCCAACAAAGAGAGAGAGAGAGAGAGAAAGAAAGCGGCGCCGATGAATAAATCGAACAAATCGAGCAGAAACCAACCATGCCACATGAATACCTGAACCTTTAACAACAAAGGCGAAATCTTTTGGCGATTCAGGACGAAAGAAACCACCTTGATGAAGGAACGAGCTACACCTATGGATTTGACAGATCCAGAAACGCACCCAGCCGCATCGCCACTCTCTCCAAAAGGGCAAAGCGGCGAGGAGGAAGAGGGTCAACAAGGAAAGAGAGGAAGAAATCACGAGCCCCCCAACCGCAGCATTTCCCACAGAAATAGGGGGCAGTGGGCCAGAACAAAGAGATTAATAACCAAAAACTGAAAAGGAGAATCTTTAAGATAATCCCCAAAGAGGAGAAGGAAAACACCAAAGAAGGGGGCAGCACAGCACACACACATTGCAACCTGGAACAGCACAGCTGCTGAGCTGCAAGCTCACAAGGCACACACCACCACCACCCCTCTGCCTGCTCCCACCCTTTCTCCCCCCAAAAGAAGAAGCATGTGTGATGGAGCACACTGGACTCATCTGAGCAACAGCACAGCTCATTTACATGTGGTCTGTCTCACCCCACATCCACACCGAGACATGGGAGCACTAACTCCAGTGACCATTCAATGCAGCAGCCAGCAGCGGCAGCGGCGGCGATAGATTTATAAAAGAAGCGTTGGAGGGGAAGAGGTGGGATTAGATCTAGAAAGTGATTGGGGGTGGCACACATGAAAGCAAAGCAAGCAGCCAACAGATCAAGAATGAACACCCCCACCTGAGGAAAATGACACCATAATCAATCAGTAAATTGGCCAGTGGGAAGAAGATGGACAGTGCAAGTACCTCTGCTAGGGCCAAGAAGCCATGGCGGTGCTGTTGCTGCTTCGGGTGGTGGTGGTTGTAGGTTGTGGGAGGGGAGATGCACCACCTAGGAGATATTCACCCAGCTGAGCCATGGCAATGGCAAAAGGCAAAGCTGGAGCTGCATACTTGTGGCCTGCACCTTTGGATCAAGCGACGAGGGAGTGAATGCGTGATAATCTGCGTGGGGGCTTCAGGGTTCCCGCTGCAAAGTGCAAAGAGACAAGAGTGTGTGTGGAGAAGATAGAAATCGAAAATGGAGGACGGGTCAAAGCAAGGTGCAGTGAAAAGCTGAGCTCTTTGGGTGCATACACATGAGCTGCTTGTTTACTCAGTAATCTAATCACTCATCTTGGTGTTAATATTTGAGTGTACATATGTTACTTCTTAAAAGATAATATTAAAATTAATATGGATAATTGATTTTAGTTATGATTAAAAATAAACTAAAATTAAAATATTTAGTACTACATATAATTGAAAAGTACGTGCGGAAAATTAAAAAGTCAGCGCAACAATTATACTCAAAATATAATCAATTAGGCTATTCACGGTGGTGGGTTTCATAACACTGTTTCCTAGAAGTCCACATCAGCTTTGCAACTAAATGAAATACTCTCTCTTAGTGGAGAGTTTCATTTCACTATTTCCTAGGCTAACCAGTGTAATTAAATGCAACCAGCTCTTATGAAATACTCTCTCTCTCTCATGAAACAATTTGATTCTCAGTGAACGTTTTATTTCGTTTCATCCGTCTTGGAAACGGGTTAGCACCATGTCACGACGACTTCCTTCTCTTCTCTCATTAATTGAATGTCATGTCAGTAAAAAATCTAATGTATTATAATAATTAAAACCATAAAACTCTCCGTGAAACTCCATTGTGAATAGCTTAAAGTGCTAATTTACCCTTAGAATAGTAGGCGTGTAATGTGCTCTTTAACCAAACTCATTTTCTGCTACCAATGAGTAGTCCATTTAAAACGGGATGTTTTTAATTATTCTCTCCAAAGCAACCTCGGAGCAATACATCTTAAAATCTCAATTAGAGTGTGCTTAACCGATTAACCTTACTCTTACTGCGGACTGCACCAATCTCGAGAGCTAACAACAAAGCTAGAACCAAGAAATTGAAATCATAAGCTGCCTCAATCGAGGGCTTCGTGCTTTAGCTGGTGTAGTAGACACACGAATCATTCGAGAGTAAGAAAGGTTTCATGCACAATCTCAAGATACACAAGGGGGAACCTGTTTGATTATTGAAAGGAGTAGCAAAACTTACGAGGATAATTTTTTGTTACCTCGAAATTTTATCGACTATTCAATCAACGGCTTAAATTTGCTATCGGTGAGATCATTGTTGGGGGAAAATATTTTATCCTTAGAGTCTCTACAGTAATAAGACAAAGCCAATCTACTAAACCGAAGTTCCAGTATTAACTTCGGTTTAGTACATGATCAAGCTCGAAGAATCTATGCAGACTTCCGTTCGAAGTATAACTTCGAAGGTTAAATCTTCAGAGAGTACATCTGCCAGCGAGGATGGAAGACTTATCTTCTTTCTGATTAGATTAGTCTTTTACCATTTTAACCATATTAGGGGTACCGAATAGTTTCCACTATGTCGGTTGTAATTGAGGGGTAAAAAAGTATTTTCCTTAAGATTTTTACCTATAAATACCCCCTTCTTACCCTAAAATAATCATCGAATACTCAGTTATTCAATACACAACTTCGAACTACTTCGAGCTATTATCTAATTCGGAGGCTTGAAATAGTCCGCTTCACAAACACTTCGTTTGTTAGTTTTTAATCTCCGAAAATCTGTTAGCGTAATCTTTTACGCCAACAATCATATAGCGTTCTTTTAATATGTACGAGTCTATATATATGCAACCATTAATTCTTTCACGCAACAAAGGGAAACTGTTAGATTATTGAAAAAAAGTAGCGAAACTTATGATTAGGTTTCATCTTTTTGCAACATTGCAACAGTAATGGTTTTCTTAAACGGCTGGAGTAGTTTCTTTGCTAGCAGGTGCCTGTTGCAACCGTGTTAATTTGTCCCTGTCACCCGTGTGTATGATTTAACTTTTTCATCCAGTTTATTAATTTAAAAAATAAAAGCTAAACTAAGTATTGGATAAAAATAGTTTTTCAACTTCAGCGCACAATCTTTTGCAAGTACAATCTGAATGTTGTCGATTGTCCTGATTTCACAAATTCACAGCTTGTGCTACCTTGTCCATTCTCTGGGTGTTGATATAAAATTATTATTTTCTATTGTTGAGTTTAATATAAGGCAAATTTTACGATACATCGGAAATATTGTAGGTCGTTCATTTATTTTGATCTAATAGCTAGGATTAAAGATAGTGACCTGTTAGGAGGTAATAGATCGTCCTTCAATTTTTGCGTGAACTTTCAAATTTTCTACACATGCTTTCTAATTTTCTATGCCGATTTTCCAATTATCTATTTAGTCACCAAGTATTTTAATTCTAACTAAAATCAATGGTCCAAATTAATCTAACTCTAATAGAATCCCTCTACTGCAAATCAACCTATTTTAACCAAATAACTTTGTAGTTTTTCAATAAGACACAACAACAGATTTTTTATACTCAAATAACTTTAAAATCAAACAAACAAGCAACAAAAAAAAAGACTATGAAAGGATGCGTGCAAGTTAGCACCGGATTCCGAAACTCCGACATTGAGGTGTACTAGGATGAGTGACCTCTTGTCATATCACACCTCCACTACATAACTTTTTATCAAAATCGGACATGTAAGATTTAAAAACACACACAAAAAAATCACATGGCTTTTAAACAAAACTAGACCGCACTCGATCTTCTTAAAAAAACAGAAGAAAGACTGAAAAGCAACCTGAAAATACTACTCCAAAATCGGCACGCAGATTACACCATTTTTCAGAGGCAATTTGGCTGTAATCTCCACCGTTATATATCCTTTTGAACATTGCAATTCACCAAACAGTAGTTTGGCACCTCCTAGCAGACAGCAACCTGAAACACAACCAATACAGCCACACTCTTAAACACAACCAATATATGCATCCCTTTGAGGGCTATTCCACGTGGTCCATGGATCTACAAATACACCACACAGACAGATAAATCATAATGGAATCTTTCAAGTGTTGGGTTAGGTACCAAGAACACTTGGCCATTCCCCTTGCCCTTGATTCCAGTTAACTCTGCAGGCAATAGCACAGTGTAGCAGTGCACTAGTGACCTGTGAGATGGCTAAGCTGCAGGCATTAACAGTTGGTGACACTTTGTTTAATCTTGATGCAACGAAGCCTAGGTTTGGAGCCATGAGCCCTGGCACATGGAGCCCCTCCTGGACAAAAGCTAGCTCCAGTAAACAACTCAACTAAGATGGCCTCAGACTTCAAAGGCTAGCACTGTTTAAAATTCAGAGGTTGCATGTGCACGACTTGGAGCTTAATTGGATCACGGAGGCGACAGATCAGAGCAGGTGATTAACAGATGGAGTGATGTGTATTCATGAACTTGTCAGTTGTCAAGGTGATGCAACAAGGTCACAGATGTGAAGAAAATCTAAGTGGCTTAGGATCGCTAGGGTTAAGTCTGATAGGGTAGAACTTAGAGTGGGCATACCTTTGGGTTGTGCTCTGGGATGAGGACGCCATGGCGATGTTGTCCGTGGCGTCGAAGTCTGGCGATTGACGGTGAAGGGGGGCTTCCCGTCGCTCCAGCACAAAATCCATAGATCGGGTGACTTAGGACGTGGTGAACTCTCTCTCAGAACGAACTGCTTATATATGTGCTGTGCGATGGGGGCCCCTTCAACAAGGTTAGTTGAGTGCGCCCCCGATCAGGACGCTTGACATTAGGGGTTAGTTAGTCTAATTCCGAATTACCAGGGAGGAGAGGGATTCGGTCCCCCTCTCCTCCCCGAGAGCTAATACTAACATTCTCCCCCTAGATCTCGACTTAGTTCTTAACTTAACTTAACATTACACCTATTCCATTATAGATCAATGCATAGAGCACGTTGCATCATAATAGTCAGTTACGTACTATATGACTCAACAACTACAATGCACATCTCCATTTTGAAATAGTTTCTCAACTCATTTCGGGCCCTTATAAATCCATAGATCATAGGCTTTCCTTAAATCCATGTCGACTAAGTGTTCTCTGAACACAGTGGGAGGTAAGCCTTTTATGAGCGGATCCGCAAGCGTTCGTTTGGTACTTATATGCTCTACTTATCATTTGATCTTGGATTCTCTCCTCAACAATATAACACTTAACTTAGATGTGTTTGGCAGCAACACACTACTTGTTGTTATAGGAGAAATATACTGTTGACTCATTGTCATGGTATAACTTAAGTGGTTTTAAAATGCTGTCAACCACTCTTAAAACCGGAATAAGTTTCTTAAAACATAGTGCCTGTCCGGTCACCTCATATCATACTACAAACTCGGCATACATCGTAGAAGATGTCGTCACAGTTTGTTTGGAGCTTTTCCACGACACAGCTCCCTCTGCGAGTGTGAATACACATCTTAATGTGGACTACTTAGCATTCACTCATCTCGCAAGGTCTTAATTTAAATAACCCGCAATCGCTAGGTTATTTAATTTTTCATACATTAGCATGAGGTCATTGTGCCTTATATAAATCTCAAGGCTTTCTTAATTTAATCCAGCGATCTAATTTTGGATTTTCTGATATCTGCCAAGCATTCCGACGATATAAACTTAGTCAGGGCAAATACATAATTGAGCATACATTTGTCTTCGACAGCAGAAGCATATGGAACCAAACTAATTTGATCGATCTCATATTGGTTCCTGGGATACTAAAAGTTCCCAACTTATCACCCTTGACTATCGGATCAGGCGATAGCTTATACGCATGCATACTATATACTTTATCAGTATATCTTCTAGTATGTCGTATGCAATAATCTTAATACCCCCTTAATGGTAATCTTAGAGAAACTCTAGTCCTAACATATAGGAAAATTTCTCCAAGGTTCTTAATGTCAAAATGAGAGGACAAGATTTCTTAGTTTCTAATATTAGATGGACATTACCACTTGCAAGCAGAATGTCATCCACATGCTAAACTGGGAAAATAAATTCTCCATTCTTAAATTTAGACAAACACAATTGTCCTCTTCATTATTCTTAAAACCCAAATTTTCTAATAGACTAATTTAAATTTCAGATACCCTTACTTAAAACTTATTTAAGTCCATTGGACTTAGATAAAACGGTATCATAAAATTTCCTTTCATTTCTATGACAAAACATTTAGTTGTGTCATATAGACATTCTCATTTAAAACTTATTGAAAATGTCGTCTTTATATCAATCTGATGCAGTTCTAAGTCATAATGCGCCTTAATGATTCTTAAAGAATCCTTAAATAAGACATACAAAAATGTCTCATTTAATCTGCTTCTTATCTGAGTTGGCACATTATTTACTAAGTTAGAGAGTTGTTCCTTTACTTCTTCATTAGCATCATCTAGAAACGCAGATTCCTGAATAACAGAAGTCTCATGTATAATAGATGTCGCTAATGAAGGTCCAAACTCAAGTGTTGGACAAAAGACACTACCACAGATACATGGAAAAATTGCTCTTGAATCATAGAAGTGGATTCACTAACCCACTTCTCTTCAAGATTAATTTTTCTAAGTACCGTGCTCCCCCTGATTAAAGCATCTTCTATAAAATGCATATCACGTTTCTACAAACTTACCATGTCTGTTAGGACATTATAAAACGAGATCACTTAGACTTATCTTTACAGTCAATAAAATTGACAACTTACTGTCTTAGAACTTTAACTTATTAATATTTGGGTTAAAATATAGCCTTAGCAGGACGACATACCCTTATTCTAAAATAATTTAGAAAATGGTTATCGTCCTGTCCAAAATTCTTATGGTGCTTTTAGGCACAGACTTATTAAAGATCCAATTAAAATTATGAATGGTGGTTTGAATGCCTCCATTCACAAATTAATCGGTAGAGTGGAATAACTTACCATACTACTTACTATGTCCACTGAAGTGCGAGTGCACCTTATAGCCACTCTATTTTGCTAAGGTACACCCGATATAAAATACCGGACTATTTTGCCATTTCTATAGAACCTTGCAAAAGAGTTCGAGAAATCGGCCATACGGGGTATATTGACCGTAGCACGGTCAGATCTTACTCTTTTAAACTTTAGATCATGCTGATATAAGAATCAGCCTTAAAAACATCTTAAATTTATCCAAAGCAACTGATGATCTGATCGCTATGATCTGATCGCTCTTAGATTGGATAAATGTTAATCAATTAATTCTAAATCACCGTTGGGCAGAATTAGAATCAATTGAGCTTAAATATAATAACATTATCACCAACGTTGGTCAGGAGATAAAAATTACTACAATCATTGGACTTAATTTCGTGTCTTTCTTAATTTATTTGACGTATTTATCTTAATGCAATATATGCTTGAAACTCAGTCTAAAGGAACTAAAGCGGAAGAATTGACTAAACGTTCAATCCTCCCCCTCGAAATATGGTCCATTAGATAGTGCCATAATTTCGAAAATATGTCATCAATTCTTTTGGTCTTATCATTATTCTCAGATGATAAAATCATCTTAAGAAAATAAATAAAGTTTGTCATGCTCAAAGGCAAAACTAAAGACTTTATTTCTAAGTGCGAAAATTCATCTATTACCATTCTTGTTCATCCATTTTTGGAAACTCCACATATTCCTTCATGTGATGTTCCTCCTTACAATGTCTGTAGAAGTCCTTTCAGGACATCATGTTCCTTTATGTGAGCTTATAAGAGAAGTCCTTAGCATTATTAGAACGAGTCTTATAATGCTTCTTCCCCTTTATTTATGTTGCACATTATGACCTAAATCATTACGTGCTTACTTAATTCTTATACATAGTTTGAAATCAGCATCTGCAAACTCCAACACTCTCGCTGTAAGTTGTAGTTGATCACAAAATGATCAGAAAAAAACTTAGTGTGACGTCATAATAACAATTTGGACGATAATATCATCCTTGAGCTCTTTATTCATGGGTTTCATCTTTGAAAACCATGTCGCAAAAACTTACTAAGCTTTTCTTAATAAGCGTGCTAGCATACGCCTTAGAAAAGTCACCTTCAGATACTCTTTGCAGTATCATGACGTGGGATAGAACCCCTAATTGCCTCCATAATGGAGCTCTTAATCATAATACATTTTGTATTTCCACTGATTTCATTTAGTACGATATGTCTTATTTTATTCTTATTTCGGCGAAGCCACGTAACCTTATGACAAAAACCTCTTGGCTTTCATCCTCTCAGATCACGGGCTTCGCACGCTTAGTTAGACAATCAAGCATTACAACAAGATTTATGTTCTATAGCACAATCGCTATCTTAATATCTCATCTCCGGGAACCGTAGTTCTTACCATTGAGAGACTCGATGCCGGAGATATGACTTAGCAAATTTCTAATAAGGAACATTATCAAAGTATATTATAACAGATATAATATGATACATGAAAATTTAACGTTGGTCAAAATTAACATGTGATAACTTAATACTTAAAAGGCGAATTAATTCTACATCACCGTTGGGCAGAAATAGGATCAATTCAACTGAACCACAGTAATTTCATCACCAACGTTGGTCAGGAGATAAAATCACTATGTTAACAAAATTCAACATTTATAATGTCAAATCAAATTATCTCGTTGGTTCAAATTTAATTGACAGAATAAATGCTACTTAATTGATAGGATGAACATGGTACTAATCTTAAAACAGTGTATTCGCAGCGGAACACTTAAAACTAATTAATACATTGCTTGATCAGTAATAAAATTCTGAATTTACAGCATGATACTAACTTTAAACAGTGTACGCACGATTAAAGACTTAATCTAAACATGCACAACGGAAAGACTTAATTTTAATTAATACACTGCTTAAAACAATAATAAAACGTAAATTTAAACTTAAACAAAAGGTTCTAAATTAATATTTCCCAATTAAATATAGTCCTTTGACTAAATTCAATAAGGGAAAACATCATGAAAATGCTTAAAAATGCTGAAAAAATTCAGAACACAAATCACTGATTCTATACAAAATTGTACAAAATTTTTCTTCGCGGATAACTTATACTGTTTAAAACAGTAATAAAATCTAAATTCAAACTTAATAAAAATCTAAAGGAATATTTCTCAATTAAATATAGTCTTCAGACTAAATTTAATAAAGAAAACAGTCATAAAAGTACTTAAATTTGCTGAAAAATTCAGAATAAATTTTCTGAGTATGTACAAACTTATACAAAATTTTCCCCGCAGATAACTTATTTTTTCTTAATTTTGGGCATTTTTTCTGAATTTTCAAGACAAAATATAAATGAAAAAACTAATTCCAAAATCCCGAAAATTCAGAAATTGAATTTCGGCCTGTACTGTGCAAGGATTCCAGCCCAAAACTGAAAAACACAGTCGGCCCACAGCCCCCCGCGCGCGCGCACCCAGGCCGCAACCTGGGCCTGGGCCGCGAATCCACACTCCCGCCTGAGCCAAAACGGGTCCGATCGACGGCAGCCGTCGATCTGGATCGGACGGCTGCGCGTGATCCTCGCCCGTATAAAAGGCTCCAACGAAACCGCTGCCCTAACCCTAGGTCATTCGCTCCCACTCGCGCGACCGGCTGTGAGCAGAGCGGCGGAGCGAGCGGCGCGGCAGAGCGGCGACGGCGGAGCGCCGCCCGCCGGCCTCCTCGCTGGATCCCTCCGCTCACCCGAGGGTGAGCGAGGGTTCGCCGAGGTCGCCGGCGGCGGTGCTACACGCTCGACCCGAGCTTAGAGGTGGTGGCGGCGGCCCGCGACGGCGACGGCGACTGAGCGAGTGCGGCAAGGGCGGACTTTCCGGACTCCGGCGAGAGGCGGTGTCCGTGCTGCGATGACCAAGGTAAGGACCCCGGCCCTAGCTTCATCTTACTGTTAGGGTTAGGGTTAATCCCTAACCCTAATCTTCTCCTTCTCTTTTTGTGTGTGTGTGTCTTCTCCGGCCGATCCAGAGGGCTTTTGCGCTCGGTTAGGGTTAGGGTTTCGCCCTAACCCTAATCCTTCTACTATTTCCTTAGGATTTCTTCTGATTCCCGAGCCTTTCACTTAATTTTTGATGGGGATTCTTAGGGTTCACAGAGGCGGGGGCTGATTGCGGGCAAACTTGAGGGCTTACAGAGAGCTTAGGGGGGGTTCTTAGTGTGGTGGTGGCGTCGGCTCAAGGGAGCTCGACGCCACCCAAAACCCTAACTAGCCTACCCTAGAACAAACTAGCTCTGATACCATTGAAGAAAATCTAAGTGGCTTAGGATCGCTAGGGTTAGGTCTGATAGGGTAGAACTTAGAGTGGGCATACCTTTGGGTTGTGCTCTGGGATGAGGACGCCATGGCGATGGTGTCCGTGGCGTCGAAGTCCGGCGATTGACGGTGAAGGGGGGCTTCCCGTCGCTCCAGCACAAAATCCATAGATCGGGTGACTTAGGACGTGGTGAACTCTCTCTCAGAACGAACTGCTTATATATGTGCTGTGCGATGGGAGCCCCTTCAACAAGGTTAGTTGAGTGCGCCCCCGATCAGGGCGCTTGACATTAGGGGTTAGTTAGTCTAATTCCGAATTACCAGGGAGGAGAGGGATTATGTCCTCCTCTCCTCCCCGAGAGCTAATACTAACAAGATGATGTTGAGCGGCGCAACGACTGAAGAGTAGATGCAGAAGATACACAAAAGAGAGACTTTAGTACTTTGCCGGTCATCGACAGGTCAAGATAAACAATCAATCAGGAAAAGCCATCGGAGAAAAGAAGACGAGTTGCAGCCATAACACGCAGCGTCGTCAACTTTACTTATCACCATCTTGACAAAAATCAACTTAACTGATGTGTAGATGCATCCAATAAGGCAGGGAAAATGTTGGCAGTTGCAGGAGCCAGGAAAAGCAGTTCAGCTCAGCTCAGCTCAGCTCAGCTGATCCGGATGAGCAAAGACAGGAGATGCAGCTAGCATGCATCCACACACGGACAAGAAACTGACGAGCAACGAGTACACGACGCCATGGCAGCGACATGCATGGCTGTTCAGACATGTCCCGCTGTCTCCCTCGCCATCTCCAGAGTTGCAGCTCCTGCTCGTGCAGGTTTTTTTTTCTTGCTTGCTTTCTGATGGAAGATCGAAGAAGAAAAGATCAGACAGACAGACAGACACCTTCATTTGTTGATTATAGAATGATGATGACAAGAAAGGTTGCAGGCAAATGGAAATCTCACTTAGAAAAGAATCAATTTCACACAAAAAAGGCAAAGCACACTTGTAATAAAATCAATCAAGGCTCTACGAAGAAGACCAAATTGGAATTTGTTTTCAGTTCAACGCACATGCCTCACACCAGTCAATCGGATGAGCTTTGGTTCATAGTTGGTCGGGTTTTGCTTTGGACCAAAACGAGAGTGAGGATATAATCTGGTTTCATTTGATGCATTTTATCAGAATTCCAATGAATTGGGTAAAACGAGAGAAAACAAAAGAGTCAAAAGTACTTCCTCTATTATCAAACATTGGTACAGTCTCCAATACATAACTCTATAAAAAATACTAAAAAAATAACCACGTGAAAATATTTTTCATAAAAAATATGCTAATTTAAGATGTGTAGATTTGACTACACCTATTTTATGACGGTATCTAAAGGAATCAAAAGAAATGATGAGAAAAAGATCCTCTAGATTGGCATAAACTAAGATTTTTTTGAAATGATATATTTTATAAAATAAAGTTCAAATCTGGTACACGTTTTAAAAAAGTTGTAAAACTAACGTTCTGTCGGCTGATGAAGTGACAATCTAGGGTTTTAGGCCCTAGATCGGCACTTCATCGGCCGATCTAGGCTAAACAGGCTGATCAAACGAATCTAATGCTCTATCGGTAGATGAAACATCGATAGAGCATTGGATTCACCCGATCAGTGCCGATCCAGCAATTTGTTGGCTGATGAAACACCGATCTAGCATTTTATTTGTCGATAGAGCGCTAGAGCCGGCCGATCCACCCGATCAACCTAGATCGGCCGATGAAGTGCCGATTTAGGGCACTTAAAATGTCGATAAAAGATTAGTTTTACAATTTTGCAAAAACGTTTACCGGATTTGAAATTTATTTTAGAAAATGTATCATTTCAAAAAAAATCCCTAAACTAAGCTACTTAAATGGGCCTAAATTAAGCTAATTAAATGGGCCTAAACTAAACGGCTAAAGTGGGCCGAGAAGTAAGTGGGCCCTCCCGTGTAACCAGTGGGCTTACCCAGTTTCTGGAGAGTTCGGCGGCGTGGAGGCGGCGATGCTGCGGTCGGCGCTGCTCCGGGGAGGGGCGGCCGTGAGGCACGCCGCGGCGGCGGCGGCGGCGGCAGAGGGATCCCCAGGGTACCTTCTCCGGATGAGCGTGTCGGAGCGGGAGCGCACTCGGCGGCGGCGGCGCGACCCGGCGCGCGACGAGTTCTTCGTGCCGACGCCGGAGTCGCTGGCGTGGCTCGACTCGGCCTCCCTCCCCATGGTCCTCACCGCTGCCGCCATAGCGCTCTTCACCAAGCTACTCATGATGGTATATCCTCCTCCGCCGCCGCCACCCCCTGATTAGCCTTGTCACTGGGGGCGGGGTGTGCCACCCACTAGGGTTTACTTTGCCGATGCTAGATGGTGATGTTTGCTTGCTTGAACATCGAGTGATCCATGCCAGTGTGTGTACCATGTGATACCCTGGATTGTGTAGAGCTCTTATCCTTTTAGTAACAACTAGCAAGTAGGAGTTTCTTGAAGGAATTGGTTGTGTAAAGCAATTGTAGGTTGAGGACTTAGATATGGGCAATAATAGATATATGATTGTGCCAAGAGTTTCTTTAGTTGTTTGATATCTGTGTCTGAATGTGTAATTTTCTGGAAACATGCTTACTCTGTGGTTGAGCTTGTTGAAATCTGTTATCTGGCTATGGACATTTACGATGAATTTTGTTCAATAGTACACTTCAATCCACATTTTTCTCCTCCCAATTTCACTTCATTGCCATGACCTAATAACTGCCCTAAGTTTTGATGGTAAGATTTCAGGATTCTTGTTGACTGTAGAGTGTAGTGAACCAATCATATCAGCTGTTGCCGACTGCATAATGTGCATACTCACAGAATAGCATTTAAATTGCACGGTGATTGCCTGTTAATTTCAACACTTCCTGTTGCTCTGTCATGGGAAATTACAATATGTGCTGAATCTTAGTTGTACGTTTTGTGCGAAGGAACATGAGGCGACAGATCAAGAAAGAAGAGAGCGCAAGATAAAGAATAGCCACCCTGATCAAGGAAAAGTAAGGATGCTTACTCATGAAGAATGGGATGAGATCCAAGAAGTCAGGCCAAGGACCCCTTTTGAATCAAAGTTAGCTCGTCCACATGCCCGTATAAGAACTGGGGAACCAGTACGACTGGTTAGTAGCTCACATAACTTCTTCATCAGTGCATTTTTCCCAATATTTATTCTGCATGACTTGCCTTTCTGATATTCAGAATTACTACCCTATAATAGATGATAGTGATACTGTTATAGTGTTGCATGTTTCAACAATTAAATGCTGTAAGACTTTCTTACATACTGATTTGCTGGCATCTTCAGCTAATTAATCTACAACAGCATTCCTGTATACAGTATACCCTTTTATGCTTTTAACCACCTTTCTTTATAGCTTATATTGAGACAACCTCTTTATATCCCTACTCTGCAGGAAAATGTCAAGGATTGGGCTACTGATATGATCATGGATGCTTTTACTAGAGCGGAAGAGAGTGCTAAGAAAAAGTAATCCAGAAGAAAAACTACAACAGCAAAGACATCTGCTTTGAGGTTCTCTTGAATCCATTGTTGATAGTTTTTCTTTAAATTTTGGATTCCTGTAAATGGGCACTTTTGTGTGAATCATGGTAGCCACGTAGAACAATATTTTTCTCTACTACCAATATATGCTTTTGGATCTATACGAAGCCTACCCCAATCAGCTCATGGCTGTTTTTGCCTGAACACCAGAGACTGAAGTTAATATCATTTTCATGTCCTTGCTAGTCACTGCCTCATGGTCGCCGCACAGCCCGCACTGGAGCTGGTTATGTACATATGTTGGGTCAATCTAATGGTAAGTCTTCCGACATTACATCTGCTAAAAAGAATCCCAGTTTCTCATACAGAGCAACATGGATGATGAAATTGAGGCCGAAGTGGCTCAAACTGTCACCCGTTATGAAAATTTGTGTACAGCTTGCAAACGTTTCTTGTGGATCCTACAAGAGTAACCTACTGCCATTTTTTTTTTTTGCATTTGCATTTGGTTAAAAAGGAAGGCTGCTGAAGATTAGCTGCATTTGGGCTCTTAGGATTTAGGAATCGATATGTACCATCTGTCAAGATTACTCGAATCTGTTAATGTTGCACTGATTGTTTGTTTGATCGTTTGTTTGGTTAAATTTTTCTTGATAGCATTAGGATGTTTTCGGGTCGTTTTTAGTATTAATCGATATGTATTTGTTTTACATAATATAGGATATTTTTTATATTAATTCTAAAGAATCGTATGCCAATTTTTAAATATAAAAATTACTACCAGGAATAAATTGAATGGGTAAAAATCTAAAAAACAAGTGTGAAGGGGTAACCATACCGTGCTGCTCTAGACGCTGGTGGTTGTGGGTGTGATAGCGACGCCATGCAATGCGGCTATGCGAGGATTAATCGCTGGGATTGATCACTTGATTGATTACTAGGCTAGCCAATTAATATACTGATTATATGTCATAAATTAATTACGGGTACAAGCTGACTAGCCGATTTTTTTTCAACATTGGACTTAAGTTATAATAGAGTTTAGTGGATAAATAGATGTCGTGTATTTGGGTTAGATATATGCCGTGCTCGTATACCTGTCAAGTAGCAATTTACGCCTATGAACCTATTGCGTGCTCGCGGATAGCAAACGGTGAACAAACTCAACCTCTATTAGGTTTGGTTTTTTACCTACATGTAAACGGATAAATGGGTAAAACAGCTATCCCTATTTCTGGCTTTGGTGCTGCGTAGCTTATCAGATGCTGAGTGCTCTAGCTGGATTTCCTTGTTTATCTTCAGACTTGCTGTAAATCTTCTCTATTTCGGTGTGCCGAGTGCCCATCCCTCAACACCATCAAATTTCAATCTGACGTGTGCCAAAAAGAAGCTTCCCAAGAGCTTTACACATGATGAGACCCACCTCCAACGGCGCCGGAAGAAGTTCTGCACCGTTAGATCACACAAAGGGAATTTAGGATTTAGGGTTTAGCCTAGAGAGGAGCTGTTTCCGTAAAAAAAAAGTTACCAAGTAAACATGGTAAACCACGGAGGATACATGAATCTTCCTCATCAGTCTGGGCAGGTCCAAGTGAAGATAATATAAGGATATGGACAAGGACAACTAATACTTAGCGAATCTTTCACCTGGAAGATTTAAGATCGACCAACCAATGTTTTTTACATAATCAAATTGCGTAATGTAAAAGATATTCACGATCCAACTTCTTAGTATTACTTCAACATCAATTGTCAAAGTGCATTTACTCATCAAAACTGACAATTATTTATGATCGGAGGGAATACCTTCTCCTGAGGAATATTATCACAGCGAGCTCACGCGATTGGGCAACATTTGCGCCATCGATTTGGAACAAAAGAAGCCATTAATTCCAGGTCACATTGTATTGGCTTTGCCCTGGTTGTAGCAGCAGATGAGTCTGGCTCCCTCTCTTCTCTGTCTTCTCTGCAGTTCACTCGACGCACACAAAACACTTGATGATGTATAGACAGTAATAGATGAGGAATCTGATTCAGTGAGTGAGCATTCTGGGCTATGTACTGGCTCCCATTCTCAGCCATAAACACTTGATGAATAGTAATCCAAAAGTGGCTGGAGGACCACATGTGCAAATACAACATTTCCACACGCCTTCTGTCGCGTCGCGGGTGGCCGACCAAGCGCCTGTAGAAAATCCGATTTGAATGTCTTGATCAAATGAGGTGATGTTCCTAAGGAGAAAGCGAGAATACCACTCAGTCACACTAGCTTGCATTGGATTTGTAAATTGTAATACTGGGCTTCCTGATATCAACAGTTTCAGGTCCTAAAATAGGAATTGATGCCTAATAAAATACTAGGTATTTCTGATGATTCTCATGAAATAAAATTTACTACTATTTTCTGAGGATTCTCTTGGAATAAACTTTGCCTGATATATTTCATACATGTTAATAATCATCTACCTACAGATATGTAGCACATGAACTCACAAAAGCAAAGCATATAATATGCAAATGGAAGCATACTTGTGTTATAGCAATGCCTTGAGCATCTCTCATGTAAAACTCAGAATGCACTAACATCCAGTCATCCACTGTTATCTTTTGGAGCTATTGTGTTATCTATCAAACTTTCTCACGCAACATGTCATTTCCCCCAAAATGAAGCATGTAGGAGGTGGAGTGGCAAATTCACCACTGCCTTCTTTTTGAAGGAGTGTGAATACTCCCTGTGGTCATGTATGCATTTTGTTTTGGATACTGACAAGTATTCGTGACCAGAAGGCGTATACAACAAACTTCAAACATGTGACAACATCACTTGCATCTCCCTATATAGAAAACTTACTGCATGCCTATATGTTTCCTACAATGTCTATTGACTGAAATATGTCCAGAATACCCAAAAGTTTATTTCATCAATATTCTTTGGTTACAATTGTACTCATCATGAATCATGATATCACCAAAATACATTAGCACAATCTTTAACTTGTCACCGCGGTTAAGGAGCTGAACTGCCTGAACATATAATTTCCATACTGATCTTAAACCATGATTTTTTTCCCATAGCACAGACACTGGCACTTGTCGCGTCAGTAATATGCTTATAATGTGCAGCCTCTTAAAATGCATTTGCCAACTACACTGAATTATTATATTTTGCAGTTCACATTTGGATAGAAATTCTGGATAGAGACTATCTTTTCACCGCTAAGGCACTAACTACTACCATTTAAAGTATTGGACAACTGCATACAAGTAACTAATTCATGGGGGCCTAAGAAAGAATACACATGCTTAGGTGCAAATCACCTCAGCATGTATGGTGTTGGATACCTCTAGGTTGCAACATATACCATATGGTACATAGTCATCAAAATCGACTTTACCTGTCAGGAATCAGGATGACTTAGTGTTCTTCACTGTGACACAGCTTATCTGCATACAGTACGAGACACAACATAAATTATGAACTGAGGAAGATTAAGACTATTTTTCCCTATCGTCTTTTCTTTTTATGAAGCCAAAGGACCAGGCTCTTTTATGAGTAATGTAAGAGAAATGCTAAGCACATGCAAATAGCATCTTAGAGGAGCAACTCAGTGCACATTAACATTACAAAAGAATGTGATTCTTCGTTCTACTAAATCTCACCTATTTGTTGTAATCCTAGAGCATAGACCGAACAAGACGAGCAGCAAATGCCCCGTCAATAGAGTGCTTAGTTGGACTTGAAGAGTAGAAACCTTCGCCTGTGACAAATTCAGCAGGAATATATCCATGCACGCTCTGAGGAATAAAGTCCTACAGCATATAACAGACTAGTGAATATACAAACATAATCTGTTGTCAGCAAATGTTATCAAAAGTAAAATTATCAATTTATCAGTTTGTAAAATAAAATATAACATCATGTGACGATTTATTTTGATTGTATATTTGTATAACTGATGTTAAGGATGCCAAGGTTATAGACATGGTTCAATTGCAGATAATAGAGAAGTAAACATGCATAAATGTTTACATTTTTGGAGACTTTAATATGCATGAAAAGCTATAATATTATTAAGTCACAGTTGAACTGGCAGGGTTAAAATATTAAAATGTAGTGGCCTAGTGGGAATGATGTGCATCTTTCAATAGCTGGACAAGCATGAATGATGGGGATATTCCAATAGTGTACAAGTTGTACCAGAGATCATGTGTGTTTAACACAAGTTTTATTAGCATGCTAAATAGTACCAACAGTGCTGTAAATTGCCTAGACAGACTTTTTCCCTGAAATTTGAACTTAACATTGAATTTATAACTTCCAGTAAAGGATCCATGTTTGATATTAAGATGAACTAGTACCGGATGCCTCTGAACAAAAGCAGTAATCCTGTGCTCGTTTTCTTCAGGATCAATTGAACATGTACTGTAGATTAATATACCACCAGGCTTTACCAACCTGCAAGAAATACCATTAAAGTAATATCAGACGTTGTCCATAAAAATTTTCATTCACAAAATTGCATGAGAAGGAATCTAACATTGACGCCGAATCAAGAAGCTCGTCTTGCAAACACGTCAACTCCTCTAAATCTTCAAATTGTCTATTCCATCGCAAGTCTGCCCTCTTGGGAACAGAAAAATGATTAAGGGCTATTAATTCATCAATCATATAAATATATAGTACATGTACTTGTAATTCTAGATTCAGATTAGAACTTAACTCTGGAAAAGGTGTGATTATGAGACAAAATAAACTTGATGAAGAAAGGTACCTTGGAAAGAACTCCTAGCCCAGAGCATGGAGCATCCAACAGTACCTTGTCATATTTGGCAATGGTTTCCTTCTGAAATTGATATCCATCAGTATAAATCTCTATATCATGCATTGGATAACGATAGTGGTAAGCTCCTAACAGTCACTATATATTTCTAATAAATATTTCCATTGGAGTGCACTATCCTTGGATATAGGGAACTTTCTCTTTCTTTCTCCATTTTCTGGATTAGTAACAAGGGGCTTCCTTTGAAACTTACAGCATATAGTCGAAGATCAGCATGGATGTCGGTGATCATATCATCAAGATTGTGTAACTTTGCTGCCTCCATGAGAATTCTCAAGCGACCTTTGTTTATGTCAAGTGCCCATATCTTCCCTGAATCAGAGTCCACCATAAGTCCATAACATCAAGTCTCTAATCTACTATTCATCCATGACTCGGAGTTAGCTCCAGATGAAATGACAAAACATATTAATAAAATGAGTTCTGATAAAAACTATTTTGGATATGTAAGGTATGTTTGTTTGTCATCAATTACAAGTGATTGTTCGCAACAGAGATATATAAGGATGAACAGTTACTTATAAGCAGTTAGCAATTAAGAAAGCCATCATATTCATTGTTTGAACTACATGGACATACTACACTGATTAATTTATATCTGACAAGTGACAAATAATTTTGGCATGACAGCGCTGGCACATAAACTAGATCTCAACAACCAATTACCAATGTCAGCAGGAGCTCACATCATATCAGCAGTAAAATGTGAAAAGTGGTTCATTTGAGTATCTGCCATCTTTTTATAGGACATACCATGCTAAACACAATATAAATTATAGGTGTCATGTCCACAAAGAGAAAAGGTTTCCTACAATTATCCTGCTATGTGTTGTGACATACTGACATCAACAGAAAATTGAACCCTTATCTATATTCCATTTTCTTACCTTGTCCTGATAACCGTGCCGCCATGAACAAAGTTTTTCCACCAGGTGCAGCACAACAATCAATGATAGTTTCCCCAGGTTGTGGATCCACCACAGACACTACAAGACCTTCAATAGGTTTGCCATGTCTTAGCATAAGCTATGAAGAGTTTTCTTGAATGAAAATTACAGTTATTACTTAGACATGGAAACCACAAGGATAATGAAAATACTCAAGTTAATGGAGATATCAAGCAAAAGAATTGGAAGGATCTCCAGAGTCATGAAATTAACTTGCCTGCGCTCTCATCCTGCACAGCACACATGCCCTCTTTTAGTAGTCCAGCTTGCAGGACTGTCTGTACATGGAAAAAATCAAGATATGAAGTTATAAAATATTATTCCAGGAGCTATTTGCTATTATCAAGAAAATAAAAGAATGGGTAAAAAACAATTGTGCAAATATAAAATAATTCAGCATATTTTGTTATGCATAAAGGGCACAATGGAGGGTATTAATCCAATGAAACTGTGAACCCACAAAGGCTCCAAAAGCTGCTTCTTTCAATATAAATGTACTCATACAAATACAAAACAAACTTAACTAGTTCGATACATGTGGCGATTAATACCCTCCACAGTAAAAGGTATTAACAATCAATTGACATCTAAGGCATCAAAAATATACAATTATCCACGCTTTTCTTGCTAATACACCAGCAGTATTTCAGGATTATTTCTTACAAGTTCTTTTTATATCAGCTGGCTCTCAGCTTCACCTTCTTAGAACTGCAATCAAGGTTGACATCTTATGTGCACCAACAAATTTGTTTTGAAATAGTGCTCTTTTGTAAGTATATTAAACATATTGCATTGAAAAACGACATAAATATGATGATGTCAATGCATCGTACTGATCTAAATCTAACATTACATCAATGGCCAATGGTTGCTTGAAAGCCAACTATTCAGCTTCCTTACCTGCATTCCCTCCCGAATGCGGACAAATTCATCCATAGTTGACTTTTCATAATGAACCTACAGGAAAGAAAATTCAACCATCAACCACTAGCAAACAGTCAAGGCAGAGTATGGCATCAACATGGATAAGTGTACTAAAAAGTCCTATATAGCTCTATATCATGAATTTGTATACCCCCATCGCGAACTGAAATGACACAAGTAAATGCCATTACATAATATAGCACACGATACATGTTATATTATTATTGCTTCCTAATGAGTTATATGCAGTCTTGTATTCATGTGATCAAGAAGAAGGTGCCAAATATTAATGGAAGCCCTCTAAAAAAATTAATGGAATCACCTGCAAACTTTCCAATCGATTTATAAGATCAGCCCTTGTATAGCCATTTGCTGTGTTGACCCTATATCGTGAAGCAGAAAAAAAGATGTATCAATTAGGTGCATGTGCATAAAAAGAGCAGGTGGTTGTGTTATTGCAAAATATCATTTGGCTTAAAACCTTATACTGAAATAAGGATCACTGTTGTTCCACTTCATTAATTTTAGAGCTTCGTCTTTGCCAAGAAAACGAAACCATCTTCTCACCATCCACTGCAGAGAGGGAAAATTATAGTTTATAGAATGTAATTGCTACCGATACTTTATTGCATTCTTATGAAGAATTTGTCAGATAGAACTAGTTGATTGAATTCTTAGTGAGTAAACTATTCCAGTTAAAAAGGGCATTGGTTGATAATTAATAAAGTGGAGTTGGTATATTGATTACAAGAATGAAGAATGTAGCACAATACAAGCTAAGAAACAAAAAGTCAGCTAAAGGTTAGAGGATGATCCAAACTTACAACAGGATGAGAATAAATTATGGAAAGAGCGCGAGCTTGGGCACGATCATCACCTTCTATCTTTGGAAGAGGAAGAGAGTTTGCCTCCTAAATTGAAAAGGCAAAACAATGATGCTACAGTATAATCCTACTGATCAGGCTGGCTACATCAATCACATAGTCCATAGTCCATACCTTTAGCCGTAGAAGTTTACGTAGAATTGCATTCACCAGGTTCCCAGCACCAGGCCTTAAAGCAACTTTAGCAAGCCTTACATTCTAAAATTGTGATTTGCATGTAGGGTTATTACATCGCCATATCGGTTTAAAGCAAAGACAGGTAGCTACATTTACCAGATATCAATAGAAAAGGAACTGTCAACAGTATTACAAGCCTACCTCTACCTCAAAGAAAAGACAAAAAGGTCAAGAACCCAGTAGCAAAAATTAGTACAAGTGAATCAATTGCAGAATATTAAAACAGCAATAAGGACAAATTTTCTTTTCATGGAGTTATGGTATAGCATACTGCCTAAAATCATAATTTTTCAAAAATGCAAACATGTTACATTTCCCTGCCCATGTTATATTTTTTATTTTTTTCAGATAATGGATCTGCCTCTGATTTTCAATCTGTGGGGTGCTGAGTGACTGACTTCACGTAGTAGCTTCCCTTCCAAATGGCAGCAGTGAGCCAGGGAGGGCAGCGTCCTGTGGTTGGGTGCAGCAACCTTAGACAGCAGTAACGCCTGCAACGGCATGGTAGCGGCAGCCTTCCAGTGTCTAGGCAACAGCAGCCCTCCGCCCGACGCACAACAGCGTGTGGTGGTGGCCTGCAGCCCCACCTGGCGCAAGGTTGCGCGCGGCGGCAGACTGCGGCCCCATCCCATGCCCAGCAGCGTGCGGCACCGGCCTACAGCCCCGCCCCATGCCTGGCAGCACGCGGCGGCGGCCTGCAGACCTGCTTGGCACCCGGCAAAGTGGTAGCGGCAGCCTGCAACCCTGCCCAGTGCCCGTAAGCATGGTAGCAGCGACACCCCAAACTCGGCCCTGTGGTAGCGTCCCTTGTGGCGGCACCCTGATCTATAGCGGCAGCCCACGTGCACCCACCACTGCTTCTCCCTTCCTGAGAGTAGCACTTGTTTGGCAGCAGCTGTCCTGACTCGGCATGGCTACAGCAGTGCCCTAATCTGCCAAGCTTGGCGATGGCGGCGGTCGGCAGACTGCAGAAGTCCTAGCGACTCTGCTACCCGCTCGATGGCAGCAGTCCGCGGTGTCGCCCATGCAGTGGCGCCGGTGAGGCGGCTTGGCAGCAGCAGCGCCCCAATCTGCACCGAACTGCAGAAGCGTGACGGCCTGCAATTGTGCAGCGGGGGCAGCAGTGCAGCCTGACACAGCCCGCGCGGCACCTTGGCGACAGCGAGAGGGGCTGCCAGCTGCACATGGCTAACTGGCTATTATGAGTGTCACCCTTCCCTAATCCTCTATTCACCACCTCAGGTACCCCTTGGGTAGACTGCTCGGCAATTCACCGATAGTTATGGAATGAAATGTCAGAAAAAGAGACACATTTCCATGTTATTCACTTTTTGATACAAATATGATATGGTGCATGATAATAAATGAGATTTCTAAGGTCCTTGTGATCTCCCAAGGACCGTAAAAACTATAAATAAGATCAACATACCTCATCAACAGCAGCATAAACTGGTACATCGAGCTTGAGAATTTCAAAGAAGCCAATTCGCAATATCTGAAATCGCATGTGCTAACCCTCTGAGATTTTACGAGCGTGGAGTTAACTTCTACAGTTACAGTCTAAATTGTTTGGTATTTTCCATATGCCATTCTCATATGCAATGGTATTTTCCATTTCCCACATCTTCATGATGGCACTTACCTAATTTTCTCAATACAATAGGTTTTCAATGAAGAATGTATATGGTAAAAAATATAGAAGAAACCTGCAGAAGTAGAGGTTCCATCTCCCTGAACACCTTCTCCTCACTACAGAGCGACATGATAAGATAATCAAGGTATCGCTTCCAACGCACAGTTCCAGCGACTATGACAGTAACCTAAAATTCCAAGTATATCAAAGTTACAAGCCTTGTAAAGAATGTTATTGAGTCATTGACAGAATATTGCAGCATCATTTACATCCTATATCACATACAAGTAGTCATAGGTGAAGATACTGCAACAAAACTGACATATAATTAGCAATATGTTCATCAAATACTAAAAGGACATATCAATTATGATCATTCTGCAGCACCCAAACTTATTTTTTCCTCAGATCTCAATAATGCCATCTCATAGTGATAACCAACAAGGTGTAAACCTTCTTGAACAAAAAGAAATTGGTGTAACAGAATAACCAGCTAACATGTGGAACATGTAACTTTACCAATCTTATGTCCCTGTTATCCAAACACCGTGTACTGAACCCTAGTGTCCTTTCTACATAGCTCATCTCATTCTCTCCAGAACCATTTCCTTTCTCATTCAAAAGGTCCACAAACGCCTTCCCTTTCTCAATTCTTAGCAACCTCACTGCTGCAACTGCTCCAACGACACAAATAATACAAATGAAACAAAACCATAACAAATTAAATTAGGGCTAAAGATTTTACAGAGTAAACTAAACAAAGAAAGAAAAATCATGGCATTAACATTTTACCTGCTCTGTGATGAGAGACCTCCAAATTTACAGATGGAACCTTAGTCCTCCCTAAGGAAAAACACAAATTTTGTTAAAAAGGTGAGCAAATAAGCTACAATTATTCAAGCAGCGCTCTTTACCTGTTCTTTGAGAAGAGACCTCAGGACTAAGCTTTGGAACCCTAGTAGTTCCTGAAAAAAAAGGTTTGAATTAGTAGTTAGACTCGCATCACATGGAATGATATATGTCACCAGACACTAAAAGAAACAACACTGATTTCAGGATGCCATGAACTGCTACATGAGTTTAGCACAGTAAGTTCACTATAAAAGAAGTAGCAATCCCAGATTGGCAGTGAGATAAAAATATTACGCATCACTTTCAAATGCACGTGACAATGTTCTGGAAGTTTAAGGTCATGAAAATACAACTGACCAGAAAATGAATCTGAACTCTAAAGGCAACAAGCCAACAACTCCATCTTAGTTACTCCAAGTCTCCAACAAGTATGTGTGTGACATTTGTACAATACATGCAAATACTACTGACCAGAATTTTTAAAAAGTAAGTTCCAGGGACAACACTTGCTAACTGAACAAAATCCATCAGCCCTTCATTAGACACAAACAGACGTGCGGACTGTGGAGTGTAAGCATACAATTATTTTGAATCTAGGTGAGTATCTTCATTCTATTACTAGTTTGCTGCAGTTGAATATCATGAAACCAATGACATGGTTCAATTTCAGACAGAAAACACTGCCGGAGTGGTTAATCAGCCAATCAAGCATACTATTTGCTACACAGGCTCCGTATTTGTTTTATATCTTCTATTTTCAGCGACGAGTGATTCATGGTACCAAGTAGCATTTTACCTGCTCTGCGAGGTGAAGCCTCCGGACTATCACGCTTCCAAGCCCTACCCCTCCCTTCACAAAACAAATGGGATAGGTCAAATTTGCATGAATCCATCAGATAACTAGCAGAGAAGCCATAATTGACCAATCAAACCGCACGACGAAGCAGCGACCTCCAACTCCCCCCATTTTACCTGCCCTGCTCGGATACGCTTCCGGAGTAATCGTCGCGACCCTACCCCTCCCTTCAAAAAAAACAGCCGAATTATGAACCAAGCTACGCAGGAGTGCGAGGCTAATTAAACAACGTAAAAAAATCCCGCGGGAATGCGGAGTACCAGAGGCGCCGGAGCTCCCGCGGGAATGCGGAGTACCAGAGGCGCCGGAGCTCCCGCGGGTGGCGCCAGAGTCGACGGAGAGAAGGAACGGCGATCCGACCACGCGCAAGCGGAACTGCGAGAGGGCGAGCGCTCTTCCCTCCATCCCTCGCTGGGGTTGGGATTTTGGCTGGCGTTGGCGTCTCCGCGCGAGCGGAGCAGTCGAGAGTGGAGATGAGGCGAGGCGGAAGACGAACTGATAGAAATATATAATACCGGAGAAATTTAGCTGGGCCGGGCTTATCTTCGTAAAGGCCCATATATACACACACGTTATATGTATATATGAGAAATTTTCTCTCGAATTTAAAACTTCTAAAATAGTTTAGATTTTTGTTTTAGATATGTTTGTTTCAGTTTTTAACGGCTACTTAGGTGGGTTTGGTTCACGAATTTGATAGAATAGAATAACTCTATTCCAGATTCTGAGAATGGAATGGCGAGTCGTTCTGTTTTTTGTTTGGTTTTGAAATCTGATATCCCTTGTTTGGTTCAAGAGTGGTAGAGGAAATGAGAAGAAAAGCAGATGTCGTGGGAGGCGAACTATTCGATTTGATAAATTTTTTGAGAGCGAATGGTTCCAAATCTACGATGAATATTCTTTTTGGAATCATTTCGTTCTATATAATTCCAAGCCAAACACACGTAAAGTAGAAAAGAGTCGCTCACTTCCACCTAACTCCTGAACCAAACGTTATCTTATAGAATATAAAGCTAAAATAAATAATCTAGATTCTAGACTTAATTGTGATAATTGGTAGCTACAAAATTAAAAAAAATAAACTAGAATCCCATAACTGAGAAACAAGTTTCTCGAAATCCTCATTACTAGTTTTTCAAAATATTCTTCAAAATATTCGGTTACTCAAACCAGCTAATTTAATTTAATATTTACCAAAACCTTAATGTAAAAATCATTAGTTATAGAATTTAAAAATAAATTAAACTAGCGTTATCACGGATACATAGTTACAGATAAATCCTAACCATTTTCACTGTTTTTCACGTTGATGTCTCAAGAGTCGAGACTCAGCTCTGAACACAAAACCATCTACACTGAAGTCTGAATTCTGCGGAGACCCACCGGGCGGTTGGACACGCGCGCTGTCTGGAACTCTGGATTCTGCGGAGACCCATCTAGCGCAGGCGTGAGCGTGACCCGGCTGTGCGCAAGGCGCGCGACGCGAGCAGCAGCCTGCGGCGCGCACGAGCTGATACAGTGGCGTGCAGAGGGGGGAGGGGCGCGGCGAAATTAATCCCCGCGGCAGGCAGCTGGGTCTGGTCCCCCGGTCTCGCGCGCGCGAGCTAGCCTGGCCACGGCGCCATGCACCCCCGCATATAGCCACTGCCGCGCGCCCCGGCCGCGGCCACGTTCACCGCCGCGTTTCGGGGGCAGCCTCGGAGTTAAGCCGAGCACGCGAGCTCCTGCATGCACGCGCTCGCATCGCACTGCGGCCTATTTCAACCGTGTGGCGTCCGAGCGAAACACGCAGATCGCACACACTGTCTGTCTAGCTAGCTCGCTCCGACGACGGACGAGCTGTGTATGCATGTTTCGATCCGATCGAAAAGTTAAGCTGCTTTCTTCTTCTTCTCTCGTGTACAGTGCACATGAATAATGGAGGATAGGGTTTGTTCTGATCAGTCTGATCTGATATATAGATCCTGTGCCTTTTGTTTTTATGTTTGTTCAGAGAATTGTCGATGGTGGAGCCATGGAGGACAGGAGACAGGAGGAGGAGGAGGAGGAGGATGGGACGGGGCAGCTAAGGGTGATGACAGAAGAGAGAGAGCACAACCCAGCACCAGCGAGTTTGACACCGGTCGCTTCTGCGAGGGCAGTGTGCTCTCTGATCTATCTGTCATGCATTGCCGTCGAGCTGACCACCTCCCATCTCTCCATGGCCAACGTACGGGAACCTCAGCTCCCCACAGCTCTGCTGTACTAGTAGATACGCCGCCGGCGGCAAAAGGTACGTATCATTCCTGCACGTTCTGATCGCCATGCACTTTGGCCGCAGAAGTTAATAACGTGTTTCGTATTTGCCGTGATCGCTCTGTGCGCGACATACAACTGCAAGTATGCGCTCGATCGAACGTGGCGCGCGCGCGCAGCCGGCAAGTGGATCGGCGACGGTCGTCGGACGCGCGCATGAGGCGCGCGGTGGGGAAACAGCATGTACAAGCGCCGGCCGGGGCAAGACGCGACGTCGGCGGCCGGCGCGGTGGTCCGAGGCCGCCGCGGCGCCGCCATCATCAAATAATCATTGACTTCCTGCATGCCGGCAGCCGGCTTACTTCGTCTTGCTCAACATCGACGTCCTCCCAGGAAGGAACGTAGATCTGGGGTTCTTGGTGCCATAGGTTCCCTTTCTTAAAAAACTGGACGTGTCAATGCGCCCAATGATCGCGGGTGTTCTTTGTTCTTTCCATTTCTAGGTCCAAAATTTGATCACCTTTTCTTTTCATTTAAAAAAGAGACAGTTGTTTGTTACTGGTTACAGTCTCATACCACCATTTTACTTACAAAGGAGTTAGTTTTGTTCAACATGCAACTGACTGCAAACAAAAAAAAACAAATATGCGCCGCAATACGTAATTTTCGTTTCAAAATACATTAAATTTGCCACTTCGTAGGTAGCCCGATCCAGGGTTCACTATTTCGTTGAGAGAAAAAAAAATTAGCTTGCCACCGTTATCATCTAATTTCACGAATTTCGTTAGGCACATTACAAATTTCAGACTAATTAACAAAAAAACAAATTCAGATTCCAATTTATTTGAAATTAACCGATTTACCTAACGGTTCCTTATTTCAATACAGAGCAAAATGGTCAAAATTCAACCAAATTCCATCGAAACTATGAACCCTGATCCGATCTATATCCATTGCCTCCGGGAATAATTCAATTTATGTCATTATAATTTTGTGAGTTTAAAGAAATATAATTACAATTCACATATTTAGATTTATATTATTTCGAAATTATAGCTTTCTGAAAATGTAATGGTATATTTTGAAATTTTCTAAAATTGTAATGGTATATTTTGGAATTCTTTAAATTTGTAATAGTATAGTTTGGAGTTCTCTAAAATTATAATGACATAAATCTAAATATATGAATTATAATAACATTTCTTTGATGTCACAAAATTGTAATGGTATAGATCCAACCTTTCCTTTCCTCAGTCATTACTCTGCCCAAAGGGTATTATTCATAAACAAATAACAGCTGACATAAATTAGGTCTGCTCAATTATGCAAACAACTGTGTTATGCTACATTGATTAGTTTTCTGGCATACAAGAAATTGCTGTTCAAGCATATTCACAAAGGCTGACGATCGATGTAATCTAGCAAATGGCATATTCCCGGTAGTCTGTCAAACGGAAACTTACCTACAGCCACGTTGTGGAATGTGGGCTAAAAGAACTGCAAAGAGCAGGTAGGAGACGGCAAATCAGCAACAGTAATAACCGAAATAAGTTTTTTTTATAAAGACAGATGAATTTGACATTACCGTCAGATAGGTTGAAGGAGCACTTTTGCGCAAAAATTTCTCTAGGGTCTGAAGTCTGATTGGACAATAAGGTTGTGTCCAAGTTTTCTTTCCTGCAAATCGGACAAGTTTGTAAATAGCAAAGCTCGAGAACCACATCACATAAGCAACTAGTAGCAAAAGGAGGAACACATGCTATTAAAACAAGAATGACAGAAGATGATTTATGTGTGTCAATAACAATATGCTAATCAGTACTAGAATATAAAATATGTTTGTCATTTGTGAAAAGGAGGTTCCCATGGTCCCTTCACGTTGAGCTCAAAAGACAATGTTTATCCATGCTATCTTCAACAATAATATGGAGGCTACAGTTTTTTTCTCAGAATAGCTGCAATTTTAAATAGGGGATTGGGTAAGCTGGATACATACCGAGCCCATGAAGGAATAAATTTCCTTCTACGTCTTGATTCTTCTTCATGTTCAAAATCATCATCATCCTCTTCATCTGAATCCTTATATGGAGACATTGTGTACGACTGACAAAAAAAATCAGAAACACAGCAACAAAATCATTATTAGGACTGATGTTTAAAATTGAAACAAAATATATGTAGAGCAAACAGATTAGCTTGGCAATATTTGTTGTTTTGCTCCAGCTGAAAAAAAGAAATATTGGTGCTTCCCCACATTCTAAGGCTTATAAATTATGACATCAGTTAGAGTTATGCAGCAATATACACGATAAATGAACACTACCAATGCATGCAGGTTTAGAGTTATGCCCCTCATCACAATGATGTTAAGTAAACGCAGCGCACCTCTTCAAGATTGTTTGGAATATTTGTCATAGCTTGTGATCCAAAACTAGCAGGTCTCTCAGTTACTGATACACCCTTCTCGTTGTTACTTTTAGTGGCCTTGTATGCAAGGGCTGGTTCAGTAGTTTCATCCTCAGGTTTTACTTGGACTTTTACTGCCTCAGTTAAATTGTTTCTCATCTCCTTATTATCCTGCAATGATTAAAATATTCAATAACATGTTTCAATAAACATTAATAAAAATAAAATATTTTGTTCTACTCACAGATGCTTTTTGACAAATATGATTCTCATCATTCACAGTATGCCTTTTTTCTGTAGGCTGCTTCTGCTGTTTTCGAGCCTCCTCAGTGCATTTTCTTTTTCTTTCATTTTCCTTCCTTTCCTCCTTTCCCCTATGCCTCTTTTTAGCAGCCATGTCAGCCTCACATTTCTTCTTTTGTTCCTGTTCCTGTTTTTGCTTTAATTCTTTCTCTTGCTTCAGTCTTTCACGCTCTAGTTTTGCAGCTGCTTTGCGCACTTCACGTTCATTTTGTTTCTTTTCTTCAAGACGTTTTGCAGCTTCTGCTGCCTCAAGTGCCTTTACTCTGACATCTTTTTTCACTGCAAAACAATGGCCCCATTTTATGGAGGCCATATATGAGCACCATTCAAGTTTTTTTAAGAGCAAAGCATAACTAGCCAAATGGATTAGTATTTCTTTTTTAAAAAATAAATAACATAATTAAAAATAGCACTTACTATATGCTGTTGTAGACTGTAACTTTGGTTTTACAAGAGGTATAAATGATGCCACATTAGCAACAATATTGCTAGGCTTAGATTGTTTGTCAATATTGGCTTCACTCTGGTATCTTCCATTTCTGTTTTTTAGTTCTGTCCTGCTTAATCTGGTATTAAGGGAATGAGACACTTTCCCTTCTCTCTTGGCTGAACTTGCAAGATTGTCTTTTGGTTTATCGCTGCCATGATCATTTATGAGAGTTATGTGATGATCAAGCTTGCTACTACATGCCAGGCCTATGCTACCAGTGTTTTGACATAATCCAGTGATATCCTGAAGTTCTTTTCTGCCAGATGGCGACTGATGTGAATAATTCATACCAACAGATCTGGCTAAACTACCTTGGTACTCATTTTCTTCCTCAATGCTGCTATCTTCATCAATTCGGAAGCATGCAAGTTCAGGAATAGAACCCATTTGTTCTGAACTAGATGCAGATCTAGCTGAAAGTTTCTCCAGGCTATATTTTTCAACTGATGGGGTCAATGGATTGTCATTGTTCTCTTGTCTGTTGTTAGCATTTGAAGAACACGAAGCCATGACATCATACATAGAAAATGAATTATCAAGTCCCAATCCACATGCTCCAAAAATGTCTGTCATGCTTCTATCATTATTTGCATTGTATTGTTGTAAATCATCAGGGAAGGAACATTTTGTAGGCTTCTCAGAAATGGTTGACAATAGTTGATGCACATCACTTGTTGTGCTAGTGTCGTACTTCTTTGAGAAATTTGAACTGAGGGTAACTAATTTTCTGGACTCACAAAGGGCGTCAATTGTCCTTGTCATGACACTTGGGCTGTCAAATTGTATGGGAGCATCAAATCGTTCAAATTCTGGCATTGTGTCAGCACAGTTAGCAGATTCATCACCCTCTTGCCTTGTAATAGCAGCACCAGACAACAAACATCCCTTTGAACCATTACTTTTGTGTTTCCTATCAAGATCTGCACTGGAGTCATAACTTATGTTCTCGTGAACCAATGTATTTGGTGCATATGCTTGATCACCATGTCGATCTGAATGCCAACTTGGAGACATAGTAATTGAGTTCGCTCTAGAATAATTTTCTGAATCTAATATTACACTCTGTGCTGTAACATTATCCATATGAAGAGCCATTTGTTGGTGTGGCACACTCAAATCAGTATCATTCGGCCCCTGATCTTCTAAGCAAGGATTTTCCTGCCAACAAAGAGGATAATTTTTCAGTGCACTAGATTCACTATCAACCTAGAAAATAGCTAGCATTGTCCAACATTACTGGCCAAACTACTAATAAATTAATTTTGCATGCCAATAAGTGCAACTATAAATCACCATTCAGTAAATCTACATTACAATTGCCCTATTGTATCCAAAACTTAGGCATTCATTAATAAAAAATCGTAATGAAGTACTTGTGTATTTATATCATTACCACTAGTTCAATACTTCACCAAATACTAGCTCAATAAAAAAGGATAAGATTCTTTCAAGTGAACTAAAATATGTAATTTTGTATGATTTCAGAGCAGACAGGAACTTGAACACTTGCTGAACACATACCTCTTCTGTGCATGATTCCTTGTTATCAATTAGGGTACCATAGCAGCTAGGCAAAGCAGAAGTTGTCAACGCAACATCTAATATATTTTGTAAGTGTGCCTGAGAATTCCCATTTTCATTATCAAAACTAACCACAGTTCTTCTTTTGGGATAAGAATTCCTATTTTTATTATCTAAACTTGCCCCTGGTATCTTGCAGAGATTTGCAGCATTCCTCGTCTCTGACTTAAGCAGCATGCACTCAGAGGATCCTGAACCCCTTAAGAAGTAACGGCCTGAAGGTTGAGACTTCCCTGATAAATTTTCCACAGTTATCACATGATCATCAGTGCCAATTTGGTGGTTGGAAGACAATGAATTTTTGTGTGGAGAGCTGGAGAGGGCAGTATCTGATTGACACTTTAATCCTCTCCTCTTAGATGATAAACCACCATTTAATTGATCTCCATCAGCAGCTGACCTCTTCTTGTCATTTGCAATACTTCTTCCTTCTGATTGGAGCAGATTAATTTTCTCACGTGACTTCAAGCTACGTAAAGAGTATCGAACAGAAGGTCGGGAAGATTTTATTTGCTTATTATTCTCTGTAGTGCATGGATTAGCATTTATTTGAGCAGCATTATCAAAAGGAGAGGTCTCTTGATCTTTTCCTGCAAGATTAGAAATAAGGTAAGCACATGTCAGAGTGTCAGTGGTACAAAAGACAACTTATGATAATATTTGATGAGTAACAAGAATGGTACCATTTTGTTGGAGACTCCCCGTGCAAGCTGAAGTCCCACTGCTCCTTTCTGTTCTGTGCACCACACCAGTTGAAATACTGCTAGCAAAATTTGGCATCATAGAGTCATTTTTTATATCTCTAAAAGAAAAGTCATACGCTTTACTCAGATCCCTGGATTTTTCCTGAGCATCGATGAGCCTTCCTGAGTAGCAGTTGACTGAATCAGCTGCTCCCTCTCCATTGAGAGTTTCATTATGTGTGTGCAGAGTGTGGCCAAAGGGAGTATCCTCATCTGCAAAATTTTCATCAGGTTCCAAAGGTGGCCTATCCAATAAAGATTGCTCTTGAGACAACTCTTTTTCTGTGGATATAGACGCATCCTCAACAGCACAACCATTAGAATGGTTGCTGTTATTTTGCGATTCATAACAAGAGAGGCCCGATTGATAAACATCATCAGAATTAACAATTTGTGGTGGAAGCAGATCTGGGCTTGCAGCAGACCTGTATGGGGAGCATTGGTTGTTTGTATCATTTATCAATGGATGGAAGAGGTGGTCACACCCATCCTGTTCCATCAAAATTTCTGACAATGTTCCTGGTGATGGAGGAAGCCAATAACTACTATCAGCTAGCTGAGTAGTTAGCTGCAA
The DNA here is from genome assembly GCA_019279435.1 of Zizania palustris. NCBI lineage: Eukaryota > Viridiplantae > Streptophyta > Magnoliopsida > Poales > Poaceae > Zizania > Zizania palustris. The sequence goes on along the minus strand of JAAALK010000287.1, from coordinate 24,573,613 downwards.
AGATCCACTTTGTGGAGGAGGCAAGACATGAGAATCAGAGCTCTGTTGTTCAAGAGGCTTGGAGTTCTGACTGGTTAGTTTAGCTGACAAACTTAAACTATCAAGTTTTCTTATTTTTTCTGCATTTTCTATGCTGTGTAATGTGCCCATTTCAATCAGTAGATTGCCAACAGAGCATGGCCTCTCGGAACAATTAGTTTCAAGACTAATTATGTTTTCCTTTTCAAGCAATTGGCTGACCTTAGAACATGGTCCTTCCAGAGAATCTGTTTCAGGAATACAATGTGTATCCTTTTCAAGCAATGGCCTCCTCATGGAATTAGGCAATTCAGAGGAAAGGATTGGAGATAGGTCCTCATTTTGAGAATGCATGGAAGTGATATCAAGACTGCCACATTGTGGATGCTGCTTTACTGTTGCACTGTCAAGGTATAAATATCCCGATTCAACACCATCAAGCGATGAACTTCCCACAGAAAGAGGTATATGATTACAGCCGGTAGAAGAGGGGTCTTCATTTAACGTATGTGTCTCAGCAAGATCAGGATGGACACTTTCCGAAGCACATTCAAGTGTCTGCCTCATTTTCTCACCTGAGAAATTCATACAAACTGATTCCACACCTTCAAACTGAAGTATTTTTGGCTCAACGAACAAATGAGTATGAGGGAGGGGATGGCACACACTATCTGCAACGTGAGTTCTTGGCAAATCTCTAGCAGAACAGTCATTTGGAACCATAGCATTATTATCAGAACTGACAATCTGGTTTTCTAGAACCGGAGATGGAGAACAATCTAAGTTAACTCCTCCATTTCCAAGACCACCCTCTTTGCTGCACTTTAAGGCTTCAGTTGAATTAATCTTGTTGTCATAAAGATCATTCTCCTGACCTAGAAAAAGGGTTGCTGTTCCAGTATTGTTCGCCCTACCACCACACGGTTCAGAGGATGACGATGCAATGATCTTGTTTAAACCAACATTGGCAAGCTTAGACTTCTCCATCCTGTCTTGCAAGCCATGACTACTTCCACCGTTTGCAGCATGACCCTCTTCAAGTAAGCGATCTTTGATGTTCTTTTGTCTTGACCTAGAGCGTTGAATCATTGAGAACATGTTGGCTCCAGCACTAGTTTCAGCAAATTCCTCGTTAACTGAAGTATGCTTTAGCTGGACCTCTTGCTGTTGGTTAGTATCCACAGAAGCACAAGTAGTCCCTAGGTGGGCATATCCACTTGGAATCCCCACATTTCTGAAGGAAGTACTAGGAACAGCTGGAGGCTGAAAGATGGTTCTATTGATTGCTGGTGTAGTAATACGGCTTCCAGGGAAAACAAACTCTGATAAAACTGGTCTTCCATTCAGCTCTACATGTAATGGGTGTACTTCAGAATTTAAAGAAATTTAAGATAACAAAACTTGCAGAAGAACAAAAACGAACAACATGCACGGACCAAGGATAAATACGACAAAGGATGTTGCCAATTTGAAGCCCTTTGTCCAGTTTTAACTCCTAAATTTTAGTAAACAAGCTCTAAATGGGCGCACTACCAACTCAGAACTCTCGAATGCAATGCATAAGATTATAAGAATGCTAACCAGACCTATCCTGTACGAAATGTTGGCAACGCTGAACTAAAGCCGCACTTAGCTAGTACAATTAAAATTAAATTCGCATCACCGAAAATTTACCAAAAAACTGATAAAATGACCTAATCTAGCTTGATTCGGAACCCAACCCAAAAACCAAAACCCTCACGAACCGCTCGACCGCAGGCGGAAACGGAAGCGAGCGAGGAAGGACAGCACGCACCTTGCGACCCCCCACCGGGGCGCGACGGGAGGAGCCACTGCGGGGGGCGGTGCCCGGCGGCGAGGAGCGCGCAGGCGAGTGACTGGTCGTAGGAGTCCACCTGCTGGCGCATCTGCGCCGCCACCCAGTCCCGGCGCTCGAACACCTGCATGAACAGCTCCTCCATGGCTGGCCAGTCCGTCGAGATTGGTGGGTACACGGGAACAGCTAGGGTTTGGGCATCGAGGGGAGGTGGAGGAAGGGGGTAGAACGGCTAGGGAGAGATGGGGAAAATGGCGGAGGGGCTCGAAAATTTTGAAATGCGGAGGAGGCCGACCCGAGGAAAAGAGATCTGGGCGGACCCGGTGGCGTTACCGCCGCGGCGGAAGGGCAAGACGGGGAAATTAACTTTTCCAACAAATCTCTCCGAGAAAACAATTAGATCATGTTTTGCAACACAGTTTTTTTTATAGTTTTGAAAGTAATATTATAGTATTAAGCAAATATTATATACTGAAAGGTGTTTGTTAACTCTATTTAAAATCTCAGTAAAATAAACTGCAGTATTAGAAATATTATACTCAATTTACAGTATGGAAAACTTTGGTACAAAGCACATTTTCTAAAACTATGGTATTGTCATGAATGTACTATAGTGTAATTTTTGAAATACTGTAGTTTTCAAAAATTGTGTTCCCAAACAACACCTTACTATCGATGACATTTACGAGCCTGACCTATAAAATTAGGCGAGTTAATGAAAATGAGCATGGAGGTCAAAATTGTGAAAATTAATTCTTTGGAATGTCAAAATAACAAATCTTTCTTATCAAAATGTGAAAATCAATTCTTTGGAGTGTCAAAAATGTGAAAACTAGTTCCAGATTGAGAATATGGTTGGTAGAGTTCTAGATCTTGAAATTCAGATTAGAACTTTATTCATATATGATTTAGAATAGGTTAAAAATGTTTGGTTGAATTAAGCTAGAGGATGTGGGGGAGTGTGGTTCAACGACATTTGTAGATAAATTTTTAGACTTTTGGAGTGAAGCAATCAAAGTTGTCTAAACTTCACTCCTATATTTTTTTCAAATGTTCTAGTTACCTTAGAAGGTGCTTCCAAGCTCTAGTACATTTTTCTAGACTTCTGCATGTTTGGTGGAGCTCTGGTTTCTGAAATCCACACTAAAGTTAGAGTGAAGCACTTAAAATTGATGGCACACTCTCAGCGGAATTCACTTCTCATAAAAAGTGTTTGGCTTGACTCCAATTTACAGGACAAAGAAACTGTAGTTATAGCCGTGCCAAAGGCACCCCGTCTAATTCCCACCCTCAGGGCTAGTTTGGGAGCCCACAATCCCGGCCCATTCCCTGGGGATGGGCCGGGATTTTAGTTTAAAATCCCGGCCCATCCCCAGGGAATGGGCTGGGATTGGAAGTTCCCAAACAAGCCCTCAAGGATCATTGGACTCCCTCTACCAGATCGATTCTTCCATGTCAGCATTTTTCAGAAAAAGTCAATGTAAGAGAGAGCGGTTTATGACTTCAGATCTAATCTTGAGTACTAAAATAACAGAACAGGGTCCACAAAATCGACACAAAAAAAACCTAAATTAAAACAGCAATCCAGGTAGAACGTCGACAAATTAGGGCTGTTTGGTTTTTTTAGGGACTAAACTTTAGCTCTTTTTTTATAGGATTAAACTTTAGTTTCTTTTTGTTTGGTTCTAAAGACTAAAGGACTAAAGGAAAGTAATGAATATGAGGTAAGTAGTACTTCTAGTCCTTTTTAGCAAGGTTTGGAGACTAAAGGGCTAAAATTTAGGGATTAAACTTTAGTTCTTTTAGTCCCCATGTTTGGCAATTTAGGGACTAAAAAGAACTAAAGTTTAGTCCCTAAACTTTAGCAACCCCAAACCAAACATCTCCTTAGCCGGTCGAACTAATAAATAGATGGCCTGCTCTGAGCTACGTCTATCAACGTGACAATAATAGACGACCTGCTTACTCTGCTGATCTGCTCTGCAATCTGCGCCATGTATCAGTGTGTTACATACTTCATCCCAGATTATAGTTTTAGATATCACCAAATGATTTATAGTTTTTCTTTTTATCCATATTTAAATCTAATAGCATGCAAAATCTCTTGTGAAAGGATGTGAGTTAGTTGACACTAAATCTCATTAGAATTTCAATTGGGATAGTTTTCTGAGAAGTTCTCGTATCATATCCCGATACATGATCTTTAAACAAGCATTCAATGATCTTCCTTCTATTTTAAACACGAACATTGAAGCGCGAGGCACGAGTTTGATTTATAGAAACTAAAACGACTTATCTTTCTATATCGAAAGCAGTATTCATATACATGATCTTACCTAAAACACAACTTTTTTCTTTCGGTTTTATCGAGTCATTACACCGATTCATATCGAGATATCTCTTATTAATAAAAAGTATTATTGTAAAAATATTTGTAAGTGATAGACAAGGAATAAAAGTATTATTGTAAAATAATTTGTAAGCGATAGACAAGGAATATTGAATGAATAAAAGTGCTTTGGATTAGAAATTGCTACCTTAATTTTCCCGTGTTAAGTGAATTTGATATTTGCGAACCGAGGGAATAAGAAGGTAGAATGAAGTTTATTCAGTTCTAGGGTATAAGCAAAATCTTTTATGAACGGATGAAATATATTTTTTCATATTATACATTATACTAGCTTGACTTTTAAGAAACAAAATCTCTTTAATTTTGAACAAGTTTAAATAAAATATATAAACATTTAAAATATCAATTAAATACAACATGATAAAATATCAATTAAATACAATATGATAAAATATCAATTAAATACAATATGATAAAATATCAATTAAATACAATATGATAAAATATCAATTAAATACAATATGTCAAAAATAAAGTCTTTCAATCCATAATAAATTATGGAAGGGATGTAAACCAGTTAGCATCAGATATCATAAACGTGCTCTAGTGAGAATAGTGTTAGGATTGAGTGACCTCCCGAAAAATCCTCGTAGCACATTTCTGATACATAACTTTTAATCAAACATAAAAATACAACAAAATAACATGACTTTCAAACAAAGCTGAGCCACATAATATTCTTAAAAAAATCTATAACAGATTAGGATAAGCTAAAAAATATAAATTAAATACAATGCGAAAACATATTTTATAGTAAAATTAATTAAACTAATTTAATATTATGGTTATCAATATGCTTTTCTATAAAATTAATCAGTTTTTAAAAAATATATATATATATATATATATATATTACTTAAAAGGCAACTGACTTGATATAAAACCAAGTTCAAGCGGGGCACTAGCTACTAGCTAGCTAGCTCGATCGCTTAGCTCTTGCACGCCGAGAAAACGTCAACCCGTGAACCAGTTAAGCGCGGGCGTCAGGAGCCGGATCGACGGGGACGCCGCCGATGTTGGAGCCGACGCCGAACGCGTTGGCGGCGGCAGACTTCATCGCTGACCCCGCGCTGGCGAGCTCCGAGGCTGCTCCCGGGACGGCCTCGCCGCTACCATCCGCCGCGACGAACGGCGCCGGCGCTGCCGCGACGGCGGCCAGCAACAGGAGAGCCGCGAGGGCGAGCGCGCGAGACATGTCCGGCCGTGCGCGTCGATCGGTCGTGGCGGTGATTGCTGCTACGTACGGCTTCTTCCTTCTTCTTCTTCCTCTTTGCAGGCTTATAGGTATAGGTGGTGATGTCGATCGGATCTAACGACGATACGATGCCAGTCCGGGCCGGAGGGTGGTGGTGGCGGTCGTGCATATATGGGCGGCGACGGTCGCCGGGAGGTGAGGCGGGGCGCGTCGCGCGCGCGTCGTCGTGTGCTCCGGTGGTGGTGGTGGCCGCGCGCGCGAAGCGGTGACCCGGCGGATCCGTGTCTCCGGTCAAACTTTCCTATTACCTCTGTTGCTTAATTATATTTAAGGGAAAATTGGATGATGCCGTTTGCGATTTTAGAGTAATGTTATTACAATTCATGTATTTAGATTCACGTTATTATAATTTTAGAAAACTACGAACTATATCATTACAAATTTAAAAAAATATAAAATATACTATTATCATTACATTTTTAGAGAGCTACAATTCTAGAATGACATAAATCTAAATATGTGAATTTTAATAATATTTTTCAAAAGTCACAAAATTATAATGACATAAATTGAATTATTCCTATATTTAAAGGTAAACTTCTTACATTTTAATTAAATTTAAATATAAATATATTAATATATATCAAATAGTTATATATGTATTTATGGTTGATTTAATAAAATTAATTAGATATTATAATTGTTGCCATATTTTTTATAAATTTTATCAAAAATAGAGAAATGCGATTAATTAAAAAGTCAAACAACAAACTATAATCATTTTTTAAAAATATGCAAAAATCCAAAAAATGTTATATTGAGTATAATATTATGAAACCTTTTGTTATTATGAACATGGTAACATCATTTTCATATGAAAAGGAGATCGAAACAATAAACACGGTTACAGTGAAGTGCTTTCAAATCAAATCCATTTGCTTTAAAATATGTGCAATTTTTTAGGCTGGGGGTTTTTTGGAACACGATATAAAATATAAGTAGATTGTCTCGTATTATAAGATACTACATGATTTCGAAACACAGAAATACTAAAGATGATGTTTTTTGGATGATTTATATGAATTAAACGTAGAAATTTTTAAAGAAAATCATATGTAGAAGAGAGAGTGTATGTATAGAACTTCTAAAGAAGGGAAAAAAGAGATATGAGCTCTTGCTCTAGGAAAAAAATTCTAAGTCTAAATCCTTTAGGCCTTGTTTGGAGGCTTTCAATCCCGGCACAATCCACGTGGATGGGCCGGGATTGAAAGCCTCCAAACATGCCCTTAAAATTCTTTGAATTACCTTCATGAAAGGAGCTTAATATAAAGCATCTTCCCTCCATCGCTGAAGGCAGTGGTCTTCTTTATCATAATCATGCATTAATTCATACAAAAATTAACTGAAACATAGTATTGTGCTATAGGGTGATGTAGTCTGATGCTGTTTGTTTTAGCTTTCAACAACTACAGTTACTTCTAGAATTTGATGTGGAAACAAACGGTCTAATTTTGAACTCGGATTGTGAAAATAAACAACTACAAAATTTAGAAATGAACTAGAATCCATACACATACTAAGAATCTAGCTGCTAGAAGTTGAAACAAATAGACCCTATGTATTCTTCTGATATATATTCGATCTAATGTCTACTGTATGTTATGATTTATGAGTTGATGTTTGATATTAATATTATGTATTCCGACGTATATTTGATTTGTATCTACGTTTCGATCAATATTTATTTCCAATACTATTCACTTCCATTTTCATTTCCAAGATATTTGTTTTCATTTTCGTTTCAATTAAAAAAAATTGATATGTGACGCTTATTTCCATTTATTTTTGGCTCTGTTTTCATCCCTATCGAAGGGTTTGAGTAGGGTTGTAACGTCAACAATTGAGTTTGAATAGGATAATGGCCAAATCATAAGTGTTTTTATGTACAGTTGAATTTGAATAAATGTGTAGACTTAGATTCTTCCTCCTTTGGTTCCAAGGATTTTTAGAGGAATAATATAGGATTCAAGATCCTATAGAAATTGATACTATTCACTCATTTGGAATTCACTCATTTGGAATGGAGGGTCGGTGAATAGAAAAAATAAAGGAAAATTTCATTTTTCCTAAATTTTATAAGAAAAACATAAGAATTCAAACATCCACTCTATCTTTTTTCCTTTCCATCGCTAAGTCCAAAGCAAATCAATACATAAAATTTCAAATGAGAAAATATAAATAGCTTTAATATGAATGTTTAGAAAAAATCACGTGATTAATTAATTTCTGTGTTCTAAATAACATATCTCTAATTTTTCCTATGTTTTTAAATTCTTTATTTTCTACATACATTCATATTATATCGCTACGTTTTTTATTCTTGTATTTTTGGATTCCTGCGTTCCAAAGAAACCATATTCGTGCGTAATTTGTGGACGTGCCTTATGTTTGTGATGGGTTGCCTGTTCCCCTGTTTTCAGAGTGTATTATACGCAATGACATGATGTTGTATGTCATACATTTTTTTAAAAAAAAATGATTATGAATATGAAGCGAATTGATAATATTTCTTTATCAGCTTAAAATTTTAGTTTGAGCCAATTTCGAATCACGGTTGACATACGATTAAATAAAAATTAGCTTAAGCTGCAAAATTATTGGGCGGCATTTTTTTCACATGAATTCGTCATGTTCTCCTTTAGGGTCTGTTTGGCGGTCTGAATTCCCGATCCATTCCCCTTAATAGATTGAGAATTTGATTTGACAAACATATACTCACTCCGTTAACTTTTAAATTACTCGATTGACTTTTATCTTAATATTTGACCATTCGTCTTATTCAAAAAAATTGAAATATCATTTATTTTACTATAATTTGTTTTATTACTGAAAGTATTTCAAATATAACTTATATTCTTACGTATTTGCAAAAAAAATGAATATGATGGAATAGTCGAACATTGTGATAAAAGTCAACGGAGTGAGTATATTATTAACAAAATAATGTGTAATCAAAATTAACAATAGAATATAATAGGAATGAAGGTGACATTACAGGTATGGTAGCTCATACACATCGAAAAACAGAACGACAAAATGTTTGGGCGACCATCCTGCGCGTATTATTGCTTCCAAACGAATCAAATCCGGCGATCAAACGGATCGATCGTTGCAAAGAAGCCACTGCGATCAGTTGGAGTCGCTGGCACCTGGGCCGGGCGCAGGCGCCGGGCCGCTGCTGGGGCCGTCCGCTGGCGCGTCGGCGGCGGGGGCGTCGGCGGCGGCGGAGGGGGAGGGGGCGTCGGCTTCGGCGGCGGAGGCCATGGTCGTCATCAGCGGCGCGACGGCCACCGCTGCCAGGAGGAGCACGGCGAGGGCGAAGGCGGCGCGAGCCATGGGTACGACGTGCGAATCAGGTCGGTCTCTTGATTGCTGGTTGAGTGATTCTGTCTGCTGAGAAATACGTGTTTGATTGACTGCTTGCTGCGGCGATGGGAGAAGACGACGAGGTGGTGGCTGGATTTATTGCCGGGAGTCCGGCTATTTCTGGGCGGGGTTGCATGGGCTTCGGTGGTGGCGCGCGCCGCGCGGTTGGAGCCGTGAGAACGGGGACGACGACGACGAAGCCATTGGTCCTCGTTTCGGCCGTGGGTGCGGGTGGGCTGGGCGCTTTTCCTCGGTCCATCGACTGGAAGACGATTCTCCAGTTGGTGGTAATAACTTCTGCGTATTGAAAAGTGGAAATACGTTCTAACTTGTAATCAGTAGAGAAAAATCATTTGAATTGGCGTTAGCCGTTTGGTGGTGGCTCGTCTAAGTTAAATTGGATCTACTCATCTACGTACATGTTTAAAAAGAATTAATTAGATTTTAAGTTACTATTTCTCATTATCAATAGTTGTACTAAACACATCATCTCTTGGTTTTTTAGTATCACTTGCGAGAGTCCAACACTATATATCAGCTTGCCTTGGAACCTCCTCACGTGAGGTTCGATGAGTTTCTTGGATCCTTTTTTAGACAAGCTCATTCAGGAATATTCTCGATACAAATCTCAATTGACTTTAAATAAAACACTAAAAAAATATAATCGTACCGTCTCGCCTCAGCTTATCCCTTAAAACCAAACGCTAGAGTTACCATTTTAAGGTGGTGTTTGGTTTTTTAGTCCAAAGACTAAAGTTTAGTCCATCACATGTTTGGTTTCATGAACTAAAATTCATAAATAGAGTTGAATAAAGACTATTTTACTTTTGCAATAAGAGACATGATTCTTTCCAACACACTTTAATGAGCAGTAGAAGTGTTCAAAGCTCACTTTAGTCCAGTTTAGTCCAAACTAAAGCCTTTAGTTCAAATTTTAGTCCACCTATTTAGGTGTTTAGGGTCTAAAAATACATAAAAATAGTGGACTAAATTTTAGTTCATAGTAACCAAACAGAGAAAATATCATGTCGTGCAATCATTCAATCGTGTGATCTGGTGCATATAATTAAGATCTAACAGTTACATATGAAAAAAATAAAAAATATTAAGTTTCATATATAACCGTTGGATCTTGATTGAATACACCAGATCGTATAATTGCACGATTGTAAATTGCACAAGATATTTTCCCACCAACCAGACTCTGACATAGCACTCTAGCAGGTAGTGGTGGGACACGGAAGATGGTGAGGGTCGTTGGATTGCCACGTGGGTTATCAATTTAAATTGGCCCAGAGCAGAAACTAGGTCACGTTTTAGACAGTTGACGTGGGCCGTGTTGGGCTGCGAGACTCGTTCGCCCATTGCGATGGACGAATCGCTAGTCGCTGTCGCGTTTTCTTTTGAAAAATAGAGGCTGCCATCGTGTTTACAATTAACAGGTGTGGGTGAATTAGCAACAAGTGAGTGATGATCTGTGTGACTGGTACCTGAGCAAGGCTGGCTCGAGTATCACAAAATATCTATGAAAAAATAGCCTTAAACATTAAATAATCCGTGCGACTGGTGCCTTGGAGGTTTGTTTGGTTGCTATCATAAAGAGGCTAGCTCGATGACACTGGCCTGAGTTCACTTTCACGCGTGAGAGGCTGTGAGACCGTACATAGCATCTCAGATGAACTTCGTTTTGCTCTAGATCTTTATGACATATTGATTTATAAAATGTTCGGTCTATATTCGATACATTATTTTGTAGTGCATTAGGTTATACGTAGTGGTGAGTTTCATAATATTATTTCCTAAAAGTCCACATCAGCTTTGTAACTGAATGAAATACCTCCTCTCGGTGATGAGTTTTATTTCACTGATTTGTTCATTCGTATAAAATATAAAATATTAAATCTATTTAATTAACGCCTGATTTTCTAGTCGTCTCCATCGTGTCTGAGACAGTACTACGTACACGTGGTTGTAAAATGCCAGCAAAATAAATTTCCTCAGGAAGAAATAATGCGATTAATTTCTTGTGTTGCATTGTTAAGATCAACGTCTGATTCCTGTCTTATCGTGTTCATTTATTTGAAAAGACTTAGAACATTAATATTAGGGTTTAGGGAAGAAATCAGGAGAGATAAGTATATATATATAGTTCCATGCATGCTAAAACACTTTGTAGATATGATATTATTGGTTTTTTCTAATTCAATATTTATCATATTATTTTGATTTTTAATATTTTATTATAAATCAAAATTTTGTTAGTTGATGAATTTATAGTGAAATCATTGACACGAAACACACCGTGTGGTACGATTTTGTTTGAAATTTAGGGGCGCATAATGTTATACATCTTAGTAATAATCTATCTTAAGCAGAAGTTCAACATCGGATTTTTTATAAGATTTGATATCAACTTGCTCAAAGCATAAATCACGCGGGAGAGATAGAAGGAAGCATGTAATTCATGCAAATAACACAAATACAAAGTGTTACAATTACAAACTAATCTAGTGCATCATCAGGGTATATATAAATGACAATATTTTAATCGAAAAATGAGAAAAACGAGAGGTAGACGTGTTGACGAACACAGGCGGTCACGGCGCCCGGCGTATTCTTATTGCTCCCGATCAAAGAAACGGATCATCGTTCGACGAAACAGCTTCGACGTTAGTAAGTTAGCTCTCAGTTCGGGCTGTCGGCGTCGGAGAGACCGTCGATACCCTCGCTGGGGCCGGGGGCAGCCGCCGGCCCGCCGGGTCCCGGCGCCGGCGCGTCGGCCGATGAGGCGGGCGAGTCCGCTGCAGGCGCGTCGGCGGCTGGAGCGTCGGCCTCGGCGGCCTTCGCCAGCGGCGCCACGGCCATGGCGGCGAGGAGGAGCGCGGCGAGGAAGAGCGCTGCCCGTGCCATTGCTGGATGCTTTGCGCGCGCGTGCGTTCGCGTCGTTGGCTGCTAGCTAGCTCACCGTCTCGTACGTCGTGTCTAGCTTGTTGCGTACGTCGAGCGATGTGTGCGACTACGGCGAGCTCGCCGCGGCGAGCCTTATAGGCTTGGAGGCCGCGAGCTTTTTTAGGCATCCGCTTCCTGTCCATTGGTGCCCGGGGAGGTGGCGCGCGCTTGTAGCTCGCCAGGCTCCGTCTGGCCGTTAGATTTCTGCCTCGGAGCTGATCGTGCGGCTAGAACTGGTCCGCCGGCCCGCCCCATTCTCCTCATCGCTCAGGCGCCGAACTGACGAAGCATCTCCTTCCCACATGCAGTTACTCTGAAATCTCCTGAACTTATTTGATCGACTTCAGTTCCAAAGCTCCCAAATCTTGGTACAATTGAAAGCTTCTATTTTTTTCAAGAAACGGTAGGAACACTTTAACCGAATTCACTACAACAATCCAGAAAATTTCCGTCGGCCAAAGCCGACGGAAGTTAGCTCTTTCCCGACGAAAAAAGCTAACTTTCGTCGGCAAAAGGCTAACTTCCGTCGGCATTTGGCCGACGGAAGTTAGCTAACTTCTGTCGGCCAAATCCTAGCCGACGAAAATTATTTTTTTTGTTTTTTCTTTTTCTGTCGATGGACCAATAACTTCCGTTGGCTAATGTTGGCCGACGGAAGTTAACTAAAAAATCCGAAAAAAGAAAATTTGCAACTTTGCTGCTCTGATTGGTGTTAATGTTTGTGTTAATGTTGACAACATCAGATTTGAGGAAATCAAGAATAGAAGCATTTACAAGTAAGTAAGTTGTTGATGACATTTTAGATTACAGGAATAACAAAGGACAGAATGATAATGAGGACATAATGATAGATATTTATCTCCAAACTACATAATTCAAATGGAACCTTACAATGCAATTTACATATGTTGAATATGAAAACAACATTATTTATGCTTTAGTCACCTTCAAACACTACAGTTAAAAACAAAAACTACAATAAAGTACAGTGAGTCAGTGGCACATTATTTATCTAGTTTTCTTCCATATATGTAATAGTACTTCATAACATGCCAGATGCTAATAACACTTGCCTAGTCCAATTGATGAAGCCACACATAATGAAACCCACCACAACACAAATCTAGCATAATTAAGGAACTCCTGCACATGGTGCATACATGTGAGAAAACAAAATTAGTATTCAACTATATCACCAGAAACTAACAGAATAAATTAAGCAGTGTTCCTACGGTATTGTATACTCTTATTAGCACTAACACTGCAATCTTAATCAAATTACCATAAACAGGATATATGTTGCTAATATTTTCAAGTATTGCAACATAGCTAACATGAAAATAGCTAACAAAATAGTACTAATTAGATTCAGATCACACTAACACTGATTTCAAATGAAGTTCAAAAAACCAACACAAATACAAAAAGGCAGAACTAGAATTTAATGTCAATCTCAAATCTGAAACATTTTAGTTCTTATCAATTTCAGCTCAACAAACTTCAAACAAATTCAGAAATCTGATTATGATTTACTATGCAGACTTCACTTTCTGAAACTAGTTAATTTCATCACATTTCATCCAAGCAAATGACCTTCAAAGAATCTCAGATCAGACAATTCATCTACTTGATCAGACAAACAACAACTCAGATTTAAATTTACCTGTTTTCAAAACAATTTCAGTAATCTATTCCAGAAAATAACCCAACTCACCCAACTCCAATATATTTCAGTAATCTATTTCAGTAATCCATGAGGAAGGTCTGTTTTCTTTCTTTTGCCAATACTGGTAGGATTAACACAAACTGTTCAGGGTATTTTGGATATCAATAATAAAACGGTAATATACATCAACATCAAATACATAACCAAATATGGCATGCAGAATGACAGTTTAATAAGATGGTACTTGTAGCGCCCCGATTTAAACAAATCGAGACATTATTGAATTTCCATAGAAAAACAATAATACAAGAGGTTCATCATGCGACAACGTACATACGACAATATCCATGGTACGCAGACCATATTTATTACAACATTGTTTTAGTAAAAACAGTGATAAGATAATTAAACAGCGGCATGACGAACGTCTTCTTCAGGATCTTTCTTCTCGACTGGGTCGCTACTCCAGACCGTCTTCAAAGTAAGCATCCTCTGTGGGGTCCAACGGGTATGAGTACAAAAAGTACTCAACAAGCCACCGCAAATGCAAATAATAATGCAGGATAATAAACAAGGAAGGATAATGGCTAACAATGCGGAATAAAGCAGTTGCAATTATGGCATTTAGTGTAATCATATTGTAATCATGCGGAAAGTAAACATGAGCATCATCAACATCAACTAACTCGAGGAGTACGTTTTACCTCCTCGCACAACAGTCCTTACATGTCAATCCATCATGCACATTCATATTCAAAGTAAACTAACTGGGGGATGTCACGCAACCCGCCCTTGACCGTGGGCTCGGCTTTTCGAAAAGATTTAAGACTCTGATCAGAGATGTACTACTGTACCCACAAGGCATGCACTCATCCCAAACGAGATGACCCATTTCACGGGAACTCGTGCCAAAACCTCAATATGAGATGTTCCAAGCGATAACCACCCGCTCTAGGTTTCGCCGGCGCGCCGGGCCGCATCCCGGCTAACGTCGCACCCCCTTTTGCGCCACATTGGTACAAGTCACCCGCAGGTGCAACTTGACCCATCTCCAAATGGTGGCCTCGGTTTGGAACAACCCATACCTTAGTTAGGACTTACCCACTAGACTTGTGGTTAGTACGTAAGTGTATTGCAACGGATCCCTCAGACCGGTCCTTATAGTGCCCCGGGTGCTACCGACCAATGCCCTAGCTTGCACCCGGAACTCACCATGCATACACTCACAACCATGACTCATCACCAACAGAATTTCCAAGGATAAGAAGTAACGGGGATCATATAATAGAACCATTTTGCTACGACTCATTTTTATCCTATAGCGGCCGTGTCAATACATTGGACACTAGCTAATATCATTGATCATATGGTGACAAGGAGGTTAGGCGAGATAGCATGGCTTGGGTTGCACATCAAGGTCGGGGGATCCTAAATAAATATAATGTAAGGGTTCATTTGACTAATGCATATATAACCTATGTGTTTTAGCGATAGTCAATTCAAACATGGGTTCAATATGTTCAAAAGGATGGTTTGGTGACTTGCCTTGTTCAGCGAAAGGCGAGGGAGGGACTTCCGGGAAGTATTCCGGCTCCTCGACGGCGTCGTAGTCTTTTCAATAATAATAAAGTAAAATAAATACCACATTCTATATAAACAACGTAAGATCACTCAACAAGCATATGAGTTTAAATTGGTTTGATTTTAAAGAAAATCAGTTGTTAAGGTTCTGAAATTCATTTCATGAATAATTTAAAATGAATCAAAATGAATTATGGTTTTTCATAAAAGGGTTTTTAAGTGTGAATAATATCACCTTAAGTTTTCTAATTAATTTGATATGAATGGTCCAGAGAAAACTTTGTGGTTCTAGTATATAAACAGAAAGAATAAATATATAAATTTTCTGAAGTTTAAATATTTGAATTCATATTTTAATCCTAAGGGCATTTGAATACTTATTTAAATAAACATGAAAAATTCAAAGTAAATCTACTGTTTTTATTGCATAAACATGTAGAGAATATTATTATGAATTTTCTGAAATTGGAATGACAATTTTTAGAGTTCAAATGCATTAGATATGAATTTTACAAGTTTAAAAGCATTTCTGGAATTTATTTTCAAATTTTAAATCCCTCGGGTCCACGGTGAGCCAGGCCCACGGTGAACCCGCGCACTATGCGCGTGCGCCGGGTCGATCTGGACCGTCGGATCCAGATCCGACGCGCGAGGGCGAGGCGGGACGCGTAAGTCGACGTGGACGGCCAGGATTAAAACGTTTGAACCGGTACGCGATGGACGCTCCAGATTGATCACGTGTTCTAAATACGGATGAACGCATGAGATTGCACCGTACCGCTTCGCTCAGATCCAACGGCGCCGATTAAATCGCACGAGGGATTAAGTCTGGGCCGTTAGATCTGGATCGCACGGCGTGGATCGAATCCGACACGGCACGGGTACTCGACCCGTGCCGGTCGTCTTCTCCGACGACGGCGAGCGGGCCAGCGGCCACGGCGAGCGACGGTGACCTAGTCTAAGGCCTAAAACGGAACGAGGGTGCTACGGGGATCACGAGGGTACCTTGGCGGCGGTCCGGGGACGACGGGGCGTGGCCGGCGACGAGGGTAGACGCGGAAGGCTCCTCGGGTACTCGACGGCGATGGTGTTCCGGCGATCTTCTTGACCAGCGGGGACGTGGCCGAGGTAGGGGACGTCTTTGCGGTCACGACGGTGGCGGAGGCGCGGGCCGGGGTGGTCCGAGGCGACGGCGAGGGGCGACCGGAGGCGAAGCAGGGGGGAATTGTTCAAGGGTGAAGGGAGGGCTCTCCGTTCGTGCTCAAAGCGAGTGGGCGTGGGGGTCGGACGCGGCTCAGGCCGGGGCTTAAATAGGACACCGGAGAGGGCTCGCATGCAAGGAAAGCTGGGGGAGAGCTTTAAGTCGCCGGCGAGGGCTCGGCCATGCAGGGAGCTGCGTTCCCGGGGGCTTAAACGCGTGCTTTTATGGGTTTAAATGGGCGGTGGGCCTCGGGGAGTTAATGGCCGGCGTCGGTTTAACGGGAGGGGGAGCCGGCGAGGGGATCCGAGGCGAAGTCTTCGCCGGCGGGATTAGGGGGGGCCGGCGCGGGGTTGAAGACGGTTCTGACGAGCGGGGGCCACTCGTCAGCGGGCGCGAGCGGGCGAGGGTGGCGACTGACGGGTGGGGCCGAGGTGTCGGGTTCGCGCGCGAGGGGAGGGATTCGGCGCCGACAGGTGGGACCGGGTTGTCAGCCAGAGGCGAGCGCGGTAACGGGCTGGGCCGGCCGGGAGAGAGAGAAGGGAGGGAGGGGAGCCCAATATTGTTTTAAAACATTTCTAAATAAAAATAATTCCAGAAATTAGATTAAAATGTTAGGGCTACTTCCAAGGTTGGTAAAAATTTATAAAAATTCTCAAAAATATAGTTTGGTCTTGGGATCATATACAAAAAGTTTCACCTCCTAGTTTGGTCATCTACTCTGTGTTGTAGTTCAAAAGGGTATAAAAGGGAATTAAAAGTATTTTCTGAAATAATAATTCCAAGAAATTGAATTTAATAATATATTTATTGGTTTGAAAATTTGGGGTGTTACAGTACTGCTGAATAAAAAAACTCAGCAAACAAGTGATCAAATTCAAACCATCTCGTGCTGATAGAAGTCTTACTCTTACACCCGATGTCTCTCCCACCATTTTTTGGTACAAAGATTCACCACTCGCAGTTTTTATCAAGCTAGCTAGTTGAAAGGATGCAAAGTATTAAATTGCACCGTACAGTCAGAAAACAGCATATACTTGCCCCAAACCATTCAAAGTTTATTTTTTCACAAATGTAGAATAGATCAGTTTTTCACATTCAAAGTTTTTTAAAGTCTAAAGTCCAAACAAGAAGGCAAGTAAATTACAAGGGTCACTTTTTTGTTTTGATTACAGGGAAGACACACATGCAATTATGCACGCACAGACCCACAAGTGAGTCCCCTTAACATGTTCATCAAACAGTGACTGTAAAAGCTTTGAGAGTACCTCAAAGGTATATACATTTTCATTGTCATAGTAGGTAAATATAGAACTAAAGGCACTTTACAATAATCAAACCATTTCTTCAGTCAACACTGACAGTAAAAACTAAACATGCATGGAAAGATTGTCAAGTGACAAATATGAGAGGCATCTGTATCATGGAGAGCTTGCTATGCTCTATGATATGGAAATTTACTGGATCCTGAGTGCATATATAAAATGAATGACAAGATAATCAAGGAAGCCATAAAGTTTCGCCAGTGTACATGCAATGGAAGTTCAGTAGGGCAATAAACAGTGATGTAAAAGCTATATGCACAATTTGCGTTGAATATAAGAAAAGCTATGGGCTTACCGCATTGAACCTGTCGCTGGGCTTGCTGCTGCGGCGGACGGGCTCATCGGAGCGCTTCAGCTTCTTGCTGTGGCCGGGCTTGCCCTTACCTCCTGCCCTGCGCTTGTGGGGGTTCTGGCCGCCGCTGGCGGCGGCGAGAGACTGAGACGGCGGGAGGCCGGGGAGGGGAGGGCGGAGGCGGCGGGAGGCCGGGGAGGCCGGCGGAGTCGGCGGAGGCCGGGGAGGCGGACGGAGGCGGCGGGCGTAGGCGCGCGGAGGCGGCGACGGGGAAGAGGGGGAAAAACTTAGGGTCAAGGCGCGGGCTGGGAAAAAGAGTGCGCGGGCTGGGAAACATAACTTCCGTCGGCCACATCTAAAGCCGACGGAAGTTAGAGGATTTATACCGGGTGGGGAAAAATGCCTCTATCTTCCGTCGGCCACTGTGAAAAGCCGACGAAAGTTAGCTTAACTTTCGTCGGCTCCTCTAGACCGACGGAAGTTATTTAACTTCCATCGGCTTTTTGAAATGCCGACGAAAGATAAAATAGCCGACGAAAACTTTCTGTTTTCTTGTAGTGATTTATTGATTAAATATTAGAAAAAATAAAGAGGGAGATAAGGAAAACTAGCTAAGCGCCGCTAAATATTTTGCTTCCGCCTTGATCCATGTTTTTGCTTCCTCTTTTATCTTCTGAATGAGCTCGCATGGACTAGACTCGATGTGTAGAAAAATTTTGGAATTCTGTTCATTTCAAATTTTCTAGGGGGAATTTGACCATTTGTGACTAAAAAATTTATACACTTTGATTATTTGTCACTTGTGTGGATGACATGTGGAATCATCTGAGTGTATGACAGTAGGCCAAAGTGGCAAATAATCGAAGCCTATTTTTAAGAGCGGCGATTCATCAAATATTCCCCATAGGTTAATGGGAGCATCAGTTAGCAAGGAGTCTATCAAGAGTTTTAGCCAAACGAACTAAAACTAATCTATCATGTGTAATCGTATCTTTCTGAAGAATTTACGTTAGCGTTTGGTTCGAGGGTAAGGGTGAATAGAATGATTCCATCTAATTTTTGGGGAACGTGGTGATACAATTTTTTATTTAGTTAAATATGATAGGATAATTCAGTTAAATATAAATGGATAGGATGAAATCCTCTTACAAAAGAGTGTGGATGAGTTCATCTTGAGTTCAGTGAAGAAAGAAGTGGGGGCGTACAGTGTGTGCAGAGGCAGTGACGGACGGATCAAGCAAGTGATCAGAGATTCAGACAGGAATGGCGCCAGAGATGGGCGACGACTGGAGCGAGATTGCTGCCGCCGCTCACTTTCTCCTCCGAATGGACACAGTCCAAAGTGCTTTCTCGTGCCGAAAGACGATGGCCTCTGTTTGCAGCGGCACTGTGGGTGATAGTGGCAAATGCTCTGTCGGTGCATGCAACCATAAAGG
Organism: Zizania palustris; assembly: GCA_019279435.1. Taxonomy (NCBI): domain Eukaryota; kingdom Viridiplantae; phylum Streptophyta; class Magnoliopsida; order Poales; family Poaceae; genus Zizania; species Zizania palustris. Next base: position 24,554,301 of record JAAALK010000287.1, on the reverse strand, counting down.
CTCGATTTCATCTCCTCGCGGCAACAGATTGGGCCAAAGATGGCAACGGTTTGATTTCGTGTGCTGTTCGGTGAAATGCAACTGGGATTATTATTTTCACCGTGAGCTTTCTAAAGAATTTGTTTTACTGTTGCTTTCCATGGGTGGTTTGCGTTGTTTGACCTCCTGCAGGTGATAGCATCCACCGACAACTCAAGTCCCAACATTTTTTTACTGTTGATTTCAATGGCGGGAAAGTATCCTATGCACATCGGCTAGCCGTGCACATGGTGCACATGTGAGATCTCCACCTTTAATCTGTAATCCAACGGACAACAGCTCCACCAGATCATTTTGCAGAAAACACCTCCCACCTCCCCCATTCTGTCATTTTGCGATAACCCCCAGCTACTGTTGTCCGTTGGATTACAGATTGAAGATGGAGATCTCACATGTGCACCATATGCACGGCTAGCATGAGTTGCATTCTATGGAAATGAGATCGTGAAATCGATCGTCCTGTGATGCAGCGATTAGGGTTCCAACATTTTGAGTGCCAAATTCATGTCTTAGAAAAACCAAAACCAAAATGCTGATAAGATATCAACCTCTCATGATCTAGTAAGACTAACAATTGGCAGGTAGCAACAGCAGACAAAAAACATCTAGGAGAGTGGTAGTCTACTAACAAAATATTTAAGCACACTTGTTCATCCAGGAAGAAGCACAAATCTCGCAAGCACGTCAACACGCCATCACACCACGATCACGCCAATGGATCCGCAACCGGAAAACAGGGAGGAAGGCCCTAAGCCAATAATGTGGAGGCCACGGCCACGGCGGCGGCGGCGGCGGTCAACGCCGCGGGGAACCACCGGACGCACGGCGTGCCGGCCGCCGCGCTCTTCTTGGCTTCCTTGTTCTGGTCCGCCGGAGGGGAGTCGGATTCGGCGGGCCCGGGAACATCCGCCACGGCCGGCGCCGGGTGGTGCGCGGCCTTGCCGGCCTTGGGAGAGTCGGCCGCGGGAGCTGGCGCGGGCGCTGGCGTCGGCGACGGCGCCGGCTTGAACAGCTCCACCGGCTTAATCACCGCGTCGACGATGAAGATCGCGACGGGGTCCGTGTCGACCACCGTGGACTTGACCCGCGCGACGTCGTCGGAGGAGGCCGTCTTGATGGTGACGGCGTCCCCCTCGTTCTGTACGGTGAAGTTGTAGTTCTTCGCGGAGCCGTCGGTGGCAAGGGTGTTCATGACGCCGTTGTTGGACTTGAGGCTCCCACGCGAGTAGTACACCGGCACGGCGTGGAAGAGGAGGAGCTCCGCCTTTCCCTCGGCGGTGAGGTTCTTGTACTTGGGCATGAACGCCCTGACGGCGTCGTCGGAGGGGCAGAACACCGTCATGCCGCCGCCCGCAGCGGACTGGTACGTTGACGCCGCGTCTGGCGACGCAGCTATCAGGTCGGCGAAGGCCTTGCACCCGCCCTTCGCCATCGCCGTCGTCACGTTGGGCGGCCCCGGCTGGGCCGCGGGCGCCTTCGACGCCGCCGCCGCTGCGAGGGGCAGGAGCACGACGACGCCAAGTAGCGCGGCGACGAGGTGGAGGCGGCGCATTGCGGCGGATCGGAGGCGTGCAGGGTGCAGGGGTGTGCGTCCGCGTGGCGTGAGAGTGAGGGGGAGTGGACGAAGTATGGAGATTGGTGCTCACTTAACTCGGGTGGAATGGGAATGGCTCGTGCTCATGTGCAAAAGGAGATGCCCCTGGGGTTCAAAGCTAACGGCGCTCTCAATCTAAGATGATTTTTTAGGTATTTATTGTCATGCTATATAAAAAAATGTAATGTGATAAGTTATTTAATGAGAAGAAATATGAGAATATGAAAAAGTCTAATGTGTTAAGACTATTCACAATGAGGGTTTTATGGGGCGTTTCATAGTATTAATTACCATACCACATCAGATTTTTTGCTGACATGACGCTTAATTAATGAGGAAAGAGAAGGAAGTAGTGTCATCACCATGACATGATGCTGGCCCGTTTTCAAGACGGATGAAATGAAATGAAACACCCACTGAGAGCCAAATCGTTCATCAAAGAGATAGTATTTTATGAGAGCTAGTTGCATTTAATTACACTGGTTAGCCTAGGAAATGGTGAAATTAAACTCTCCACTGAGAGAGGGTATTTCATTCAATTATAAAGATGATGTGGACTTATAAGAAACAGTGTTATAAAACCCACAACTGTGAATAGCGTAAGACACAATGTCTTCACTATATCCAAGACATGGATGGAATTGATTGGATGAGAGAAAGAGAGAGAGAAAATAGTAGTATAAACTTTATTATAGATTCATATTAAAAAATTAAGGTTGAGAATATAATTTCTAGATATAGTATCTTGCTGACATAGTAAAATAATACCTCACCAAAAAACTATGGATTGAAACTGCCCTAAAGGCAGGCGGCGCTTGCCATTTTGTTTCTTTTTTTCCTCACGCATTACGACGTTTACAACACCGGTGTCCAGCTCGTGGCCTCGACCTTCAGCTGATTCGGATCGATGCCAAGCTCTGTTTATTAGTTTCACGAAACCATGCATGCATGCATGGTGCCCTTACTCAACCGAAGAACCTTTCTTCTCTCGTCAGCTTCTTTTCCTTTATTTACTCGTCTTTACTTGGATCTTGTCTTCTGCCTGCCTCTGTGGAGTGATGGCTCACGATCGAGCTGACATCCTCTCATGCATGTCTCCGTTTCTACCGTAGAAAAAGAGTTCGCTTGCATCAAACACTCCAGCAGCTGCAGCTCTGCATATCGATCACATGCAGATCGAGCTTGTTCATTTCAAAACATGCATGTTCATGTTCTTTCCCAGCATGCGAAGGGCAATCGAGCAGAATTATGCCAAGGGCCCAGAACTAATATGATTTGCTCTCTGGCACAAAAGTGTTGTAGAACACGCTGCTGCCCGGATGTTCGACGTAAAAGAACAATTGATACAATATATAATGAAGACAATAAAGTTCTTTATCATCTGGATTCAACAACATACAATGAGCGATAGTCTTTCTATTTTGTATAGCCAAAAATTCATAGATATAAAAGTTATCTGATTTTGTTTTCTTGACAAACTGGGGGCAATGTGCACTGTTCAGAGCCAAGCTGATGGGCTGCAAGTTCCAGTGCAGTGATCCTGTCATTCGATCTAAAAGAGAAGTTTTGAGTTTTGACAAAGTTGTGTAATGTGAGTTTACTGGTAATCCTACTCAAGCGTAAGGCTATTCACAGTGGGAGTTTCATGATATTAATTACTATGACACATCAGATTTTTTACTGATATGATATTAAATTAATGAGGAAAGAGAAACAGTGTCATCTCCGTAACCCATTTACAAGACGGATGAAACGAAATGAAACGCCCGCTGTGAGCCAAATCGTTTCATCGGAGAGAGGGTATTTAATTCTGTTGCAAAACATTTAATTACACTAGTTAGCCTAGGAAATAGTGAAATGAAACTCTCCACTAAGAGATGATATTTCATTCAGCTACAAAGCTAATGTGATCTTCTAAAAAACAGTGTTATAAAACCTATCGATACAAATAACCTAAGAACTCCCAGCTAGATAGGGTGGTAGTGCTGGCAGTGAAGAGTGAACCCAATACCGAGGCATCGTATTTGGAGGGTCAAAAGCTGGGTGGAGAAAAGGCCAAATCTGGCCGGCCCTGGATCTGCTCCATATCCGAGTCAGTGCCGGCCTCACGACCTTTCTCAGCTGCCATCAACCGCCGTACGTAGACGCAGGTCTCAACCGTCACCGGATTTCTGTTGGAGCAGCAGCAGGTCTCCGGCCGAACTTATCCTGTTCTCGGGTGCGTGCGAGCGAGTGTAGACGATGGAATTTAACGCTATAAATCTGATGGAAGTTATTTGTGGATGAATCTCTATGGTTACCGGCAACAAGTGTTTAGTGTTTTTAAACAAATTCGAACCTCTATAAAGATAATAATTCTACTGTAATATGAGTTTAAAGGCTGAAAATTGTCTCAAGCGTATGAATAGAATATATTCAGCTTGAAAAGTCTGAAAAACGTGCTTGTAACTGTAGTATGCTCTCTTAGATCTCTTTATTACGAGAGAGATCAGGAGTTATAAATTATCATTAACGTGCCACACATGATCTGACCAGTTATGATGATAAATGGTCAAATCATGGTCAATAACTTCAGATGTTATTGATTGGATAATTAATCGCCACGAAGGAATATGCCTTTAATACGACGATACGGTGCTCATTCAAGGTTGTTCGAGTGCCTGGTAGTCGGGAAAGTCCTCTGAGTGTTGGACTCGGGAGTCTTCGATCCTTTGATTGATTCACGGTTGTTGAAGAATTCGACCGTCAGTCAATCTCATTTAATGTTGTATGTCGCCCTCTTTATCCATTTAACTATCATAAAACACCTCAAAAGATACATGGGGTAATATCCGGAGAGTCATAAGACAAAACAAACCGTTAGAAGACGTATACGCACACATGTCGCTACACACATACACCACTCACACTCCCGCCAGTACGCTCTTCACTAGCATTTCTCACAGAACTTCAATTAAATTTACAACATTTAATCCATTTGTTTGTGGCTTTAAATAATTATTATAAACTCATTTTCATCCCTAATTCGTATGAGGTATCACCGGGTGCATCGATTACTCCAAAGCGTGAGCAACGGCGCGGCGGCGGCGTACCGTGCGCGTGCCGGCGCGGCGTCGCCGTCGACCGGAGTCCGCCACGCTAAAGCCAAAAAAAAAAGGGCTCCGAATCTGATGCCAACATCGGCGTAAGCACGCAAGGTGTGGGCGCGGGGACACATGTGCAGGTTGTACGCAACCTCGCGAGCTCTTCATGGCGGCCGGCCGCTCCGACCTTCCCTTCCGACGGCGGCGCCGGAGATGAGACTCCGGTGCCAGCAGGAGCGTTCTAACCTGTTCCATTGCCATTATGTTCACCAAATAACTAAAATATTTTATCAGCTCAATACAAGACTTTAATTTTGAGATAAAATTGATAAATCAGTGATAAAAATAAAAAAGATGAATTGTTGTAATGGATAAAAACAATATTATAAAATGACGCGTAAAGACAATAAATCAGCTATCGAAGTAAAGAAATCGATGTGTTATTTATTAATAAAAACAGTATTATGAAATGGTTAGTTAATAGATATTAAATTAATAAAATATCTATTTATAGCTAAGAAAATCACTAAGCATTGCGATTTTTTTAATAATATTTTTTTAAAAAAAAATCAAATCTGTATACCCGTTTCAAAAAATTACAGAAGTAGCATGTGATCGGTACTTGAAGTACCGAGTCGATCTCCAGTCGTACTTCAAGTGTCGACCGACGCCGACTGGGGCCACGTCATCTCCAGTCGGCACTTCAAGTACCGACGGGATGCTGATCCCATATCAGATTTTACCACGTCAGCTCCAGTCGACACTTTAAATACCGACTGGAGCTAACGTGTTGTAGTCGGCACTTGAAGTGTCGATTGGAGCTGACGTAGCATCCAGTCGGCACTTCAAGTGCCGACCACATGCTAGTTTTCTAAAATTTTCAAACGAACTTATAGAATTGAATTTATTTTTTTTAAAAAAAATATATTTTTTTTAAAAAATCAGCATTACTGCACTGCCCTGTTGGATGGATCCGAAGCTTGGAGATGCGCCGCCGCCCGCCGCCCGCCGCTTGGCGTCTAATCGGGAAGCCGGGATTCCACGCGTACGGCGCGCTGCGCCAAGTGGCCTCGCCCTCCCCGCGAGAAATGCTAGCTCCACTCCACTCCACTCCACTCCACAGACAGCCGCTTCAGATCCACGCGTGGCCGGCACCGGCACGGGGCTGATGCCACCGACAGACAGACGAGGATGAGTCGCCCGCCAGTGACAGTGAGCTTGATGGCCACACGGCCGCGTCGGTGCCGGAGCGTGGCCGGCTGCCGTCTGACGCGCAGTTCACGGTGGTGATCCGTCCTGTCCAGGTGTCGGCGCACCACGCACGGACTGCGCAGCGGGTACGGTATGGGACACAGATCACGTGGCGGGTGCTTCGATTCTCCTACACGAAATCAAAACTCGACGCGACAATGGGACGTGTAACGGGTTACACGTGGTACAAGGAGCAAAGAATCTGGGCCTGGTCCTGGAGCTGCGAGCACGTTTGGGCCTCTGAGGCCCACGATGCATAGAAACCACACGATGATTCATCGGGAAGAGCAGAATAGCAGATCGTCGGCCCACTGCTTTCCCGCCATTTCTTTATGAAATGATATTTTTTAAAAACAAATTTCAAATATGATACATTTTGTTAAAAAAATACAAAATTAACCTTAAATTGGTTGAAGAAGTGTCGATCTAGAGTTTTAGGTATTAGATCGATACTTCATCTACCGATCTAGGTTGATCTTAAGATGGTAATGTGTCTATACTCATCGGGTTTGACTATCTCAAACTCATACCCGTTAGAAAAAATCCCCCCATTGGATAACCTATATGTACATGTGGGTACTATTTCTCCCTCAAACCTATACTCATGCGGGTAAATATACCCATCGGGTACCCATACCCATTAATAGACACCACACACAAAATATGCTAACAAATAACAATTGTATATATATTCCCACAAAAACAGTGTTTCACCTAAATAGATCGATCAATCATTCAATCATAAGATTAAAATTATATATATAAATAAACTCTCAAACATAATACATCAATGATTTAATCTACAACAATAGCAACAATGATTTAAACTTCAAAAAATATAACTTATTGGGTGATGGGTACCCATCGGGTAACGAGTATTGATATTAGGAAACCATACCCATACCCGCGTACCCGTTGGGTACTGTTTTTTCCTATTAATAGATTCACAGGTGAGCAATTTTACCCATATATCTACCCTAATAGGATAAAAACCCATCGGATTTCGGGTTTCAGGTACCCATTGCCATCTTTTTGATCAGGCGGCTCTGACGCTCTGTCAATAGATGAAACAAAGACACAGAGCGCTAGATCGACATTTCATCGACCGACAGGGGGTTGAATCACCCGATCATCATCAACGGAACACTAAATCAACATTTTATCTACCGATAGAGTGTTGTAGCTATCAGATTAGCCTAGATCGGCTGATGAATATCTTGGACCGACACTTCATTAACCCATGGAAGGTTAATTTTACAATTTTTCAAAGCGTATGTCAGATTTGAAATTTGTTTTTTAAAAATGTATCATTTAAAAAAAACACTCGCCATTTCATGCATTTGCACCATTTCGCGCCAATCTCTGCACGGTGTACCTTTGGCCCTTTCAAGACTTCATGGCAACAAAGAAGGCACAAAGTTGAACAGACGAACAGAAAGAAAACTGTTGATGTATCGAGCCAACAACAAGCAAGCTCGTCATGCAATTGTACACGTGACCTGTGCTACAAACGGGCGCATGCACGAGCCACGAGCCATGCAGTCAACCACACATTGTCAACGCGTCTCTCTTCCTCCCAGGCCAGGCAGCGCGCGTAGTGCCGCATTTGTCGTTGTAATGCATGCGCTGCAAGATCGATCGCCGGCCGGCCGGCTGGCCGGTGGCCACGTCGATCTTACAGAGCGGCGACGATGGAGAACACGGCGGCGAGGAGCACAGTGGTGGCCGCGAGGCGGCTTCCGTGCTGTGTGGCGCGAGCGCCGCTCTCTTCGTCGGCGGCGGCCGGGCCGGGAGCATCCGCGGGGCTCTCGGTGACGGTGGCGACGGCCGGGGAGAGGTCGGCGGCTGCGGCTGCTGCTGTCGGGCCGGCGGCCTCGGCGGAGGGGGGCTCCTCTGCGACTGGCCCGTCCTTTGGGAGGGATTTGTCCTCGCCGCTGGATTCTTCCGGTGCGGCGGCGGCGGCAGCAGATGGCTCTTCGGAGGCGGATGGGCTCGTGGCCTTGGCCTCGGCTTCGGGGGCGCCAGCCGGGGCCTCCTCCGGCTCTTCGCTACTGGTGGGTGCAGAGGTCGCTGCCGGCTCGTCTTCTTCTTCTTCTTCTTCAGGGGCGGCGGCTGAGCCGAGCATCTCCGTGTCCATCTCGAGCATCCCGACCGTCGACCCAGGTCCCTCGGCGGCCTTCGACGGGGCGGCCGACGGCGACTCGGACTCAAGCTCAAACTCGGACGCCTCCGGCGAGGATGCAGAAGGTGACTCGGAGTCATACTCGGACGCTTCCGGCGAGGATGCAGAAGGTGACTCGGAGTCATAGTCCGACGCTTCCGGCGAGGATGCAGAAGGTGACTCGGACTCGAACGCCTCCGGGGAAGCGGCCGGGGACTGCGCGTGCACGGCGCACGCCATCGCGAGGATGGCGAGGAGGACGCCGGCGAGGGCAGGGACACGGGCCATCGTGTGTGGAGGGCTACTCGATCGCGGACACGTCTATTCGATTCGTCGATCCGATTCTAGAAGAAGCTTATGCAGTAGTGCCAGCGCGCTGTGACGACTCCGGCGCCCGGTGGTTTCACGCGCGACGGGGTTGATCACGACTTCAGGAGGCGGGGAGGTGGCCGGCCGGAGACGATGGTACAGTTATACTGATGGCGCCGGAGAGCGGTGGCTATCTTTGGCGCGGCGCGTGTGCGTTTGCATGGTCAGCCCTTGCGGGTGGTGGTGCGTGGCATGCGGCGGGAAGAAGAGGCGCGCATTTTTTCGAAAAAAATTCTATTAGATCGTCCTCATTTTCTTAGTACGAGACTCTGGAACCACACCTGGCGAAGAAGAGGATCTAACGATGCCATAATGAAGCCGGGGACAGCATGAAATGAGATTCTCTGTAGACTGCAAACGACAGTAACTCCTTCCGTACCATCGAATTTCGATCTGATTGGTGTTTAAGGAGGACTTCGCAATAGTCTCCGTACAGGGTGAAGGCACCTTCGAAGCGGCGGGGGCCTCCGCATAGTTGGATCTGTGCCGAATGGCGCGGATCGTGACTGCAGAGGGTAGTCGGAGTCCCCCGATGTTAGGGGAGCTGGTTCCAAACAGAATGGTGGTGTGGGGCGGCGCAGGTTGTGTCGACCAATGACCGTCAGGGAGGCTGGAGGGCGGTAGCGCGAACCACCGGGGAAGAAGACAACTCGGTGTTGCTCCCCTCTAGCCTCTCCATCGACATTGCGCACGCACCGCCGCTCCCTATGCTTGCTGCCCTTCTGGCCTCCCCATCGATGTTGCGCACGGATTGCCGCCCCTTATGCTTGTTGCCCCTCTGATCTCCCCGCTAACATTGGTCCTGCACCACCGTTCCTTAGGCCTCTTCACTAGTGTTGGCCCCTGCACCGCCACCCTCGCGCCACCACCCCTTCACCCTCCCCGTCGGTGTTGGCCACACACCTTTGCTTCCACGCTATTGCCCCTTCAACCTCCCCGTCGTCAGCGCGTTGGCTGCACCGTCCCGTGGTGGCCATGCCACCACTCCATCGCACTGTCGCTATTTCATCGGATCCTCTTCTCCGCCATGTAGCCTGATCGGGTCCCATACCGAGAATAATGGGTATGGTCCCCATGGATTTTTTTCCTATACTTTAGTAGGGAATATATAAGGATCATGTAACAACGTGAGGACATGTACAATGATGTGTTGGGATCTGTTTCTAAGCTGGACATTTTGTGAAACTCCCATTTCATAGCAATAAATGATGATAAATGCAAGTCGTCTCTTGGTGAAGAGGCACCAAAAACTCATGCTCCAATGCGTATTTAAATGTCTACGAATCATTGTTACATACAAGCATTAAATGTATTATAAACAGTTAAACAACACAGCTATTGTTTATGAGTTGTACTTATTGATTATTTAGCTGTTTGTGTTGTAAATTTTAAGAATTTATAGGCAACAGATATCTACGCATTCGTGCCCTAAGCCTTGCCCATAATTTGACTATGGACTCCAATATTACCATTGATATCAACGTACAAGTTACTCAATAACAAGCAGAGCATTAAACGAGCATGTACACAAATTTAAGATGTAACATGTGATTTATTTGTAAACATGATATTTTACAAACTAGAATCATCCATTCTAGTACTGTTCTCGTCCCAGAATGTAAAATATGAATTTATTAATTAATTAATTAATTTATTTTTCTGAATGTTTATTTTGCGCTGGCAAGCGAATTAAAACCCAACAATCAGCATGACAAAAAGTTTACTCTATATATTTAAAACTATTTTATTGGGTCAAAATTTCGAAGAATGAATTTTTAGGGTTTGATTTTTTTTGCATGAGGCTCTCTCTAGTTCAGCCAATATTATTTTTTAAAAAAATCCTCCCCATCTAGCCCATCTCTACTGATGTTTTTCCAAACTAGCAAAGTGTTCAGCTATGAACAAAAGAAAAATAGTGTAATATTGTCTAAAATAAATAAAATATATTTTTATATGATATATATTATTTACTTTTAATTATATGTGTGAATCCATTTTTATTGGTTTTTTGTGTAATATTAAATTATATTAAGAAGTAAATTGAAAAAACTACATTAGTAGTAGGTGATTGACAGATTCACCACCACTTGATTTTTTTAAAGTAGTATAGATAGTTTCGACGGGTTTGGTTGGTAAAATACAAAAAAGAAATCTGGTCATATTTGAAACAAATAATTTTATAAACTTATAAAAAACAAACGAACCTTATGATTTTCATGTAAAATTTATTATATCTCTATTATTATAAAGCGGCTAGTTTTCCGTGTTCCGTCCACAAGTCCCATTTGTGCCTTTCCATAAAAAAACCAATTAAAACTTATACCCAACCGGTGCCCTCATCCTCCGCGCTGCATGCAACCGCCCGGCCGCCGCACACTTAGCGGAGCGCCATGTGCGCCTGCAACCGTCCCTGAGGTGCGCCCCTTCGCGCAGCGACTTGCGCTTGGCTGCGTGAGAAGAAAAGAGGAAAAAGAAAAAAAAAGAAAAAATAAAAAAAATAAAAAATAAAAACAAGAAAAAGAAAAGAAATTGTATTTATATTTCAGTTTTTTAATTTATGTATTTTGTGCGGAAGTAAAAATCCTTAGATTTCTAAAAAATCACGTAGAAATATGAATTTTGCGCAAAACCCTATTATAAAATAAGATTATCTTGCAAATACCTCTAACTAGTATGTCCAAAAGCTAGTGATTTCCATTTTGCATGGACCAACCGAAACGGGTCCAAGCAGCAACGCGCCAACCCGGACTCCTATTCTGACGTCAGGTCAAAATCCGTCCGCGGCCCACCTGTCATCCTCACGTGCGGCCGCGCGTTCTGACCCGACCCGACCCGAGCCCAGTGACCGACCGGATCAGTTGAGCTGGTTTGTCTGTGTGTTTCCCCTTGCCCCTCCAGGCGCGCGCTCCTCGTGTGGATCCAGCCCCTCTCCTCCCCTCGCCCTAGGGTTTGGCGCCGCCGCCGCGGAAGCGCTGACCCCGCCATGGATCCCGACGGCGACGGCACGTTCCACCGCAACGAGGCCATCTCCGCCGTCCAGGACGTCGATCAGTACTACGGCGAGGACGACGACTACGACGACCTCTACAACGACGTCAACGTCGGGGACGGCTTCCTCCAGTCCTCGCACCCGCCGGCTCAGTCCCAGCCGCCCCCGCAGCCGCCAGCGCTTTCTGCGCATCAGCAGCAGCCGCCGCCGCTGCAGGCGGCGCTGCCGCCACCGCTGCAGCAACAGCTGCAGCCTCCCCCTTCTCTCCCTCCGCCTCCGCCGCAGCCGCCTCAGCGGCAGCCGGAGAAGGTCCATATCCCCGGAGTCGTGGCTGCTCCTGCCCCCGTTCCCGACCGGGCCATCCCGACTCATATCCCGCCGCAGCCTCAGCCTCCGGTGGCCGCGGCGCCTCAGCATAACCAGATCCAGCCTGGTGGAGGCGATGGTTTCCACCGTCAGGGAGGTGGAAACTACGGTGGGGGCCCGATTGTGGTCGGCAACGGCGGGGGCGGTGATGGCCCAGGCGGTACGACCCTCTTCGTAGGGGAGCTCCACTGGTGGACAACGGACGCCGATCTAGAGGTGGAACTGAGCAAGTACGGTCAGGTCAAGGAGGTGAGATTCTTCGATGAGAAGGCGAGCGGGAAGTCTAAGGGATACTGCCAGGTTGATTTCTATGACCCTGCCGCTGCCGCCACCTGTAAAGAGGGCATGAACGGCCACCTGTTCAATGGACGCCCCTGTGTTGTGGCCTTTGCCTCACCTCACACCGTGCGCCGCATGGGTGAAGCTCAGGTGAAGAACCACCAATCAATGTCTCATCAGAACTCAGGTGTGCAGAAGGGTGGTAGAGGTGGTGGTGCAGCTGGAGGTCCAGGTGGGCCTCAGGTGGGTGGGAATTATGGTGGTGGTCGTGGGGGAGGTGGAGGTGGACCTAGCGGTGGTGGCGGTGGAGGTGGAGGTGGAGGTGGTGGTGGGAATTGGGGGAGAGGTGGCGGTGGGATGGGCGGTAGAGGTCCAGCTGGGAATATGAGGAATCGGATGGGTCCGGTTGGTGGACGTGGTATAATGGGGAATGGAGGGATGGTAGCTCCACCACCACCTATGCTGCATCCTGGGGGGATGTTAGGGCAGGGTTTTGATCCAACTGGCTATGGTGCAGCCATGGGAAGGATGGGTGGTGGGTTTGGCGGATTCCCTGGTGGACCTGGGGCAGGGCCATTCCCAGGCCTAATGCAGCCATTCCCACCTGTAGTCGCCCCTCATGTAAACCCAGCGTTCTTTGGGAGAGGAGGTGGTATGGGTGCTGGGGTTGGGATGTGGCCAGACCCAAGTATGGGTGGCTGGGGTGGGGAGGAGCAATCAAGCTATGGTGATGATGCAGCATCTGACCAGCAATACGGTGAGGGTGGGAGTCATGGTAAGGAGAGGCCACCAGAGAGAGAATGGTCAGGGGCATCAGAGAGGAGGCGGGAAAGGGAGAAAGATTTGCCTCCACCACCAGACTGGCCAGAGAGGAGGCAGCGTGATGAAAAGGACATGAGTCGGGAGAGGGAGAGGGAGAGAGACAGAGACAGGGAGAGAGAAAGAGACCGAGACAGGGAAAGGGAAAGAGACCGTGACAGGGAGAGGGACCGGTACCGGGATGATAGAGATCGCCATGGTGATTATCACAGGCATGGAAAGCGTGAGTCAGATCGAAATGAAGACTGGGATAGGGGAAGATCATCTGGGGGGCGTAGCAGATCAAGGGAAGTTGATCACTCAAAGCGGCGGCGGATGTCGCCTGAGTAATACACTTGGATGTGTTATGTTTAGTGTAGGGGTATTGGCAAAATCACGATGGTATCTTTTTTGCACACGCCTTTTGGTTAGCGAATCAGCTTGTGACTGTCAACTGTTTTCTGCTTATAACTTCAGTGGATTTTAACTGCTTGTCTCCAAGGATCTGTTGTAGCATTAATTGAGATGTAAGTTCTTATTCTGTTCTCCTTGTTTATGTAAATATTCTTTCAATTTTGTCTATACATGTATATAGTTTCCTGTTGGATCCTAGTGTATAGCATCATATTCATGTAACCCCATCATGTGTACAACTATTTGTTGTGTATAGTTATTGTTTTTCCCTTTTATTATTTCTGTAGCATAGAGGAATTGCTCAAGCCAGGAATGTAATCAACTTTGTACGTTTTAGCATGTAACTATGATGCTGTAGGAAGGAAACCTTTTGTAATCCATTTTCTGATCATATGTATTCTGAAACAAAACTGTAAAGGTTCATGTCCTCTGCTCTGCAAATGTCTTTGTAACAAGTGGATTATATCCTCCAGAATTTTGATTAGCATTCCAGCAGATATCCTTTGAAATTACTGTAAGTTTGGCAAAAGATCTATCTGTATTATTCTTGAACCTTGAATTGTTGCATCACAAAGCCAGGAAAAATTGATACATTAAATCAAGTATAGAAAATGGAGCTGTCTTGGGTAAAAATCTTACAATGCCACATATCTTGAATTGCCAATGCTTGAAAGTTGAAATCTAGTATTCAAGGTGCAGAAGCATCATTGATTCATTGCAGACATATATAAGGAAAATGTAAAAGATTTAGTGACCTTCACCTTCACATGACTGGTCTTAGCTGTTTTCAAGACGAAGTTTTTTTTTCAAATAAAAAAATCATCTACAGTTTGTAACTTCATATTTTTCATGGAGCATCTTATATTTTGGTAGCTGTACTTAGGACTAATCAATACCACCGTGAAGTCCACTAACTTAATTTATGTTATAGGAAGATAGATTGCTGTGCTTTGAATGTGTCAATATTTATCATATTTAAATGTATTGTACTGTTGTTTAGCAAATGACAACTCAATACTTACGCAATTATACTGTGCATTTCTTCTTTCTTGGTGTGTACCTTAGCCATACAGTTAGATTTTATACACATACTGTTTTGCATCAAGTAAATATTGCATCAGGGAAATCTAAAATTTTCCAGCATTACTGTTGGACAATTTTGTTTTTATCATTTAAGCTCTTTTGTAGTGTTCAGATGCAAGCTATCTTTGGAATTTGCATAAAAACCAAGCTTGTTAGTGCATTTCCCGTTTGACCATGCATTAGTTGGTAATGGCAAACTTGTTGGCATGTAGGATCTACCACAAATTTTATCATGTTTGAAGCATGTATCTTTTCTAGAGTATAGTCTGCTACTTTATCTATTTGATACTGATACCTTGTGGTGTGTAGAATGACTTGAAACTCCATAGCTGAATGACTTAAGAAAAGAAAAAATATTACCGGGATAACAAGTTAGTGTCGGTTAATTAGTCCTCAGATAAAGAATAAATTCCTATTTTGACTATTTCCTGATGCCAAATGTTGATCAGTTGATTCATGTTGTATCTCTATGACTTTATCTTAAAGACTTAATAATCACTAGGCTCCTGTTTTTGTTCCAAAAGTTTCTTTTGACTGAAACCTGTGGTGGGTACATCACATTGCATGGACTTCATTTGGGTTGGCTATTTGTTTTTTGTGGACTTCTAGTTGATGTCAAGAGGATTATGTGTTATTGTGTATGCTATGTAATCAAAACCAATGAAGCACCACATGAATACATTAGTATTTTTAGGGTTAATGTTAGATGATGGGGATGATGCAAAAGTTTTCCCTTATCAGCCTAACAGGGATGATTTACTTGAAATTTGTGGTTGAAAGTGAAACCAATAATGATGCATATCTTATCATTACTTCAGATAATCTGTGGTGAAACTATTCAGATGCTTATCACACTTTAGTATTTTGCTTGTTACATTTAGTCAGATCCTTACTGATATACTTGTGCCTTACCAGTAGTTTTTCCTAAATATTAGGAACACTTCTTTACTGCCTTTCTGGTGTTATTTCTTCACCTTTTGTTTCTCTGCATCCAATGAGTACTGACTCTTGTTCTCTCTTTTTTGCAGCTATAAAAGCAGTTGGAATAAATTTGGCTGTGGTTTCACCTTCCTGCCTTCCTCTAATTCAAGATGTAGCTGCCTCCTGCCTACCCCTACTGTTACTATCATATAATTGCTAAAGTGGCATAATGGCATAAAAACTGTCATTGTATTGTGATAATGTGATCCTCCCTAAGTACTCTTTTGCTTAATTTCTTTCCTTGTGGGGATGAAAGACCAATATACTGTAATATTACTTTCTATTAGGCTGGCCATCTGGTCTGTGTTGTGACTTGTGACTTGGATTCACTCACTCTCCCCTTCTGCCGGTGGCCGACAGAGGACTCAACAGCCAGCATTCCTGTTGCTCGTCCTTCCCAGAAGGTGGAGCTGAATTCCAATGTTTATTTCTATGGTTGGATATTTTTGTTTGTTTTGCCAATCATGAATGCCTTTGTGTATCTGACAAAAATTGTTGTGTATTTTGTCTCACCGGAAGATTTTGGCGTTGTAACTCTAGAAATGTAACCAGGCAGAAGACCTTGTTAGGTTTGTTAGATCATCCACCTGTATATCCGCTCTTTAAATGTTGGTAGCCACATGTTTCATAATTGATTTTTCTTGTTGCAGTTCTCCTGCAATTCTGCTCCTTTGAAATAAGTGACTTAAATAGGTTTCTCCATAATCTCATGAAAAATCCTTCGATCCAGAGGAGGCGTTATTTGTTATGGTTCTGATATGATGTCGAGGTTACGATTTTGTTCGATGGTCAGCGAATCACCTACAGATTTAACTCGAAAAGCAAAACTGGAGATCATTGAAACTGGAGGATTCAGCATTTGACTCCATCAAGAACGAATCTTTGGAAGACTACAGAGAAGAAGAATCTTTGGGTCTTTCAGGCAAGCTGAACCATCTGCTGTTCTCTGTTCACTACAATGGTACAGTGTGACATCTACTACGATGTTCATGCGTTCGGTCACACAGTTCTTAGATTCTAAAGTTACAACAAAGCTCAGAGGCATCATCGGCCGGACCCAAAACGACACAATACAAACGTGGATCCTCTGTAATGTGAGATGATGAGATCCAGAAGCAAGCACCGTCAGCCTACACAGTGATGTCTTGGAGTCTTAATCTTGCCTCAGTTACTGCCTTCAATGTAAGCCGACATTTCCTGGTCCATCTTCTCCATGTCTACATCACCAACTGAATCCTGCCTCATATCAAGTAGGATCTTTAGGCATTTATATTGAGGAAAAACAGTCACTTTGATCAAACAAGGGGTAAAACTGTACGGCATTGTTGAGTTGAAGAGCAAAAGGAAACCGTAACAAGGAAAATATGAGTTTACATCAGGCTGAACAGGTTCACATTCCAAAGATGAATCATCGGTTGGTTTTCTCCATCGGATAAGGGGTTTGGTTATTTTATGTTATTTTCCTAAATAGCTTTAGTTGATCACTAGTATCACTATCATTATTTTTATCTAAAGCTTTAGTTGATACCTTCTTGCTTTTGACCATAAAACATTTGGGGGTGATGATGTCGTCATCGATGCTTGACTCTCCAAAGAGTGAATGTCTTATAGGCATGGTGTTGACGATAGCGACGGTGGCAATTCCTCTCTTGGATGAATCGGAGTCTGATTCTGACTCGAACTTAGAATTAGAGTCCCATTCTTCTCTAATATGAGCATGGTCTCTATTCTTCATCTTCTTGTACTTGTGTTTATCATTGTTATCTTCTTCCTTCTTCTCGATCACCACACTCATAGCAACCTTTTTTGGATTGTCTCTTCTTCATCTTGTCATGTCTCCTCTTGTACTTGTCAAGTCCACCTTTCTTCATAAATTTGTTAAACTTCTTGATGAACAAGACAAGTTCTTCATCATCACTATCTTCACTTGAATATTCACTTTTCTTGGCCTTTAGCGCCACATCTTTGCCCTTGTTGCTATGGAGCTTGGCAAAGTCTTCTACTTCTTTAATTTCTTCCTCCATTAGCTCATGTGCTATAATTCTTCCTAGCACATCACTCGGAGTGATTTTTTTGAAATCCTTCCTCGCCTGAATCAATGTTACCAAAGTTGGATTCCTTGGCGCTATTGCTCGGAGCAACCTCTTGACCACCACATGATCGGTCATCTCTCGGCTTCCAAGACCTTTAATCTTGTTGACCAATATCATGAGACGGTCGTACATATTTTGGGGAGTCTCGTCATCTTTCATTACAAATCTTCCAAGCTTCCCTTTAAGAAATTCGATCTTCAACTCACGTACAGTTGATGTACCTTCATGGGCCATTTTCAAGGTGTCCCATATTTGTTTGGCATCTTGTACACCATCAAACTTGTTGAACTCTTTGGGACTCAAAGCGGCGAGTATGACAGTAGCCGCTTGAGCATTTCGATGTAAGGCTTGCTCTTCTCTTGTGGTCAAGTCCTTCTCATGTGCAAGACTTACATCAAAGTCTAGCCCTGTGCATACGATCTTCCAAATATCTGGATGCATTGAAATAAGATATAATTTCATCTTATATCTCTATGATACATATTGTGTACCATCAAAGTAAGGTACACGACCGACGGGCACAGTGACAATTTGTGCCGGAATTTAGCTTTGAATAATCAAAAAGATATGCAGCCCTCTTTTTGTTGTTGTCGCTGTCCTTGGGAAAGATGGATCCCCTAACCGTCTTTGTTAGAGACAGACCTGACATCTTCTCCATGTCTACATCACCAACTGAATCCTGCCTCATATCAAGTAAGATCTTTAGGCATTTATATTGAGGAAAAACAATCACTTTTATCAAACAAGGGGTAAAACTGCATGGCGTTGTTGAGTAGAAGAGCAAAAGGAAATTGTAACAAGGAAAATATGAGCTTACATCAAGTTGAACAGGTTCACATTCCAAAGATGAATCATCGGTTCTCTCCCTCGGATAAGGGGTTTAGTCATTTTCTGTTATTTTCCTAAAGATGTGATTCAAGTGAGAGCACAGGCCCACAGAAATTAATGGTGCAGATGTGGTTTCATGTGATGTTATATTAAATAATTATCGATCTATTTATTCCTACCTTTATTCCTACCTCCGTTTGTGAATATAAGTTATTCTGATATTTTCTAGATTCATTTATAGATCAATGAATCTAAACAAATGGGAGTATATTATTAAGACACGACGTTTGCCTTGGAGGCCTAGAAATTAAAGAAGAAGAAAAGAAAAAAACACCATTAGATCATGGTGCATGCAGATTATAACGGTGGAGATTGAACACTGCGGTGGTATACCAAATACACTTCTATCAAATCAAATTCTAATTTCAAATAAACTCTAATATAGTGTGCGCAAAAGTGCGCATGAAAATACGCTAGTTTATCTTATGGCACAACTAGCATGGATACACAATTTAGAAGGATCAAACTTGATATTCCCATATAGCGCTATAGCAAAGATCAAATGCAAAGAACTGTGTCATTCTTTTTCTTCTTTCTAGTCTATCAAAGTATCAATAGAAGCTAAAAACACGGACAAACACATAGATATCTTCTGCACAGAAGTAATATGCAGTGGTTGGAACAGATCTTTCTAATCAAGTAAAAATAAGCCTGTAGAGATCAACTCAGGTCTGCATTTGTATTTGTTGAATACTGGAATCCATGCAACATCCACATTGAATGCCAGGAGGGCAGTATAGTTATAACCTCAAATCAGCATATCATCAGTTCCCTTCTTCAGTGCAGTCCAACATGAATTGACTATTTATGATACAAGGACGGACGAACTAAACTGGAATGGGCTTAGAAAAGATGATGTACACCTAACAGCTTATTTTTAGATTAGACTGTTTTAAAGATGTTGTTCAGGTAGTTGGGCACTTGGGCTACATTACCTTCTTTTAGATATTGGGCATCCTATGGTCAATGCACACACACTTATGCCATTCAGCAATTGTGATTTTCGTTGGCATCAAGTTTCTTTAGGCAATAATGTGGTTCTTAGGTGGTGTTTTCTTGAAGGATGGTACTGTTCAGCTGATTAACTGAATTAAGAGTGCATTAACGGTGTAAATGTACTTCAATACTAAAACTACCAATCAGATCTTAGATCACCTTTGCCCCATGCAATTCTGAACCAGTGGATTCAATCAGGGATTCCTTCTCAGAAAGTTGGTTTCTCAATTCATCAACGGCTGCATTTGCCGCACTAATTCGTCTAATCAAATGCTCAGCAGACCTCAAAGCTTCATCTTTCTCAAGCAATTTCTTTTGCAGGCCACTAAGCTGCTCCTGCAAAGCAGCAAGCTCTTCTCTCTGCTTCTGCGCCTGATCTACCTGTGGCCGCTTCTTGAGCGGTGTTGCTCTTGCCGCCTTCACAAACTTTGGGTCAGAAACCTGAACATGAAGATGGCCAGTAGAGATCAATCACTCAGACAGCACTAACAATCAAATACTTTTGGTAAGTTCATATGACACTATCGAGGTACAATATTCCATTTTCAGTTAATCAAATCATGGTTTGGTGTCCAGTCACACCAGATTTTGCACCAAAATGCGCTGCTAACTAGCGCCACAAAAAAGATTCTCACTTTGAACACAAGAACCCACCATCTACTGAACAGACAAAGAACCGATTCCAAAAGCTCAAAAGGAAGCAAAAAATAAAAAGGGTCAGAGAAAACTCACCTTCCTGGCCAGATTCGGAGCCGCCGTGTACGACATCGAAGACAGCCTCCTGCATCACGAAACGCCGAGACGACGACATCCCAAAAAACAACAACTTTGAAAAAAAATCGAAACGGGACCCAGGCAAAACAAAAAAAAAATGCATATCGAGGGAAGAGAACCGAGACCTCGCGGACGGCGCCGAGGAGGCGAGCCCGCCACGGATCCTCGTCCTGGAAGTGGGTCCCACCGCCTTCTCGGCCATCCTCTCCGGCCGCCTCCGCCGTGGCCTGCTGCTCTCCGCGGTGCACCGGTTCTACCACCGCCGTGGACACGCGAAATGGCTCGACGCGGGCTTCACTGCACGGCCGCTACTGCCTGCGCCGTGGACCCGCGAGATGGTTTTGAAGCGGGTATACGAGAGATTTTGCTTGGCTTTGTCCCTTTTTATTCTCAATTGTATTAAAATTTCGGTATTTGTTAGATGTTATTATTATTATTATTATTATTATTATTATTATTATTATTATTATTATTATTGACAGATACACTTTTTATATTATTTGAATCCACACGTAGAGTATTATACTTCATAAATACCTAAATTACCATTTTATAAGTTACCAATAATTTATGTTATCAAAAAGTTTGTAACTTAATTTTCTCATGATTATTTTTTTGAATAAAGGCAACCCGATTGGGCGCTATGCTTTATTTGAAAGCAGAAATAACAAAAGGCAATTCTATGTCGGGTTAACGACTACCAACAAAGACGTAACAACACCTACGAGCAACAACGACAAACTCTTAACCCCAAAAGGACTACTCGCAGAACAAATTGTCTAATGATTTCATTACAGACACCCCAAGAACCAAACTGAGAACCAACTTCACATCCACACCAATCTAGACCTACACCAAACCACCGGACCAGGAATCTTTCAAGGATGAGCATTTGGATTTGGCACTGCCTCCATGTTGATCAGCTGTTAAAGTCTTGCACGGAGCAAGCCTAAACATCTTGTGGTCTCCTCTTTGAATCAAGATTTTCTCATGATTATTATAAAGGGGAAATTACTCTCGTTCCGTTTAAATACTAAGTTTGCTTGTCAACGTTCGAAGTACCCTCCGAGACTACCACCCTTCGAGGGGCATTAGGCTTCGAGCCACGCCAAGCTCTCTGTGTCATATGAAGGCTTCAGAAGGCACTTCTTATAAGAGTCTCCAAAGTCTAAAACCATCTCAAAGTGGAGGTTGAAATTAAAGGCTCCAACCCCTTCCAATAAGCATGTACTTTATAGTGTTTATATGATTCGTTACTACGCTACCTCTATGTAATTATATGTATATTACTATTATGTGTCGGTTGTAAGTGTAAGGTAATTCAGTATTATCTTGTTCATATCGTGCCTATAAAATACTCATTTGTAAGAGTAGAGGGTGAAATATTAATTATTCATATCTTATACAACTCACTGAATATAAGGTTATTATTCAATTCATGAACCTAAAACAGAACTCAAACCACTTTGTAAACTTAAGTTCTCGGATATTAGTTAAACCTATCACGTAATTATTAATTACACCAACCACTTTGTAAACTTAAGTTCTTGGATACTAGTTAAACCTATTGCATTATTAATTACGCCGACAACTATTCTATTATAAGCATATATCTAAATTGGTAAATTTTGCCGTAGGACACCGAGAAAACGTCAAATTGGTCGGCTCACACCGCAAACGGGCTTCTTTGCCCAGTACTATTATAATTTTGTGCTTCTTTGCCAGTAGACAGCACACCGATTAAAATAGCAATTTCCAACGCTCGAGAGAGAAACTTGATGGAGTGGACGATTTGTCCCTGCTGGCAAACCGCACAAATAGAAAATATGTGGTTCAATCGGACCACGAATGCTACTTAGGGCGGCAGGGGCAAAATCGACTACTCCATCAAGTGTGGTTCAACCAGACCGCAACCCCGTGCGTGCTTTCCCACATCCCATGAAAACCGACCAAAACCTGCGCACTGTAAAAACCGCTCGATCGGTTCGCCCGCGCAACGCCCTGTAAAAACCGTCCAGCCGGTTCGCCCGCCCGCCCTGTGAAAATAGCCCAGCCAGTTCGCCCACTGCGTTCGCCCGGCCGCCACGCGCGCTGCGCGCAACCGCTTAAAAGAAAACGCTCGCGTGAGAATGAAAAAAAGAAAAAAGAAAAAAGAAAAAGAGAAAAAAAAAACGAAAAATGTATTTTTGGTGAAACCGTCGTAGCTTTGTGGCCAATCGACGTATCTAGTACTCATAGCATGTAATTGTTTGGCGTCAAAAATTTGGTAAATAACATGGATTTTATAGAAAACCTTATAATTGTTTGTATTGTCATAAAGATTTCTCTGTGCCAAACGTAGTTAAGTAGTGTTTGTTGACAATTGGGCTTACGGTCTATCACTTACCTATGTAATATTAGAATAAATCTTCCGGATTAAAAACTATAACTCCAACGCTAGGTGAGGTTGATAGGCGCGAGGAGGAATAATAATGAGATTATTCTTAATATGTCACTGAAAAATTATGCAGTTTCATATATACTTTTGAATGTGTCACTGACATGTGGGTCCTAGGTCCATATGTTATTGACACACTAGTGGCATATTTGGAACAACTTTCCCAATAATGATTGGTTCCTGGTAGACCTGAAAAATAAAACATTCATTTTAAATACGGTATAATAAATAGTGGATTATCAATAGATTATTTATGGAGAAATTACAAATCCATAAAAATTATAATATAAAAATTATAATGATAATGATACGAAAAAATAACCATTATTTATGCAAGTTTTTTACTTTTCAACGACATTGTCGACGCCGAGGTCGCCGGAGCGAGGGGGCGCGCTGGGCACAGGGACGGCACGTCGCCGTCCACGGGGCGCGTCCGGAGACGTTCGCGCGGCGCCCCGCCACGCCACGGGCGAACGAACGCGACTGACCATGACCGGACCCTGACACCCCCCGCGCGCGCCCCGTCGCCGTCGGAATCAAAGAGCACCTGCGTCGCCGTCGGAATCAAGCCGCGGTCGTTCTCCGCCACGCCGCCCCAGAATTTAAAGCTCCGCCTCGACGGCGACGTCTAACCGAACAAATCCACCCATCACTTGGCGCCTATCGCCACATGCCACAGCCAGCTACCCCCGGTGCCGGCCTAACATTTCGCTCTTAACCGCGTCATCTCCTCCATCTTGCATCAGACCAGATCGGAGATAGATAACTAAAGGGAAAATTACTCACATGCCATTATAATTTTTAGAAATTGCTTATATGCCACTGTCAGTGACTGTGGCGGCTCCCATCTGTCAGTGACACACCGATGGCATATTGGCAAACCGTGAAAATTGTAATGGCATGGAAAAAATTAACCCAATAACTAAAAGGAATCATTTTTCTGATTGCAAAGAGGAGGAAGAACATAAATTATCCTTGCAACTTCAGTAAATTTGATAGTTTTGTTTCAAGACGTACGAAGCGAAGCCGATCGAGATCGGTTGAATCCAGACGGCCAACACAGATCCAGACTTAAACAATAAGCAAGCCTGAAATCGAAACGAACGGGGCGTTGAGTGTCCCCGTACGTAGTGATCGATCAACTTGATCATGGCGTGCTCACTCACCGTCTCGCTGGAACCTAGCCTTCTCATGGCAGGTTGAGGAACAGCGCTGGGTCGGTGTCGGCGAACATGCCCGTCGCCCAGTACGGCCCGAGGTCGCAGCCCGACAGCCACTCGAACGGGCTCGAGTCCAGGAGTTCCTTCACGCCGGCGTCCGCGAGGCCGAGCCCGAGCGCCACCGACGGGTCAGTGAAGCCACCGTCTGCCGGCTGGGGTAACATGGTGGTGGTGAGATCTTCCGCGGTTTCTTTGGTTGAGGCCTCCCGTTCCATCGGTGATACGTCGGCAGCGGCGGCGGCGGTACAAGTGTCCGTGGTGGTCGGCGCGGGCTCTGGAGCCGAGGAGACACGTCGGCGTTTGGAGTTGTTCTTGGAGCGCTTGGTGCCCTTGTCGGGCAACGAAGAGGAGGTGGAGGCAGCGATGGCGGCGGCGCTTTTGCGGGAGCTGCCGCCGACGGGGACGTTGCGCAGGGAGCCTCCCTTGGTCCAGTAGCGGCGGCACGATTTGCAGAAGTGCCGGGGCTGCGAGGTGTTGTAGTTGTTGTAGTAGCAGAACTTGGTGTCCCGTGACTCGCACCGCGGGCACGGGTCGCCGCCTCCCGCACCCGGGGCGGTCAACTCTGCCTGCGGCGCCTGCGCCTGCGCCGGCGCCGGGTATCCCTTAGGGCGGCGGAGGTCGACGCCCGCGAACTGCGGCGTCGCCCGGCGTCTGGCCTCCTGCATGCGCGAGGGCGGTGGCGCCGTACGTCGGGAGCGAGCTAGCCGGGACGCGCTCGTGCAAGTCGCAACAAACAAGCTCTCTCTTTCGGCCTCTCTCTGATTCTCTCTCTGTCGTCGGCTCGTCGGTGTATCGCTCGAAGTGTCCTCGTAGAAGCAGGCGCTCTGCCGCGCGCGGCGCTCTCTCTCTTAAGGCGGCTGCACGGTCACGGAGTCGGTGGAGGAGCAGGTCGGTCAGGTCGCTCCATTTTGATGGTCTCTCCCGAGTCCCGAGCCGACGCCGAGGCGCGTGCGTGCGTCGTCACGGTACGTGGGTGTGAACAGTAGAGCCAGCAGGTTGGCGCGCCCACGCGCGCAGACGCAGGCTCGCGCGCGTGGCCGCCGTGGCGTACTGGCGCGTCACGTTTCCTTGACCGCGTGCGCGGCGCGACCGGCAAGTACCGCCCCTACTCCACTAGCCCGCGCCCGAGGCAGGGGCGGTGCCGTACGCGTCCGTCCGTCTCGTACCCGCTCGGCTCTCCCAACCGGCAAGCTCCTCGTGGGGACCCAGGCTGAGGCAAGCAAGCGCTCCGTCAGCAGCAACTTGTCCGCCTCGCCACGGGACATGGACGGGACGGGTCCGCCGACGCGACGGTACGTAGGGCTACGCCTGCGCCTCGCGTCGTATCGCCTCGAGCACGGCGCGCGCGGTGGTGTCGGCCATCGCAGTCGCAGGCCGACGCGGACGCGGACGCGGCGCGCACCGTTCGTACAGTACGTGATTCGGCCCCTCCCTCGTGATTCGGCTCACCTGGCTGCTTGATTGGACGAACAGGTGTGCATCTCACGGTGGGTTGGGTTAGGCGGGGGTTGGAGCCACGTGACGCGATCGTGGGTGGACATGGGCCTTGCCGTTGCCGACGTGCTGCTCGCCGCCTCGTCCTCCGCCGTTGCCGCCGTTGGTTGGTTCGCTAGCTTTTGGTCCATGCCCCTGCCCCTGCCCCTGCCGTCGACATGGGCACGGGCACGCACGACAGTGTTCGGCCACCGTAACGACGACTCCCCTACACGGGTGCGGCCAACCTAACACAAGGCATGCAGGCTGCAGCGACCAGCAACCGGCGACCGGTGGGGCGAAATGATCCACCTGGCCGTCCGTTTTGTTTTACTTTCTGTCGCTAGATTGAGCTCGGTTTCAGGCTTCTTTGGAACGCAAGAATTTTACAAGATTTTGTAGGAATTGAACTAAATCCTTTAAAATTCCTTTAAAAAAACCACATTCTAAAGGAGCCCTCAAAGTTTAGACAGAATGTAAATGCCAACTTGCCAAGGACTTGAAGCTCGTTTGGAATGCAATAATTTTATATATCTTTCATAAAAAATGTACTAAATTCTCCTAAATTTCTTTGAAAAAAGATCATTCAAAGGAGCCCTCAAAGTTTGTTTCTATCGCAAGGACAGGGAAAAATAAAAATGAGACTGATGTTTATATTCGGTGTTCAGATCAACATAATTTATAAAAAATAAAGTCAGTATTACCACACATCTCTAGCCTTACGTTGTAACTTTGTAATTAGGTTTTAACTATTCAGATGCACGTGCTTTGTAACGGAACCTTATTTTGCAACAACGTCTTTGCGCAAAATTCATGTTTCTGCATAATTTTTTAGAAATCTAAAAGTTTTTACACAAAATTCGTACATCCACGTAAAATACATAAATTAAAAGATTAAAATGTAAAAGTACATTTTATTGTTTTCTTTTGCTTTTTTCTCACGCAAGTTTTCTTACTCGTGCGGGTAGAGTTGCGATGCGTGCGGGACGGCTTTTTCCTTCTTTCTCGTGCAGGTAGTTATAGTGCGTGTGGAGCGGGCGCTGCGCGCGCGGGGCGCTCGAGCTTAGCGGGGAGGCAGTGGTGGCTGTTCGGTCAGCGATTTTGCACCGGGCACGAGAACAGGGGCGGAGCTCAATAGAGCCAACCGGGTTCACAGGAACCCGGGTCCAAATTTTTTTTAGTGTATGCTAGTAATTTTTTACCTTTATGTACCCCCTTAAATTAAATATGGTGTACCGCTTAAAGTAGTGCACCCTCTTTAATTTTTCTCTAGCTCCGCCACTGCACGAGAAGGAGCGCAGAGATCGTGGACGGAATCCGCGGCCGATCTTGACGGCTTTATGTTAGTTAAGAATTCAAAATTCTGCAGAGATCAAACTGCTGTACATGTTACCATATATCAGCTTCTAAACCCTTAAAAACCCTATATTTTGGGTAAAAGGTAAAATCACATTCTACTCATTAGCAACAGCGCAAACCTGAAAAACCGTCGACCCGACACGATGCTCAGCCGGCGCCGCCCCTTCCCCGCCCTCCTCCGCCTCTTCTCCACCGCCTGCCGCCGCCGGTGCTACCCACCCCCGACGCAGAACCATACAAACCCCGCCGCGGTGCCCGGCCTCCCGCCGCCGCCGGTGGCGAAGAAGGTCCCCTTCCCGGTTTCGGCGCACGGGACGTCGTGGAGCGACCCGTACCACTGGATGCGCGACACCTCCGACCCCGACCTCGCCGCACTCCTCGTGGCAGAGAACGCCTACGCGGACGCGTTCGTCGACTCGGCCGGCGGTGGCCGCCTCCGGGCGCGCCTGTCGGCCGAGATGCGCTCGCGGTTGCCCCCTTCCGCCGCCTCGCCGCCTCAGCCCTGGGGCCCTTGGTTCGTACACGCGCCATTTCCTTTGGTTGCTTCAGTCACGTGCTGTGTGGCTTGAAAATGTATTGCTATGCCCTATGATTGGGATGGTTTTGCGGATTCGTTTGGACTTAGGCGTGTAGCTCCTTCTGTGGTGAAAACTTGCTGCATAAGTCTGCAGGATAGCAGTTAGTGTAATTACAGTAACTTCTAGTTGCCTCTGTGGTTTTGAGATTTATACATGTTTTTCGTAGCTAATCCAGTTGCATTTTTAGCGTGGCAGCATTGAAATGAAGAATTTGTTTAGTGTTATTTTGGAGGACACTAAGGAAGTAAGGAGGAATATATTTTATGATCACCATTTGCCTTTTTGTGCTTAATGAGTTAACTATTTTAGTGTAGCATCATGGTTGATTTTCTGATCGTTGTACTGTAACATTGTTCATGGCTGAAATATACCTTTTTTACTCTCTCTCTCTCTCTTTTTTTTATGTCAGAACTCAGACGGAAGTCCTAGATGCAAATCAAAACCACACATGCCACTTACGACATGTTTTTTATGTACCATAATCTAGTATATGTTTATGATTGGAAACACACTTATATGCATAGATTGAAGAAAAAAGTTCAAATGAGAAAACAGGAAAATAAGGAGCTTTATATTATGTTTTGGTGCTGCAATATCTGTATCATGTTAATGACACCATACAACAAACTATGTTGTTGTTATTTGAATTGAACTTCACATATTATAAATCCAGAGTTAGAACATAACTTGTTTTGTGGATCCAGGTTATATTATCAGTATGTTCCAGAGGGTAAGGAATACCCAGTTCTATCCAGAAAATTGAGGCCTTCTGGTGGTTTAGCAAGAACTGCCTTAAATTTCCTTTCTGGTTCGAAAAAGGAACAAGTGTTGCTTGACTGGAATGAGATTGCAGAAAAATTTGGTGCGTGATATATTTATCCCGTGCTGTATGGATTCCACTGGCATAAAAACTAAGTTACTGACTTGATATCTTACTGTATTGCTTCATACCATTTGCCTTTGTATTACTTGCTCCTATTATTGATTGTTGTATTGAGGATTTTTGTACTTAGCTATGAAAAGTTTATCATTTGGTCTAAAAACTTCTGCAGGTTATGTACACATTGGGAATTGTCGAATCTCTCCTGATCATAGATTCCTTGCATATACTCTCGATACATCCGGGGATGAATTCTTTTCCTTAGAAGTGAAAGATATTCAGTCAGAGCATACAATTTTTAGTTCACCGCACAAGGGAATAGTTAGCTTAGCATGGTCTCACAACAGTGACAACCTATTTTTCACAGTCTGTGATGAGACTCTACGTCCTAATCAGTAAACCCCTTTCCTGCAAATGAGCAGTATTTGATAAGATTATGAAACTTGTACCTGTTGGATCTATTTGATGTTTTTGATATGCTTGCATGCTATAGGGTTCTTTGCAAAAATGTGAGGTCGGATGATGCATGTTTTTTGGTTTTCATGGAGAACGATATAAATTGTTGCGTGGATATCACAAGCACAAAAGATTTCAAGTATATCACCGTGAATTCAAACACTAGGACATCATCTGAGGAAGGTTTCTTTTTTTTTCAATTTTCCCTACTAAAATGCAATTTTGCAACATTCACGCCACTTTGTTTCTTTTAAATTGTTCTTTCTAATCATGTGCTCATGCCACTGCAGGTGTATGTGCTGGAGTCTGGTCATGTAAGAAGTGGCTTATGGCCTGTACAGAAACGTGCTGACAAAGTGCAGTACTTTCTGGAGCATCATAAGGGTTTTTTCTACATCCTTACTAACGCACCCTTAGAAGGTATTGAAACAGGAACTGGGGGCTACTACCTGGCCAAGTGCAGAGCTGAAAAGTCAGAAATGGATAAATGGCAGGTTTATTTCTCTCTGTTGTTGTGCCTGGTTCTGTATGTTTGTGTGTGTGGGTTCTGGGGATTCACCTTCCTGTGCTGTAAATCTAACAAAGGAAGCCAATGTTGGCTTCAAATTTAAGGCATTGCCCCCACAACATGTTGATGATTTATTGCATTGATTTGGGGCAGAGATTAACTAAGGCATGAAGTAGATCGATAGAAAAATAGAAAATGCTCATTAACTTGATGCATCCACATTTACTTCTTCCCATCAAATGATGCTGATGAAAGTTGTTCCTGTGAAATGTAGAAGTTAGTTTAATATACTCATCCAGACATCCACTCATCTGTATTATCAGCATATCATTTCCTGGCTTGTAAGGGGTTTATTTCGGGGAAATTGCAGATATGCCCCAGAGTTCCTAGGGACTTTCAGATTTGCCCTATACTTAATTGGCCTTGCACATATACCCCAAACTTAGTGAAATGGTTTGCAGATATACCCTATCCTTCATTTCAGCCTCTTTTAATTTATTTCTTATTTTTCATCATCATAAATGCCCGTCCTACCCTTCTTCTCCACCATCTACAGGTTGTTCGTTACTCCAGGACCGAACACAAGGCGCTGTCGGCCACATGCTCTGCCGCCGGCTGCATCGGAGCCTTAGGATTTATTGCTGCAAATGTCTTCAGAGTCTTGTTCCCCTCATCTCCGGAACTGGCGTCGAAAGATAACTTCTTTTGATATGCAAACCGAGAATGTTCAAACCTCTACTGCGTGAAATCATTTGATTGCATCAGAAAAAAAAGAAAACAATGTGTATCGATTGATAGCTCGAAGGAGCAAACCAGGGGACAGAGTGACAATTTCTTCAGTTTTCTTGGCCGCACAAACAGACTTTGAATGCAGCATATCGGTCTTTGGGGGTTGCGCGAAGGCCGACAGTGGCAGGGTTCAGCCGTTCAGGGCACGGGGCCGACGACGTCCCTGCGTAGAGGTCGACAACAGCGGGGCGGACGACGTAGCTGCGTATAGGTCATCAGCGAGGGGCACGAGGCCGACGGCTACGCTACGTGGAGGCCGTTGGCAGCGGGGCGTGAGGCCAACTGCATCACTACGTGGAGACCGACGACCGGCGACGGTAGGGCATGAGGTCGAAGGTCGGTGGCTAGTGCTCAGTCAATGAAGGGGCTGACGGAGAAGGGTAGGATTGGCATTTTACAGTACGGAAAATAGAAAATGAATTAAAAGATGCTGAAAATAAAGAATGGGGTATATCTGCAAACTATTTCACCAAATTTAGGGTATATATGCAAGACCAACTAAGTGTGGGGTAAATCTGAAAGTCACCACGAACTCTGGGGCATATCTGCAATTTCCCCGTTTATTTCTATATCATAATAAATCAAAGTTGTCACATTTTTAAATTTGGTGCTTGCTTGTATATTTCTAGGTAGTTGCACTCCCGGGATCGGACTGTACCTTTCAGGATATGGACATTTTTCATGAACATTTAGTTCTATTTCTTCGAAAAGGCGGGTTCCCTCTTATTTGCTCCATTAATATGCCAATCGACGTTGACTTTCAGGTATATTCATCGGCTCCAATCATGTTATGGGCTTTTAGCTTACAAGATGTACTTTGATTTTTAATGTTGTTTTTTTATTATTCTCTTCAATTGTTTTATTATGTGCTAGATATTTGAAGCACTGTAAATTCTTAGCACTATCCTGCATTAGTGCATTATTACTGTTACTGATGAGATTTTCTTATTAAATTTATGGATCTTGTAGGCACGAAAGGAACTTGATGACCTTGATCCATGGTTTTTTCCTGTACCATTAAACTTATGCAGCATTCTTCCTGGATCTAACAATGATTTCATGTCATCTACTTATCGCTTGGTTGTGTCATCGCCAGTGGTAAGCATTCCTGCTTTTACTTTTTTTAAAGTTTCTGCATGAATGGAGATTTCCTTATATTATGTTCATGAACCTCTTCCGTCTGTGGTGACAACCTCTTCTTCCCTTGTTGACTTGATTTTTGGGTCTTCTGGATTTCATGCTGCAGTTTATAGTATAGAGCTGCTGTGCAATTCTGTTTTGCATATTCAGACTTGGGATATCTCTTTCTATACAGTCAGCAATATTTAAAAACATAGATTATAGCAATAAATTCATTCAACTTGATCCAATTACTTATTGTGTTAATTAAACAAGTGTATAACTACAGGCCTACAACACATCTGGTGTATTTATGAATTGCCAGCGATAAGAATTTTATAAATAACCTTTAATTTTCTTACTGTAGCTTCCAGACTTAACAGTGGATTATAACATGAGAATGAAGACCTTTGCCATCCTTCACCAAGAGGAAGTAACTGACCTTTCATCAAATCTATTCACAGTTGGGTTGCAATCCAATATCACAGGCATCCAACAAAACCTTCAGATTACTGAAAAGTCACAGAATTGGAGTGATCTATCCAAGCTATTTTCGTGTGAAAGGGTCCAAGTTATTTCACATGATGGTGTTTCAATACCTTTAGTGATCCTGTACTCACAGGAAGCACATCGTCATGGAGAATCACCTGGCATCTTGTATGGATATGGAGCATATGGAGAAGATCTGGATAAGAGCTGGTGTTCTGATAGGTTAAGTCTACTTGCTCGTGGTTGGGTTGTTGCATTTGCAGATGTTAGGTACAGTTTGTGTTCAGCTTACATATCTACACTAACCATCATTTTTCAGCATCTCCTATTTCTTCCATTTGCTTTGTGGCAACATTTGGATACAGAGTTGTCCCTTTTCATTTAATGAATCAGGCATTGTTTTATATCGTGTGAAAAATCCCTGCTTTCTTGTTCTGGAATAAAAGCAGGTTCCTGATTGGCTGATCTGGTGACCCTTGGTATCAAGGGAACAGGGAGTCAAGGTGTCACGGGGGATAGAGGGCAGGCCCTTGCGGCCTGGGCCTTGGTCAGCCCAAGTTAGAGTTTGGATTAGATTAAATCAGATTAGGAGTTTGGATTAGATTAAGTTTCTGTTTTCTGTTAAAGTAGTTAAGATTCTGGTTGTTAGATTAGATCAGCCCTGTGTCTATATAAACAGGGCTAATGCACTAGAGGAAATCGTCGAGTAGTTCAGTTTGGCTATTGCCTTCTTGTATCCCTGCCTTTTCGCCGCGTCGCCGCAACGGCGCCTCCGCGACGGAGAGGTCTAGGCCTTCGACCATCTACCTCTTTTCCATATAATTTAAGAAGTTTAGTTGCTTCCAATTCCCCCGAAATCCCTGCCGGTGACAATTTGGTATCAGAGAAAATTGGTTCAACTTCCGTTGCCATGAGTTCGGCGAATAACACCGGATCAGGGGGCGGGGTGGAAGAAACCTTGAAGGCATTGATCAACCCTATCATGAAACGATTAGACACCATCGAGGAGAGACTGTTGCCAATCCAAAGTCTAGAGGAAAGATTAACAACACTAGAGATTTTCGTTCGGTCTCTTCCTGGACGGCAAGACCTTTCGGCCGCCTGTGTTCCTGCGCACACGTCGGAGCATGGCCAGGGCAGCGGGCGCGGGGACTCCCGCCAAGACGACAACGGAGAGGAGGCGGATCAGAGGGGTCCCCCGCCTCGCAGCCAGGAAAGCGGGCACCGGGGAGCCGACAGCGACAGGGACGACGACCTGGCACTGGATCCACCGCCGCGCCGCTAGGGAGGAGGGCGGCAGAGCCGCCGTCGTTGTCGAGGACGACGATCTAGGACTAGATCCACTTTCGCGCCGCCTGGGAGGAGGGCGGCAGAGCCGCCGTCGAGCCTGCAGCGACGAGGACGGCGACCTAGGACCCGATCCGTTGCCGCGCCGCCAGGAAGGAGGGCGGCAGAGCCGCCGTCGAGTCTGCAACAACGAGGATGGCGACCTAGGACTTGATCCGCCGCCGCGCTGCCAGGGAGGAGGGTGACAGAGCCGCCGACGAGCCGACAGCGACAAGGACGGCGATCTTGGAGAGCCGCCGCCGTGCCACCAGGGAGGAGGGTGGCAGCACCTTCGTTGAGCCGCCACCAAGGAGGTTCCGCCGCCGCACCACCAGGGAGGAGGGCGGCAACACCTTCGCCGAGCCGCCACCGACGATGACGGCGACAAGGGGGACCCGTTGCCACGCCGCTTGGGAGTGGGGCGCCAAAACCCTCGCTGGTTCAGAGATAGAGACAAAGATGACTAGATTTGTGATGTTGTGTCGACCGCCCACAAACTCGAATTTCCCAAGTTTAACGGCAACGGCAACCCGCTGCCTTGGCTCAACTTCCACGTCCGTCGTACACCGAATCGCCAGAGGGTGGCCTTCGTAGCGTTCTACCTCCTCGACGACACCCAACTATGGTTTCATCGGATGGAACTCAACGGTGGGCGTCCTATGTGGTCACAATTCGCTCAGTTGGTCAACGCGCGCTTCGGGCCACCCCTCACGGACAGTCCGATCGGCAAGTTGGCCATGCTTCGGCGAATCGGGACCGTCGACGACTTCTACAAGCGCTTCATCGCCCTCTCTTGCCGCAACACATCTCTGACAGAGGCAAAACAAATTCAACTATTCATCATCGGGCTGGGCGACCCTCTTCGTACCTATGTCGCTCTCCAACAGCCCACATTGTTGGACGACGCCATCGTATTTGCAAGGGCCTATGAGCAGCGCAACGCATCACGAGATACCGGCCAGTCACCGCAATCCCGTGCTCCAAGTCGCGCCTCCCCTAAGCCACCAACCCTTCTGTCGCCAGAGCCAGCTTCTCCAGGGCTTGCTACATCATCATCGGCTTCGGTCAACAAGCCATCATCCAACACAGTGCATCTCTCACCGGAGGAAATTGAATAGCGCTGGAAGGAGGGGAAGTGTTTCCATTGCAATGAGCGGTTTACAAGTGGCCACAAGTTGCAGTGCAAGCACATCTCCATTGAAGTGGTGGAGGAAGGCGAAGACGATGACGCAGCAGCTCGAGGACGAGCTGTGTTTTTAGGGAGGGAGAAGTGTCACGGGGGATAGAGGGCAGGCCCTTGCGGCCTAGGCCTTGGTCAGCCCAAGTTAGAGTTTGGATTAGATTAAATCAGATTAGGAGTTTGGATTAGATTAAGTTTCTGTTTTCTGTTAAAATAGTTATGATTTTGGTTGTTAGATTAGATCAGCCCTGTGCATGTATAAACAGGGCTAATGCACTAGAGGAAATTGTCGAGTAGTTCAGTTTGGCTATTGCCTTCTTGTATCCCTGCAACGTCGCCGCAACGGCGTCGCCGTGTCGGAGAGGTCCAGGCCCTCGACCATCTACCTCTTTTCCATATAATTTAATAAATTTAGTTGCTTCCAATTCCCCTGAAATCCCTGCCGGTGACACAATGCCTCAAGAGTAACCTGCTAGAATTCTGAAAATGAGCCATTTAGAGTATTCTACTTTAGTTTTTTAATTGAGTTGTGTTCCAGCACATAGAAATATCAAATATGAATGGTCTACATGGAGTTTGTTCCGACTTCTTAGTGGATAAGTTCAATGTGGCAATGTGGCATGATACATGCTGCCATTTATTCTGCATGCTCCATAGTCCATCGAAAACAAGAGAACAATATAGTTGTTCTTGTTTATTTTGTTTTGGGGTAGTTTTTATTAAGACAAAATAATGTACTTTATGATTGGAAACTGCAAATTTTCTGTCCCATGTTTGTAATTCTTGAACCTAATCATGTAGGGGTGGAGGGGATTCATCGTGGCATCTGGCAGGCACCAAAGCTAACAAGATAAATTCTATCCAAGATTTTTCTGCGTGTGGTACTCATCTAATCAAGGAAGGATTTGTTCACAAAATCGACTCTGTGCTATAGGTTGCAGTGCTGGTGGTCTGTTGGTTGGTGCTGTCATTAATATGCTGCCAGATTTATTTTCTGCTGCAGTTCTAAAGGTAATTTTTGAGCTCATATTCTCATGTGTTAATACATCGTTACAAAAAACAAGAACATTCTTGACTAGTAAATAGCTCAAGCAACAACGGAGATGGCTTTTACTGCCTCTACCATGTCTTCTGCTAGTAAATTGTGTCTGGTCTTTCGTATGTTATGAATAACATGTATTTATACCTGAAACAGGTCCCTTTTCTTGATATCTGCAATACAATGATGGATTCTACTTTACCTTTAACCATCTTGGATTATGAAGAATTTGGTGACCCTAATATCACAGATGAATTTGATGCAATCCGTAGTTATTCTCCTTATGACAATTTATCTCCTGGCATATGCTATCCGCCGGTTCTGGTAACTGCCTCATTTAATGATACAAGGTTTTGCTCTATACTCAATTCACTACCCTCAGATTCCTTTACCTACAGATAGGATCATGTGCAGTTGTTCCGTATCAACCGCCAATTCATCTTTTGTGTTATTTCTTCTTTCCTTCAGCTCAAAACACTGTGTCAAGCTTCTTAGGTATGCACTGTTATTCTCGCAAGTCCTTAGTTTTCTCCTTTCTTTTACTTGTCAGGGTAGGAGTTTGGGAAGCTGCTAAATGGGTTTCAAAAGTGAGAGATGTTACATGCCAATCCTGTTCTCGGTCTATTATTCTCAAGACTAATATGCAAAGTGGTCATTTTGGTGAGGGTGGACGATTCATGCATTGCAATGAGACAGCTTTCGAGTATGCATTTCTCATGAAAGCCTTGGGGATGGATGACAATGCATAGCTGCAAAATAGTGGGTTGTTTTCAAGGCTTTCTACTCTGCAAGGGTTCGTGTGACACATGAAAGCAGAAAAATATTGTGGTAAGATCTTGCATCATGTGGTGTATTAAATAGCTAGCTCATAGTCCACATAATTATCGGTGTAATTTCCTGCATTGCAGATTGTTAGCTTTTTTTTGTTCTGACTTCTGAGGGGAGCAAGTTGTTGCTTGTGCTCTCAGAGTAGCACAGTCGTTATCTTAAAACAGGCAGTCAACTGCTCCATCAATCAAAGGCCAGCAGCCTGCACTACCGGCAATAGTAACATCACTACAATATTTCTACAGTAGTGGAAAAATATCTGTTATCTTTATCCTGATTCTATAGATTTTCTCGGCAACAAATGTGATGGTAAAACATTGTTTGTTGTATGACACCAGGTTTCTTCGAAGGAGATGAACCATCGATTCACCTTGAATTCTGATCAAATTGTCCTTCTGACATGATATGTCATGCTAGTTGACGGTGATGGTGGCAAATGGAGCACCCCAAAAAATAGAGCGTGGATGTCACTCACTTTTGACTTCTGGGTATCGGGTTAGTGTATGCTGCTTTCTTATTTTTGCTCATCTGAATGAGATAATAAGCTTCCTCGAGGCATGATCAGAAGGTGTGTAACATTCATATGTATTTTTTTGTGTGTTTGTGATCGTTTTAGTCCACATCTACAAGATTACAAGTGGCCAATCCGACAACATAATAATAGGTTAAGATGAGTTGTTAAAACGTACTGATCACACTTCTCTGATCTTATCCTTGTTTAAGATTCAGTTTCTGTAGTGATGTAAATTATTAAGGCTTGTAGTGCACGGGGCACTCGCCAATCAGTACCTTTTGGTGCGTGTGAATCCCTGATATAAACAACTATTGTGGCTGCAATGTTCCATGTAGTTAACAATTCTTCTCTTCATCTTAATAAATATTTGGTTGGATCTTTTGAGACTAACCCGTCTAAAAAACAAATCCCAAGGTTCAATTTATTTCCATACAAGTCTGTCACCAAAAAAATTGATGATTTTCACTGACTCTTTATTATATTGACAGTTGACACTCTCTAAGAAATGACATACGAGACCATCTAAGTTAATGATATGTGAGCTAAGATAATAAATTAATTAAAACCATTTCTTGATAGTGATAAATTATTAAATCTCTCGAGTTCCGCGAAACACTGCCATATCCTTTTGTTGATTGATGATGTGGTTATGTCACGTGTGTCATGCAACAGCTGCCTCCTGAGTGCTTATTACAGGTGCTTTAGCCAACTCCTGCAAGTCTGGATTAAAATACATGCTTACCTACAAGATACTACTACAGAAGTAAAAAAAAAAATCACAGTATCAATCAAACTGTGAAACGTTTATGGTTGACTCCTCTCATTTTCATAGCCTGTCTTGATCTCAAACAATCAACTTACGAGAAACAGGCCATTTCGATATGAGATCACTCATTCTTTCACCAATTTTTTCTCGTGCAGACTGCAGAAGCACTCAATGGAGCATATTCTTGAGATTCATTCTGGGAGAAAACTGTAAGTAAACCAGGCTCGTTTCTCCATGGGTTCCACTTCCACACTTGCACATTAACGTGCGGTGGTTGATGCTCCAGCTCCATCATGGTTTTGTTGGAAATGCGATGAATGGCATCTGATTGCTTCCAGATTTTTTGAGTGCTGGTCTACTCCGTTTTTCACTTAATCTCATCTTCATGGTTTGTCGTGCATCCATGATTGGCACGCTTGATCTGTGGATTCTAGAGGACATGAAACTTTTTTTGGATTAGTTATGTAAACAATTTTTGGTGTACCGTTTGTTGCATAGCTTTGATTGGGATAAGCTACTTTGCTTCTCGTGCCCGGCTGCTTCCGGCTCAAGGGCATAGTAGTCATGGCATTGTAGGCCATCGTCTTGCTTAGTGAAGACTCAAGATTAAAAGATTTTGTAACGGAGTCTTATTTTTAATGACAAATCTATTTAGAGCATGATATTTATTGAAACACGTTCAGTAATTATGTGATATATTTTTGTCAAAAAAAATCATAGCTAAAAATTTAATTATCATAGATTAAAAGAGTATTTGGCTGAGTCCATTTGATTTTTATTTTATCATATAAACTCTAGATCTAATATTGATTATCTCGATGTTTGAGTACATCAGTGTTATGCACTGTGCAATGTAGGTTCGAAGATTTTTTTGATTTGTTTGGATAGGTGCCATTTTAGACTCTACCATCATTTTGACCTTGTATGATTGTTTGGTTTGCCAAAATTTCAATGTGTGGGTTTGTTTGCTAAAAATTTATGAAAATGCCATTTTTTTTAACAAACCGAACAGATGTGTGCTATTGTTGTTACCAGTTTTTTGATCCGTATGTTTAGGCCCTGTTTATTTTAGTTTTAGATTATAACAATTTATTTTTTTATAAGCTAAAACAAATAGGGTAATTTATTCTACAAGTGCAGATTATAACAATCCAATACATTAGTGGAACTTAGCTTTTTTATAAGCTAGATTTTTATAATCCAAAGCTGAATCAAATATATCTTTAGGAAGCAAACCAAAAATGCATTTCCAACACCAATATCTCTTTTTGTGATTTGCAAATAATTTTCTTGTCTAGAAAAAAAGATTCGTTCAAAGTTTGGAATTATGGGCTTTGAACCGTAGTTCATACCGACGGTAGCGTAAACAAAATGGTTACTCGTTCTTATCAAAACTGCCGAAATTTAGCACCTTGAATTTGGCAAAAAAAAATGTTTCGAGACAGACTTTTCCATCTAAATCTAACTTCTAGAAAAAAAAAAGAAAAAAAAAAGTAATAGCATCTAGTTGACTGCCATGTCAGTGTAGCAAGTACATCCTGACATGTGGAACCACAATGTGTACCCGTGATCTCACATGTTAGGGTAGCAAGTGCTAAAAGCCTAAAATACTTCAGGCTTTTAAACTAAGAGTATTACCCTAGAGATCGAATTTTGTCTTTAATTAAATTAATTAAAAAAACTAGACTTTTAATAATTCCCTAAATTAGTCTATATTGGACAAATAACCCCTAAGTGGTTTACTTCGACGGTTCTATGCTAGCGGTTTTTGTTGAGGTGACTGTCTACGTGGGGGCAAGTCTATTTTTATTTAAAGGTATATAATTGAATACCCATTATTTTTTGCAAAAAATTATATACATAGTGTATCATACGTATATACATCAAAAAATAAAAAAATCAATCAAAAAAAAACAAAAACTCAATTCCTTTTCTGCTTTTAATGTTGAGAAAGGTTGTTGGGTTCTATATGTATGACTTTTCATTTGAAGAAATGAATCGGAATCATTTTCAGTTGCACCACTATATCAATGATGTCAGAAATGATGAAAACTTTAATAATTTAAGAAGTCTAGCATAGTTGTCTATGATGCTAGTTAAATAAGGAAAGGTTTTTTTGGTATGAAATTACTTATAAACTTTTCAAATTGGTGCTTATTCCTTCTATTGCAATTATTGGTGTTGAGATGATCTTTTCTATAATGAATTTGATAAAGAAAAAGAGAAGAAACAAGATGAAACATAAATATTTGTTGTCTAGAATTTTGAATACTCATGTTCTAAATCCTGAGCCTGCCTTTGCCGTGTGATGGCATCTAAATAGTAGGACCTACTTGCCAGTAACACACATTTTTTCTCTATCTTTTTCTTTATTTTCTTTTATTTTCTTTTTTTTTCTTTACCGGCTTCCTGGCTTGAAACCATAGGGCATGGCGGCGAGGCGAGGGCATGGAGGCGCGGCACGGCGGGGGAGCGGGGGCACCACGTGCGGCGGCGAGGCGTGGCTGTGGGGCTCGACCACGGCGACGCATGCGACCGCGTGTGTGGCTTGGCGGTGGTGGTGTAGGCGCAAGAGGGGCAGAGGGCTCGATCGCAGCGCAGTCGTAGGGTCGCGCGGGGGCTCGGCACGAGACGAGAGCGTGAGAACGGGGCCACGGAGGTGCGGCGGGAGAGCGTGAGGACTGAGGCGTGCATGGGAACTTTACGACGAGGCGCAGCACAGGCGTGGGGTGCAAGCGGGAGCTCGGCGGCACGGGCGCACGGCGGCCTCGGCGGGGCACCCGCACCCACAGGAGCTCGACGACACAGGCTTGGAGCACGTAGGGGCTCGGCGGTGCAGGCACGGGGGCACAGAGAGCTCGATAAGGGCTAAAGGGCAGATGCGATGCCTAGTGGCTAGTAGGAGGAGATGGGAAGAAAAAGATAGGAAGAGAAGAGAGCGAGAAAAAAAAGAAATAATGAGAATGACTTAAACCAAGTCAAATCAACGGACAATTTCTACGCTTTCTACATTGGACTGTGGGTATTTGGTTCGAGCGAGTAAATTTTAGTATCTATTAGATCGAATGTTTAGAAACCATGAGATAGAGTATTAAATGTAGATTATTTATAAACTTATTCATAATCGGTGAATTATTTGCGAGACGAATTTAATAAGCATAATTACGTCATGATTTGACAATATGATGCTACAGTAAACATTTGCTAATCATGGATTAATTAGGCTTAATAAATTCGTCTCACGAATTATCCTCCGATTCTACATTTGTTTTTGTAATTAGTTTATTTTTAGTTCTTCAATTTGATATCCAAACATTCGATATGACACAGACTAAATTTTAGTCCATGAAATCAAACATGCACTTAGTAAAATCATCAGTGTGAATTATCACATCAGTAAAACCATCTTAGTAAAGTTTCTCGGTAGATTATTTATCCGTTATAAATTAGTTCAAGTTAAAAACCTGATTTTTATGGATAACATTTGTATGATATTTGAAGGGGTAAACTAGAATTTTTCCCTTAACTGTATTAAAAAAATCCATTTATACATATTTATGTTTTGTTTTTCATATTAATAAATTTTATTTTATTAATATTTTTACACATTATTTTTACAGTAATGTTGTCTTAAGATTACTTTAAATACTAATTTATTAACTTTATTTTAAGAAAAGTTTACTTAAAAGTCTACTAGTAATGACACGAAGGTCCACAAATGCTTCCCAAGTCAAAACACAGAGCCTGTAAGGACCCAGTCCATACACCTACCCGGTTAGAACCCTTTAATTTACCCACTGACTCACCGGGCCCACTCACCAGTATTGTTCTGCCGGTGTATGGTCCTTGCTCACACAGGCCTTGTCGTTCTGTACCAACAGCGCCGTGTCGCCGTGGGCGTACGTACAAATATGCCAACCTGGCCGGCCACACGCGGCACGCTTTCACACGCGCCTCTTCTCGCCGCCGGTGGCCACCGCAGCCTCACGGCCGCCTGCTCGCGCTCCCCCGCAAGCTTCGCAAGATGTCAAGAAATTGGAAGCAATAAGGGGGAGACACACACACACACACACACAGAGAGAGGCAGGAAGCTTTGATCACGCAAGATTGCAACTTGCAAGAATCACACGGGTGCTGCATATTATTTAGGCGGCGAGGAGGGCGGCGATCCTTTGGGCGCGACCGCGCGAGCGTCGTCGCGCGCCTCGGATGAGATGCACAGGGGCGGGGGGAAGGCCGAGAAGGCGCGGAAGGCGGCGCGGGTGAAGCTGTGGGCGGCGCGCGCGAGCACCACCGTGGTGCTCTGGTTGTGCTGCGCGCTGCTGCTTGCGACGTCCCGGGAGCTG
Organism: Zizania palustris; assembly: GCA_019279435.1. NCBI lineage: Eukaryota > Viridiplantae > Streptophyta > Magnoliopsida > Poales > Poaceae > Zizania > Zizania palustris. The sequence continues at coordinate 24,512,836 of JAAALK010000287.1, read as the reverse complement.
GGGAGGTGGTCCGGCTGCCTCACCCAGCCGCTCGTCGTCTTGGAGCGCCCGTTGGAGGTAGTTTCCGCAGCCGGCGGCGAGAGGGCGGCATCAGCAGCGGTGGCGCTCCCGCCGAAGAGTAAGTTGGTCGTTTCTTTGTTCTTGGAGTCCCTTTTCTTTCCTTCTTTGGGTATGAATGCTTCAGCTTTAAGCTTCCCTTCTTTCTTTGGTTTGGAATATTTGAGCATTTGTGAATGCTTTCCCCTCCCTTTCTGGGGAACTTGGTACGGTTTAGCATTTCCAGTTTGGCAGATTTTATTACCAGTTTTATGGATAGCTTGCTGGTGTTGTTTCGGGTTCAATTCTGTTCATGTCAATGTACTGCTTTCGTTCCAATCGATCAGTTCATGTTGGACTAATTCAGTTGAATGATTGGAATAATCACGCATTCTGCAAACTCTAACTGGCTTTTACCATTTCAAGATATCCATAGTCACATCGACTTTCGTTTGATTTAGTTGGGTTTCAATGTCCAGGAATCTACAAGAACAATGGCTATCTGATGGTCTCCTGTAACGGTGGGCTTAACCAGATGCGAGCTGCTGTATGTCGATCTGTTTGTGGATACATCATACACCAATTGCAAGCCAGAATGTCTGAATCTGTCGGTCGATAAAAAATACTGAAATTTTAATTGTTTGTATGTCAGATATGTGATATGGTGACGATTGCAAGATACTTGAACGTCACCCTTATTGTGCCAGAATTGGACAAAACTTCATTTTGGGCTGATCCTAGGTAAGCATTCTCTGTGCAGTTACCACTTACCAGATATATTTCCAAGATATATTTGATGCAAGAATTGGACAAAACCTCTTGTGGTTCTTTTGTTACAGTGATTTCCAAGATATATTTGATGTGGATTACTTCATTGCATCATTAAGAGATGAGGTCCGTATACTGAAAGAGCTGCCTCCAAGGCTGAAAAGGAGAGTTGAACTGGGATATGTTCACTCCATGCCTCCCGTCAGTTGGTCCGATATATCCTATTACCACAATCAGGTTTGGATGCATCTGCCTTTTCCAATGATGTATCATCATGAACTTGAGAATTATATGCAAAATCAGAGGAAGATTATAAGTGTTTGTTTTTTGGGGGACAGATTCTGCCGTTGATAAGGAAGTACAAGATCCTTCATCTGAACAGAACCGATGCACGCCTTGCAAATAATGGCCTACCAGTGGATATTCAGAAATTGAGGTGCCGTGTCAATTTTGGCGCATTGAGATTCACCCCTGAAATAGAGGAGCTGGGTAGGCGTGTGGTCCAAATTCTTCGTCGTAATGGACCCTTTGTAGTTCTTCACTTGCGATATGAAATGGACATGCTCGCCTTCTCTGGTTGCACACATGGTTGCAGCGACAAGGAGGCTGAGGAGCTCACAAGAATGAGGTATTTTAGTATCCTCCACAAATTTCTCAAGCAATCTTTGCAATGTGTAATAACAAATGGGTTGTGTTTAAATTTTGAAGATATGCTTACCCTTGGTGGAAAGAGAAGGTGATTGACTCAATTGCAAAGAGGAAAGATGGGCTCTGTCCATTAATACCGGAGGAGACTGCAATGGTATTAAAGGCACTTGACATTGATAGCGGTTATCAAATATATATTGCTGCGGGTGAAATATATGGTGGACAAAAAAGAATGGCCGCCCTCACTTCCGCTTATCCCAATGTGGTCAGTTCAGCAACTTGCATCTTCAATGCTAATACTGCATTCTTACCTTGTCTTCTGTTTTGAAACTCATTTCTTACTGTTGATGATCAGGTAAGAAAAGAGACATTACTGCCATCAGACCTGAGATTTTTCCAGAACCATTCCTCCCAAATGGCAGCATTAGATTATATGGTATCCTTGGAGAGTGATATTTTCATCCCCACTTATGACGGTAATATGGCAAAAGTTGTTGAAGGTCATCGCAGGTAATTTTTTTCAAGTCCTAGTACTCCAAATATTTTGACAGTACTGTTGCTGCTGATATTCACGTGTGGTGACTTTGTGCTTAATAATTGTCATACAAAGTGTATTATTGTCGAACCCTAACTATTGCAATGACGCATCCACTTAATATTGTAGAAGTAGTAACACATCAAAACTGAGTGTGATACTGTCTGTATACTCTGTGTTCTTGACAACTAGATACGGCAATATTGATCTTTCTTGTTGCTATGAGCACAGATACTTGGGGTTCAAGAAGACTGTACTGCTGGATAGAAAGCTTATAGTTGAGCTCGTTGATCAGTATAAGAACGGCACATTGAGCTGGAATGATTTCTCCTCAGCTGTGAAGGCATCACACTCCAGCCGCATGGGCGCGCCATCTAGGAGGCAGGTGATTCCTGACAAACCTAAGGAAGAGGACTACTTCTACGCGAACCCTCACGAGTGTTTGCACCAACCAGAAGATCTATCAATTTTGTGATACCCTCCGACTATATACACATTGTTTCAGAGCCACGGACTGGCTTGGATTATGTTGCAGATTGAATTGGCAATAATTGGAGGCCTAGTTATATTGATGAATAATGGTAGATGAGATGAGACAAAGCCCTCCTTTCGTTAGGCGCCTGTTCCATACACATTGACATAATTTACCAGTTTTCCCCCAGAAATAAGAACATGTATTTTTCTTCGTTTTGTAAAGATCAACACAGGTGTTCACAAGGTATAGCGTTGTCTGGTTTTGTAACTGAGCTCTCACGCAATGCATGTACATACTGATGATGATTTGTGAAAAATTCTTCCAATGTAGTACGGCTCTGCACTACAATTGTATCTTGGGTAAACTTCCTGTTTGATTCTGATTTCTGAAGTGCAATACAATTCTTCCCAGTGTTCGTACAATGACTCCTGATTTCCCTAGGATTATTACGAGCTTGTCACTTGTTGTATAGTTAGAGGTACATTGAACGAAACATCGGAAGAAACTTTCACGTGTTGCCTCTCTGAAGCCGTCACCGTCTCCTTGAAGTTACGCAACAGAAGCAGTACTTGTTCCAATTAAAAGCCACTCCTCATTCCTCAAGAAATGTCACATGGCCACGCCGTGCGTGTGCCGTGTCGCGTCCGACCAACGAACGCCGCGAGCACTCGCCGCCGTACGTCTGAGCGTGCTCTCTCGCCGCAGACCGCACGCCGGCGTGCGCTGTCGCTGCGCTCCGGTGGCGCCTAGCGCGCGTCGGGATCAGCAACAGGCGCGCGCGCGTGCGTTCCGAACAAACAAAGACGGTGCTAGGTGCGGCGGCGGACCCGCTTCGTCTCGTGCGAACGCGAATCCTCACGATCGCGACGGCATTAGCACGCGTAGAAGAACACTAGAACAGCATTCGATCAGCGGCAGTCGCCGGCTTTCTGAAGACTTCACTTCTGGACCTTGCATTTCTTGGAAGCCATGAGCTTGCTTGCCACTGTGCATGGTGCGACTTGGAAGGGATAAAAGTATATTCGCACTAATTGTCTTATCTTTCAACTCTAGCTTCACCTCACCCTGAAAACTGATCAGCCTCAGGCCAGATGTCAGAATAAATCGGAGCTGATGTCAACTGAGATGCATGTGCAACGAAGCATCAGAATAATCAAGTCAATACTCCAACGAATTACTTCGCATAGCTAACAGGTGCACGTGTGAGTAATATTATACAGGTTACAGCGGAGGACCTGATGACTGTCAGGGGGGAGCTTCTCACAGGAATGGAAGCCTGTGTACAAGAGCAGCTTCACAGTCCGCAATGGAAGCTCCTTTGTTTGATTTTTTTCTTCAGTAGGATGGCCAAGCGATTAAACGAAAGAATTACACCAAGGTCTGCCTTGTTCAATGCGATGCCGTCACTGCTAACGTGATGTACATCCAATCTGGAATGCCCCCAGCTGGTAGGGAGGAAAGAATATGATCAATTGGTCGGGATGCGAAGCGACAACAGCCATCAGCTGTTGCCCGGCTTATGCCGCTTTGTTGTGTGTGGAAGATCTTCGGGGCTACCACCCAACATTGTCGTCTGATGGCACATCTCTTTGTTCGATGCTGGATCGATGAGCTCCTGCATAGATGTAAAGCGAAATCAAATCAGAAATCTGCGATGGTTTAATTTTGTTGTGCAGTTCATCACAAACAGGCAAAATGATTGTAACACTTCAACTATTTAAGTTCTGCTGAGTGCTGACATGGTATCCATGAAATGAATATCTCAAGACCAGACATACGGATGTTTTTGCCGTACCTTAGAGCAGGAGGATCCATCAGTACCAGGTCTCTTAACAGCCCGCTTGCCCAGGTTGATCTGCACAGATATGCTGGCTTGGGATAAATCAACACCCGAACTTTCAAGTGCACGAGTCAACGTACCAAGTACCCTGTTGTAAGTCAACAGCAACAAACAAAAAAAGTAAATTCATCAATATACTTTTTTGGCAGGGGTTACAAAATAATGTTAAGGGAGTTATATTCTTAAAGACGTACTGTTGGGAATATTGGCTTGACAAGCTTATTGTTCCTTCATCAATTGCCAATTGTTCGCTATTTAACATTTCACTGTTCACTGCACAGTCATCCACACCAGACAGACTAGCCCATTGGGCTTGGGCTTGGGCTTGGGCTTGGACCTGGGCTTGGGATGTATCATTATCTACATATAAAGAGACATTTGTTCATGAATAACCAACACTGTTTGCAGTCTCAGAAAAGTAACAGAGAACTATTGTAAAAATCAATTGTGGATCATCATCATACTGGTAATGTTTGTCGGAGTTTCTGTCGATCTGTAGGACACACTAGCTATGTGATCAGTTTCCACTTGATCTTGTGCCCCTGAGGCAGCGGCTGATGTCACCACGGTGTGGTTCTCATCAGGTTTGCCTGTGAAATTAAACCCAGAAGAGGACCCATTCCTGATGAACTGCAAAGGGTCAGGCAAATCATCTCCAGGGATCTGACCTTTACCCTGAAGCACAAGAGTATGTGGAAGACACTAGTCAGAACTCAAATCTAACCATGGAATTGTTAAAGAAAGGGAATTACTAGTAACAATAAGTTACCTGTGAATTTTTCCAGAACGATCTAAAATATATGTTTGACTGCAAAATATAAAACAGTGTTGGATCCAGCTAGACAAAAATCGTCTTCCTTTCATAAAAATGATAATCATACAATACTGGCTTAGAGGGTAGCAATTACCCATGGAAGTATCTTTGCATTTTCTTGGTTCCATTCAGGGAATGAAGCCTCATACTTCTGGGCTTTCTCTTGCAAAAAACGTATGTATTCAATAACCTGCATCAGAAAGGGCGTCAGAAAGAGAGGAACCGAGGAAGTTAATTATGAGAGGTTGCTTGGATCACATAGGATGCTGCTAAGAGCAAAACCTCTAAGAGAAATGTTGCTTTGTCTCTCTTTTGATCGTTGTGAGGTAACAGCTCCCTGAGTATCTGAAACCTGTCAAAATGACACGGAGTAAAGGACACAGTTATTCACACTGAGGCAGTATTTACTTAACTTTTGCCAAATAGTGACCAGTTGAGAAATCTACAAAGACACAGGAAACATCACCTGTCATTGATCTTGCTGCGACGGCGCTGCTCTGTAGCAGAGTGCTTTGACCGAGGCGTGTTAGGCCGCTGATCTGTCCCACTTCCACTGCAGCTCCCACCCTTCCCATCCATCCTCACAGTCAACTCTGCTAAATAAAAAACATCTATTATGACAAAAAATGGGTGAGGGGTGTGTTCCACAGACTATTTTACTCATTTGTAAATCGGCTGTACTGGCACATCAAAAATATTGATTTCATTTTTGTTCGTTGGTTTAAGTGCTTTGGATGAAATGTTTGTTGTTGAACTATGGTAAAAACATACAAATAACAGAATCAATGATGACTGCTCAGGTGACAAACAATTGCGGGATACAATTGATTTTGCATGGCTAGTGAAAAAAGGCACACAATAACTTTCAACCCCGGCTCTGGTTGGTGTTGGAGAAAGAAGGCACAGGAAGGCAAACATCTCAGTGGCCCTCTGGTGTGTGATCCCAAGCATGGAAAGTGTGCATCTCTCTGTCAACCTACCTTGTTGACACCCCTGTCTCATGGTAACCCGCATGGCAGCGACATGGTTCCACATACTTGCAGATGCATACATGTTTGCAAGATGAACATAGTGCCCCACATTGGACTGCTCCAACTCAAAAATGTGATGCGCCACATATTCAGCACGAGAAAGCATGTCTACCACACAACCATAGTGCTGGTGCTGAGGCTCAATCCCATACTCAGATTTCATAGAGTGGAGGTAGCTCCAACCTCTGTCCATGGCACCTGCATCTTTGCATGCTGATAGGGGCCCAAGGAATGTCACATCATTTGGTCTCACCTCAGCGAGCTTCATGTCTTGAAAAAACCACAAGCCTCATTGACAGGGCCGTGCACCCCATAACCCATGATCAGAGAACTCCAGACAACTACATCACGATCATCCATGTGCATCTGTTCGAAGACTGCACATACATGAGCGATGCTCCCTGATTTAGCATACATGTCAATCAATGTTTTGTTGCCAAGCACATCCTCCCTGTACTCGCTATGGTGTACATAATCTCCCATCCATGGCGCAAGCTCAGTGGAGCCAAGTTGAGCACAAGAAAATACCACTGACCATAAGGTGATGGAATCAGGAGTTAAGTTCCTTGCAACCATCCACATATGCTTGAAAAAATGCACTGCCTCACTGGCAAACCCATTCTTGGAGTAATCTGATATCATGGTATTCCACAGGATCACATTCACCTGCGGGGGTGGGACCACATCAAAGAGTGCCCTTGCAGCTACTAAGCAACCAAACTTGCCATACATTGCAGTCAAAGTGATGAACACCACATCTTGCTCTTCATCGAAACCACCCTTGACTGCTAAGAATGAGCTGATTTGGCACCTCACAGGTTATTGAGCTCCATGAATGCCTTGACAACAGAAACTAGCAACACAAAGTCAGTCCAGATGTCACACTGCATCATTGTCGCAAACTGTTGTAGATCTTGCAAGGGGCTGACATTTTGGCACGAGCCCAGAGATTAGTGAGGTCCATGAGACAACATCCTTGTCACGCATTCCCTCAAACACAAGACGAGCTCGCTGGGCATCTCCACGGGCAAAGTACATTACGATAAGTGCGTTGTACAGAAACCTAATGCCCCCTGCGTGGGGCGTAGCGCGTGGGTATGGGCGGCGCGGCCACGGACGGACTTGAGACACGTCTGCGATGGCCGGGGCGGGCGGTGTGTACGAAGGGCCACGTAGTGGCAGAGAGCAAGGCGAGGCAGACGCAGTCGGGATGCGAGGCGGGCGGCAGCGTGCAGGAGGTGCAGGGGCGGCGCGGCTGGACGTGGTCAAGCAGGTGGCAGGCGAGAGGACGCAGGCAGGGTGACGCGCGCACGCGGCTGGCGGCGAGCAGCGGAGGCGACCGGAAACTAGGAATCGAGCGTGCAGCAGGTGGACGTGGGACGGCTGTGCGCACCGCGAGAACATCTCCGTCTCCATCAGCTCATGCGGAATCCTCCCTTTCCCCATACCCTTCCTCTTCCTCTCCCTCCTCGCCGTCAACTCTGCTACACAAGCAGTACGTCGTGAGTACCAAAAACAAGGGCCGATGCTATCTCTGTCTCTCGCGAAAAAAAAACGGAGGGCAAAAGTGGGGAACGTGGCCAAAACTCCGCATAAATCTTCCAGCTGCGACGAAGCCAAACACCCCCCAAATCAAAATTTCCGGCGGAACCAAGCGGAATTGACCAGAATTGGGCACCTTTCAGCGAGGACGAGACCTCACGCCGCGCGGCCAGGCCGTCGTCGTCGTCGAAGCCGGCGCCGCCGCTAGATCTGGAGCCAGAGTCCATGAAACCCGCCGCCAACGCGCCGCCAACGCGCCGCCCCTTCCTCTCCTGCGCTGTTGCTGGTGCTGCTGCCTCGCCGCGGTGGCCACCTGCCAGTCGCCGGCGAAGGGGGGAGGGCCTTGCAGGCTTGCACCGTGGAGGACACTTGTGACAACTGACAAGGTACCCGCCTTTAGTCCTCTCTAGCCATTTCCCCTTTGGCCCCACGTGTCAGTGAGATATATAGAACGCCGCGTAGACTCGCGTGTGGCCGTAGCCGGCAGCCACCGCTGGGCATTCACGTGGTGGGACGCGTGACCAAGGACACGGACAACATGGGCCCCCACCCGGGCCCATCATGCCGCCCGGCCCACACAACGAGGCCCGCCGCCCACCCACGGGTCTCCGAGTCTCCGTCTCTCGCGCTCACGGGCGCAAGGGCGTCACGGCGAGACGGCGAGACGCCGAGCGCCCGCGGCTACTACGTATATGCGAATCGCCGGGACTACGGAACGTCGCGAAAGCGACGCGGTGGCCGGTGAGTGAGAGTCGGCGACCGGAAGGCAAACGGCGACGACGTGAGCTAGAGCGGCGCCCACGACGTCGACCGTTCGTGCCCGGCGCGCCGCGGGATCGAAGAAGGCGCGCGTGAATATGGCTTTTGCTACCGCGCGCGTGGTGAAAAATGGATGTATGATCCGTATAGCGAGCGAGCGAGCGTGCGTGCGTACGTACCTCGTGCGACGACTGGCTGCGCCGCTACTGTGGGCTGGCCCCAGAGCACGAGCGGCGGCTCGGCCTTGACCACGGCCGCCCCCGCGGCAGGCAGCGCCACCACGGGCACGTGGCTGATGCTGAACGTGCCGATGCCGCCGTGCAGCGCGTGCTCCAGCTGCGCCGGCGCCGGCGCCGGCGTCTCCAACGGCTGGAGGAAGTCGTGCGTCCTCAGAAAGAAACCTGCGGTAATTCTACGTAAGTACGTAACCACGATGTAAAACTAAGGTTATGGTCGGCAAATCCTAATTAATCGTTAATCCCATGGTTTGGATGGTGGGCCCCCAGCCAGATAGGATGGAAGGCCATCGACGACTCCCTGCGTCCAACCCACACGTGATCCTTTCGTTGCTTTTGGTTGTCGCTTCCCACCACGAACTTTGCACGAATTTGAACACGCTAATTGACAACTAACCAGTGCTCGAGCTAGCTCTGATCCGATCCCTTCCTTCGCCGAAGGATTTCTCGCAGAATTGCCCAATTCTGCAACCCCCTCTCGCAGATCTACCGACCAAAGACGTACCTCCAGCTCGCTAGCTGGAAACTCGAAGAACGTAACGCTACGGCGATGAGAGGTAAAGATTGGAGTTTTGACGGACCTTGGGATGGAGGAGGAGGCTTGCCGTCGTGGAGCTGGAGAGCCGGACCCTTCGCGGCGGCGGCGACGGTGTACAGCGAGAGGAAGTCGTGCTCGTGCGTCGTCGTCGCCTTGTTCCCTGCGCGCAAACGAGACGCGACGACTTTGCCGAATTAGGCGACGCAGCCGGCCAAGCCATGGATCTCTCCACGGCAGCAACAACCACACGGAGATATCTAATATCGTCTTCGCGTGCATTCCAAGATCAGACTGTCCAGTGTTGGCGTACCTTGGATGCCCATAATTGTAGCTGGCGCCAAGCCGCCAATCAGTCGCACCGCCTCGCCTCCGACTCGCCGCGCCGATCGTTCGCCGGAGGAATCATGCCCCGGCGACACGACAGAGAGGATCGCCGGAGAGAATTCCAACGTGAGACTGAGAGATCGAGACCCCCTCTACTAGACTACTACCTCAAACACCCAGCTTTTTCTTCGGTTTGCTCGGCTTCTCCTCGCCTTCTCCAGCAGCAACGACGCTTGGTAGTTGCTACACCTGCTCGTGCGAAGCTTTATACGGCGCCGAAGCTCGCCGTTGGACGGCGTTACGTGGTGACGGCGGTTATCTAGCTAGCTCCGCGGCGCGGCGCGGCGCGGCGCGGCGCACGTGGCGTGGTTACCCTACCCGCCACCGTGCGTGCGGTTGCGCCGTACCACTTACTACCGCTTCCCGAAGCGGAGGACGAGATGAGACGAGACACGAGAGACGCAGAGGCAGAGGTAATTAGGGCGCCGCAGGGATAAGGGATGAGGTGTCACGTGACGTCGGGCGTGGGGCCCGCGCGTGGTGCGCGGAGGCACATGAGGCCGGAAATTGCGGGCATCTCGTGGATGGAGACGGCGAGGTCATGTGCTCCAGATTGACCCATGCCACTCCTTTTCCCTCTTTATCATCTTTAGGAGAAACAAAATATTAACACAAGTGTTGCATTATTCATCCACTTAATTAGGAACAGTATCGAACGTGAAAAATATTACGAGAATTGTTGTAAATATGGTTTTTTTCTCGTTTTGCAGCCGGCCGCGTGAGCGTTAGGAAAAGAATATTTTTCGCTTTGCTGCGACGCCGTGTGGAGAAGACACGGCCACGCTGCCTCCTTGTGGCTCGCCGTCGGCGAGCAGCCTGCCGCGTCCGCCTCCAACTTTTACCGCTTTCCTATGGTGTCCATGGCGGTAAAAAGGATCGGTTGACGCATCAATCACCGGCAAGCTAGCCCCCGGCCGCTTCACGTGCAACGTACAGACTACTACAGAGCTAGTAGCTCGTAAACAGACAGGCCATTCATCATCGAGACTCGAGAGGCGTTTTTACTGCACCTCGCCACAGAAGAGAGAGAGAGAGATGGAGGGAAAAAGAAGACCATGCATGCATGGATGCATGCACGCATGAATGATTCCTGGCAGCAAAATTAACCGCACGTGGCCCGGCCAGTCTTTGCCTGCAGGCTGCTGCCCTGTGCTCCGTGCCCGCTACACGGGCGCAAGCTACTGTGTGGTAGGTACGTACGTACTAGCTGTGAGAGATCACGACGCCGGTTGGGATTTGGGAAGAAATGGACGGTGGAAACCGAGGGGAAAAGCAGGCAAAAGCTACCAGCCTTCCACCGGGCACCGGCGACGACGATGCTGATGCGATGGCGATGCGCGTGGTGGAGATGTCGCCGTGTCGGGCCATTCGTTCGCGTGGACGGACGGGCGTGGCGTGGCGTGGCGCACTGGTGCCCGGTGGGGTGGCCTTTTCGGATTTGGCGTGTGGCCACGGCGCCGCTGCCTGCATCTGCATGCGCGCGTACGATCCACAGTGCTAGCTAGTCGTCGTCGTCGTCGTCGTCGCTAGGCTCATGGGGGTTATAGCTAGTGTAGCTCAACTGTACGCAAGCTGGGACGATAGAGAGAGGGGGGCACGGACGGATCGCAGATCGATCGATTGCTGGGCTGTGATGGGCGTGCGTGCGTGCGCCGCGCCGCGCGCGTGCTCCTGGCCGGGCGAAGGAAAAAGGCGGATCTGCGAGGGGACCAGGCGTCGTGTCATCCATGTCGCGTGCGCACACATGGGCGCGGCGCGCGGCCGCGCGGGCGTTCGTACGTACGCCGCTAGCTCCGAGTCTCCGACCTCCGGTTAGCTTTTCAGGCTCCTTCGAGTCTTTTCCTACATCAATCTTGTATGGATTTGTCTGCGGTTTACAATTGAGTCCTCAGTATGTTTCAATAAATACTTCCTCTTTTTTAACGATGCTAAGTATTCTCTCCCATAGCCCATTTTCCTCCTCTTCGCATGCATAGGTCAGTTCTCGTCTTGCTCCGGTGCTTGGCGTCGCCGATTTTGTTTTAAATAATATTTTTTAAAAAAATCAAATATATATGACCGTTTGAAAAAATTGCAAAAGTAATTTAAGATTAAATTAACGGTTATTTATAACTAATGTAACTGTAACTTAATAATTAATTAGTAGTAATTTAACAGTAATTTAAGATTAAATTAGCGGTAATATAATGGTAACGTAGGACTTATTTAGCTGTCTGTTATTTGTAAATTAGAGATAATTAAATAGTGAATAACAATAATTTATGAGTAATTTAATAGCACTTTGTGATTAATTTTCTGGTTTTTTGGTTGGGTCATGTTTATCAACACACACCGCTACTTTCGACGAGCACCTGGTGATCTGCACCCATCCATCCCACCTCACCCTTGGCTTCAGTATCTCTCTTTTGTGAGGTATGTGCTCTTTTACTATAGTTTTATTTTTTGTTGTTTAAATAACAGTAATTTAAGTTTAATTTAGCAATAGTTTAATAATTAGTCAAATAGCGGTCATGAAACAATACTTTAGGATTAATTTAACGGTACTTGAATGGTACTTAGCAAAAAATTAATGCTAAATTTTGCCACGTCGGTGTGAACATTATTGTTTTTAGGAATTATGGATAAAACATCATTTAGAATTTACTATAGAGAAGGTCAAGTACTTATCGGTGATGATAGTGCTGATCTTAGTAGTTATCAATGTACTGAAAATAGTTTAAGTCGTATTTAAGAGCGTGGTATTTATAGTATTAAGTGGTGGATTTATCGTATAATTCGAGTGGATAAGGAGCAGTGGGAATTGTTTAAGTACATGCGGAAGGGATATATGTAAGAATGACGTTAGAGAAAGGTTGGGAACAAATTTTGCTTCTCTGTTTCACTCCTCGTGTCCTTTCAACTATAGACTCAGCACCGCAACAAGTATTACAATCAAGAGAACAATTAAAGGTCGGCGAGAATAGTTTCAAGTCCAGGAGGTTATTCCCGACACAGCTGTTGTAGGGCTAGCTGACGAAGGAGAGGAAATAGAGGACGTAGCTATTTTGAGGAAACTATGGAGGAGGGTGGAGGCGAGAACTCGGATGAAGAAGAGGGCAACAACGATAATGAAGAGTAAGGCATTGTCATTACTAACGAGTTGCAAAAAGAAGATTTTTCATGGTCTCAATATAAATGATGGACGTGATAATCGTTGGAAGTATACACAGAATTAGGTACATCTGGATGTTGTGTATCCTTCTAAGGATATTGTGAAAGATGAAGTGAAAGTATGGTCTTTGTCACTCCAGCGGCCATTTCAAGTGAAGATTTAAAACCGCACAATCTATGATGTTTTGTGCGAGAAGAATAATTGTCCATGGAAAGTGCACGCACATAAACTCAAGTAAGGAATTCATTGGGTCTGCTCAATTATGACCCAATATACATGTGTGATTGATAAAGTTGTAACAAAGCATAAGAATCTAAGTGTCAATTACATTGCGGAGGTGATGTACTATGAGATTGGTGAGAATGTCAGTTACGAGCCTCGGACCTTAATACTTGCCATAGAGAGAAGATTTCAATACACATTCAATTACTCTAAGGCATGGAGGGCAAAATAAAAGGCACTCGAGATGAGGTTTAGTGCATTCGAATACTCATATCATAATCTGTCTTTTTACTTGCAATGGTCCAGAACCGCAACCGTGGCACTTACTACTCGTACCAACAGAAGGATGCAATATTCCCGAAAGGTGCTCAGATTCTACACCGAGTATTCTTTGCACTCGGTGCTTGCATTCGGGCGTTCAAGTATTGTCGTCTCATTCTTTGTGTGGATATAACATTTCTAACTGGGAAATACCGAGGTTAGATATTAAAAGCTATTGGTGTTGACGGCAACAACCAGAATGTGCCAATTGATTTTGGTTTTGTCGAAAGTGAGAACTACGACAGTTGGTTGTGGTTCTTACGACAATTGCACATTGGTGTTGTTCAAGAGAGGGAAATGTTTGTCTTATACACAACCGACATGTCGGACTGATAAAGGCAGTGCAACATATGAAGAATGATCCGGACGAGCCTTATTTTTGGAGGGACATTCAATCTCGATGGTGTATGCGTCATTTAGGTGCAAATTTCTACAGTAACTTCGGAAAGAATAAAGAATTAACAAATCTGTTTAAAAGACTGTGTACCCAAAATCAAGAAAGGAAATTCAAGGCCTTGTGGAAGAAACTTGATGAGTTGACTTCGAAGTACAAGCGTGAGAAGGTCGCAAGACAATAGAATGGAACTAATGATTAGGCAGAGCCTCAGCCAATATATGCACTTCTCACTGATGATCAGCTAACAATCCACAAACAGACTAGAACAAAAGTTCACAGCTTTTCAGATTGGATAAAATTTGAGAGTAGAGAGCAGTGGTCCCTATTATTATATGATACACACGGTGCAAGGTATGGCATCATGACCACAAACCTTGCGGAGGTGTATAATTGGGTGATGAGGGGTATGCAATGCTTGCCTTTGGTTGGTATTATGGAGAGCATAATCCGTGGAACCACTCGTTACTTCGTGGACCGCCATACTACTGCTTCGGTGGTGAACAACGATGAACATTATCTATACTGCCCAAAAATTACAGAGCACTTAAAAGAAAAAAGTAAGAAGGCCACACGACATCGTGCAATCAAGACAAGTTCTCGGGAGCTTCGTTTCGAGGTAATATGTCGGGACAAAGGCGTACGGGGGACAAATCAAGAAGTTATTGTCCATGAGTGCAATGTTATAGATATTTATCGGTGTAGCTGCAATAAACCATCGTTATACCACCGACCATAAAGTCATGTCATCGCGGCATGCGCTACATTTAATATCCATGTCGGAACATATTTGTCAGAATACTTCAGCAAAGACAACGTTCTAGCGACTTGGAGCGATGATCTCCGTGGGTATGGTTTTGTGAACTCATTCACAGTTGCTCCTCCAGATAGTGCACGTCTGTGGGTTTCAGATTTCCAATGTATCAACTTAAAGGTGAGCAGAAGAAAGACACGACGCATTCAAAATAACATGGATGAATCATAAGTGGGGCGTAGGAAGAAAAAATGTTTTGTGTGCAACATGACTGAACACACCTACAAGAATTATACACAGGCAAGCACAAGCAGAAGAGGTCACACATGAAAAAATACATAACACGACACAAATTGTACCAGATCTGAGTCATGCGAGGCTACAACCGCCGAATCCCATACCACCCAACAACCTCGATGCCACCGCACCTAGCTAGTTAGGCCCTACGGTCAACCACCCAAGCTACGGTTGACCCGCCTAGACGGTTCCTCGAATATGATACAAAATTCGTTTGTTTGATTGTCTATATAAATCACTCAACTTGGCTCGCGGAGTGGAAAATGTGATTTTCAACCTGTCTCGTTGGATGCGAGTAATTAAATAACTAATGATGTTATTAGTACAAAATTAATACACATTAAATCATAATAATGTATTTTAAATAATATTAAGTATTATTATATGGATTAACAATTATTAACAAAATAGTTGCACATAATAAAAACATTATTTATTAATTTTTATCTCACGCAATGTATCCGTATACAAGCAACTAAACAACTTTGACAGAACCCCCCTAGTGCTGGCGACCCGTGGCCCGTGCCGCCGTGCGCACGTGCATGCCGGGGAGCGTGGCGTGAGCGTGAGCGTGGCCCGTGCCGGATCACGGACACAGGTCAAGACAGCTCCAAGCGCCGAGCAGCGCGCACGCAACGGGCGGCGCCGTGTCGACGACAGACGGGGCGGATCGCCGAGCGTACGCGGCAGCGCGCGCGCATCCCTCCTGTGGGGGGCCTGCCGCCTCCATGCGCTCCGGCTAAAGCGCTCTGACACCGGCGCGTCGCAGAGGACCACCACCGCTGCTGCCGCGCGCTGCCGCTGCCACACCGCGCGCCGCAGAGAGATCACTGGGCGCGCTCACGTGCGCGCAGCGGCGGTGGCCGGCCGGCCGGCATGCAGGGCGATCAGCATGTGGATCCTGAGATGCATGCGGCTCTCAGCATGCAAGCTTGGAGGAGGTCTCAGGCGGACCGATACGGTGGTGGAGCGTTCCGTCCGGCCGCCGTGGCCGGTGATAAATTAGCTAGATATGTACCACGGTGATTTATTGCATGAGTAAATTTTATTGGAGAAATCAACTCGAATAATTTCATTATATTTTGCTTATTTTATTTTGTAAAAGAATGAAAGCTGAGTTGTTTAGTTATAAGATATATAACATTTATTTGATAATAACCAATATGTATGAAAAAAATTAAACATAACTAAAAATGTTTAAATGACTCGTATTTAAAAAAGCTAAGAAATATAAATTAATGTATATAAAAATTAAAAGGAGGTGGTAGCGGGCGTATACGTAGCCCAGCTTAATTTAAGTTTAATTTTGATTCAAAATATGAGAATCAGAAACCGTAGAATCTGAAAATAAACTATAGTCTAGAAACTGAAAAACATCAGCTAAATACTCAAACTAGCTAGCTACTAGCTACCGATAATCTCTAACTACCAAAAAACCCAAACACGCCATTCACTCTAGGTTTAACAAATGTTCCCAGTTGCTTTACATCCACGAGCTGCTGGAAACATAGCAACATGTACACCTACTAGCTGCCTGCATTATATATATCATCACTTCCTCAGTAGTGATAACATTTAATTTATTATTAGTGAGTAGATAATTGTCGGTGTTATGAATCCAGGGTTCTCTTTTCCGTATGCCCGGAGAAGCGCGAAGCATTAACAGCTTGCTGCTAATTAAGACCTGGTCAGATCAGAGCGAGCTCTATCACCCGGAATCAAACAACTTAACGCTCGAATTAACCCTGATAATTTGGCCTTGACCTCTACAAACATACTTCCAGAGGTTGCTGAGCTCGTTTGACAATTACACCGTATATAGGTATTGTTGGGGGAAAATACTTCATCCTCAGGACTTTAGAGATTTACAGTCAAAGATAACTTATCGGCTTCGAAGCTCGTGCTCATGCCCGAAGGTGATGAAGTTTTTAAGCCAAAAAATGCTCCGGCTTACAATTCGAAGGTACCCTCCGCAAGCCATGAAGCTTCGGTAGGAAACAGCAAGACTGATAAGATGTTTGCCTTATCTTCCTACTCTGGATAGATTTTACCATTTTAATCTTATTCGGGGTACCAAATAGTTTCCACTATGTCGGTTGTAATTGAGGGGTAAACAGGTCTTTTCCTTAGACTTTTTGCCTATAAATACCCTCCTTCTTACCCTGTAATAGACATCGAATACTCAACTATTCAATACACAATTTCGGACTACTCAAGCCATTATACAATTCGGAGGCTCGAGATAGTTCTCAACATAGATCCACTGTTTGTGAGTTCTTAATCTTAGAGAACCTGTTAGCGTAATCTTTTACGCCAACAAGTACTTAACTCCTAGAACATCATACGGTGGTTAATTATATATTTGACACTACTACGTGCTCTAAGCGCGACAAAATGGGTCTAGATGTGCACATGGAAAGATCAGCAAAAGGAACCGAATGCGTGCGTGGCCAGATTATTATGCTGCTAGCTAGCTAGCTAGCTGATCGATCGATAGCTAGAAATAAATCATGGAGTCACATGACCACTACTCCAAGCCTAGCTACCTATCAGAAAAACAAAAGTCCGGCCGGCCGGCGAGCTGACGCGACGCATGCAGGACGCTCACGCCGGCCGGCCACACCTACCAATCTAGCGCTGCACCACACACGCACGAAAAGGCAGACGAACACACTCACACACACGCACAACACAGGCACCCGTATCTGCCTGTACCCGTAGCGTCGTTGCATGCAAGCGAGCCTCCATGTAGCTGATCCGTCCTAGCTTCACGCGTGGATGCTGGCTTAGCTATAGCTTGATTAGCTTAATTCCCCGGCATGCAAAAGCAACAGCTACCCATTAAAGCGATCGATCGATCGATCCAGCTGAGTGCAAGATGATGATTAGCTAGGCTAAAGTACGATCAATCAGACGCCATGCATGCATGCGTGACAGAGCGGAAGATTCCAGACCGATCGATTAAAGAAGGAACACATGGCAAAGTCCGTCTACTCTTTTCTTAAAGGGTTCTACTAGGCCGGGTCGAGCAGATAGACATTCCGATCGCCTGCTGCGCCGGTCCGGCATTGTTATTTCTTTAAGGGAAAATACAGCTCCGGGATCCGTAAATAAATCGGGACTGGATGGTCGTTAATTATTTAATTACTCCTACGTACTCACAGTCTTGTGTTTCTTTTTTGGCACGTTAGTTTCAACTTTTTGCAGCTATATCTATTTGTAAAATCCGGAGATGAAAAGAATGGTTCGATTCTGAATTCAGATTATGAGAATTATGTTTAGATTCTGAATTGAGATTAGAGAATTAATATCTACAAACGGTTTGATTCTGAATTCAGATTACGAGAATTATGTTTAGATTTTGAATTGAGATTAGAGAATTAATATGTACAGACGGTTTAGATTACGAGAATTAGTATCTACAAGATCTACAAGTGAACTAAAATCTAGAAGCTAGCATCCCATTTTGTTCAGCTGTAGATCTAGAATTTTTTAGAGCCGATCAAACTTACCTCCAAAAAATCATGAATCTCGAGGTGTGGTTAGATTGAGAGTATTTAGTTGATCCATATAGTTTTTATTTTTAACAAAAAAATAAACTAATTTATTATACCATACAAACTCCAAATTTACCGCGAATCTTAGAGTTGTACCTAAACATATTGTTTATGAATACTCGCTATTGATACTCAAAAACCAGTTATTCTCTTCGTTTTAGAATGTAAATCACTATGATTTTTTTTTCTGATTTTTCTCTAGATCAATAAATCTAAACAAAAAATCAAAACAACTTACATTCTGAAACGGAGGTATTAGCTATTAAAATCTTTGGTCGCGAGGGGATAAATAGCCAATCAGTGAAGGGGGGTTTGAATTTTGATAGTTCGATTAGTTAACCCGGGGGCACGTGTAGCCGCGTGAGTGGCCGGTGGGTGGGAGCCCACCACCGCCCCACCCGCCGCGCCGCCGCGGCGCTGCCCGCCGGGCGGGGCACGCCTGCATGTGGCCAGCTCACCGCTGTCGCCGCATGGGGCCCACCGGATACCCGATAGCGAGAGGGAATATGGCCGGTTTTCCGCTCGACCCTCTCGCTCTCCACGACCGGCTCGCTCGGCTAATCTCCAAGAGAATATTGGTCGCCGCACGCGCACTTTCGAGCCTTTTTTTTTCGCGGATTAACGCCTTACGGAAATCGATAAAGTTTGGACAAATTTCGCCACAGGATTTACTTTTATAAATAAATACACGGTAAAATGACGAGAACTTTTGGTTTGCGAGAAGTAGTCTGTGTGACGAGACGGTGACACGAAATCTACAGGGGCGAGGAAGTGGGCCGGCACGTAGCTGCCATGCGACGTCGCTGTCGTGCCGGGCGAGGTGGAGGGCAGCGCACGTGTGAGACCCGCCGCAGCGGCCCGATCAGCCTCGCCTCACGTGCGAGCGTGCGCGCGACCAGGCCCACCTGTCCGCCCGCCCCGTCCGTGCCGCGCCTCGCGTGCGGCCGGGCCCGCCCACCCTGCTCTCCGCTCTGCTCGGTCGCTCTCGATCCGTTGGTCCACGAGCCGCGAGCGGGAGGGGACGCCGTGACCGGGCCGTGACGGCGCCGCCGTGACGCCGTCTGCGCGGCGTGCCGTGGTGGCGGGTACGGTGTGCCCATCGAATTTAGCTTTTTTTCTTCTTTCTTTCTTTCGGTTTTCTTGCGGTAATAATTTCGGTTATAAAGAAATAGAGACGGTATGTTGGTATAAAATATCAGATCTAAAATAAAAAATTAATTTTATTTTTGTTCTAACTAGATATGATATACAACTTTTGTAAATTATCACTTATTGTAGTTTAATTTATGCACTATATAAGTGTAGCTTATGGAGTTGGCTTTTACGCGAAATGGTACGAGCTCTCTCAACCAACCTCAAACTCTATATGTTATAAACTTTTTTAGATATAATTAAAACAACATTACTATTTGATTTTTTTAATAATATATTTTTTTAAAAAAATCAAATATGTATGTCTGTTTCAAGTGCCACTGGAGCTGACGTGTAAGAATCTAAAAGAGGTAGTATCCAGTTGGTACCTGAAGTGTCGACTGGAGCTGACATGGCACCAGTCGACACTTCAAGTGCCGACCGTATGCTACTTTTGTAAATTTTTCAAACGGATATACAGATTTGATTTTTTTAAAAAATATATTATTAAAAAATTCTTATAATTCAATATATTAATTTAAAAAGAGGCCGGTTTTTACATTAGAAAATTATGGACTTCTTCGGTTTTTACATACGGAAACCAAACCAACCGATAAACAGAAGCCGGTTTTTTCTAAAATGGTGTGAAGTGTGAACACTGAACAGCACGTGCTCAAATGCAGGTATTTGACTGGTCGTGGTGTGACTGTTGCCCACTCGTATCTGCGTGCACGTGGCGAATTTTTTTACCTCTTCTTTTGGTTTCTTTAGGT
Organism: Zizania palustris; assembly: GCA_019279435.1. Lineage (NCBI taxonomy): Eukaryota > Viridiplantae > Streptophyta > Magnoliopsida > Poales > Poaceae > Zizania > Zizania palustris. The sequence continues at coordinate 24,492,630 of JAAALK010000287.1, read as the reverse complement.
GTTTGCTTCTCGTCCACTTCCACTGCGTCTGCATGCACACTTCTTTTCCATGCCCCCTCTCTTGTTTGTCACCTGTATTAATGTATGCTCGTTTCTGCATTCTGCACGCACGCATGCATGCACCACACGACGTGTTATTGCAACATCCATATCAAGGTGCTATTCAAGCATGCTACTGTAACTTGTTGTCGACCCAGCCATGTAGATACACGTAGATCAGCAGATCGGATGCAGCTGTGTGTGTTTTGTTCGCACACTGTTCACTACAACAAAATAGGTAACTTTAGTCGGCTTAGCCCTTTTCTGACGGAAGAAGCTAACTTACGTCGGCAAAATGCTAATTTCCGTCAGTATTTGACCGACGGAAGCGGATAGATGGAAGTTAGCTAACTTCCGTCGACAGCCGACGTAAGTTAGCTAACTTCCGTCGGCTTCACGTGGCCGACGGAAGTTAGCCCCGAACTCTGCCACGTCAGCAGAGGGGCGCTAACTTCTATCGACCAGTTTGGCCGACGAAAGTTAGGGGCACCTAACTTCCATCGGCTTTGGCGCTAGCCGACGAAAGTTAGCCTTTCTGCCCACGTGGCCCAAAGCAGCTAACTTCCGTCGGCTATGGTCAAAGCCGACGGAAGTTAGTTGTTATTTTTAGCCGACGGAAGTTAGCTGTTATTTTTTTTTTGTTTTTTCCTGGTTCCCCTACTCACACTCACATCCAACCACAATTTCAATTATATTCACATATAATATCTAAAATCATATTCAAACTTCACGTATAACATTTTGTTTGTAATATAGGTCGTCCTTGGTGGCAACTGCGGTAGCTTAGGATCCTATTGCTGCATGACCGGGGAGGTATGAATTACTCGTACAATATTTTGTTCGTAATATATATATATATATACACACACACACGTGCATAATAACATTTTCTAGGGTAGATATTCTCTAACTTTAAACAATTTTATAGAAAAAAATATGACATAAAATTAGTATTATTAAATCTACTACGATATATAATTTAATAGTTTATTTACTTTGTCAGGAATACGATCCCGAGCTTTCTCCCAAGTACTTATAAGCCGGCCTGCCAGCGGTCCGCTTTCTTGAGAAGACTAGTGACCAGGGGTTAAGTCCCCGAGTCCCGCAGTCGGATCGAGAGAAGCCTCTCGACCACCGACACTCGGATGACCGTCTTTAAGAGTCAGACCGTCGTTAATCTCCATAAAGACTGCAATGACGAATAGTGGTTATCTCCGACGGTTATTGCCCACTAACTGGCCGTTTCCTTGGTCATTAGTAGGGATCTTTATTCCTAATTTGTAATCCTTGATCCCTCTCATATAAAGGGATCAGAGGGAGCCTATAAAAAGGGCATGCTCTGTCAGATTCTAAAAGAATAGTCTTTTAAATCACTCTAAAATCATACGCACAGGAGTAGGCCTATTATCCTTCGGGAGGTCCAAAACTGTCTAAAAAGCCTTGATCCAAGTTTCTTTTCTTGAGATTACCATTGAGTTGTATCACATCTCCCCGTCAAGCCTAACCAAATCCTTCTACAGGTACCTTGTAGGCTATTATTGTTCATACGCAATGATATACTTGTATTGTATATGCTAATATATTTTTATTTAAATACAATCAAAATTTAAAAATTTTAAAACATTAAGATAGAGAAAAAATAATTAATAAAAAATAAAATAAGAAACTAATCAGTGACCGTATAGGTGGGCTACACAGGCCCAGGTGGTTCCGGGATTGGGTCCGTCAATCCATGAGTTGCCTTAAACGAATTGTGGTTTGGTTTTTTTCGACGTGGAGATCAGAGATTTTTTTAATAATACATTTTTATTCAAAATTTTAAATCTGTTATGCGGATTTTAGAATTTGCAAAACTAATTTTCTGTCGATAATTGATCTATCGATCTAGACCGATTAGATCTAAATTGGCAGATGATCTATCGATCCCGATAATCTGCCGATCTAGGGTGGACTATGGCCCGACAGATTTAAAATTTTGAATAAAATAGGTATTATTTAAACAAAAAATTCGAGATTGGCTGAGCTAGGATCCGTATGTATTGATGAGCCTACTTTTCTGAGCCAAATTTATGTCCGAATTGCATTCTGGGCTGCAGATTGAGTGCTGGGCTGCTGCTGTATTTCAGATGTAAAAACAAAAACAATTGTTTAGGCCCGTGCTGAGGTCCATGATTGCATTCTCTGTGGCATGCGGTGATGCACGCAGGTCGCGATTTTTTTTAAATGATAAATTTTTCGATCTTGTGCTTTAAACCCTAGATCGACACTTCAGGCTGAACGGGTTAATTGGACAAATCTCGCGCTCTATCAGTATTTCAAACGATCTATACTATTGACCTATTGGGTAAATCTGTCGGTTGAATGAAACACTGATAGAGCGTTAGAAAATGTCGATATAAAGTTAATTTTATATTAAAAAACATGTACCGGATGGATTTGAAATTTTTTTTAGAAAATGTACGAAAAAAAATCCACAGGTCGCAGCGTCGACCGCACGGCATGGTTCGTACGCCAGTTTGGTGGATCGGCTACTATCATCCTGACCAACTGCCGGTCGGTGTCCGGCCCGTGGGAGACGTTAATGGCGCGTGTGCGTGCGGGCGCTCCGTTCAGCTCCCCCCCCCCCCCCCCCCCACCATGTGCACGGCGCCGTCGCGGCGGGGCCGGCCTTAGCAACGGCGCACCTGACGCGCCCCGCAGGCCGCATGCCACCACGTACGAACGTACCGGTCGCGCTCTTGTCCTGACTAAAAGCACGTACACACCACCCGTCATGTGATCGGTCGATCGGAATGATTGCTCGGAGCATTGGATTAGGAACAACGTAAACTGTGCTTAACTCTTTCGTCGCCGTGGTCGTCGATCGATGGATCGGTGATGGATCGATCTCTTGCCTTTTGGAAAGCCCCCGGCTGCTGCCGGACAAACGACCAACCATCAGTACATGACTACATGCATAGCAGCTCGATCGTCTCTTGTTGTTTTTCTTTCTTCAGCTCGACCCGGTGGATCTAGCACTGGAGACTGACGAGTCGCCGGCCGGCCGGCCGGCCGGGTTACTGGCTTGCTTCATGCGCGGCGAATCCGCCGCGGCTACGCGAGCGATTTAGCAGGGGATATCATTTTCTACTAAGCACGCCCGGGTCGGCCTAATCCATCCACGTCGGCGTGTGCTTCGCTGCTCTAGTTTCGCCTTGATCTAGTGTGCTTAAGTGCTTTTCTTCCTCCTTTGTCTGCTTGCATCTGATGCTGTTCAGGGGTAGCTTGCTTGCTGCAGCCGAAAAGGATCCATATGCGTGGTTGGTTCTATACTTTTATTGTGCCATATTGCAGTAATTAATGCCCTTGTTTGTTTTTTCTGTTTGGTTCTGTGACATCGGATACTTGAATATTGTTTTGGAGTATTAAGTGTACACTATTTGTAAAACTCACTCATAATTGGTGGATTATTCACGAGACAAATCTAATAAGCCTAATTACGTCATGATTTGACAATGCGATGCTACAGTAAACATTTGCTAATTATGAATCAATTAGGTTTAATAAATTCGTCTCGTGAATAATCCTTTGATTCTATAATTATTTTTATAATTACTTCATGTTAAATTTTTAAATTGATGTCCAAATATCCGAAACTTTAGTCCATGGAACTAAACACACAAATTGCCATACCGAAGCGAAAAAAATTGTTATCGTCGTAGTTTATTTTAAGGATTGACTGATTTTATTCAGGTGTCTTTCTGGGTTGTTGTGTATTTTCAGATCATAATAATAAAACTACATTGCCGTTTGGACAAACTCTCTACATTTGAAAATGTAAAATTATAAATATTAAGACCAAAATTTTATAGTATTTGAGAAGATATTCGGAGGTATCATATTTTTTAATATTAATTTTAGTATCTCTTAGTATACGAGACACCGATAAATATTAAAATTATTATTAAAATTACGGTATCTCTTGTTACGGATTCAAGGATCGTAAAACCACTCGTTAAGAAAATATGAAAAGTACTCTAATACTATTATAATGTATGTGACTGAGAATGGGTTAAAATAATATTTTATTTATACTAAATGTTATATTTTGAACAAATTTTAAACTATGGAGGCATTATATTTTGAAACGGACGGAGTAATTTAAACTGAAAAACGGTTTGTGGAATGGAAAAAATATAAAAGGTGTTGCGCGTACCATTGTCAGTTTAATACGAAATTTCGGATATGACATAAACTCTTTCCAAAATTTGGACACTCTCAAAATAGCGCATTAAACCAAACCAAACCAATACCAATGAAATTTGTATTTTATATGGCTAACAAAAGCCTAGATTAATGCCTTTTAAGTAAAGCTTCCGATTCTGACGAACAGCTAGTGAAAAACTATAAAAAAAAATTATGTTTTTTTCTAGCTTTTGTATTTAAGTTTATCTTGAACTGCAACTTGCAACTATTGAGTCCTACACTTCTGTGATACGTAACAAAATGCAAATAATTTAAAACACACTTTACTACCTCCATTTAAAAATTAAGTTATTAGAGCATCTTAAAGGGGTGCTCTAATGAGCTTCCTTCTTTAAATTTTTGGAATTACAATTAAAAAATCAGCTCTTATTTTAATTGACTCCTAAATATAAAAATAAAAGATGCTTGAAATTATTTTTTTGCTTCCTATGTTTAAAGAGGTACTCTGAGACTTAGTTTAGGAATTCTGTTAGAGAAAGAAACATAATTAAAATGATTTCCATTCAAAAATGATCTCAAAAATCATATAGGAAATCATATATGCTCTTACCATAGTTTCCTTTACTACAAAGTGATTCTCCTGCCACTGAAAAATGATCGATTCCAGCAGCTAGATCTGTCCCCTTCTTCACGGACAGGCCTGCACGTTCTTCGCTCGTTTTCTTGTGCTAAATTTTAGGTCGTATCATGAATTAATTATAAAAATAATTACAGAATCAGAGGATAATTTCCTAATTAATTCATAATTAGCAAATGTTTATTGTAGCATCACATTGTCAAATCATGGCGTAATTAGACTCATTAGATTTGTCTCATGAATAATCCACCAATTATGAATGAGTTTTGTAAATAGTCTATATTTAATAGGTGATTTTCTCACGCTTGCAAAACCTCACATCAAATCAGCAATTATGCAGGACAGACGCTGTGGCACTACCAGCTGTTAATCACATTAGAGCAAGTATAATAAGCCTATGCAAGTAGACTACAAGACTTGCCACATCAGATTAGTAGTAAGGTGGAGGAGAGAAGGAAGGAGAGAGAATAAAAACGGGCTACTAGTTAACAGCCCACTCATACATATGTTCCAATGAATATTGTGAGATGATGTAATATGTTACAAATTAAATGCATGATACATATAGCCAACTAACTATTATATGAGTTGGCTATTAGATTAGCTACACATGACATGGCACAAATATAAAACCAACAACTAGCTATATTATTAAACTTGCTCTTAATAAAGGCATTAGTGCACTTACCGAGAGATTTGAGAATTTGCCACTTTCAAGAAGTTACTTTGTATTTTTATCATCTGGATCCACTATCATTAACTCAGGTGGATAAACATCATAATTAAAGTGTATGCTTGTCAAATTATCAATTTTCCCTGTACTGTGCTACCCTGATATTTTTTATTTTTGAGATAAATTAATAAACTAGTACCGAGAGTAAAAGTAAAAATATACAAGGCTACGTACAAACCAGCGTAGATAAAAAATAGAAACAAAGTATTTTAATATAAAATTAAAAGAATACTAATAAATTCTTTCGGAACAGAGTGAGTAACTGAGAACCGTTTGATTAAGAGCATGTTTGTTTCAGTTTTAAATTATAACAATTCATTTTTTTATAAGTCGAAATAAACAGAGTAACTTATTCTGTCAGCTTATTATAATAAAAAGTGCAGATTATAACAATTCAACAAGCTAGTGGAACTAGAGATGGCAACGAGTACGCACCCACTGGGTATTACCCGCCCACACCCGTACCCACCAAATAAAAATTCACCTGCTACAAAACCCGCACCCGCTCGCGGGTACAAAAACTTACCCACACCCGCACCCGTGCGGGTATTTGTACCCGACGAGTAACCCACACCCGATTTCAGACCCGCCATGAATCATAAATATATCACTGAAAAATGATATATGCATCTACAAGTAACAACAATTTACACCAACAAATATATAATCTAATAGATCATTGGAGCATATTAATTCCACACTAATTATAGGATTAGTGCTAGGGTTTGGGATGCCTTCGAGTATATATATATATATATATATATATATATATATATATATATATATATATATATATATTCGAGATACTACTATATGGGTCACGAATGAGCTGAATTTGCAGGAAAATGCATATGGGTCTTCGGGTGTATTTTACCCGCGGGTTAGCGGGTACGGGTACTATGCAACCGCACCCGCACCCGCTCTACCCGTTGGGTAGAGGTTTTTGTCCAATAAAACACATACAAGTGAAAATATTGTTTCACACCCGTCTTTTTATTGGGTAAAACCCATCGGGTACTTGTGTTTCGGATAACGTTGCCATCTACCCATTGTTTTGCATAGGGACCAGCCGGTGCAGCCACACGCTCTTACAGGTGGGCCCCGCGCGCGGCGCGGTCGCTGTCCGGTAGCCGCACGCCACGTCCGCTGGCTGCCATGTGGTCCCCACGCGGGGGTGTCGTTCTAGAGGCTTCCGATCCCGACGCAAAGCAGCAGGCGAAGTGACTTTTAATGAATTTTGCTGCTTTTGCATACAAGGACGCCACAGAATCCCTTTTCGTTCGTAAGGGCTTTGACTCTCCGGATGATCTCAAATCAAATTACACTTTCCCCCCCCTAATTTCTGGTGAGATTGACGAGCAGTCAGTCGAGCAGGGTATTTAATGTTCACTGATTAGGAGTGAAGAGATGCAGAGACTGTGCTTGGACTTGGAATAAGAGGGTATTTGGTTTGGGTTGCTAAAGTTTAGGGATAAACTTTAGTCTTTTTAGTACCTAAATTGCCAAACATGGAGACTAAAAGGGACTAAATTTTAGTCCCTAAACTTTAGCTCTTTAGTTCCAAAAACCTTGCTAAAAGGGACTAAAAGTACTATTTACCTCTCAGCCCTCACTCTCTTTTAGTTCTATAAAAAAGAGAAGACTAAAGTTTAGTTTAGTCCCTAAAATAACCAAACATGCCCTAATTCACATTTCGACATGAAATGTTGCAAAATTTAAACATACGTGTACTGTATTCCGGTAAAAAATAAACCACCGTCTTATAATATTATAGAATAATAATATTGCTCCAATTCATTATACTATAAAATGTCACATCGTATATCTTATACTAGATTATATATTATAGGCCAGAGATAGTATTTTTTATTATAGAATTCCTCGTTTTGCAAGTGGTTCTTTTTTTTGTCCTCATCCCAGGAGACAAGAACCTTTCCGAGAAATAGCAGAATCTTGAGGGGCAAAACGCAAAAACACAACGCTATAAGACGGCTCGAAATGGTCACCTTAACCACGGTTGTTAGATCAACCCGTCACCGTGGTCTACGGCGAGTTAAGCCCAGAGGCCAAGGAGAGAGGAAGAGAAAGAAAAAGACAAAACACATCGCGCCGCCGCGGGAGGCGTACGGCGCACCGGCCGGCCGTCGGATCTGCGCCGGCGACGCGTCCCCCTGCCGGATACTCGCAGCCGGAGGTGGACGAGGCGGCGTTCCGGCCATTTCTGTGCCTGCGAGCGCCCGAATCCGTCCCGCCGGTGAGTCCTGCGGTTCTGCCCCCCTCGGCTTGCGCTGGGATGGGTGCCGCGCGCGCGGTGTGCCGGGCTACCGGGATCGAGATATCGGGAACTCGCGGGCTTGTTTTGTTTTCGAGTTCGGTCTAGCACGCGATTCCAACTTCCAAGCCGTATGATCTGAGGATTTCGCCGATGAACGGTGCAGGGTTTGGGAATGTTTGTGAATCGTTCGTGGTTTTGTGATTTCTCAGTTTCTTTTTGGTTTTTTGTGAAACGAAATGCGTGGGATTTGAGACTTCTCTAAACAATTCCGAAGATGTATGATTCACTCGCTCTCCGCCTCTTAAGATGTTCGTGTATCGATTTTTCGCGCCGAGTCGTCAGGAGTGTGTAAGTGTGTTAGATTCGAGTGAGTTTTTTGGATTTGTTTTTTTAGTTTAAATTTTGTCGTTTTCCTAGCAGTGTGAACGCGTCGATCTACGCAGCGAAAACAGAAATTTCTGGTTTCTAATTTTGACTGGTTTTGTTTCTAATCTGTGTATGGGAAATCGATTTGGCATGTGCTGGGGATAATTTTTTATTGGGCTCTGATGCTTTTCCGAGTTCATTCCTTTAATCCTTTCTAGTTCACTTGTAGTGTTTCGTAGTAATTACTGCTTTACAGACTTACCATAAGAATATCGCTTTGTTTTTCATCGTATGATTTACTGTTGTTTATGACCAGTTTTCATCAGAACTTCATTTGGGAAACTGATTTCAGTTTTGGTTGAGCTGGCCTTCTATAGGTTATTGGCCGTCTACATGTTCAAAGTATTAGTCAATTAATGATATTGTTTGTCAGAGGTTGACTGAGTTTACTGTCTCAATGGTGGGCTAGGTGCCATCATACAAGTTATTTCTGTTAGCGCCTTAGATGATTTCCATTGGGATTCAGCAAATCTACCGGATAGTTTATTTCAGTGAAAAACGAAACCCAAAATTTGAACTCCATGTTATACATGTAAACCAAGATGGTTTGATTGGTGTTGGAATTAACGTTACAAATTTATGGACGCTAGCCTATCTATTGTAGTCCCACGAAATGGGCAACCAAGATGATATAGAGACATTTGTTTTGTTTCAACAAGTTGAGGCTCAATTAACACTGCACTCTAGACAATTTGTTGTATCAAATATTGATATGTTTACCACATTTTGCATACTTCCTAGCCAACTGAGGATTCATGGTTAAATTCTTCGTTCTCAGGATATTTGCTATAAAGTCCTTCCAGTTGATGCGTAGTTGGTGGAAAAATCTTGCTCTATAATCTTCTCTCCATTGCTCAGTGGCAATCAGTTGGAAGATTCTGCCTTTCTTCCTCTTGCTTCCTTTTTGTTTGCTTCCTTGGTGGAGCAAACGAGAGGAGGAAGACAAGAAGCAGATAAAGGCAGCTCCTTTCAGCTCTTCTATGTCTAGGGACTTGAATTGTCCTGTTCAGACACAGATGGCTGTTGCAGTACTAGATCGGAGCTTCAGTGAATATCCTTCTAGCAACAGAACTGAGGGGAGATCATGCAGCTGGAAAAGAGTCTTTGTCCAGACTGACAATGGTTCTGTCCTGGGCATTGAACTGGAGAGAGGAGAAAATGCACATACTGTAAAAAAGAAGCTACAGGTAGCCCTCAACGTACCAATTGAGGAGAGCTCACTGACTTTTGGTGACCAGATTTTGAACAATGATCTCAGCAGTATTCGCAATGACTCACCACTGCTTCTCACTAGGAATCAAATGCATCGGAGCAGCTCCACACCTTGCCTCTCTCCTACCGGACATGATGTGCGGCAGAAAGACCAGAGTGGACTCGTTGAAATCCTTGGATGTTCGAGCCCTTCCTCCCGGATGAAGCAGCTCGCTAAGGATGTTATGAAAGCCATAAGGAATGGTGTTGACCCAGTAGCTGTTAACAGTGGCATGGGTGGCGCCTACTACTTCAAGAATATTTGCGGGGAACGTGTTGCCATTGTCAAGCCAACCGATGAAGAACCATTTGCTCCAAACAATCCTAATGGTTTTGTGGGGAAGACCCTTGGACAGCTAGGCCTCAAAAGATCTGTACGAGTCGGTGAGACTGGGTTTCGAGAGGTTGCTGCTTACCTCCTTGACTATGATAACTTTGCAAATGTACCACTCACCATGCTGGTCAAGATTACACACTCTGTGTTCAATGTGAATAACACTGTTGGGGGCCAAAGTAAACTCTTCCACTACAAACTACAGGCTGTGAGCAAGATTGCATCATTGCAGCAATTTATTCCTCATGATTTTGATGCTAGCGATCATGGACCATCAAGCTTCCCTGTTTCTGAAGTGCACAGGATTGGCATACTTGATATCAGAATCTTCAACACAGACAGGCACGGGGGAAATCTTCTGGTTAGGAAGCTTGGCCCTGGGGCTGACAATTTTGGAGCACAGACTGAACTCATTCCTATTGACCATGGTCTTTGTCTTCCAGAATGTCTAGAAGACCCTTACTTTGAATGGATCCACTGGCCGCAGGCATCCATTCCTTTCATCGAGGAGGAGCTTGACTACATTGCAAACTTGGATCCTGTAAAAGATGCAGAAATGCTTCGCATGGAGCTGCCCATGATCCGTGAAGCATGTTTGAGGGTGCTGGTGCTATCAACAACATTTCTCAAAGAAGCTGCAGCATTTGGCCTCTGCTTGTCAGATATAGGAGAGATGATGAGCAGGCCATTCAATGGGAAAGAAGAGGAGCCAAGTGAGCTTGAGCTTCTTTCCATGGAGGCAAGGAAGTGGGTCGAGGACAGAGAACTATCTCTTCTAGAAGCCGGAGTCGAAGACGACGATGATGACTTCACCCAGTTCTCTCTTGACAGTGAGTATGATTCAGATGCTTTTGAATTACCATCCTTCAACAAGTTTGGGCTGATGAAGGCTAGTCATATAAATCCACTGTCAAAGCTAGATGAGTGTGATGAGGAAGATGATAAAGGGGATGAGAACGAGATGGAGATGATTGAGTATAATGCTGACAACATGAAAAATCCCTTTTCTAAGCAAATTCCTTCACTCTCAAAGTTATCAGCGTCGCTGAAGGGGCTTAATTTCCTTGGAAAAGCTAGAGCATACCACCGAGGTGTTCGCAAGAGCAAAATGAGTACTAAAGCTAACAACAGTCTTATTAAAGGTAGTGAGCATCAGTCTGGTAGCAGGAGCGCCAATGAGCTGCTCCCTCCCAGTGCCAGTTTTGTGAAGCTGTCGGATATGGGCTCCGTGGAGTGGAGTGCATTCCTTGACAAATTCCAGGAGCTTCTCCCCAGCGCTTTCCGAGCCCGGAAGCACGCCACTGGTGGTAGCCCTAGGCTGGGCACTTCTTGCCAGTTTTGAAAGCAGTAGAAGAGAAGCCATTTACCAAGGTAATGTTGTATCGGAAACTCAGGTGTGCAGCAGCAGCAGCTCTACGCTAGTAGGTGTTTGTTGTCGGAGGAAGATGGAGGTGTTCGGGAATAAGGCCGTCCTTAACATATATGAGCTTGCAGGGAGCGTGTCCGTGTGTTGTGTTTGTGAATAGCTTTGACACAAAGAGTTGTGTTGTTCCTCCACCTGTACATATACTACTACCTCGCCATGCCGGGCTCGACCTACCTCGGATTGTTACCTGGTCGTGTGGTGAGTGCTGGCCTCCACTGCTATCATTTGGGAGATGCCTACTATAATGTGCACCTGGATATTACTGCAGATATCTTATCTAGAGACGCATTGTGATGTTGTGGTAACTTGTCTTGCCGAAAGTGCTACTACTATATGGCATCGTCGTGAGATCTAGCTACGAAAGCGCCAATCTTTAGGCTTGTTGTTTTCTGTAGGGTACGACGTATGCGGCTGAATAGATCGCCCGGGACTGTTTCTGATATCGCTAGCATGCTGTCAGGTTAGGTGGCATGTCCATCTCACTCTCACATCACAGCTTATCGTCGCCTCGCAGTTAAAAGAAACAAGGAGAATGTGATCCTCCTCTGATGCGGAAGACGACATCGTCCATTGCTTTGTTTGCTCCGTAACAGCGACAGGTGTCTCCGTGTCTCCCCTAGCATGTGTTGTCGCCCAGAGGCTGCACGGTGCCAACGATGTCTGCGGCCGGCCGTCTCGCCGTGCTAGCCGCTGTTGCGCTCTATTATTGGGCCGCGTCGCGTCGCCGTCGCGTGCTCCGGTTCGCCACGCCACGGCTGCCATTGGCTGCTTGGATGGGCAGCTACCTAGCTCCACGCTGCTACGGCAAGGTAGCCTCTCTTTTTTCTATTGGAACTCCCAAGAACAGGAGAATGTGATCACGGCTTGTTCCTACTGTGCTATCTACAGACTACAGCTACTACCTCGGCGTTTGCTGGGTTGTTAGCTGCATTGTTGCCATGGCCTGGCAGCGAATGAATGAGTGTTTTGGAACTTCTGAGATGAAATCCATGGGCCAAACAAGAGCAGAAACAGTCCAACAAATCAAGCAACTACCATGCCTCAGATCACTGGCTTCACTACAAACTGAATGCGTGAAACATACTGCTTTGCACATGTGTGCTACAGCCTGAAGTACACGGGTTGCCATCAGTCTGACAGTCTCTATCTATTCTCTGCAACTTCAGAAATGTTAGTGACAGGTGACAGGTTACAGATGCTCCCAAACTGCTCATCACTTGAACCGTAGTGGCCAGGAATGGGCTAAATGCTACATTGCTACCTGGAGTCAGAGAGTGCACATACCTCTAGCTAGAAATTAGCTAATTAACCATTATCCAAGTGACCTGAACTCTGAGCTAATGGCTACTATATGTATCTGACAAATGGCAAAAAAGAAATACATGTATCTATGAAGGAAGAGGAGTCAGCATCTCTCATGCTCCAATGGCTATAGCTAGCTAGCTGACTGGCTAGCTACAAAGTCAAAAATTTCTAGGGCTTCTCGACAAGCTCATGATACAACGGAGCATCGTTGTTGATTGGTCGATGCTGATGAACATCCGACGTCTTGTAGTCCATGCTCATCATCTCGGGCACTACGGCGACAGTACCGTCATGTCTACTTGGCTCCTGAAACATGACATGAGTTGCTGCTGCTGCTCGTCCCACGCTCTGCTTCTTCCCCTGAATGCAAACGAGAACACTCGTCAGCTCACTGTGTAGAACAAGGTCGTAATGCAAATTAAAGTGCACCACATGAAATACCTCATGATGTACAACTTTAGCAGATGCATCTACCTCTTGATTTGCTGCTCCTGCAACAACAGAACCGGCACATTTTTTAGTCCATCATTCAGAGTCTCTATAACTGAGCTAGCTGCACTTCGCTATGAGATGCATTTTCTAGAATGCTAATGACAGGATCTAAATTAGCTCTAGTAATCACTACTCAGTGGCAACAACCAATCAAGAGGAAGTGTTTGCCTTTTTTTCCTCAGTTGTTCCTTGGTGGATGAGTTCTGGGAATGCGGTAATCCGAACTGAACGGCACGAGGCCGGCAAATCTGTGCTTGCCGCCGCTCTTTCGCCCAGCAGCATTCTGACCACTCGACCCAACCACTGTAACCTCTACGGATCTCTCCCTTCCATGGACGACATGCATGGCAGTGTGTGCACCTGTGTTCTTTCCTTCGTCCTCGCCTTCTTCCACCACCTCATCCCCATATCCGGGTCGACCTGCTGCCATTGCCCTCCGTCCTCTCAACCGTTCCTGCATCTTGCAATGCGGCTGTTAGTGTGTTGCTGCTTACTACCATGAAAATGTGTGATGCTTACTACCATGAGAGGGATGCTTGTACTGACCTTGTTGGCTTCAGCAGACAGAGCAGATAGGGAGAGGAGCAGAGCCATAAGAACACCTGCACACCTCCTCATCTTGATCTTGTTGCCACACAACTCTGCAACCAGCTGCCAACTCTGAACCAGCAGGGGGTTAAGGTTAAAGGAAAAAGGAGAGGTTTTATAAGGAGCTAGCAGAGGTTCACAACTTGAGATCAGCTGAACTGCACCGCTGCTGGCTGCTGCTGCACACAACAAATCAGCAAATGGGTAGTCAAAGAGAGCTCCTGCATATTCAAATCTTTTAACTCTGATGCACGCACACCGATGCACGCACGTAGTGGTCCTAGGCTCCTAGCTCACTGAGCTTGCTGCTTGCTGCTCGTAACATGGAGAGGGGGGGGAGGATATCGAATTCTGAGGGGGGAAAACCGATCAGAATTGGCCGATCTCCGGGGCTCTGACTTCTGACCAGTGACCACCGGCCATTCAGACAGGCACAACCTTCCCTACCACGACGCTCTCTTGCTCTCGCATGCATCTTGATCGAACCGACGAACTAACTGCCAAGTGGTAGCAGTGACACTGGTGAGTGGTGTGGCTGATAAGCGTGCTCGATTAACCAAAGATAATGGGGGCGTTTAGTTTGATTTGCGGGCACCTAAGCAACGAACACGTAGCTTAACAGTCAAGATTCTTGCCCTAGTAAGTAGTAATTTAGGCCTCGGATTTTCTTCCTAGCTCGCTGGTCAAAGATCTGTTGTCACTCGACCGCATCGTGCTGATCGAATTAACAATTCGTGCATTGCGATCAAGCGTGGCGTGGCGATCCGGGATTAGTACTGGCGTTATGGCGCCGATCGAGACACTGCAAGTGTCCCGTTATGTCGCCTGCTAATGATAGAGTTTAACGATTAGCTAACTCATGGTTTCAAACTTTCAGTTAGTTCAGTCATGTAGTATTAAGGTCTTGTTTGATTCCTTTTAGTCTAGATACTGTTTGGTTCCATAGACTAAAGTCTATAAATACAGTTTAACAAGGACTTTTTTATCCCTATACCATTTCTTTGAGTTAAAGTGTTTTTTGTACTGTTTAGTCCAATTTAGTCCACTTTTTAGACTAAAGGACTAAAACTTTAATCCAAATTTTAGTCCACCTATTTGTCATTTTAGGGACTATAAGTACCACAAAAAGAGAACTAAAGTTTAGTTCTAAGTCCTAACTCCTAAGAACCAAACAAACCCTAATAAAAAGCGGTGGATCCAAAAAAAAATAAGATTTAGGATAGCTGGTATATGAATATCCAGTCACAAATAATATATATATATATACAAATGCTATTTTACACCACGGGTGTAGAATGCTATTCTACACCGACGTGGAATGGAGGGGTTGAGATTGGGTGGGGGGTGGGCACGATTGGGATGATCGGTGTAGAATAGCATTTACACCCATAGTGTAGAATAGCGTTCCCGTATATATATATATATAATTTGCATTATCGACAACAACAAGGTATTTATCGATCCATCTTTATAAATTTCTTTTCTCGCACCATCGTATGACATTTCATAGACATTTCATAGAGGCCTCGGAACAAAACATAGTAACAACGGGGTCTCAAAATCTAAGCATGTGAAATTTGAAATTTAAAAGCTATAAAGGTTGAATTCCAAAACATAGTGCTCACGTGGCAAGGTTCAGCCGATGGTCGGACCGATACCTATTTTTGAATTTTTTTGAATCGGCTATAGACAATTGAATTTTTTTCAAAAAAATATTATTAAAAAAATCCCATTACGTTGCTAGGAGTTTTGTAGTTTTTTGCAATTTGTGGGTCAAAACAACTGCATCAACTGCATCAATCGCACCGCCTAATCGATGGCCCTGATTTCATACAAATTTCACTTTTAAAATGAAATTGATGTATTAACGATGAGAATAAAAAAATAAAGTGTCATAATATATAGATAAAGAGTAAATAAAAAATATTGAAGAAATACAACTATTCGATTTGTAAACCGAGTTTGATGTTTTTTTTTGATAAATTTGAAGAATATTAATAGTTTGGACATATTTTTTTTAGACAATTTCGAAGAATATAGAAATTTCATAATATTTTGAGTCCTTTCGTTCCAGAAAGTGTGAGCACAAGCAAGCAGCACTGAGGAACTAATACATCGTACAAATTTTGGTGCCGTAAACATAAAAGATTAAGATTTATTCTGATGTCAATAAGACACACTATATCAAATGTGGTAATGCCAAAGTTATGGTAGCGAATTTTTCATGGCGTGTTGATGAAATTTGGCTGGTGACAAACATCCGCCCGCTCTCGTCGCGTAGATTTGAGAATTTAAGTAGAGGCATGGTGGACGGAGTACATTGGTAACGGAGAAAACTTGGTCACTGTGGAATCGGACCGATCGAGTAGAGTGGATTTTAATGAATGAATGACAAGCAGTTGCTGCATGCATGTCCTTTCTTCTTGTCGCGCGCCTGCAGCTGCCAACGCCGCGCGTGTGATTCCGCGGCTAGCTGTCAGCGCCGGCGCCGCCGTGTCAGCGCCGGCGGTACCACCGTCGAGGCGTCGACCGAGTCCGGCTGGCGGTGGCGAGCACGCGGCTTTCACGGTGGCGCGTGCGCGCGTGCGGCAGCCGGCTTTGCCGGCCGGCCGGGCGCGTCGCCGTCTCGCCGACGCGACCGACCGCGCGGGATTGCAAATTCGCAAGTTGACGATTTTGTTCCGGCGCTAGCCGCTAGCACAGAACAGAACAGTCTAAACTGAAGTACTACGTACTTCGTCGTCCCTCGTGTAGGCGTACGTGCCACTGCCACTGCCACTGCCTGCCTGTTCAGCAGAGAGCTCATATATAACATGACACTATGACAGGCTAGGGTTTCTTATCTGAAACAATGGTTGATGCAGAGGCTTCTCAAGGCCCTACCACTGCTACATGTCATGGAAACTATAGGGCTCTTTAGATCCGCGTGCTAAATTTTAGCCAGTGTCATATTAAATGTTTGGAGATCAATTAATTTGAAAGACTAAACGTGAGCTAATTATAAAAATAATTACATAATCGGAAGATAATTTACGAGATGAATTTATTAAACCTAATCAATCCATAATTAGTAAATATTTACTGTACCACCACAATGTCAAATCACGGTGTAATTACGCTCATTAGATTCGTCTCGCGAACAATCCACCGATTATGAATGAGTTTTGTAAACAGCCTACATTTGATACACCAAAATAATATTTAAGCATTGGATATGACAGGGGCTAAAATTTTAGCCCCCGATCCAAACACTCCTATGTATACTATGTGTTGTAATGGTCTTAAATTTACACAAGATGGCACCATCTGGAAACTGTTGTTAAACAATAGCAACTTTGAGGGGTAGACAGTGAGGTATGAGCACACAAGTGAACTGATCTATATGTCCCCTTTTGATACTTCTCATCTATCTGCAGTCTGAGAGTCTGATCACTAGACAACAACCCAATTTCTCAACGCACCAATGGAGGCCCAATCGGAAAACGCCCCAGATAGCCCGTTAAATTGGGCTCTGGCCCTACTTTTGGCCCATTACGGCCCAGTCGAGTCCTGGCGATCAATTTTTGGTGGGCCTTTCGGCAAATTTTCATCGAGAACGGATTCTAGTTCATTTTCAGATTACGAGGCTATTCTTGTTATCCGAATCTAAAATTTGGGCATTTATTTTAGCTTAGATTCTAGAAGTACGAGCCGAAGAGAATTCATCAGTTTGACGTGATTCACGCAAGTTCAGCTTCAGAGCATTAGAGAATCTCTAGCGACCGTGCATAGTCCTACGTGGATCAAAAGAATCCATTCATCACCATGAAAACGAACCAATTCGTAGTAGAGAGAAGAAGAAGATCGACCCTCTTGTAGGAATCGGGGCCCGTTTGAATTGGGGTTGTTTATTTATATGGACTAAAAAGTGTTATGCACACTCTATCCTTATTTATGAACCTCTCATTAAATTATGTTTAATCTATGTATTCAAACAAGAGTACTAAACTTTAGTCCCTACTAAAATAAACAAGTTTTAATCCTTAAAAATAAGCAAGGTCATCCAAACGGGGTGTCAATTCACGCTAAATAAAAAAGACGAAAAGAAAATAGCAGAGAGAGAAAATGGATCATGGGGTAGAAAAAGGAAACCGATGCAACAGTCGACATATGAAAAATGATTTTACTGTAAATAAGTCTTGTGAATAGAGTATATATTGACGGTTGTAATTAGAGGGCAGAATAATTTTTTTCTATTGCATCTTAGCCTATAAATAAACATCTCCTTCACTGTAACAGGGACAAAAGATAACGAAATAGAACACACTTCGAACTAGGCTAAAATTATTATCCTATTCAGAAGCCTTAAATCAATTCGCACTAAATCCCTCTCTCTCTAGCTAGCTCTTTGAAACTATTTGAACCTATTAGCATAATCTTTTACACTACCAACAATAATAATCCATCATATTACAACTTATAACTATTTTTTCGGAATCTATAACTCGTATTTTTATATCTGACCTTTTTATGAAGAATGTTTTTTTATTGATTTCATTTTCGGTAGCTAAAAAAGGCAGCAACCCAATTTCTCAACGCACCAACGGAGGCCCAAACGGAAAATGCTCCAGATAGCCCGCTAAATTGGGCTCGGTCACTACTTCGGCCCATTACAGCCTAGTCAAGTCTTTGGCGATCAATTTTTGGGAAAGATTTGCTATTTTGACACTCCGAAAAAGAGATTCTTAGTAGTACGTTGGTTAAGTAGTTGGAGTACACGAGTAGTGAGATTCTAAAGAAATTTGTGTTTTCATGTTTGTTTATTTCTAGATTCTGCAACTAATTATTCTCACATAGTCTAACTTTTGAGTCTATAATTTAGACCATTTGTTCCGACTTCATATTCTAAAAGTTGCGGCAATAGATATGCTCTTAATTTTGCACGGCTGGTCCATATTTTTTCTTCCCTTTTCTTTTTTTGGGAGATGGGTTTACTGCATTTTTCTGGAGCATTTCAAGGATCATACGCCGGACCGCTCCCGTTGGTTGCGATCCCATTTTCTGAGAGACATGTATGCGCCCAAGAGAATTCATCAGTTCCACATGATTCACACAAGTTCAACTTCAGAGCATTAGGGGCCGTTTGGTTGCCCGTACGAGGTTCAGTCGGCCTCACGTTAGGTAAGATTTTTTGTTTGGTTGTCTGTATGAGTCGCTCAGCCTGATTCTACAAAAACGGATTTCAAATCTATTTTCTGGCTTGCTGGATGCGAGTAATTAAGTAACTAATGATGTTGTTAGTACACTATTAATACATATTAAATGATCATAATCTATTTTAAATAATATTAAGGACTATTATATGGATTAACAATTATAACAAAATAATTGCACATAATAAATACCATGATGACTCATTATTTATTAATTTTTATCTCACACAATGTATCTACGTGAGAGCAAGCAAACGTCATCTCACTTTAACCAAGTTAAACATGTGTAGACAACCAAACAAACATATATTGTATATACCGAGTCTGTCTGAATTGAATCTATCTCACTGATAAGTTAGATTCATACAGGCGTACACGTGGATCAAAAGAATCCATTCATCACCATGAAAACGAACCAATTCGTAGTAGAGAGAGAAGAAGATCGACTCTCTTGTACGAATCAATTCATGCTAAATAAAAAAAAGACAAAAAAAAGAATAGCAGAGAGAGAAAATGGATTATGGGGTAGAAAAAGGAGACCGATGCAACTACGATCAACGTGAAAAAACGGTGTATATCTCTTTTACTGTAAATGATTTTACTGTAAATGAGTTGATGTGTAAGCACTGGAGATGCTCTAATAAAAAGCATGATGCATCAGACACGGGGAGAAGAAAAAAAAGATTTTCTGATATGAACTCTGAACAAATAAGACCACTGCACCAGCAATTTGTCTGCTCTCCTAAACTGTTCACGCACGGAGATTTGGATGCATGCTCGTAGATGAAGCTGGTACAGCTGCATTCAGAGGTGCAATTCTTTGAGTAAAAGTTCTTGTCCTGGAGGAGCCTGGAACGAACCCTAACAAATCCTGCTGAATATACTAGCCAAAAACATGTTTGTATCATTGTAAAAGTTGTTGTTTTAGACCAAAGACCAATGTCAACTTCTGTCACTCGGTGGCTGCAGCCTGCAGCCTAGCTAGCTACCAGCTAATTGCACAGTCGTTATTACGTACGTACGTGCTCACACCAGTAGTTGAGCACTTGAGCTTGTTCGAAATCCTAAGAACTCACAAGAACTCGAGGTAGAAGATGAACAGTAGCTAGCTATTTTCTATGGTGACAAATTACACCACTAGACGGGTACGGGAGCTTTCATATGCCAGCTCGAGAACGATCTGAGCTCGAATGAACGCTCGATTATCATCGGCTTAGCTGACGAGACGATCGAAAACTATGGTAATAATTAGACTTAATTATTTGAGCTTGTGTTGTCGTCCTCGTGTGCCCGTGCTTCGCCTCGATCGAAATGGGTGATCAGCAAACTAAACTGTGTCGCGGAATTGCGCCGGTGAGATTTGGAACAGTTGGATATATGCACGGGCTCAACTTCGATTCAGGATCAGGAGGAATCTTAAGCATATATATATAAACAAGCCAGTTCTTGTAGCTGATAAAACTTGTGCGTTAGCTAGGGCTCATGAATTAGGGTGTGTTTGGTTGAGCCGTAGATTATAAAAAAACTATTGTGAGTTGTAGAAAAACTGTTGTGAGCTGTAAAAAAACTGAGAAGTTGTTTGGATAGAATAGTTGCAGTTTTATATTTTGGTAATTATGATGTTTAATTACATTATTAATGTGTAAATTTACATATAAATCATTCTAATCATGCAATTTTGCAATTTTCATATTAAAATTATACATTTTTAAATTTCACTAAAATGGTATATTTTACTAAAATCTTATTTTTTTCAAATTTTACATGAACTGATATGTTTTAATAGCATGGTAGATAATATTCTTTCAAAGTTGAACCGAAAAACAGTGAAATATGAGTTATACCAGCTTTTAAATTTATACTACTAGAATCTGCAGATTCTGAAAAAGCTAGGTGACCAAAAAAACTGTGTGGTTCAGATTCCAACTTTCGATCCAAAAAGCTGGTTCAAAAATCTGAACCAATAAGACCCTTAATTCCATGAGCAGTGTTAATCTCACCGAAGTGAGATCGTGAAGCAAATAAGCAATTAAGCTACTCCATTTATTTTTTTATATAACTCGTTTTAAATTTCTGAACTCTTTTCGAAATATAAGTCGAACTTGTGATCATTTTTTCCATGGTTGTCTTCTCAAATAAATATAATTACTTATATAAATCATTTTTACTTATCAAATCATTTATCTCAGCTCGATTCTTATGCATAAATCTAATAAAACAACTTATAATATAACGAATTACTACCTAACATGGTAGATGAGGCGGATGAAAAGTAGTCCAGTTTTTGATATCTCGGCTGGTCGGCGGCAGGAAAAAACGTGCAGTTGCTGCCGGCAATTCGATCGGAATGCTCGACGCGCACGGCCAGAAATTTGTCCGGTGCGTCGTCGCCGTCGATAGATCTATCGGAGCTCGCCGTCCTCAGCTCGCCGCGAGTTGCGTTCGAGCTGCATGTATATTATATCAATCGATTTCTCGTCGTGGATTCCCGGCAGAATGTCTTACCCAATAATTTGTAGCTGTTCTTTTTTTTTTGTTCGTTCCGGTGCACGCACTCCACTTTGGCAGCTATAGCTCATAAGAATTGCATTGAGCATGACTATTTCTAAATGTACCGTTTATTTCAATTTCTAGCTGTTCTCTCCGAAATCTAAAACTGAAATAAATGATTATATTCGGATCCACGTTACTAAAATCATTAGTTATACAATAGATTCTCTATGTTCTCCCCAACTATATATTTGAATTATTTAGAGCTAGATGTTCAGGCTAAGATTATGTCTAAGAGTAACTCTAAAACTGACATCGTATAGTTTTTGGGATTTTTTTTGAGATGCAAATTACTTTAAATATATTTTTTCCAATAAAATTTCTAAGTTTGAGTTTGAGTATGATCCCTAAAAATAGAGAGCGAAAAGATTAATGATGAAAACTCTTTATCTTTGGAACCATTTAAAGTATTTGAAGTGATTGTTTAATTATAATAAAAAATTTAATAATTCTCTTGCACACATTATTTTCTCCTCCATGTGCTATTCTAAGCTGGCCGACACACATATTTGAAGATATCTATCATAGTTTCACACAAAATTATTATAAATAATAGGTTGTGTTTGCATGATTTAAAAAATAAGGATCAAGCTTATAGGAAAACTATTTTTTTTTTGAAATAGGCCACATGGGCCCGACCTTGTTTGAAGGCCATGGGTGTGTCGGGGATGTGAACGAGAATTTCCCAGGAGGTCACCCATTCTGATACTACTCCCACCTGAGCACGCTTAACAATGGAGTTTTGAGGAGATTTGGTGCCAGCTAACTCACATCCCTTTCACTTATAGAAAAACTATTATAGATTGATTAATTTTCAGAGAGATACAAGAGTTTAGGATATAATAATTTTGTGTGAAACTGTGATATCTTTAAATATACGTACGAGCCAATCTATAATAATAAATGAAGAAAAAAATAGGAATTGACGAAGCCCAACCTTGTGCGGCCCGAGCGGGGAAAAACTCTCCCGTGGGCCTCGACGGCGGCAGGAAAAAAAACAGGAGCAAGACGATCGGGAAGCGCGCGGGGAAATTTGGCCGGGGCGTCGCCGCCGTCGCGTCCACTGTCCACGCGACCACCCATGGAGGCTTCAACTCTTTCACGGAATTGCGACAGCGTACGGCGGCGTACTGACGTGCAATTCTTTGGGTTGGAATCTGGCTGTGCCGATGCCGATGCCGATGCCAATGCCCGTCCTTTGAACCCTAGCAACGCCGACAGAATATACCCAGAATTCTTTTATCCATATGTCCAATGTCCACTTCTGTACTGTGCGTGCAGCAGAAACAGTGCCTGGTTTTGTTCTTGGGGCGGAGAAGAATCAGTGCACAGGGTTTTTCACTGTGCAGGACATATATATATATTAGTTGTTAGTCGCAAGTGGAGTAGAGATTGTCAGAGAAAAAAAGGAGCTCGAGAGGATTTGACCATGGAGTAGATGGATAGCCTGATGCATTCATGGCAGGCAGAGTAGGTTGCAAGCAAAAGGGAGATGAGAGCTAGAACTAAGCTAGCATGAAGAGGAAAGCTAGCAACATCAGAAGCTCCTGTTTCTGAATAATGCATGTCTGCATGCATGCATGCATGCTGCATGAACAATTTCATCGTGTGTTGTGGTCATCTGTCGTAGTACAAAGTACACGGGGGTCAAAATGTGTTTTTGGTCTGAACATTAACATCGCCACCCGTTTATGAGTTCGTTTAATCGGTTTCGCCACCAACAATGTATCGGAACTACTTTAACAAAGCCATCATATCGGATGGGTGATAATCTTGCATTGCATTGCATTGCATTATGCCCTGCAGCAAATTCAGCTGCTTGCTGCCTCCTGCTCCTGCTGCCGCCTCGTGCTGCAGTACTGTAAATGCACTCCCCCAGACAGAATTTCCAACCATCCAGGATGCAGATTTCGTTCCAGCGTCCCTATATATGTGGGGCTCAATCTTTCAGTCTTCAATTCTGAACACAATAAAACCCGATGGATATACACAGCTAGCCATGAACGAAGCAATTAAAAGCTTCAGTTAAGCGATGAGCCAGCACTGCAACGCTGCTTCTCCCAGCAGCGGCATGCAGTAGCAGCTTCAGTCATGTGCGTGTGCCTGCCTGCCTGCCTGCTCACCAGATACCAGAAACATAGCACGTACATGCATGCATGGAGCTGGCCCTCTTCTTCACATTTGAAACCCATCCTGAGATGGCCTGATGCTTAGGTCCTGAGAGCCGAGGGATGGGTACGCCATTTGGGAAACGTATCCATTCAATGCGTGGGGCATCTGTCGAAAAGAATTGTGAACCTCATCAACATCTTTTCAGATTCCAGTACGTGTATTAGCACATGCTGCCTTTCTTGAGATTTTGGAGCTCACAAGATTGCGCATGAAGACGCTACTAGCATATGATAGGAATGGTAGAGCCTAAATCTGACATATATGTCGATAGCCTTTAGAAAACAAACTGTATATATAGATGTTTCAGCTAGTTCATTAGATATGGCTAGGTGAATGAATCTGTACGGTAGGTCTCAGTCACTACAGTGTACAGTCTACTGATTCTAATTGGAGAGCTGTTGACTTTTAGGTATGATTTTAGGAGCCGTTTATGTTCAATGATAGCTTAATCTATGCCAACTATACTGCCTAGCAAAAGTAAATATTGGTATGCAGTAAAATCGGCTGGTAAATAGATTCTAACCTGAGATCCCTCTTTTGCACCTAGTTGCGCTTGTATTATTCTTCTGAAAACATCGGGGTTGGCCATGCCAGCGGCACCACCCTGAATCAGGCCTGGCTGTGACAATTGTAGTTGGGGATGCATCATTTCTGGGGAGAATCCGATAGAGGAGGAATGAACCCCAGGGAAGCGAAGAAGCTGTTGTTCAGGAGAAAAAAATGGATATGGTTAGATTCCTTGGAGGAAATTAAAACTAATACTGCAAGTACAGTAAGGATGCAACTTGCTTGCAGGCTTACATCTTTTGAGAGAAGCCCTTCTATGTTGAGGTCAAGCCTTGGGTTTACTGTTGCAAGCTTCATCGATAAGAACTGCAAGATAAAGGTAAGGTCAGTATTTTCCATGTTGTTGTGGTTTACCATGAAAGACATAATCAGTAACTAGAAACACTGCTCTGGTAAAAATGAATAACCAGCAGTTCTATTCAATCCTCCATGACAACTTGGTTCAATACTAGGGTAGATTGTCAGAGACACCTCGGGGGAACAGTACCTCAACTTGTCTTTGCAGGGACTGGACATAGTTGATGATCTCGTCAAGCATCACCGCCTTTCCAGTGACCTGAATTCAGTTCAAAGAAACACAGCGTTTTTGCATTTGTCATCAATTCAACAGACGAAAAGTAACACGGTTTTTTCTTCAGGAAACAAACAAACAAAAAAAAACTCACCTTGCTGCAACCAGGAACGAGGTCCTGCAGAAGCTTCATCCTCTCACTGATCTTCTCCCTTCTCAACTGCACACAAAACATAATTAAGGCACTCGGTTTCTAGGCACTCATGTCAACTGCAAAACATATTGTCCATGCTAGAGCGTTGAAATACCCTTTCTGCTAGGCTGTGGCTGTTGGTTGCCTGTCCGCGACGAGCCCGGACATGAATGTAATCTTCCTTCTGTGACTCAGAGGTGTCCTTTGCTCCCTTCCCTTTCGACTTGCCGCCGGTCGTCGTCGCCGGGCTGCTCTCCTCGCCTTTGTCCTTGCTGTGGACGCTCTCGTTTGCAGAATCAGCTGGCAAGTTCGAACAATGGACTTGATCTGCTCCCATCACCTGTGTTTACAAGTCAAACAAAACGCACGAATTTAAGTTCTTGGAATTGGTCTCAGAAAAAAAATCGTTCTTTGAACATCTTAGCCAAGAACGAGATAATTGCTGGAGAAGTTTCAGTCCTACGCAAGAACAGCAGTGTTACCTCGTTAGGCCTCCTCCTCTTCTTGGAGTCTGAACCTTTAGAGGAGCAGTCTCCACCGGCTGCTTCCGAGCTCGGCACCTCGTCGTGGCCGTTGCCGGCGAGCTCCAGGTCGGCCTTGTTGTTGCATTCGTTCCTGTGATGGTCCATGAGCCTCTCCGCGGCGCCACCGAAAGCGTCACCCATGGACTGGTCAGCGGCGCCGTACGCGCCGGCGCCCATCATCCCGCCGCCGCCGCCGAAGCACGTCGACCGCGCAGCGCGCTCGATGAAGCCGGAGTCCACCGGGAAATGGCTGAGCCCCTGCGGGAGGAACGCGGGCACCGGCGCCAAGAACCCCGCGCCCCGCTGCACGGCCGACGACATGGCGCTCACGTCGGAGGAGAGCGCCATGTTCTGCGAGGTGGCCGACGCCCACAGGCCGGCGGACACCGCCGCGAAGGATTCCATCATGGCGTGCTGCTGCTGCGCCGCCGGTGTGCACGAGAAGGTGCCGCTGAATTGGCTCTGCCACTCCACCGGGATGCCATTGCCAGGGCCGGAGGACGCATTGCTCTTCATTCCTTTCTCACTGCTCTCGTTCATGTCCATCGATCAACCTCGCTAGCTCACTCAAGAACCAAACAAGACTTCGAATTCCTAGCTGAAGAGCAAGCAGAAGGTGACGAGCCAGATCAATGGAGAAACCAGATGAGTGATCAGAGAGCTGTATGGGCAATGCGAGAGGAGGGAGGGCCAAGCAAAGAACTCTTATTGCACCCTACGGCCAGATATGGCAAGAAAAGGAAAGACCCACTGAGGATTCTGATGCTATATGTTCCAGCGAGATGGAGAAGAGAGGAAGAAGAAGATCATTGACCACTAGAGAGAGAGAGAGAGAGAGAGAGAGAGAGTGAGTGTAGGCAAAGGCTTGATGCATTTATAGGACTATTTACCTAGCTGTTCATCACTAGTTTGTGTAGGACTAAACCGACTAATGCTAGTATAGTACTACAGGGTTAACCACAGAGGCAGGCAAGCAGGCAGGCAACAAGCAGCAGCCACTTTACTCCTCCTAGTCACCACCACACCAATGGTTTATTTGTGTTGTTTAGCCTTGAGAAGGGTTTATATTTTAGTGAGTTGCTGCTTTATCTTTCTTAACAGCCCTTTAATCATGCTGTTTACCTTTGCTTTTGTTTACTTACTTACTTACACTGTTATTCACACAAACAAGCGTAAAGAGAGGAAGCTTACAGCATAGCATCCCTGACATTGCCAACTCTCACAGGCATTTGTTTATCTGCTGGGCTGCTCGCTTTCTCAAGTAGCCTGGCTGTAAATCATGCACCCCTAACTCTCATCATTATTTGACTGTTTGCATTTTTTATGCTAGACACGGGCAATTATTTACACGCCCTTCATGATCGGCATGATTAGTTTTGTTGAAGAAAATGGTGGTCAACATTAGGAGAGGGGGGGGGGGGGGGGGGGTGCAACCGAGGCATTGCCTCACAACAAAGCAATGAAACTTTCATTTCGTCACTGTGTTTTTTTTCTCTCTTCTAACCACACCTCTTTCATACGAGGAGGTAACTGAAAACAAGCATGTAGTAGTAGTATATGCAAGCTCTTCCAAGCCAAGAGAAACGAGAAGGAAAGGGAGGAAAAGCCAGCCAGGGTTAAGAGTTTTAAACTTTAATTTAGAGCAAGTTTAACCCATCTGAGAGAGATGCTCTCCAGAGTTCAGATTCCCCTAATCTCAATCTTTCTTTGCAGTAAATAAATAAAACTATTCGTTAGCCTCGGGGTTGGTGAACGCTCGAATCTAGCTTTAGATTAGTTAAAGCCTACCATCCATGCAATAGTTTTATTCAGTCCAAACACGCTTTTGCAACCCCCCCTCCTCCTCTTAAGCCTTTAAATTTGTGCTTAAGAAAAAGCATCAAGAAGCAGTGATAATAATCCTAGCTATCTTCATGGTTAACACTGCAAGAAGTGGAGTGCAAGTTACAAGTTGTTCCATGCTTACCTCTTTACCTTTCTTTCAGCAGTGTCCCTCCTCTCCTCCTATCTCCATCTGTCTTCTTTTTTCTCTTCATCTGCCTACCATTAGTGGCGCCCTTGCTAAACTGTTCACTCTTAAAGGGGAAGGAGAAGCAAAGAAACCGAATCTTGAGAGAAATGGAGAGTAAAGATTGGAAAGGATACGACTTCAAACTCCCCAGAACATGGACCCCAAGCTACTTAGATAACAAGTCTTGATAGATTCCTAGCCAAGCTCAGGCTCAGCTCCTCCTTTCTTTTATCTTTGAGAAGATGACCAATTGACCATAGCTCCGTAGGGGGTTAGCCCTACATATCTCCTTCGCCATCCATGACCGGGTGTCACACTGCGCAGGCACTCACTTTTCCAGTCTTGTGCACGACAGGGCTGGCCGGCCTCGACACAAGGCATTTACCCGTGCCACTCCAGTTCGTGCAGTCATTGAGGAATGGAAATGGACCCGACCATCCACCAGATTATCTTCTCGTGCATCATTATGCTCGCCAGAAAGGTTGCCGCAGATCTATGTCTTCTTTTCCAATCATTGTCATACATATTCATATGTACCATATGCTCTCAGCAGATCATTTCAGAGCTTGCCGTCAACTAACAGGAGCAGATGATGACCTGAAAAATAAGAGCAACATACTTATTTTCTTTCTCAGGAGAAAACCTAGAGGAAGTGTAGTGTTGATATGGATGGGACTTCTTGTTTTTAGGCCCTACCTGTCTGCAGCAGACCATCTGGTGTTAGTGAGAGCAGAGGATTCCTGCAAACAAAACAGCTCCAAGAAATAACAGCCAAAGAACTCAAAGTAAAGAAATGGAACAATGTCTGCACGGGATTAGCTGGCAACCGTCTCTTTTGGGGTAAATCTAAAGCTAAAAAACATATCCATGCTATAGTGAAGATGAGAGTTTCAGCATTGGATTCGTTCACCTCCAGACCCTGCTCCCTGAGTAGACTTGTCCTGCTCACCTAGTTTACAGCAAATTTTGTTTTAAGTCACAACAATATAATTGCACTTCTGTCCTTTAAGACTCACAAATCATCAGAAAAAAGGGTCTTGATTCACAAGGGAGAAAAAAGGGTATCCAGAATAGAATAGAAAGTGTTTTGATACATGATAAGCTTGCTCAGTAAAAGAACAATCAAACCGAACTCCACCATGCCTATCATAATTTGTACTACATGCTAAAAAAGTTTGTGCAAACAGTTACTGGAAAGATGTATCGAGAAGCAAAGAACACAAAAAAAAGCAGTCTTGATGGGATCATTACCAAGAGTGAATGATTAGAATTGAACATGGACGATTTGATTACAGTGCAAGTTGGGCCATAGTATCTCAGCATTGTGAGTACACCTTGTGTTAATTCAGCATTCGGTTCCCATGTGCTAGGATACATGATCTCTAGTTGTGCTTAGGAAAGCGTATGCTACACCTTTCTGTAAACCATAAACAAAGCACAGTCCATGGCAAAGCCAGCTGCACGCGAGATGCAAATGACTATATTTTTGCTAAAGGTCTATGTTAGGTGAAAACCATCTTGCAGGCTATGATCATCCAAACCATGAATCTGTAATTACCGATTATTCCAAACCCTAATTATGCATTGTGATGTATGCTAATGGTCTTATTATATTCCTAGAGCAGTGATTAGAGATGTAAACTAGACCTTACGCCAAAAATTACATATATGGGGGACACTAAAAAACTTCTCCCGAGAGGGAAATCTAAACAAATAGGGGCAGCAGGCAGCTTATTTTGTCAAGGCCAACCTGTTAATGATTGGCATGGAGCTGCATTCCTACTATACATCATATAAAATTATGTGCGTGTGCAGATGAGTATTCATGTGTGTGTGAAGAAAAATGGTACCAATTCCTATTTGTAAGGTACCAGATCTGAATAGTTGGTATTGCAGCCTATGCATTTGTGGTGCCTAATTCAATGTATCATACAACTAGAACACAAAATAACCAGTTGAATGAGTGCTGATTCCCATGACAGTTCACATAGAACTACTGAATTTTACTTCCTTTACTCTAAAAGATTAGAGATGCTCAGTAATGTTACAAATCTTCTACTTTACATGGGAGAAGGTTGATTTAATTTAAATTTATGTGCTACCTATGAGTTAAGTATTTCGAAACATCACAGTATGAAAATATTGCACATGATGCTTTTCATCCTTCCTTTTTCCATGATGATGTCCTTACTAAATGCTATATAAAGATGCAAATGCTCAGTGAGTCAGTGTTTTTTAGAATAAACATTCAAATTTGACATTTTGAAGATCTAAACTTTCCTACTTAATGGTTTTGATGCAACTTATGTACTACCAATTACAACTCCATCTTCAAGAATTTGAAATGAGACAATACCCATGCTGTAAGTGTGCAAATGCCCAATAAACAAGCAATTGCCACCAAGGTACTCTTTGTCTTTATGTTCAAAGGCCCAAATATTGACCAGACCATCAGGGAGTAATAACAACAAAGTGTCCCCAGAACAAAATAGGTGGAAGTGATTACTCCTCCCCAACAGTGTCAATCTTTGTCCTTATCACAAACTCACTTTACTTTGTTCTTGAATTAAATAGCTGCTACCATTTCTTGTGCAGAACTGCAGAATGTGGCATGTCTCTTTCAAAATCAACAATAGACAACAAGGGAGACAACACTAGCAAATCTAGTGGGCAAATGTTATTCCAGAAATATAACGTTCCTAGCACATGAATTCTTCAGGGCCTAAAAGGATAGTTAAGAACATAACCGTACAATAAATCTATCAACTGGGCCTTTGCCAAAGATACTTAAGGTATAACCCACGGGACAGCTATTCAACTTTACTACTGTATTTGTAAAGTACTCTATTACAGTAGTACTACTAGATTTTTTTCGAAGACAATAATGTAACTTGTGAAACTTTTTTGTGAGATCTATAAACTGTAATATAACATATTCAGTACTTGTATTACATATGTAGCATGTCATGGATGAATTTATAGTGTGCAAAAACAGTACAGATGCACAAACAAAGTAGAAGAATCTAACATGCACAAACTAAATAAATAAATGAAATGGATTGTGTGATAGCATAGATGCATGAGTATGAACATGGTTTTCATTGCCAAGCAGAAACAAAAAACGAGCCTTAGTCGCTAAAAAGACAAGCAGAAGTCTGCCCTAGATGTCCCTATCACCTACAATTTTATCTCTTTGAAATGCACGTTCATGTGAAGCTGCCATCCTAAACTGTATGATTACATTAACAACATTAGAGAAAAACATTAGTATGTATCAGGTTATTGATGATTCGCAGCCACTACCATATGGAAGGAGTTGAATTTATCTTCAATGGAACTTTTGCGGAGGACATACATCTCAGATTCATGTTCAACACTGAATCGTGGAGACTGAAAAGAGCAATAATTAGGTTCCAAGTTGCTGAGACACAAGAAGGTAGCAATCATGCTGTTGGTTTATGGATACCTTAGCTTTTCATAGACATGAATTCAAGTAAAGACCCTCAAGTCTTCTCAAATGGACAACTATAACCATCCCCAGAACTTTTTCCACATGCTATACTTTTCTGAGTTACAACTTACAATTTACAACTAAAACGAATGAAATGGAATTGCAGATCAACTGAAAGTT
This sequence comes from Zizania palustris, assembly GCA_019279435.1. Lineage (NCBI taxonomy): Eukaryota > Viridiplantae > Streptophyta > Magnoliopsida > Poales > Poaceae > Zizania > Zizania palustris. The sequence goes on along the minus strand of JAAALK010000287.1, from coordinate 24,461,588 downwards.
TACCAGAAATCCCTGCAAGAGCATGATACTTCTCTGAAATGATGAAATCAATTTGCATCCATAACAATTATGCACCTCCCATAAATCTTGCCTAGAAGTTTAATGGCATTATGACAATCTCCACAAACCCGGAGGTTCTTTACTATCCTAATAGGCATGCCTGTTGTAGTGCCGATCAACCCAAAGCCAATTGCAAGCTTCTCGCTGTAAAGAGCGAGTGAACTCTCCTTCACATCATCATCATCAATATCTAGCAGGACCTGTGAAGTGTCTGGCACATATCCTGCAGTTTTAAATTGCTGGCACATTTCACTTAGCATCTTGTATATATCTTCCTTCCTCGAGTGGCTTTTATCTCCAGATATGAACTCATGAATCACACCATCAGTTTCTATTGAGCTGCTCTCAGGTACCTTCTGCACTCCACGATCCACCATCAGCTTCCTCACCTTATGCACTTCTTTCCAGTTGCCATCTAGTGCATATATGTTGGATAGCAACACACACCCTGCATGATCATTTGGTGCAGCCTCAATAAGCATATAGCATGCCTTTCTTCCCAATTTGAAGTTCCTGTGAGTTCTACAAGCACCCACTAGGGCCTTCCCCACAATGAATCTGCCTTCATTGGCATCATCTGTATCATCCTTTCAGCCTTCTAAAAAATCCCCGCAGGGCAGAACAGATACATCATGCAACCATAGCGGACAATTTTTGCCTCAATACCATAAACCTTGGTCCTTCTCTCAAAACACCCGGCACCTTCCTCGACATAACCCCATGACTAGAAGCATTCAGCAAAGTGTTAAAATTAATCTTGTTAGGCACCAAACATGTTGACTCCATCCTTGCGCGAAAAAGCTCCAGAGCTCTCTCACTGCATCCATTTGCTGTGAAACCAGCTAACATCACATTCCAAGTGTCCACACTCATATTTGCACCCAGATTGTCAAACACATAAACTTCACCCTCAATGCACCCACACTTTGAATACATGTTATTATGTTAAGAGAGCAGAACTCAACTTCTCATCGACTTGAATACCGTTCTTGCAAACATAAGCATAGGTTTCCCTATGCCCACAGCCCCTGGGTTAGTGCTCTGAGATGACACTCACCAGTGTGACCCTCTCAGGAACATACTCCACAATTTCCAGCATCTCCCAGAGCACTGCAATTGCCTCTTCAAATTCTCTGTTCTCAACGCACCACGCAATGATTGTGTTCCAGGAAGCTGTGTCCCAGGCTTGCATCCCAACAAAAAACTCCGAGCGTTCGCGTCCCTAGCCTCCACATACCCGCGCAGCAGGCAGTTCCAGGAGACTGGGTCACCCTCGTGCCCGCCGTCGAACACCTTGCGCGCGTCGAACCGCATCCCGCAGACTGCGTACGCGCGGATGAGTCCGTCGCGTACGCGGCGGTGTAGTAGTCCCGCTCTCTCGCGCCGCCTCCATCTCGAGCGCGTACGCCACGTGGTCTTGGTCGGGGTCGGCGCCGGGGCGGAGCAGGTGGTCGAACAGGCGTAGCGCGAGCTGCGGGGTTGAGCCGCATGCGCGCGGTGTATCATCTACTGATCTAGACTAGATTGAATCGGTTAAATTATCTAAATCGGCAAACTATAGTCCGACGAAAGATTATTTTTATAAATTCTAAAATTCGCGTATCAAATTAAAATTTGAAACATTATTTCGAGAAAAATTCCCAACTTCTTCCGGTACACAACGACTTGGCTTCACTTTGTTGGGCTTAGTCTGCAGCGGATAGGCCCAGTCACAAAATACTAGGCCTTAGGCCCATACAAAGAAAGTATATGGGCCTAAATGGGCCTTAGGGATCACCTTCTTGGGCCACAGTTTCGGCCCATATACTATGCATAAACAACTCCACGTTGCCAACAGGAAAAAAAATAAGCATCAAGTCAGGAGGCGTCTCGGGCACGAGATTCATTGCGCGACACCTGAAAGCATCTCGCGGCGGCGCCGCCGTCGTCACGCGCGAGGTATTGCAAAGCTCCTATTAGGTTCCTCTCCGACGACGACGGCGACATGCACGCACCACGTCAGCTCCTGGATCAGAACGTTGCATCGCCTCGACGGCAAAAGGTCACGCGTAGTACGTACGTGATGCTGCCGCTCTCACTGCTTATCGCCTCACGATTTATTTTGTTCGTCCTAAAATAAAATATTTTTAGAGTTTAAAATTTATAATATCTAGATATAAAAAATACATACTGGATTTTATTATCCACAATACTCTACCTAATCAATTTTATACCCACATTCATTCACCTAGAGAGGATATTATAATATTTTACATATTTTTAATACATGTGCCAAAAATTATATTTTAAGATGTACGTAGTACTATTTTGTTTTAGAATATAAGTTATTCCGGTTTTTTTCAGATTCATCTATAAATGATCGATGAATCTAGATATATATGTATATAGATTAATCGATCCTAGATCCTAGATGGATTTTCGTAAAATCGTTGAAAATGCAACATAGTTGGGTTCTTGCCCATTGATAGGTCGAATGCCCTAATGGCCTTTCATTATCCCAGTCATATATATATCCACGTTACTTAGCTTGTTGCTAGTGGGTGACGACCCTAGCCTGTTTTAGCTCAGAGCTTATTAGTTAATTAAGTTAGCGTTTGGTTCAAGTGACGAGATGGGATGAGACAGGACAATCATGTTTTTTACCGTGTTTGGTTTGGAGTCAGGTGGGACGGAGTCGTCCCACCAAAGAATATTCCTCCAATATTCGGGACGAACTCATCCCCAAAAATAGAGGGACGAACTTGTCCCACCTCATGCTCGGAGGCTCCGAGACCGGGTTAGAGGTTTCATGGCGGACCAGAGGTTCTGATGTGGAGGTTTTAGGGATGGGCCGGAGATTTTAAAATGGGTCGAAGGTGTTTCGGTGCGAGATGAAGGTTCCGAAGCAGAGTCTCATTTCTCTCAACCTACCAACCAAACATAAAACTAGAACATCCCTATTCCTCGTAACCAAACAAGAGATGTGACAATCCCATCCAAAAAACTGGGACAAAACCGTCCCATCCCACTTTATCTCTCAACCAAACGATACCTAAAAATAGATACGTAAGCAGACTTCGACGTCCATGCGTGCCAAAGTTAGTTTGCATCACCTTGGGTGACCAACTTGCATGCACGCAGTTGTTTTATACTCGCCTAGGTGCTATTTTTTGTTCAAGATTATAATAATCTAGTTTATATAAAAAAGAATAAGTTTATATGACCCCCTCAACCTCTAATCTAATAAACCATGTGTTTAACCTTCTAACCTTTTAAATACTATTTACTTAACCCCGAAGGCTGTAGAGCGCTACATTAGATAAGATTACCATATATATTGGCTACATATGCCTACATAAAAAACTAAAAACAATGTATCCTAAACTTCTTGTGCACTCCATTAGTGCCTCGTTCACTCTGGCGTCTCCTCCTCCCTCCCTCTTTAGCTAAACAAACGACAAACTGATGACAGGGAGTAAACTATCCGATTGTAGCATGAGCTGAAGGTAATTTTTTACACCTTGTAGTTGTGGGTTTTTTCCAGCTATGTTGTGTTAAAAAACAAAAAATAAAAAAACTAGAGCTCCAAAATTTATCTAAATACAAGTAATGACAAGATGAAGCGGAAATTATTCGGGGCGCTGTATTCATGGGATAAGAAAAAATTGTCCAATGGAACACGTCAGGAGGATAAAACCACTTTCAAAACCACCTTAGAGGTTAAGTAAACAATATTTAAAAGCTTAGGGGGTTCAAATAACTTGTTTATTAGGTCAGGGGTTAAGTAATCAATATGAATACATGAGGAGCTTATGTAGACTTATTCCTATAAAAAAGTTAAATTCTACCATCTTACTGTATTGTTATAATCTGCACTCTAGATTATAATAAGCTAGTATAACAAGACTCTATTTGTTTCAGTTTGAAATTATAACAATAAACCTTATAGAAAACGATGAATTTTAGCTTATGAAAATAAGCTGGATTGATTATATATATACACACACACGTTGCATTTTTAATGAAGTTTAATTTGCAGTGGTCTACTTGTAAGCTTAATTAATTGTTCCTTTCCCAACTACATTATTTTCACGCTGAATTGTTAATCCTTGGGATTTTTTTCCAGTTTGTGGATGTAATTACAAGTTGTTTCCTCGATTGGATTAATAATAATGTCGAGCTTAAGTTAATTACAAGAAATAACTAATGGGTATAAGAATTTACAGAACGTGGTATTTTCTAACCTCTAGATATTACCACAATTTTTAGTTCATATAGATACGAGTTTTACAGAGAAAATTCTATACTATTTGAGATTTTTTACTATATATTTCCACCTGGACCTGTTGAATCTAAAAAACATCTCAACAAAATATTGCATCTGAAAAATAAAATAAAATAAAATAAAATAAACTGGTGCTTTGAATAATTAATTGTGAGCCTTTTGCAGAACATTTGCACAGATTTCAAGGAAACTCTGAGATAATCATACAAATATGCATGTGTTGTTTGATGGCTTCCCACCGCTGCAGTGCCTTAGTAGATCGGATGGCTTAGATGGGTTGGAAGGGGTTTCAGTCGCGCGAGCATCATCCTGGCGCTGAGAACCTCTCCCCTATTTATCTGGCACTGCGCGGCAGGGGCCCCTCAACCAGATGGGTTGGGGCGCCCCCGATCAGGACGCCTGAAGAATAGGGGAGTAGTTAGGTTTAGCCCGAGTCAAAAGAGGGAGGAGAGGGACTCGGTTTCCCTCTCCTCCCATGAGATCTTTAATTAACTAACAGGCATAGCTAATAGAGATTCTTACAGGAGAAAATTAAGAGAAATTAAGGCAAGGCTTATCCATATCAGTCCAATGAGGAGAGAGTTTTTGCTGGAGAAAAATATGCAACCCTATTGGGAGCATCTAATTAAACTAGCTAGCAATTAATAATTTAAGAAGATTTGAAGCTGTATGTATACTTTATTAAGGAAAGATATCTTTGGGCTACTGTGACAGAAAGCTAATTAGTGGATGACCACAACTTGCACAAGTACACACACAACAAATTAAAGACGAATTGGAACGTATCAAAATATCAAACTCTCTCCAGAGTCGTGTTCTTTTATCCCGTGTTTCTAGCTTCAGTTCATCCCGCGTAGAGATTCGTGCATATATGTTTTGCAATTTAAACCCATCCTAAAAACCGATAAGATCCGATACTAAATTATTCACGTCTCGTTTCGTTACTCTAAGCTTGCTTTCGAACCTCTTAAACTGTACAATTTTTATAAATTTTATATGAAATTTATAAAGATTGTTTGAAATATATATATCGGTCTTAATATTAAATTTTTATAATACGGCGTGATATGGAAGAATTAGTGGCTGTGTGCCGCACGCTTAATTGATACCACGGTGGATTAATATATCATTTTACTCGAAACTACTCACTAATTAACACACACAGGGTGACGGTTCGCCGGTCATGTCGCCGATGGCCAGTGGCCGCTGGCCGGCGGCGTGCCGGGTGCGCGCCCCGGCAACGTTTCGCGCTGCGGTTGGCCGGCGCCGAGTCCGGCAGGCCGCGGGTACCTGAACTGACGCGCGTGGTGGAGTCCGATACCCTGTCAGCGAGGAGGCCTACTCCTTTAGGCCAAAAATCTTAAACTTATTATATTTTTAATTTTTTTCCAAAATTTTAGATCTATTTATAGTTTATTTAAGCTCAAGTGTTAAAAAATTTTCATTTATGATATTAAACATACGATTTCATGCATGAAATAATGGTACTATTTAATGCATTAGAATAAATATATGATAAATTTAATAGTCATATAGTTTCATACATGCAATAATAATACTATTAAATTTTTTCTCTGGTCTTGATGTAAAAAGTAATAGGTCTAATATTTTTGGATGGAGGGAATATTTTCTTATCTCTCAACGAATTGTAGTTACTCTTTCCTTCCTTCAATATAGGACACATAATATTATATTTTTCACAGATACCAAGACATTTATAATATTAAATATGAGTTACATGACCTCCTACATGCGACAACCTCTCACAGAAGTCTCTTTGTAAACCGATCATCATTTATTACTGGTATCTAATGGTTAAATAAACCTTATATTATGGAAATTAGATTAAAAAATTATAGGTCTTATATTGTACGAAGGAGAGAGCTTTCTTATTTACTTTGGTATCTATATCTTTAATCCCCGTGAAAAACTCTAGAAATGTTTATATTATATAACAAATGTAGTAGTGTATAATGAACTCAAGTTGTTGAAGTTATATATCATGGCTTTTTCCGGGTTATATCATATATACTTTTCATATATCAAAAAGATAAGATTTATGAAAGGAATGTAAATACCATGATACCAGATCTCATCAAAACTTCAATTAAATATACTTCATGAAAATCCATCGTATCAAGTCTCCACCACATAACTTTCAAACAAAACCAGAGATCTACATGGTCTACTTAAAAAAGATAGGTTTTTTAATATAAATGATAAAAGAAAAAGAATGACACTACCCATTTAATAAAAGATAAAGATATGTAGGAACTAGGAAGCAGAAATGTATTTAGAATTAGATAAATTGTACTATATAATTCTTTATATTTTGAGACACCAAAATATAAATCTCTTATGTTATAGCCATATGGGACAATGAGTAGCTAGCTTATTAGGGAAGGTCGGATGCATGAAAGGATTTATTTTTTAAATAATATTTTTTTTAAAAAAATCTAAATCTATATACTCGTTTCAAAAAATTGCAGAACTAACATGCGGTTGGCCGATCAAGAACCGACTCGACAAGAGATTGATATAATTCGATCTTTGGCAACAACTGATATCGGATTTGCATTGTCATCTATGCTTAGCTCAAATTGGAGATTGGTTTTGTAAATCGGTTTAAAGATGCGAATCATCCGAGGTTAATGGAACACAAGATTATTTAGGAAAATACAAAGGATCTAGCTACTTCTCCGGCCGGTTTGGCTAGTGGTCTGGATGTCCCTTCCTGCATTGGACACCAAGTGCTTGCTCACCTAACAGCTCCATCAGGGCTTATATATATATTTGGAAGCAAAGAGAGAACACTAAAAGCTAGCTAATCCACTTGCTCTAATTCTAAACATGACGATGAGACTGAAATTTTTGATATGTATATATATATATATATATATATATATAATATGACGTTCAATCGAAGATTATTAGATGCACACTATAATAAAATCATTAATAATTCATCATGCGTATCAAACGTCCCTAGAGTGGTACAGGCTTTGTGCATCCATCACTGGATTCCTGCTTCCCACTAAACACGTATCTGAAAGATCCTTATTAGAATTAGGAAGAAAAATGTATTGGAAACATTTAAGCATATTAACACTAGCTAGCACACCATTCATGAAAGCAACTGGAGCTAGCTAGCGACTTGCTTCCCCTGAGTTTTGTCGATTTCTTGGAACTTCTTCGCCTACCAACTTTTCTAGATCTTTCGCTTTCTCTTCTGGTGTTGCATAATTTAGGTCAGGGTCTCAGGGACCATGCATGCATCCTTGCCTCTTTTTTTCGTTGGGTTCAAGTGCATAATTGTCTCCACTGTTTACTGAGGGGGATTTGCATTTTCGTTGTACATAAATCACTAGACTTTTTTTCAAAGAAGCAAGCTAATATATTAAAAACTATAGTAAAGAAACAGACAATATCCTTCGCAGTTACTCCTAGATACTAAAAGGGAAGGAGAAAGACCAACAGCTACAGGGTAAAAATACAAAATCCACTCAACTTTTAAGCAGAATAGAAATTAATCCAACTGATCCAGTGATTGTCTGTTGGTAGCCAATTAAAATGCAAGCATGTTGCATGTCAGCATCTGCATCCAATTCGGGTCACTGTAGTGTATGGACAGCTTTGTAGTTGTACAGAAGCATATGAGGTATCATGGGATGATGATCTTGCATATGCCATTCAGACTTTCAGAGGAGGCGTTTTCCATTGGTGGGTTCAGAATTGCATCCATTCAAGCACTGATCCTGCCAAACCGTTCAGACGGAAGCAGCTACAATTTGCAACTTTTTTTGCTGCTGTGGATCCACTTCTGTCTGCTCTGCTGGAACTAATAAAAAAGTAGAGTTTTTTTTGGGAGTCGTTTATATACATTCCATTCACCTAAGTTTTCAGAATCATGTGCAACTCCCTGTATTTTCAAGAACCAAGTCCCTGCTGGCTCATGAACAGAAGTCATTTTCTTCTCAAAGAGATATAAACAAAAGAAGAAAACTGTTTCTGAGAGCAGATGGATGGGAGACACACAATAGACCGTATGATAGAACATTTTCCATGTTAGCCCTAGCAATGGCAGGCAAGGTAGCTAATGGAGCCATAAATGTGGCAGCATGAGTTCATAATGCATCGCAGTTGGAGTCTCTACCCCCAGCATATATATCGTCTCGATCTGATGGGGAGCTCTCTTTTTCTTATGATCACTCATGGTCTCTGCAACTTTGCCTTGAAGGAGATGGTGCATCAGTGCCTCCTCAAAGCAGGATAGATATCAATATCCACCAATTTTTGTGGAGGCCATTAATCTCACTTTTCAGGGAGCAGAGCTGGGGGTAAGAAATGATTATCAGCTGGAAGAAGTATTCGTTGAGAGCACCGAAAACATTTGTGTGCATTTCGCTACTTGCAACAAGTATAATCGAATGAACTTCGCCTTGAGCATGATTCTCATTGTGTCTAAAATTCCAGCATATATAAAAGCAACCTACATGCTCCAGCTGAGCAAATGATATCTTTCAAAAATGGTCCGCATCTGGAGTAAACCCTACAAAAACTGAATCAAAACATAAGTGAATGCACAACATCAGGTTTTTTAGATATTGGATTAAAACCCGACATCTACATCCACAGCACAACATCAGTCATTATAAAGTTTTTAGATAGCGCCACGTTAGATTTGCATTGACATTGAAAAGAGAGATTATAATTATAGGGAAAGTTCCTTAGTTCACAAAATTCCTTATCTCTCACTGATATATGGGACCGCATGTCACTAACAAAGTGAGTGACATATAAGGAAATAGGTGAACTTTTAGTGGCATATAAGGTATTATCATTTTTTGTAAAAAGGATATGCACCTATTTCTTACTAAAAAGGCAACAATTTTATATTTCAATTCTAGCATTATCTCAAGTCTAACATTTCTATCTTTGACCATCAATTTCTAGAAATCCCTATATTTTAATAACATATGGATTATATATTATAAAAGTATTTCTCATGGTGAATATAAAAACATGAATCTTATGATGTTAAGCTATGTGAATTTTTAGAAATTGATAGTTAAAGATACATATGTTTGACTTCGAACAAAACTAGAAGAGATATTAACTCTTTAAGATAAGGGAAACAAGCACCCCTTACAATCTTGACACAAGAGACAAGAAACATAAAATGAATCAAGATTAATTTTTACATTATTTATTGTCTTATCCTTTGTACATATTGTACTTTAATATTGTACTTTTATGAAAAAATTTACGGTTCTTGAGGAGGTACTAAGAGATACCATAATTTTTAGTGTTAATTTTGACACATTTTAATACGTAGGACACCAAAATTATAGTACCTCTCATGGTATCTTCTCAAAGACCGTTGAGACCGTAAAACCACTTTTTATATGTAATCTTTAGTTAAAAAGGATGTTTATAAATATGTAAACCGTCACAACTGTCGAATTGTATGTGGCTAGAAAACTAAGTTGCCCCACAATAAGCAAGTGAGATCTTCCGTATTGTACTTACCACCTCCGTTTCTCTACTTTTCTGAAATGCTACATGGTTTATCTTCATTTCGCGGCTCATCTTCTCCCAGGTCCAATCACATGAGCTTCTATCCACAACATAGCATCCAATTCTTTGAGCATACAACTGGAATTAATACCATTAGCCATTTTTTGTAGGGCTTCCTAACAAATGCTAGGCATAGGTGACCCCATATTTGGGAAACAAAAACATCAGGACCCAAGTCAGGTGTTTCTGTCTCACACTGACACTTAGCATATATTCCATCGTCCTGCCCTGACATGACTCTGTTGCATGAATGGCGAATGCACTGCAGATGAGAGTCCTAAGAATATATATGTGTAAAGAGGAGACAAGCCCCCAACCGTACAAAGCCCGAAACATCCAAGAGTTAACGTTTTCATGCCCAACGCAGGACCAATTTATTCTTTTCTCAAGAATGTGACTGATTTATTCGGTGCAATATGTGAGTTGCAAGTGCATCATCAAATGGAATAAAGCGGCACACTGATCAGACGAAGGTGATAGCAGGACTGACCAAATGTGACCTTTTAACTTTCAATTAGTTATTTTTCAGTATTCCAGATTCCCAAATTCTCAGTATTATCTCACTCTGTAAAAGGAGAATTATTACTATTACCTCACTCTGTAATTCAGTCTTGTTGACATATAAAGAAGGTTTTTTTTTTCTCTGAGGGAGAACTGACAAGGGTTGAAACTTGTGAAAATGAAGCACATATTTCAGATGTAGAAAGAGAACATGTGTAAGAGAAAAAAAATTCAAGTACCAACCTGGTGCTTGCAGGCAGGCATATATGGATGTTGCACCCATTATCACCTTATGCAAAGATACGCATCGATTCTTGCGTATTCTCGAAAGAGAAAAGTATGCACCAGTTGAACTATACACTCGCTGTTGGCTTCAGTTGTTATCTCCTTTGATGCCCACTCCTTTATAAAACGAGTACCCACAAGCAAAGTTAGTCTCTGTTCCTGTTCAGAAAAGCTAGATGTTTCAGCCACATAAACGTATATACTATGGTCACGACAATGCAAAAAAAAAAACACGAAAACGACGCATTCGACAAAGGCATCACGAGAGGAGAAAAATAAAAAAAATTAAAAAGGCAAGCAGCTGCTTTACATTTTGTTCGTGGTGATCGTGGACTCGTGGTGAAGCGTCTTGATTAGTGGCCATCTCTCGGTGCTGCATGCGGCTGCCACTCTGATAGAACGGAAGCCCAACTATCCACTTCAGCCAGCAGGGCAGGGGGCCCACCCCCCTGCCCGCTGAGAGGTGGCCCCCCACGCGGTGGATGGTCGCCTCACTCAGCCATCCAAAATCTTCGTGTCCATGCTTTGCAAAAGTGGGCAGCTCTCCGATGGCGTCACCTTCCCCGATCAAAGTGCTTATTGCTGCCACAATGAAGAGAGCAACTGCATTAGGTCTCTGTGGACATTTAGGAATTGCAGGTGCATGCATGTCAAGTATTGCTTTGGGTACCCAAAATGGAATTGAATCATTTGGAGAGTTCCCATAATGGCCAGGGTTTGGCGACCTTGGTCAACCGTAATAGGTTTCACGTTTCAATTTTTTGGCAAGTTGATTTTTCTAACTTTGACCAAATTTATAAAAAAAATATGTGTTGATATACAACAACCATAAATCAAAATTTTAGTTTTATTAAATCTACTATAAAATATGTGTTAATAGGGTATTTATTATATAGTGTAGATGTTTTTTTTGAAGTGAACAAATAGTGTAGATGTTAGTATATTTTTCTTTAAATTTGGTTGAAGTTAGAGAAGTTTGACAGAAAATGTGAAACTTGTGATATAAAACAAAGGGAATGACCATTACTACATAATGATTAGAGAAAATTAAAGAAATCAATCGAATAAAAATAAAGATATACATGTAGCAATTTTGTTGTTTATTATTTCTCTTTTTGGTAGAGCTATTTTCAGTTGTGAAATAAAGGTTTGATAGAGGCTTCCTCTCCTGTTTCATTTGATTTTCTGTATGTTGTAGTTGTCATATAAAGATTTGTAGAGCCCCCTTCTTCTGTTTCGATTTTTTTTTGTTGCCAAATAAAGAAGAGACATAACTTAAGAGTATCAGAGCTCAAAGGAATGGATGCAGCACCTCATCCACCAATGTGGCTATATGTTACCATCTACTTGTTTATTGTAAGGAACATACTATATATATATATGATTGGTCCAAATTGTTACAATGACGTGCCATGCCTTTATATTTTTTTTTTCAAAAATCAAAAGACAAGAGATGCAAATTTGATTACTAACCACTTGTGAACAAACTCTTAGGTGTCAGATTTGCATAGAGCATGCTGTTGCATGTAAAATTCTAAATTGCCCTGCATCTCGTAGCTGATCTACCTCATTCTCTAGTGGGCTAACAATCTCTGTTCGTTTATTCCAAGAGTGGATCATGATGCCTTGCTGATTGTAACAGAGATACTGTTTTTATTTTACGGTGAGATAAGTGTTGGCATCTTGAGATACATCTGTACTTGTCTATTTTAGATCTCTTCTTCTTAATACAATGATGTGCAGCGCATTTGAGAAAAAAAAAGAGTGGCTACTAGTAGATAAAGCCGTCTGTTTGTCCATCCCCTGTGGATTTCATGCCACTCTAACTAGTTACAAGATTTTAATATGTGAACTAGTGTGAGTGATGAGAAAAGCCAAGAAAAGAGGGCAAGCATCTTGCAGGGAGAATACATTACAAGGTAAAAGCATGGTTTGGCATGGATGAACTGGAATAAATTTACCAGAAGACAAGACTACTCATGCAAGTCAAGTCATGGATGCAAACAAGAGGGAAAAAGAAAATCAATGGCAATGTTCTCTTAAAAAGGCAAAGCTAGGTAAGTAGGAGAAGAGATTAATGACTCACGACTATAGCAGACATATTGTTTGGATATCGTTGGCGAAAAGCTCACACTCATGGCTATCTACCAAATCGACAAAACTAATAAAGGTACCAAATTCTACAAAAACAAGGAGGGGTGGAGAGGGAGAGAAAGAAGGTGGCTTCTCTCTCTAGCATTAGGCAATCAAAGTCACCTTTGCCACACTATAAAAGGTCCTCACCAACCCATCGCCTCCGCTCAGAGAGAGAGCAAATTCTTCAGTTAAGCAGAACCAGATCAAATTAACCCACATCTAGCTACTTCTGGCTCCCAGAGGTCTCCACTAAGCGATCAAACAAGTGAAACAACCATGCTGCAACACTATTACCATGGCGAAGTGGCCAGCTTGCACTGCCTCTCACCTCCAAGCTTACCATTCAGCTCCCACTACCACAGCAGCATGATCACCATGACACCCTCTCCCTTCCACTTGCCAGCAGCAGCAGCTACCCATGAACCCATCGGGGAAGTGCTCTCTGTGGTCGGCAATGCATCAGCCGTCTCCGGCAGCGCCGCCGACGACGCCTACCAGATGGCGGCGGAGGAGGAGCGACGGCGGCGGAGGATGATCTCCAACCGGGAGTCCGCGCGGCGGTCGCGCATGCGCAAGCAGCGGCAGCTCAGCGAGCTGAGGGGACAGGTACTCCACCTCCGCGACGCCAATCGCCGCCTCCTCGATGAGCTCAACCACGCAATGAGGGGCTGCAGCGATGTCCACTGCCAGAACGCCCGGCTCAAGAAGGAGAGAGCCGAGCTCGAGACCAAGCTCGAGCACCTCATGCAAGCACAGAGGCACCACACCTCACCCATCTCCTCAGGCTCAGAGCCATGCGATAATATTGATACGGAATAAATCATTCTTAATTATCTCCTCATTTTAACTGAGAGGATTACTATTAGTATATCAAATAAGACATGTTTTGGAGACGCTTCCTTCGGCTTCTTTTCTCTTTTATGTACGGGAATATTCTAACTGCCCATTATTGACATCTTTTTGTCAAGGTGGCTAAATATGGATTGGGTGTAATTGCGAGTTGACATTGATTATTAGCAAAAATAAAACATATCGATGATAAAACAAAAAGCTGCGGCAAAAGAATAAACAATGACAACTCTTACCTATGGTTTGTTATAAGCAGATGATGTTTTCCTCTGAAAACGATGTGTTGATGGGTTGCCATGTCGCTGCTCTAAACGTTCCCGCTTCTGCATTTCTTCAATAGTTGCCCTGTAGATGTGTTTCAAAGAAAAACGAGGGAAAACATTGTTCGGATTAAATCATCGTTCCACATAATATGACGCATTCATCAGGTATTTACTGGAATGAATTTCCTTGAATCTTATACGGTGCTTGAGATAAACCAAAATCGATGTTTAACTTCAAAAGGAAACTGGATGCTCATAAATACTGAGGACGTTTTATGAGAGAACTAAATGATGTTTAATAAAGTCAAAATGAGACAATACTCGACTTATTACTAACATAGTGGAAGAGAGTTTTACCTTGCTCACGTGAAAGTGTGGACAGAAGGCTTACATATTGAATTCACTGAGGCCACCAAAATTCAAACATCTCAAGTTAGTGTCACAAAAAAAAGTTTAGATGATTATGCACTCTTCTGAAAACACTCACAAAATCTCCAGACAGATGTGCACTAGTTCAATCGCAGATGCAGAAGTTCAACGATAAATTAACATAATTGCAAATATATCAATTGAGGGTAATGCAGTAACATGGCAGTGATTGTCAATGACAATAGCAGGTTTCAAGTATAAGCACGCAATTCAGATTTGCAACGCCAAGTGTTCCATTAAATTAACGCTGTCCAAGCTTGGGTGAGCATGTGAATACAAAATAGAAAGGCATAGGGCAGTGTAAGATGCTCACATCACAGGGGGTCCAAGCAAAAGTGACCATAAAGCAGGAGCGTTAATACATACACCAGTGGGCAGCCTGGGACAAGCACAACAAAATTCATTTTCAGGGGTAGTGATGGAGCTTTTCGTTTTACAGGACAAGAATTAGAATACACAACAAAATTTAAAAAACAAGTTAGAGCAAACATTCAGATACTGTTTATGCATTTCCAGCAGTATATCGATAGGAGTAGTTTACGGTTTACAGTTCACCTGCCGGGTGCAGAAGCATTTTGAACATGAAGCTTTAAAGGACTGAAATCATTGCAAGTGTGAAAAATGTTTGTATTTAAAGAGTAAGGCAACGAGATGGTGGTAAATTAGCACTGGGCGATAATGGAAGCAGAAAAAAAAACAAATATTGAGAATGTGGACATTACAGATGAGTAATAGAAAACATTACCATAGAGTATGAAAAGCAGCAACATCAGAATGGTTTCTTGAGTCATCAATCGTAGTGTAAAAATAGCTGCGTCCTGTTTTCGTATACTTGGCTGCTCGAGTATCAAAAAGTATGTAGTCGCAAAGTAAACAGAACAGTTACGGTGGCACCAAAATTTGACACATATTTGAGCAACCAATGAATGCTTCGGAAGGAATAGTCTATAATACATCAATCTAAATATCACGAATACACCAATGTTCTTTGCTACAGATGTTACTGGAACTTCAGTGATATTAATCTAGTATTGACCACAAACATGTTACATGTTCAGGTTGAATTTGCCTTTCATGATAACTCACATGCTTCAGGTTGCATACCTTCAGACTTCAGAGGAATAGATAACAACCAACTAGCGTACTGTTATCCCATCAGGTCTTCTTGGATGGTTGTCTCTTCCCAGGTGTTAAATTGTTCTCTGTGGACAGAGCACTTGCACTGTTCTTTGGTGAGGAACCTGTTCTTGGAGAATTGTTCTTGGCAGAAGAATCTGCTGTCAAGGATGGAGAACCACTCATCTCATGGTTGTTCTTCTCTCGGAAAAGATTTATTGGGTTTGCAAATGAACTTGTACATGGCCACCTACGAACAAAAAATGCAGATGGTTGCTACACTGAAACATTATATGTATAATGAGAAGTACAGAGGAAACATACCTGCTTGACTGAATAGTTTCACCATCAATAATGGTTTCTGCTTCAAAGACGTTTCCTATTAACAATATGGAGAAAAACTAAGAATAAAACATTGATATAAGGCGTAATAAAAGGAGTAGGTGACAAAGACTTGTAAATCAGGAAATTAAAACAACATTTTAATTTGAGATGCAGAGGATAGGCATTTACAGCGACAGCAAAGGAAAATATTTCAAAATACTCAAAAGAAACCCTTTTTCTGTGAAGAACAGATGGGGGAGGGCCTAGCAAGTGTTTATATTAAAATATAGAGTACATATAATAATAAAATACTATTTTATATTTCAATCGGTACATGGTCTGAGTCATTTGCATAAGTTTGTAGAAGGAAAAATTGATCATATACCCTCCATTTAAATGGAAATTGAGGATTTACCCTCCTAGCCCACATGCCATTGATCTAAGTGGACCTCACATGTCATTGAGATGTGGAGGGTAAATCCTCAATTTCCATTTAAAGGGAGGGTATATGATCAAATTCTCTGTAGTAGAATAGCTGCCCTGATAATCTGATATGAGTCATATGACTATTGACTTCTGAAAAGGTACATGTGCAAACTGAGCAAACAGATCAGCCTATTAACGAGCTGTCCCATTCCATAATTTTCCTAATTTTTCCTTACTATCCATTTAAATAAATGGAGAATTCAAAATGAATGGCAGCTTAGTATATCCATGCTAAGATATAGTACATGCTTGTTGTCAATATTTTTCAATAGTTACACTCCCATAACCATAGAATGTTAGCGCTTCAATATGTTGACCAGTTGGATAATATGCTATGCTTCTGTTCAGTTTTCTCATTATGTTCAGGATAAAACCTAGATCAAAACAAACAGCACAGAATTAATGTATATACACTTCTCAGTTTATTATGTACTGATGTACTCCCAAATATCCCATCCTTCTTTTTATATGAATGATACTAATTAGCTTCAGAAGTGAGAAGTGTGTAATTTGTAGAAAACTATGTCCCTTGCTTAGGAGGGATGTTGTCCTGGCCTCCAATGAAAAAAAATGGAGAAATACTGCCCTAAGTTATGATACTTTTCTTACTTTATCGACAGGCCTTTTGAAATAAAAATGATGCATTGTGAACCAATAACACACCACAATAGCATCAGAAGTAAAAAAACTGATCTACTTGTCTGTCATTAAATAAGTGAATAGTAATAAAAGTATGCACCAATATACTAGATAATATTTATTACTGCTCGAAGCTCATGATTGCACAAGTACCTCCATCAAAAGACTTATTAGAGAAGTATTTGGCCTTCAAACAGGCTGCAAGTATAGCTTGATATTTGTTTATCTTCTGTTCATGCTCTTGGACTTCTGCTTCTCTGCACATGATAATGCAATGCAATAATTTTACTGTCTGGATTGGTTATTTCTTACAGAACCAACAATCAGAAGGTAAACACCACAACAGAGTAACTGATGTATCAAGTATGAGCCCAATGAGAGCTAAGGTGTTCAAATTCTATTAGAGCATACTTTGAGGTAGTGTGGCAAGAATTTTAGTCCTTTTCAAATATTGTATGTATTCACTTATTTAGCAAGCAACCATCTAGGGGTTTGAGATTATAAACAAAAAGTTAAAATATTTTACCACAAATAAAGGAATTTATATAATACAATACAATATAGGTGTTGAGCTTAGATTGAGATGTTTAGTAGTCATGGGCATAACAGGGGCATGACAGTAGGAAATATAACATGCACAATTAAATCATTCGTCCCTTCTTAGGTTTTATTCAGACCTTTCTTTCTTTTACTTATTGTTCTAGCTCTGAGATTAGGAAAAATATATGCCACTCTGGAAAACAGCAAAGTGATAAATGAGAAGAAAACTAAAACTAACTGTAGCACAAACTTTAACATACATAGTGATAATATTGACAACTGCAAGGAAGGTTGCATGTTTGTCCTTCAATTTTTCATAGCAGAATATTATATATATATATATATATATATATATACGGGAACGCTATTCTACACTATGGGTGTAAATGCTATTCTACACCGATCATCCCAATCGTGCCCACCCCCCACCCAATCCCAACCCCTCCATTCCACGTCGGTGTAGAATAGCATTCTACACCCGTGGTGTAAAATAGCATTTGTATATATATATATATATATATATAACTCTACTTTTTCAAAGCTATATTCAAAGCACTGGATATGCTGGGCCTTGTTCAATCTCTCTATTCAAAAAATAAAACTGTATTGACTTTTTAACAGCCAAATAGTTCATGGTAAAAGTGTGAAACTCAAATCCTCTGAAGGTGATTGTTACACCTTCACTTCGGCACTTCGCAAAATACAACAGAAAGCAGATGAAATTCCAGACGCCAAAGATCAAATCAAACAAAAATGAGTGCATAGACACAGAAATGACATAATTTAACTTTTTGTGTCATATACTACTAGAGGATAAAATCTATCCGTTGTTGATTTTAGGATACTCCATATGCTGGTGAAGTGGCGAGAAGCAGCACATTTGGAAGAAAAAAGAAAATCCAAGAAGTGATATGCAGTTTTCTGACGTACAAAAATGCCCTTCCTCTCTGCTTGTTACATAAACATAAATATAGGACTATATAGCACAACCATATTCTCTCTCAGCATAGTCTCACTGCGAAGGCATCTCACACTGTCTCACATGAAGTGATACTTCCCTGTGCACAATGTAAACCACAAAACTGATGATATGCTTGTGCACAAATAACACCAGAGTTGTACTCCGTATCACCGTATCGTTCTAGTCCTATCGGCATTGTACCACAACAATACAAAAGCTAGCGACCTCACAACAATACATTTACATAGGTTGTACTCCGTGTAATACTACCGCAAAAAAAAGGGTTAATGGCTTCTGTGCCACTATTATTTTCCGTTTCGCCAAAAATACCATCAAAATTTCACGAATAGCTAATATGCCATTATTATTACAGATTCACTCCAAAATGTCATTTGTGCCCACATGCAGAGTACTATATTTCAAAAATTCCCACTTTACCCCCACTATTCATCTTCTACCTCAAGCCTCCGTCCTAGCCCCTCTTTGCCTCCGCTCCCACCGGCCGCCATAGCCGCGTCGAAGGCCTCAGCCGCTGAGACGCGTCGCCGCTCCCACCGGCCGCCGCCAGCCGTGCCCGAGGGCCTCCGTCATCGCTCCCGTCGGTTGCCACCACCCGCCATGGCTGCACCGAGAGCCTCTGTCGCCGATTCAAGACGCGCCGCCATTCCTGCCGGCCACCTTCTCCTGCCATGGCCGCGCGAGGGCCTCCGTTGCCGCTTTCACCAACTGTCGCCTCCCACCATGGCTAGGACGAGGGCCTCCGCCACCGTTCCTCTAGCCAACCCGCCGGCTCCGCCCCCGCCCTATCCCCGAAGCCCCTCACGCCCGTCTCCGAAATCCCACGTGTCCTCGAAGACCCTCGAAGCGGTGGCGGCAGTCCTCGGTGCAGCGGCGAGGTAGGCGGTGGCGGTGAGGCCGGCGGTGGCGAGGTAGGCGGTGGTGGTGGTGCCGGCTGTGGAGGAACGGGGCCGGAGGAGGAGGGAGGAAGAAGATGAGGGTAATATGGATATTTTTAAAAAACGGTGCTCTACGGGTGGGCCCAAATGGTATTTTAGAGTTAATCTGTAATAACAATGGCATATCGGTGATATTTTTGGCGAAACGGAGAATAATGGTGGCACAGAAGTCATTAACAAAAAAAAAGTGAGAGAGTCCAACCGTGAGGCAGCGTTCATATCGGCAATTATGCAAACACGGATCACGCATTGAAAAAAAGCCAGGGAGCGTAGTGACAGAGGGAGATCGCAATTACAAGTCATCTTCACGCAGTAACTGGGGCTTCGCCTCCTCCTCCTCCTGACGCTGCTGCAAGGTCGCCGCCGACGCGGCAGCGTCTCCTCCTTCCTGCACGAGGCTAACACGAGCTCACTGGAAAGCCCAAGCGACGGGGGGAGCTCAAGAGCGAGGGACATATGCGAAGACCTCGGGGCGAGGGGAGGGAGGGGGGCGACCTTGACCTGGTGCTGCTCCGGCGTCGCGGCGGCGGACGCGGCGGCGAGAGTGGTGGCGCCATCAGCCGCTGCTCCTTCTGTCGGCGAGGCGGGAGCGGCGGCGGCACCCGCGGTGGGCGACCACGGGGAGGTGGACATCGGCTGCTGCGGCGCCCGGAGGCCGACGTTGGAAGAGAAATTTGCCCGTGTTTTTGGTGGATCGGTGGAGACTGCGGAGCGACGAGGGGTGCCTCCCTCTGCTTAAATTGGATTTTGCAAAATTTGAATCTTCTTCTATAGGTAGAGATCACTAGTACCAAACTATCTTAATATAAATATTATAATTATAAGCATTTAATTGTTTAGAAAAATCCGTTACATATAATTTGAATTCACAAGAGATTTTTTAAGTAGTATAAATTATAAATTATCATAAATATTGTAGATGTATATCGTCGTGTAGAGAAATCAATTATATGTAATTTGAATTTATAGACGAGTTATCTTAGAGTACTATAAGTTATCCTAGATATTATAGCCGTCAGAATAATCGGTTACATATGATTCGAATGTAAAAGGAACTTTTTAGAGTGTAATAAATTATAGTAATAGAAGAATCCATTACATATAATTTGAATCCTAAATATTATAGTCGTTAAACTATCGTGTAGAAAAATCCGTTACATATAATTTGAATGTTTAAGCAACTTTTTACCATAATGTTAGTATGGGCATATTACTAGTAACTATTAAATTGTCGTGTATAAGAACAATTATATTTTTTTCATGTTTATAATTTATAATTATAAAACTTCCTTCCAGAAATAGGAAATACTCTAAAAAGTTTATAGCCGTTGGACTGATGGATTTGGTTATACATCAAAAAGTAACCAATGGTTACTAGTCCGGTGTCTGTACTTTGCAACAGAACCTTATTTTGTAATATGATCTTTGCGTAAAATTTATATTTCTGCATGATTTTTTAGAAATCTAAAGGTTTTTATACAAAATTCATACATCCACGCAAAATACATAAATTAAAAGACCAAGATATAAAAATACAATTTTTATATCTTTTTCTTCTTTTTTTCCATGCAGGTTGCGCTGCTCGACTGCACTGCGTCGTGGGCCCGTCTCTGCTCCTGCCGCGCGTGCATGCGCTCCGATCCTACATGCGGGGGACTGTTGTGGGGGGCGGCACATGCATGAGGGCAACGAGAGCGGACGGAAAACTGTACGCTTTAATATAGTTAAGATTGTTCCATAATAAGTGGTAGTCGAGTCAAATTGATCCCATTCGGTTTGATCAATAAAAATTTTATTTTAAATTTTAAATTTAGAATTTAAATTTTAATTGGTTTCTACATGTCAGTGTTTTTCGGTTGACACGTTGCAGTTGGCCGTGCTAGGTTACCTGCCACTTGAAGCTCCCCTAGTCACTGGTCACGGGCAAGGCTTGGTTAGCATGACACAAGTGCTCGTCGAGTGGTCGGCTCATCGTTCGGCGCCTTCTCCTCCATGCTCGCCGCGCCACATATGCCACTGCCTTCTTCGATTCTCCCTCTTTTCTCTATCCCTCTCACCGCGAGGAGGTGCGTATCGTATGTGGTGAGACGACAAGTAGTAATGGCAATTTGATTTGATTACCTATTTACCTATGAGTAAAAATCCTATTAAGATCGAACATACTTCTAAAATCATACTTGACAAGTAAATGTGTACAAGTATATGTATTGACTACACATATCCATTTACCCGATTACTTTAAATATAAAAATAAATCTTAAAACCCTAGCCCATTTCTCCTTGTTTCCTCCCTCCACTCCACCCTACAACCGTCGGCTCCTCCCTCTCCCTCTCACTCACGGACTGACCAAAGCTTTTCTTCCTCTCACACTTCCTCTCCCTCTCCGTCTCTCCCATTCCGCCTAGTGCTGGCATGTGCTCACCGTGTTGCCTGGTGCTGCCTCTGCATGGTTGTGCCACTGGTGCCGCCCCCATGTTTCACCGCTGAGCGCCGCTAATTAAGACTGGAGCACGCCAATCGATGCCACCCCATGCGCTTCTCCATTGAGCACCGCCCTCGCTACTACGGTCTAGGACTAGTCTCCGCTGTAGTTTCTTTTCGTGGGTAAACAGGTATACCCATAGGTATACGACGCCCACGGACAATGAGTATGGACAGGTTTTTACCCGTTGGGTAAACAAATATGAACACATTTTTTTATCTATTGGATAAACGAATATGGGTATGCACTATTTATACCCAATTGTCATCTCTAATGACGATAGAAACTAGGGAGGATTGGAAGAGGGATGGCATTGGGGTAGTCACCACCGTGCTTTGCTCATCCTGCCACCTTCCTCCACCACTCCAAGCCTATCGCATCCTAGCCACCCATTGCTTAGCTCACCACCAGCCCACACCCCCTTGGTGTGTACCAAATCCACACAAACATTGTTTTAATTCAGTTCATCTTGAATGGAATTGGGCAGATGATTAGCTTGAGTGTAGGGTTCCCCTAATGTTGAGACGGGTATGGTAGGTAATGCTGGTTTGGACAAGAAATACGTGGACGAATTTGACAGTCATGGACTGATCTATGGATGTTGAGAGATCGATTCATCGATCGATTCGACATCGACCTCCCGGTCTGTAGTCGTGTACAAGGCAACATGGGAGACATGCGTCTTGCTGTGCAGGCGGAGCAGCCATCTTCTGGTGACCTTGTGCAGTTGTGTGCTCGATCGTCCTCATCACCGTATGTAGATCTATTGCCTGCTCAGTGCCCACAAGTAACAAGGGTCCTGTCATTCAAGCCTACACACTACAACATTTTTGGGGCAAATGGCAATACTCTCTCCATAAAAAATCCATTTTTAACTCTTCAATTTTTCAACTTTGCTAAAAAACTTCATATGTACATCTTTTTATGCTGGTTCACAAATTAGGATTTTTTTTGAAATATTTTTTTTAAAAATAAAATTATAAATTTGTACGGCAGTTTGCAAAATTTGTAAAACTAGGTACCATTCGGCACTTGGTCGGCCGGCTGGTACCACGTGACACCTAGTCGGTACTTGATCGGTCGACTGATGCCACGTCAGTGTCAGTCAACCGACCAACTGCCGACTAAGCGCCACATTAGCTCCCTTCGACATGTAATGGCCTTTTTTCTGCTGACTGGCGCCACGTCAGTGGTAGTCGATCGTTGAACGACCGACTCCTACTGACATGACAGCATTTCAATGGCCGACTGACACCACGTCGGTAGGAGTCGGCCGTTGAACGACCGATTGGCGCTGACGTGGCGTCAGTCGACAGAAAGAATTGTTGGCGCGCCCTAGTCGGTACTTGATTGGATGACCGGTGCTGACGTGGCACTAGTCAGCCGACCAAGTGCCGACTAGACGTCACATGACACCAGTCGACCGACCAAGTATTATTGAACGGTGCCTATTTTTACAATTTTTTTCAAACTATCATATAAGTTTGAAAATTTATTTTAAAAAAGATTATTTCAAAAAAATCCGCAAATTAGTACGGAGTAGGTTTTATTCATTTAATATTTCTTGCCTATAATTGGAGTGAGTAGTATTTTTCACAGGGCCAGTCCGGGCAGATGGTGTTTTACAACTTCATGGTCGTAAAATGTGACAGAAGTTCATGCATTTATGAGTGTTGCTCCATAACAATGGGGATATATTGGTCATTACAAGCCTCTTTCGGTGCATTTAGTAATGGGTTAATTTTTTCCGTGCCATTACAATATTTGCGGTTTGTCAATATGCCATTGATGTGTCACTGACATATGGAGGCCGCCACAATCACCGACAGTAACATATAAGCAATTTCTGAAAATTCTAATTGCATGTGAGTAATTTTCCCTTTAGTAATCATAAGTGCATACTGTAGATTAAGTCTATCGGAAAAAAATGATAATATATGTTTCATTTAAAGGGAAATTGAAGCTTTACTCTTGCATGCCATTGATTCAGAAATAAGAAATTGCTCTTATAAACATTCATACCATTACGGTTGAAGCGTGGCAAATCGATTGTTTTTTTTCGATAATCCGCCCTGCCTATTCGATAATCTCTCCTCGAGAGTAAAACAGACAGGATTGACAAGGCTACAATTGATACGAGTTAAACTTATGAGCAATGAATCTGAAGATTCTGAACTAACCAGATGGGCATCATCACATCTCAGCACGAATTGCAGGTGCAAAAACCACAGAAACCCAATGCTGATTCCTGTGAATTCAGATCAGCACGTCAGGAATTCAGAAGTCAGCAATGCTGTCGTTGGAATCCATCTTGGTCATGCACGCGTAGCGCTGCAGCTTCTCGTTGAACAGCACTAGGGGGTCCTTCTCCTTGAGCGCGCCGTCGTCGCCGTACGCCTCCCTGAGGAACACGGCCCAGTTCATCTCCGTTCCGGCGAGGTAAAAGGCGCGGTTTTGCTTCCGTAGAGACTCGTACATGTGCCGAGTGAGGCCGAGCTCCTCCTTGAACTCGAATATGTGGTGGATCAGCGCGCGCTTCTCCAGCGTCAGGTTGAGGAACTCGTGCACCACGCCGACGCGGTACTTCTCCGCCTCCGGCGTCCACGGCCTGAGCAGCGCGCCGTTGGTGTAGGGGGAGACAAGCGGGAAAGTGGTCGCCGCGTCCAGGCGGTCGGCGTCCTCGGCGTCGAGCGGCATCGACCGGCGGTGCGGGACGGCGAAGCGGAACGTGCGACGGACGCGGCGTTCGTCCAGCACGAAGTCGCTCTGCAGCGCGCTGACGGCGAGGGAAGGGTCCCAGTGCGCCAGCTCGAGGACGTGGAGGTCGTCGGGGTCGACGGCGACGCGGAAATCGTCGGGGAAGTCGCGCACGCGGTCCCGGAAGTCGTCGGGGAGTCCTAGCACCGTGCGGCAGTGGTGGAGCTTCGCGAGTGGGATGCGGCGGTGGGCAGTGAGCATTAGGAGCTTCCGGACGGCCCGCACTCTCGTCGGGAGGAGCTCGTCGTGCAGGCGGCGCTCCTCTTCGAGGAGCGAGCACATGAACGGCGTGAGCGCGAGGTGCGGGACAGAGTTCACTTTTGGGAGGTGGAAGAGTAGCGGGTGACGAGCGGCGGAGCGGGACACACTTCGGCCGCGAGGGAAGCCGAGCTCGCGGTACAGTTTGCCGGCCTCGGCAAGGGGGATGCGGTGCGGCGGCGGGAGGGAGGCCAAAAACGACCGCGCGCGTGTGAGGAAGCGGAAGGCGGCGTCGCGGTCGAGGACGGCATCGAGTGCCGGCACATGGCGGGCGGCCTCCGGCTCGATGGGCGCGACGCGCGGGCTGTTGAGCTTCTTCAGGAGCTTCCTCCGCCGCTTACAGGGGAGCAGCGGCAGGAGCGAGGCCGCCGCTGCCGCGGCCGCCGCAGAAGACGCCGTAGCGTGAGCCGGATCCGGCGCCGGGGAGGGAAGGAGGAGCGCTCTCGTGGCGGAGAAGAGTCGGCGCGCCATCGCCGGTGGCGTCTGCGGCGGCGGCGGCGGCGCTCGCGTGGTGTACCTGAATCTAGTTTAGTCCAATCTGATCAACCCGACGCACGAAAATTGAAGACACAGTAACCGTCCGATCTGAAAGCCCACTCCACCTTCCACCCCCATTTCCGTATCCAATCTCCATCTCGCATCCATTCCTTCCTCCTAAACCAGACGCCTCGGCCCCAAATCCTCCCTCCGCCGCAAGCTGCCGCCGTCCGCAATGGGGATGGAGGTAGCTCCGGTGGTTGACCTGCGGGATCTCTCTCAGTCGGAGCTCGTGGCGCTCGCGGCAGCATCGCCGTACGCCATCGATCCCCGCCGCGGCCGCGAGGCCGACGTCCTCCCGCCTCCTAAGATCGATCGCGCCGTTTTCAATGAGAGCGCCGGCTCTCGCAAGCAGACCTTCTCTCGCCACCGCGTCGCCACTAACATCTCCCACAACCTGACTTCCGCCACCGCTTTCTCCTCTCCCACCGCCGCAGCCGCACCCACCGAGGAGGATTCCGAGAACCGCGTCATCGTGTTCCACCTTCAGCGCCTCTTCGCGGGCGAGGGCCCCTCCTTCCCATCCCCTTCGCCGATTACGCCCCAACCGCTAACCCTAGTTCCAGCCACGATTACAGCACCCGTGCCCCCCGCGCCCTCTCTGCCGATGCCGCCTCCCTCGAACCCTGACCTGGAGGTGATGAATCCAAAAGGGGTGGCGGTTGATCTGGCGAGGCTTGCGGAGTTGGTGGATCCCTACGGGGAGGAGATGCAGAAGCGGGCAGCAGGATTGGGTGCAGAGTCTGAGCTGTTGGGTTTCATGAATGGGCTGGAGGGTCAGTGGGGGAGTCGAAGGCGGCGGAGGAAGTTTGTGGATGCCTCATTATTTGGTGATCACCTTCCCCGAGGGTGGAAGCTGCTACTTGGACTTAAGCGGAAGGAGCGTGTTGCTTGGATCAATTGCCGTCGTTATGTTAGGTTTGTTCTTCTAGCTATGTATAGTTTGTTTTGATCGTAGCAGGCATCAATTGCTAATTCTCCTTGGTATGAATTGATGATTCATACTTTGTGTTTGAAGTGTGATGCAATGTGGTTGTACAATGTTTTTCTCAGTCCATGATCTCCTTTTAATGCTAAGATTGTATTATGAGCTTCATGACAGCAACATTAAACTGATTTTAGCAACATAGGAACCAGGACAGTGGGTTTTGAAATGCATGATCCAACTGTTCTGATAATATGATAGTGGAAACAACATTTGGACAGTGCTGTTGCAGGATTTTTTTGTATCCAGATTTTAGCTTGCTTGATCATAATATACGCGCATAGATAGGGAAACATGTATTTCTTCTAATCATCAGTTGTATAAAGTTGCCCCCCAACCCCCCCAACACACACACACACACACACACACACACACCATTCCATCCCAAACTGTTGTATCAAGTAGTCGTCCTTTGTTGTGTCATTACTAAAACATAACATGATGGCTTGCCATGGGTCTTGGCAGAACTGCATCTATCATCTGCAATCCTGGCACATCTACAATGCTTCACAAGTATAACTTTGTTTACTTAAGGATTCAATGGTATTGATTTGTTTGATAGTTCAAGTGTTCTGTCAATGGTTTTCTATTTTTTTCTTGTTTTCTTTATTCAATATATGAAAAATCAGAATACCTACTTTATTTTATATTTTCATTTTCATTTTCATTTTCAGTATATATACCCAAAAATAATCGTGTGACCATCAGGTCCATGTCCTGGCGCATAGAGGCATTATGTCTCTATTTCACTTATACTGCATCAATAAAATTGGCAGAGATCTGATCAGTTTTGTTGTTTTATGTATACTTCTTTTTAGATCTTTCAAGTAACAGCTAACCCCTGTGCCAACTAAGAATTCCTGAATCCTGATACACAGAAGCACTTGATTGCTGTAATGATATTATATAATTTCATATTTTCTTAAATGGTACCATTTCTGTTGGGGGAGATAATCCCGATGACGGTTGGAAGCGTGAAGAGTAGTACGGTCCGGAGGGGAGGCCACGTCCGGAAGACCCGATGCCCTGTGCCGAAGGTACCTGCGGGCCTCGAGGCGGGGAGGCCTAAAGGTCTTCGGGAGCTCCGAAGCGTACAGAAGGGGTCCTCAGGCAAAGCGCCCGGCTGGACGCCGGAGGCCAGCCTTCGTGAAGGAGAATGGAATTCAGATGATTATTGATGAGCCATGGTTAGGTACATATATAGAGGCAAGGGGATAACTACTTTATAACTGAATTACTAGTGCTAGAAAACCCCCTTGCCAAAGGATACAATAGACCGGACAGGGGTCCTGGCCGAACCCCCTTAGAGCCTTCATAACAGAATATGCTAACACGCCCCCGCAGTCTGAACGTCGGTGCTTAGCCACGGACATTCAGGCTGGACCGAAATTCAGTGAACACTGAAGAGGGCAGCCCTTTGGTGAAGACGTCGGCGAACTGAGATGTCGTGGGGACATGAAGGACCCGAACGGCACCCATGGCCACCTTCTCACGGACGAAGTGAAGATCGATCTCGATATGCTTCGTTCGCTGATGCTGGACTGGATTAGAGGACATGTAGACCGCGCTAATGTTGTCGCAATAGACAAGAGTGGCGCGGTGAAGCGGAGTATGAAGCTCATGAAGAAGCTGGCGAAGCCAGGAAGCCTCAGCGACGCCATTGGCCACGGCGCGATACTCTGCTTCAGCATTGGAACGGGAGACGGTGTTCTGCCGTTTAGATGACCAAGAAACCAGGTTGTCGCCAAGGAACACAGCGTAGCCCGAAGTGGACTTGCGAGTGTCGGGACAGCCTGCCCAGTCAGCATCAGTATAGACCACCAAGTCATCCAGCGTCGATGGCCGAAGAAGAAGACCCAGATGTAGAGTACCCCGAATATACCGAAGAATGCGCTTGAGAGCAGCAAGGTGAGCCTCTCGAGGATCATGCATGTGGAGACAGACCTGCTGTACGGCATAAGAGATGTCCGGTCGCGTAAAGGTCAGATACTGCAGGGCACCAGCAAGGCTGCGGTAATCTGAAGGATCGGCGACTGGAGTCCCAGAGTCGGCAGAAACTTTGAGGTTAGTGTCGACTGGCGTATTGCAAGATTTGCACTCTGTCATGCCTGCTCGGTCCAGGATATCAAGCATGTACTGTCGCTGAGAGAGAATCATACCATCATCACTGCGCTGAACCTGCATCCCCAGGAAATGGTGGAGCTCACCTAGATCCTTCATGGCAAACTCTTGCTGAAGAGCTGAGATAATTTGCCGAAGGAGATGTGCTGAGCAAGCGGTGAGAACAATGTCATCCACGTAGAGAAGCAGATATGCTGTATCAGTGCCACGACGGTAGATGAACAGCGAAGTATCTGACTTGGCTTCTATGAAACCAAGGGAGACCAGGTGCGTGGCAAAGCGACTGTACCAAGCACGAGGGGCTTGCTTCAGCCCATAAAGAGATTTGTTGAGGCGGCAAACAAAGTCTGGGTGAACGGGGTCTTCAAAACCAGACGGCTGAGCTGCAAACACTGTCTCTGTCAGAGTGCCGTGGAGGAAAGCATTCTTGACATCGAGCTGATGAACAGGCCACTTGCGGGAAATAGCCAACGAGAGAACGGTGCGAACTGTGGCAGGCTTGACAACAGGGCTGAATGTCTCTGTAAAGTCAATGCCTGGACGTTGAGTGAAGCCGCGGAGGACCCA
Source organism: Zizania palustris (assembly GCA_019279435.1). NCBI lineage: Eukaryota > Viridiplantae > Streptophyta > Magnoliopsida > Poales > Poaceae > Zizania > Zizania palustris. The sequence continues at coordinate 24,432,494 of JAAALK010000287.1, read as the reverse complement.
ACGTGCTTTGTAACGCTCCAAGGAACCGTTGGCGAGGAACTTGTGCTTGAATATCCATTTACCGGTGACAATGTTGGCATGCTGCGGGCGAGGAACCAGATCCCAAGTCTGGTTTGTGATGAGGGCAGCATGTTCTTCTTCCATGGCAGCCCGCCAATTGGGGTCGGCAAGGGCACCACGAAAGGTCTTCGGTATTGGAGATAGTGGTGCGGCATGGAACAGGGATGGAACTCGGAACCCATCCTTGGCCCGTGTCGTCATGCGATGATGGTTCACCGTTGGGGTAACAGCAATAGCACCAGGAGGTAGCGGCACCGGTGCTGGGGAAGTAGTGGATGCCGCTGGAGGAGGAGGTTCAGGTGGTCGGGGACGCCTGGAGTAGACACGCAGAGCTGGTCCCGCACGTGGGAGTGCAGGAGACGTGGCATCTGCGCATGGTACGGGTGTAGGCGTTGAAGATGAGGTCGGGGCAGCGCGTGGTACAAAGGATGTCGAGGGACCCGTGGCCGCGCGTGGCACAACACCCGCGCGAGGTAGGGAGTGATATCTTGGTGGAACCAGTGGCGCCGAAAGTGGTATGGTGGGAGATGTACCTGTAGAAGAAAAAATTGGCAGTCCTATGGGAGCGACTGCCGTGTTAGAAAATTCATCTAAAAAGGTGAAATCCGTAGCATTGGGAAGTGAGGGTTGCTCAGCAAAGGGAAATGAGGTTTCATCGAAGATGACATGACGAGAAATAATGATTCTATTGGTGGTAGGATCAAGGCAGCGATATCCCTTGTGGTGAGCAGAGTATCCCAAAAAAATACAAAGGGCGGAGCGGGGTGAAAGTTTATGGGGAGCAGTGGCCGAGAGATTGGGGTAACACTTACAACCGAAGACCCGAAGATGTTCGTAGGACGGCGCACTACCATGGAGGGCAAAGTGCGGGGTCGAGAAGTCAAGGGTCTTGGTAGGTAAGATGTTGAGGAGTAGGGTCGCAGTGTGCAACGCTTCAGCCCAATATGAAGGAGGCATGCTCGCCTGAAACAAAAGAGAGCGGATAACGTCATTAGTAGTACGAATGATCCGTTCGGCCTTACCGTTCTGGGGCGACGTGTAGGGGCACGACATGCGGAAGAGGATGCCATGTGTCGTAAAGAAAGTGCGAGCGGTGGAGTTGTCAAACTCCCGTCCGTTGTCTGTTTGGACGGCCTGGATGCGAGCACCGAACTGGGTAGAGACATAGGCAAAAAAGTTAGATAATGTCATGAATGTGTCAGACTTTAGCCGAAGGGGGAATGTCCACAAGTAATGTGAGCAGTCGTCAAGAACAACTAAGTAATATTTGTAACCAGAGACACTAACAACAGGAGATGTCCACAAGTCACAATGAATAAGAGCAAAGTTGTTCGACGCCCTAGAGACTGAAGTACCAAAAGGAAGACGAACATGTCGTCCTAACTGACACGCATGACATATAGAATCCAAGTCTTTATTACAAGCCGGAATGGCCGAAACAAGTTTGGAAAGAGTTTCGCGACCAGGGTGACCAAGACGTCGGTGCCAAAGTGAAGTTGTTGTGGAGCCCGCAACAAGAGAGTGCGCCACTGGAACCTGTAGAGGGTAGAGTGGTCCGGAGCTATTGCACCTGATGGTCACGGTCCCCGTGAGAAGATCCTTCACAGAGCAACCATAAGGGTCAAATTCCACAGAGCAATTATTATCAATAGTAAATTGGCGAACAGAAATAAGGTTCTTAATGAGTTGTGGTGAGACAAGAACATTATTTAAGGTAAGGTGGCCAAGATATGTCGTCCCGGTCGCGGCGACTGGGAGGAGTGAACCATTACCGACAACAATAGAAGTGGGGGAGGGATACCGTGGAACCGAATAGTGAGAGAGGGTACCGTCATGGGATGTCATGTGGGAGGAGGCACCAGTATCAAAATACCAGTCGTTATTCACCGGAGGGGTGAGAGTCATGGTGCTGAAAGTGGAGGCGAGGGAGCTCTGGTCCCAAGTCGGAGCTCCTGTCATTGGCTGTTGTGGTGCTTGGGGGGTCCAGGGTGGCAAGGCTTGCTGTTGTGGCTGCAACAGAGGTCCTGCAGGGGTCCCGTAGGGAGGAAAAAAATGCGGTTGATGAGGATTTTGTTGAGCCATCTGTGAAAACTGTTGGGGCCCTGGAATGCAAGCATTGCTTGCTGCTGTTGGGGACCCATTCGGCCTTGAGGAAGCTGGGCCAGGGGAGGAGTCCGTGGGCCGGGCCACATCTGGATGGACCCTGTCCACGGATTGTAGAAGGAGGGCCACGTCCCGTTGGGCCCGGTTGTGGGGGAGGGGCTGCTGCCGGCTGGGGCAGGAGGACCACCGGAGGAATTGCGTCCCTTCTGCTTCTTTTTCCTGTTCTGTTTTAGGGCGCCGGTTCGAGGTGTGCTGCCTTCAATTGGTGCGGACTGCTGGGGTGCAGAGGGGACAGCGACGAAGGCAGTGGGGGGGGCAGCGGGGTGCTGAACCATATTTATCTCCTCAAGGAGAAGCTCATTTCGAACAGCAGCAAAGGAGGGAAAGGGGCGCCCACGCCGGAGGTGAACACCGATGTCCTTGTAGCGTTCGTTGAGCCCGCGAATAACATTGAGGACCAAGGTGCGGTCGGTCACGTGTTCGCCAAGATCGCCAAGGTCGTCGGCCATCTTCTTGAAACGCTTGCAGTACTCGGTGATGGAAAGATCCCCTTGCGCGAAGGCACGAAACTTGGCGTCAAGATGTAGGGCGCGGGTCTCTTGATTCCCAAGAAAGTGACCCTCGATGGCAAGCCAAGCTTCTCGGGCGGTGGCGCGGTGGTCAATGACGGCCTCAGCAAGATCAGAAGAAGTCGTGCTGTAGAGCCAAGATTTCACCACGGCGTTCATCCGCGTCCAATCAGGCAGGGCCGAGGTAGCGTGGTCGCTAAAGATGTGATCTTGCAGCGAATACTTTGTGACGGCGAGGAGGAATTGTTCGCGCCATCTTGAGTAGTTGCCGGCTGTGTCAAGGGTGATGGGAACCAGGCTGCGTGCGTTCTGAACGGAGACCGCCTGAGCATGGAGGTTGAGGATAGCGGCTGCTTCGTGGAGGGCCATGGCGTTGGAGACGTCCAGGCCGTCCCCTGGAGGAGGCGCGATGGGGTCAGCTGCAGCGGCAGCGTCGGCCCGAGCTTTGGCTGCTCGTGCTAGAGCAGCACGGATGCGTTCGGTGGCAGCGTCGCGATCGGAAGAGGCAGCAGCAGCTTCTTCTTCAGCTGCCTGGGCTTCTGCAAGGGCAGCCTCACGGGCAGCCATGCGGGTGTCCGCGAGATGCCTTGGTTCGTCGTTGTCGTTGCGATGAACGAGGTCTGCAGGGTCAACGACAGAGGTGGGGGGAGACCCGGCCATGCTGAGCAGGGAGGGCAGCCGAAGGGAGGGAGGGAGAGGTGTTGTTCCCTGTGCCGAAGGCAGGGAAGAACAGGGTTCTTTGCCTCCCTAACTCCCTGAGCCGAAGGGAGGAAAGGTTCCCTATGCCGAAGGCAGGGAGGAGCAGGGTTCTTTGCCTCGAGCAGGGAGCAGCAGAAGTGCCTGTGCCGAAAGCAGAAGAACAGGGTTCCTTGTCCTGACCGAGCCCCCTATCTCCCTGTGTCGAAGGGAGGGGAGAAGAGGGGTTCCTTGAGCAGAAGGCAGGGAAGAACAGAAGTTCTTGTGCCGAAAGCAGGAGGAACAGGGAAGGGTTCCTTGAGCAGAAGGCAGGGAAGAACAGAAGTTCTTGTGCCGAAAGCAGGAGGAACAGGGATTCCCTGTGCCGGTCAGGGAGGGCAGCGGAAGGTGGAGAGGAAGAGGGGAACCCGGAGCTCTGATACCATGAAGGAGAATGGAATTCAGATGATTATTGATGAGCCATGGTTAGGTACATATATAGAGGCAAGGGGATAACTACTTTATAACTGAATTACTAGTGCTAGAAAACCCCCTTGCCAAAGGATACAATAGACCGGACAGGGGTCCTGGCCGAACCCCCTTAGAGCCTTCATAACAGAATATGCTAACACTTCGGAAGATGCGAAGGCTCTGGGGCGCAACCGTATGTCAGGAGATGACCCGGTCAAGGTAGCCAGGGGACAGGATCGCAATCGCCTGCGCTGTGTCGGGCGGCCGTTGCAGCGCCCAACACGGTTGATACGCTGTCAGAGTCGCACCTTCCTGTCTGTACTATGTAGCGTCTATTCTTGTCTGTATTACTAGCCTGTGTCAGACCGAGTAACGGTTGGGGGTTTTGGAGGCACTCGACCCTTCCGGGGCAAGTCACCCTATAAATACCCCCCATCTACAGTTGTAATAAACACAGGATCCAAGAATATAATTTGAGCTCTGCATTCCATTACTCTCATCTTCCACAAACCTGTTGGTTCGATTCGTCGTCCCAACAGTTGGCGCCGTCCGTGGGGATCCTAGTTCGAGAAGCTAGCGTCCTCTACATCCATTCGCAGAGACATGTCAGGTCGGAAGGGCGCGAGCACGGTTCCTCTGCGGCGGTCAGCCCGCACCGCCGGAGTTGAGCCTGCTCCAGTCGCCACTCCAGATCCTCCAGCCGCCGCGTCCGCCGAGGTGCCCAGTGCAGAGCCAAATCAGGCTCCTGGGGGGTTGCCGGAGGCTCAGGGTCCCGCTGGTCGTCCGGAGCTGGCCTCCGTCAACCCCCCAGGGCTCCAGGAGGGGCCTTTTGAGGTGCACCCCTCGTGCAGGCCCCCGGCGGTGGCCCTCCGGACAGACTACATCCGCTCGCAGGACCCGGAGACTGCCTCCGGAGGGAGCGGAAGCCAGGCTGATGCCCAGGTAACCGAGAATGCCAGGTTGAAGGCGGAGCTGGCCCAATGGCGCCAAGAAGCGTCACTCTGCCCTCCAGAGCCCTCCCGCGCGCTGGGGGTTGCAGCCGTGGCCTTGAGCGACGATGAAGATCAAGTGGAGGAGGAGAACACGTCATACGACGAGGAATCTCCCCCGCACCCCGACCTCAAGAGGGTGCGTTTTGACTCGAAGTTTCGTGCCGCCAAGCTCCCCAAATACTCCGGGGATTCCGACCCTGGAGAGTTCTCCCGCTCGTACGCTCTAGCAATAGAAGCGTGCGGGGGAGCCGCGACACCATGGCCAAATGCTTCCCTCTGGCGCTCGAAGGAATTGCTCTCCGGTGGTTCTGGTCGCTGCGGCCCGGAACCATCCGGTCGTGGGACCAACTGAAGAAGAAGTTCGTCAACAACTTCCAGGAGACATCCGTGGCCCCGATGTCAACCGAGAGCCTCTTTCAGGTGAAGCAGCAGCCTGGGGAGACGCTGCGGCAGTACTCTCAACGCTTCGCGCACACCAAGGCCCAGATTAAGGGACTCTCGGCTTCCTTGGTTATCGATGCCGCTCGGGAAGGCATCACCCACCCGAGCCTCCTCGACAAGCTTCATCGGAAGTCGATTTCCTCGGTGGCACAGCTAATGACGTACTTCGAAGAGTATGCCCGGTCCGAAGAAGGCCAGCTGCGCCGACAGGCGATGATTGTCCCCGTCCGGGCCTCAAACGCCAAGGTGTACGAGGCGCCTCCTGATCTCGACCGCGGGGTCCGTCCCGCTCCAGACCTTCGCCGCCAAGACTTCGGCCGCCAAGATTCCGTTCATCGGGACTCCTGGCGAGGTCGAAAGCATCTTCGGGGGAAGTCCTCAGCATCACCCCAAGGGTCCCTGCCATGCACCCGCACACCTCCGGCGGGGGGCGTCCCTCCGGAGCCAGGGCTCCACCAAGGGCATTTCCCGGAGGGGCAACTCTCTACTGCAGCATCCACGGCGAGAATCGGAGCCACGATACCTACTCCTGCCGGATCATCCTCGCCCTCCGGAACGACTACCTCGAAAGAAACTCCGGCCGTGGCTCCGCCGACAAAGGAGCTCCTGTCCCCCGCCCCGACGTCGTCCAAGTGGTCGGGCGCCGGGACGAACCAGAAGTTCTGGGCCTGGCTCCGGAGCTCGGCAGGGTCTAGGCCCCCAAGCTTGAGGATAGAGCAGACCGTGGGAAGCGGGTGGTCCTTCCCATATCCGGAGGGGGAGTTCTGGGAGCCATGTCCAAGCGCCAGCGGAGGGACTCCGTCCGGGAGGTCGGACATATCGACACCTCCAGCTTCTCCACGCTTCCCGAATGGTCCCACGTCCCCATCTCCTTCACCGTCGAGGACGCCGCCGGCGTCAAGTTCCCGCACGTCGATCCCCTCATCATCTCGGTAGACATTGCGGGTGTCGAGGTGCGTCGCATCCTGGTTGATGGCGGGAGTTCTGTTGACATTATCTTCGTGCAGGCTTTCGACCAATTGTGTCTTCCCCAGAAGCACTTGCTGCCGGCCTCTCGGCCGCTCCAGGGCTTCGCAGGGCCGCCACTCGACGCTCTTGACCAGATTGGGCTGGAGGTGACCTTCGGAGAATCCCCCCTTCGTCGCAGCGAGGAGATCATCTTCGACGTTGTCGATGCTCCGTACGCCTACAACGCCATCTTCGGGAGGGGGATGCTCAATCGCTTCGGAGCCATCGCCCACCACAACTACTTGTGCCTCAAGATGCTGACCTCGGGGGGAGTGCTGTCGATTCTGGGAGATCAGGCGGCCGCCCGCCGGGTCGAGTATGGCCACTTGGCCCCATTGGAGCCACGACAAGTCCACAGCGTCCGAGAAGGCTCAGGAGAAGCCAGATTGCCAGGTGCCGGAGACGCTCCGCCGAAGGGTCACCCAGCCAAGCCGCTCCCGGAGGGGGAGATCGTCACGAAGATCCTGATCCAGAACGGGAAGGAGTGCCCGATCCGCTTCGGTGGGGGCCTTGAGCCAAAGGTGTCAGAGCAACTCGAAGAAGTCATCCGCAACAACCTAGACATCTTCGCGTGCTCCGATGAGGACATCCCAGGCGTCGACCACTCGATTATCGAGCACTCTCTGGCGGCCGACCCAAAAGCTCGCCCGGTGCGCCAGGGGCTCCGAAAGCTGTCCATCGAGCGAGCTGAGCTTGCCAAGACCGAGACTGGGAAGTTGCTCCGGGCGGGGGTCATTCGGGAAGTTAGTCACACCGAGTGGTTGTCTAATCCAGTGTTTGTCCAGAAGAAAACATCTGGCAAATGGCGCATGTGTATCAACTTTACTTCTCTGAATAAAGCTTGCCCCCGTGACCCCTACCCCATGCCTCTTATCGACCAGTTAGTTGATTCCACTGCCGGTTCAGAGCTCCTTAGCTTCCTCGACGCCTATTCAGTATATCACCAGACCTGGTTGAAGCCGGAAGATCAGGTCAAAACGAGCTTCATTACCCCCTCAGGAGTGTTTTGTTATGTTCGGATGCTCTTCGGCCTCCGCAACGTCGGAGCCACTTTCTCAAGGCTAATATCTAAAGCTCTGGGCCACCAGATCGGCCGTAATGTCGAAGCTTACATGGATGACATTGTTATCAAAAGCACGAACAAGAATTGCCATAGTGCGGACATAGCCGAAACTTTCGACAGCCTCCGAAGGTGCGGGATCCGCCTTAATCCGGAGAAGTGCGCCTTCGGAGCACGTGCGGGGAAGCTGCTGTGGTATCTGGTCTCTAGCCGGGGTACCGAAGCCAGTCCAACACAAGTCAGCGCACTGCAAAACATGTCTCCCCCTCGAAATTTGAAGCAGGCGCAAAAACTAGCCGGACGCTTGGCCGCTCTTAGCCGTTTCTTGGCAAGATCGGCTGAGAAAAGCCTGCCCATTTTCAAGGCGCTGCGAGGCTCCAAAGACTTCGAATGGACTCCCGAATGTCAAGACTGCTTCGACAAGATGAAAGAATACCTCGCTGACCTCGTGGCCCTCGCAACACCCCGGGCTGGCGATCCCCTTCTGGTCTACCTTGCTGCCTCCGGCAGTGCGGCAAGCGCGGCCCTGATTCAAGAAGAAGACATTGGCGGGAAGCTGGTGCAACAACCCGTCTACTTTGTATCCGAAGCCTTCTCCGGAGCAAAAACTCGGTATTCCGAGCTCGAAAAGGTGGCATATGCTCTCGTCATGGCGTCCCGAAGCTTCGGCACTACTTCCTGGCTCACGACATCATTATTCCAACCGCATATCCCCTGAGCGACATGTTCCGGAATAAGGACGCCACCGGACGAATCGGGAAGTGGGCAGTGGAACTTGCTCCGTTCGGGATCTCCTTCGTGGCTCGAACCGCCATTAAGTCTCAAATCCTTGCCGATTTCGTCGCTGAATGGACGTCCGCAGCCGATCGCATCAGTGTCGAAGCAGGCGAAGGGGTGTGGATCGTCTATTCAGATGGTGCCTACCAGGCTTCAGAGCTGGCGCCGGAGCAATGATCATTTCTCCCTCCGGTCAGTAGGCTTTATATTCCGCTCGGTTGAACTTCAAAGCTACAAACAATATTGCCGAGTATGAGGGGGTGCTGCTGGGCCTTCGCAAGGCGCACACGCTCGGAGCCGCCCGTGTGGTAGTCAAGACCGATTCTCAAGTCGTCGCTGGACATATAGACAAGAGTTTCCAAGCCCGGCACCCTGACCTTGCCGCCTACCTCGAAGCCATTCGGAAATTCGAAGCATCTTTCAAAGGAATATCTGTCCAGAGCATACCGAGAAGTGAAAACTGCCAAGCTGACGTCCTCGCTAAAGCTGGTGCCGGCGGTCAAGCTCTCCCGCCCGCCGCTTTTTTTGAAGAACTCGTCGAGCCATCGGCGTCTCTCCGCGGAGAAGTGCCGTCCTCTGTGCCGGCAGAGGCCTCGGCGCTCCCTCGGCCGCCGACGGGTACCCCGGCGCCCCCTCGGCCGGCTGCAGTCCTTTACACGACCAATGAAGATTGGTGAGAGCCCATCCTACGAGCGCTCAACAGCGACGTAGACGACCGACCTAGCCCAGAGCAGGCACGGCTTCAACTCCGCGCCAGATCTTATCAACTCATTGAAGGAATCTTGTACAAGGTAGGTGTGTGCTCTCCGCTGCTTCGGTGCATTTCTCACCCAGACGGGCTACTGATGCTCCGAGAAATCCATGAGGGTCTATGTGGTAGTCACTTACCCCTTGAGCGCTAGCCGGGAAGGCCCTCCGGCAAGGTGTGTATTGGCCCACAATCGTCGCCGACGCCGAAGATCTAGTGCGCACCTGCCAAGGGTGCCAATGGATGGGGCGACGGAGCCATAGGCCCCCGGTCAACCTACAGTTCATCGCGCCTGTGTGGCCTCTAGCTCGTTGGGGGATGGACCTCATTGGACCGTTCCCGCGGGCAAGGGGCAACTTGCGCTTCGCCGTCGTCGCCATCGAGTATTTCTCTAAGTGGGTCGAGGCTGAACCACTGGCTTCCATTACCTCCCGAAGCGTCCAGAAATTCTTTTGGCAGAATATAGTTTGCCGCTTCGGAGTACCCAGACAGCTCACGCCGGACAATGGCACTCAGTTCGATGCGGGGCCCTTCAAGGCATTCTGCGAGGAATTGGGGGTCCAGCTATGCTTCGCGGCGGTTCGGCATCCCCAGTCAAATGGGGCTATCGAAAGGGCTAATGGGCATATTCTCTCCGGCCTCAATAAACGCATCGTGGGTTTAGCCAAGGGATTGTGGCCTGAAGAGCTACCTAAGATCCTGTGGTCCATTCGGACCACCCCTTCCCGAGCTACCGGGTTCACCCCGTTCAGGCTTCTATTTGGTGACGAAGCAATGACCCCGACGGAGCTTCGAGCTGGTTCGCTGCGGGTCACAACTCCCGAGACCGATCAAGAACGCGCCGTCTCCCTCGATCTTATGGAGGAATCAAGGCTCCGAGCCGTCGCCAACCTGTCGCAGTACCAGAAACAGACAAAGGCTTGGTATGACCCCAAGGTCAAGCACAACAAGTTGCAGCCAGGGCACCTCGTCCTGCGTGCGGTGGCCGCTCCGACGAAGCTGGGCAATAAATGGGAAGGCCCCTACATTGTGACCGGCTCCGAGTGGCCGGGATCCTACCGTCTGGCTACCTTAGAAGGCGAGGATCTGAAGCACGCTTGGCACGCGGAGCACTTGAAGCGTTATTTTGCATAATTTCATCGATGTCTTCCGGTGTCGGCCGATGTTGGCTCTCGTTGTATCAGATCCATAACCCAATAATAATATCAGGTGAACGTTTTGACCAAAGTGGACGCACTGCGGTATCGAGCGTAGTTTCACTAGGCTATTCGGGTTCCGAGCTCCGGCTCGACGCACCCGCTATTCGGGTTCCGAGCTCCGGCTCGACGCACCCCCTATTCGGGTTCCGAGCTCCGGCTCGACGCACCCCCTATTCGGGTTCCGAGCTCCGGCTCGACGCACCCCCTATTCGGGTTCCGAGCTCCGGCTCGACGCACCCGCTATTTGGGTTCCGAGCTCTGGCTCGACGCACCCGCTATTCGGGTTTCGAGCTCCGGCTCGACACACCCCCTATTCGGGTTCCGAGCTTCGGCTCGACGCACCCGCTATTCGGGTTCCGAGATCCGGCTCGACGCACCCCCTATTCGGGTTCCGAGCTCCTGCTCGACGCACCCCCTATTCGGGTTCTGAGCTCCGGCCCGACGCACCACTTATTCAGATTCCGAGCCTCGACTCGACGTACCCCTGATTATTCTATCTTCCCTTCAGTTCATCCCAAGTGCGAGCAGTTTGCGCCCAGTCGAGAAGTCGTCTACCCGCAAAGGAGGGGGGGAGAGGAAGGGCAATGAAGAGAGGCTTCGATTATTTGCATCATACATAGCGTGAACAACATCTGCTACGAAATCAAGGTAAGAAATAAGACTAAGAAAATTCCTCGTCTAAGCCGAGCAGGAAGCGGAAACCTTTTCGGTCCGAAGAATCACCCGGGCCGAAGCTCCCTCCGACCAGGGACTCCGTAGCTGCGCGGTTGGATTTCTCCTTCCTTTTCTGCCTTTTCTCTTCCTTCTTTTGGGCCCGGAAAGCTTTCTGATCTTCTTGGAGTTGGGCCCAACTGCGCAAGCCTCCACTTCCGGGCTGCGGTTCGTTTGGACCGGCCTCCACGTCGGACCAATTCATCGGTTCGGGCGACGAAGACGGGGCCCGAGGTTCTCTTTCCTATTCCTTGATTAAGCTTAGGACTTCGTGAAGGATCTCAGGGTTTGCGCGTCCGTCGTCATCCCGAGGGATGACGAAGCGTGCGGGCTGATTAGCCCTGAGGGCTTCGAAAGTAGCCCATTGGCGCCGAAGGGTCTCGTCATCATCAAGAATCTCAACGTCGGAATCATGAGTGGAGCAGATGCCCTGAATGATGTTCGGGAAGCAATTACTCTTTATTAATGAACTGCCAAGTTCCTATCTATTACAGGAATTACGGCATGAAGACCCTAAGGAGACTACACCTTCGGGTCCGGTTGGCGTGCTGCAGCTGGGGGCTTCGAGGAAGTTGGGGGTTCGCTCAAGCGGAGGGCCTCGTCCAGCCAGGCCTTGACCGCACCGGGGCCCTCGGCTTGCCAAGTCGCCTGGAGGACCCTCCAAGACTGGGCCACCGCCGGGCTGGGGGGAAAGGAGACGGCTCCCTTCGAAGGCGACAGGGTGAGAACTCGAGGGGGAAGGCAAGGGGCTCCCGGAAGCTTCCAGCTGATGAAGAATTCCGAGGGCAGCTACCCGGGTCGATACCTCACCGTACCTCGACACGGTGAGGCCTATCTGCTGGACGGCAGCTTGAACGAACTTCAGTCGGCGACTAAGGGTTCCCGGGCGACGTCAAAAGCCCCACACCCGGTGCCATAGCGCGCCAGCGTCCTCCGGAGGGACACCACGGTGTCGGCTGCTGTTTTCTCCCCCTGGGCCAACGCCTCGGTCGCCGCCTCATTCCGGGCCAGAAGGTCCGTCGCGGTCTGCTCAAGCTGGAGCACCCGGGCTTCATGGACTTCGGCGGCGGCCGCCATCTCCCGGAGTTCGTCCATATCCGAGACTTGGGCCTGAAGTGCGAAGACCTCCCCCTCGAGCCGGTCTACCTCCTCGGCTCGGGACCGAAGCCTCTCCACCTCCGCCTCGAGCTCGTCCGCTTGGGCAGCTCGAGCTCGAAGCCCCTCCAGTTCGGCGACCCGGGCCTTGAGGGCGTCGACCTTCGCGGCCTGGGCCTGAAGTGCTTCGGCCCTGGCGGCCGGAGGACGAAGGGTTTCGACCTCCGACTCCAGCGCCCGGAGCCGATTGATCTCGGTCGCTTGCACTCGGACCGTCCTCTCGGCGGTCTCCACTCACCTAGAGAGCTCCGAAGCGCTGCTCTCGCGGTGGCTACGTTCGGAGAGCTGGGACAATATTGAGCCCTGCGCCAACGCGACTATCTGCGCATGAAACAGTGAGTTAGGAAAAAGAAGAAGAGGGCTAGGGGCTCGTCCCAGGGCGCTCCGAAGGAATACCTGGCTCGCGGCGCTCTCAATGGCCCGGTCGAGGTCGATGCCGTCCACCTGGCTGAGCTCGCCTATCAGCCCGGCCTCCCTCATGCGTAGATAAGACTCGTGGAGAGGGGTTGTCCTCGCTGCGAAGTCTTCGCCTTCCTCCAGGAAGGGGACCATGAGGGGCACGCTGGAACGCGCGCGCTTCGAGTTGGAGGGTGGCCGGATCCCGGCCTCTCGACCGGTCCCCTCGGAAGTTTCCTCGGGGACCCCCTCTGATTCCGCCCCGTCGCCTAGTTTCGGAGCTCTCGCTGCGTCCGCATGGACTTTGGGCCCTATGTTGGTGGCATCCCCAGAGGATACTGGGGCTGGAACCGGGACCTGGGCGAAAGTGCCTGCTCAAGAAGAATGGAGGTCAAGGCTGAGATAACTTGGTGCACCCAAGTAGAGAACCGAGTGGAACCACGTACCTTCATTCACGGTTTCGGCCGGGACTTCCGAAGGCCGGACGCGTCCCGGAGTGCTCGGCCGATAGAACAGGTTGTCCATCGAATTGACTGGGGAACCCGCCGCCGCCGCGGCGAGTTCGGCCTCAGCGTCGGCACTCTCCTCGACAACCCCCAGGGGATCGGCTAACCCCCCCGATCCAGGCTGTCGGTTTCCCGGCTCCCCCGGGAACTGGCGGAGACCCCCTCCGAGGCCAGGCCGCGCGGAGGGGAGGACTTGGGAGACGCCTCCACTTCAGCGCTCGACGCCTCTTGCCCGGCCCTCGTTGCAGGCAGCTGTGGGCTCGGGTGGACTGGCGCGCCTCCGGCGCCGTCGGAAGCTGGCTGCTCCGGGCGGATCGAACCCGGGTCCGCCAAGGGGTCGTCCGGTTCCATCCCGGCCCCCTCACTAGAGTACCCCCATTCGAAGTGGGAGGCGGAGGAGTGGGCCGGGGAAAGCCTCTTCGGGCCCTTCACCACCTTCTTCTTCAAGGGGCGCTTGGGGGAGAGCCCGACGTCGAGGTCCGTCCCCCTCTTCTTCGAGGGCGCGCGGAGGGCCTCCTTCTCCGGGAGGGCTGGGGGAGGACGTCCGAGCGCATCCCACACATGGTTGTGTCGCCCCCAGGATCCGACGAGCTCCACGCATCGTTTGTACTCGGCCGGAGTGGGGGCCCCGAGGATCCTCTCGGCGATTCGGGCTACTTCGTCGGGAGTCTTGGCGACGAGGGACCCTATACCCGAAGTTAGATTTGCTAGCCCCTCGGACTTTATGGAAGAACTAAGATTAAAAAGAAGCGGGGGCTAACCTAGCTGATGGGAGAGCTCCATTGACGATGACTCCTCCTGGGTGCTCCGGAGCGATGTCGGCCACTCCTCCTTCAGTGGCGGGATCTCGAGGGCAACGAACTCCTCCGTCAAGTCCCGCATGCTCATCCGGTGGGCAACGATCTGAAGCAGCCGGATGCGAGCGGAGACCGAGCCGGCGTTGGCCTCGACGACCGCCTCCCTCCGGAACCAGATGTGGCGCGGAGGTCCGGCGAGCCCGGAGCTCAGCCCCACTCGGACATAAAACCACCGGTGTACCCACTTGGAGTACCACCGTTCGTTGATTGCCTTCGCAGGGAAGGAGTCCGCGCACCTCTTCCGGAGTTGGAAGTTGATGCTCCCGAAGGCTAGCACCCGACCGTCCTTTGGCAGAGGGCTTCATGCATATGAGCGAAGACCTCTGCCCTACCCTCGCAGCCTTTGGCGCGCATGTCCCACTTGAAGATAGCGAGTCGGGCTACGGCGTTCGGGGATAGCTGCGGGAGCTCGAGGTGGAAGGCATCCAGAACCCCCGAAAGGAGCTCTGAAGCCGGAAATCCCAGCCCCGTGTCGAAGAACGCCTCGAACACGACGACCTCCCCTTCACGCGGCGCCGGGACCAACTCCGCGCCTGGCTTCCTGGCCCTCGAGTTGGGACCGAGGCGGCCCCTATTCGCCTGCTCGATGGACCCATCCGTGCACGCCGACGGCCCCAGCTCCAAGGTCTGCTCCCGGAACCGTTCCGAGGCCGGGCAGAGCTCCCGTGGGTCACGTGTTTCGGATGGACCTGGAGTCGTCGCCGCCACCGCCGCCGCCGCTGCTGCCATCTGGCGCTGCAGGAAGCGGGGGTCCTCCTCTCCGCCATGACTAGAGGAAGCAAAAGGAGGAGGCGAGAGCTCGAGAGCGAGAGTTCACCCGTCAAGATTGCGGCTAGGAGTCTGAGCGAGTGAGCAGGAGAGGGCTCAGCTAGCGGTTTGGGGGCTATTTATGCGGGAAGATGGCTACTGTCCCGACGTTTCGGCGTCGCGTCGGTCCGCCTTCCGCCACCCAACGCGCGCGCGCCGCCCGCGCGACACCCGCATTAAAGCCTTGCCGGCTCGCCTTTGAATGCGCCAGTCTCCGACGGTCCGTCTCCCTCGCGTCGCCCGCGCGCCTAGTGCATTGATTGCATTAAGTGATGCGCCGACCCGTCTTCTCGTGCACTGGTGCCCAGCGGTCAAGGCCGCGCAAGCATCGAGAACGGTTGGTCAAAGTTCCTCTGCAAGAGTACGAAGCGGCTAGTTCGCCTAAGGCGCTCCGAAGCCGGCTCTCGACCTCCGGGCTCCGGAACGTTTCCAAGGCCCCGGAACACCCTCGGAGCAATCAAATTGGGATGTCTCGCAGCGAAGATCTGGGACCTCTATGTGAGTTGGTTTCTTATAAGTTATCGGAATTATCATGTGCGCTCCTACCCTCTCTCCCGTGCAGGACTCTCGAGAGGAAAGAAGCGAGGGGCTACTGTTGGGGGAGATAATCCCGATGACGGTTGGAAGCGTGAAGAGCCGTACGGTCCGGAGGGGAGGCCACGTCCGGAAGACCCGATGCCCTGTGCCGAAGGTACCTGTGGGCCCCGAGGCGGGGATGCCTAAAGGTCTCCGGGAGCTCTGAAGCGTACAGAAGGGGCCCTCAGGCAAAGCGCCCGGCTAGACGCCGGAGGCCAGCCTTCGGAAGATGCGAAGGCTCCGGGGCGCAACCGTATGTCAGGAGATGACTCGGTCAAGGTAGCCAGGGGACAGGATCGCAATCGCCTGCGCTGTGTCGAGCGGCCGTTGCAGCGCCCGACACGGTTGATACGCTGTCAGAGTCGCACCTTCCTGTCTGTACTATGTAGTGGCTATTCTTGTCTGTATTACCAGCCTGTGTCAGACCGAGTAACGGTTGGGGGGGGTTTGGAGGCACATCACTGTGTTGTTAGCAATGTTCTTAAGGAAGTAAGGTGAGACACGGCGACCTACCCCCTTCCAGCCGCCTAGGTGATTTAGGCGTGTGGCAAGGCGACACCATTCACACATCCTAACATATAATTGCTCTAGATTTTAGTAGCAGACTAGCAGTGTAGCATATATACTTACTTTGGTGCTGCCATGATCTCATTCTGTCCTCTCTTCTCTTCTCTTGTCCCATGCAACTAGTCAACTATTGTTGACTAAATCAGCTACTAATCCAAGTATCCGACTACTCAACACAGAACAAAATACCTATGACTGGCTGTGAGCTCCTTCAAATGAGTAGCAGTAGCACGTGCTCGGTCGAAGCTGCTTCGTAGTTGGTAGAGAGGAGCACATCAGTATGCAGGACCACTCGACCTCGCTGAAGCTCCTCCTGCGGTTCTGCCATTCACCTCCCCTGCCACGTGCCAGACCTCCGCCGCTGCCGAGTAGAGTAAATCTGCTGCTGCCGGTGTCGCCCTATATTTTCTCTTTCTTCTCCTCTTTTGCCATAGTTGTCATGGCGTCGCTTAGGCGTCGCCTAAGCGACGATTAGGCGTCGGGGCGGGATTCCGCGGACGCCACGGCGATCGCCTCGCCACGGGGGAGTGTGGCGTCCGCCACAAGCAATATGGTGTCCGCCTAAGCGGATATGGCGCCGTATGGACGCCATATGGCTTCGCGGCGACGCCATGTGCGGCGGCGGTCTGATGGGCCTGTGAACGGCTGGCCCGAGCCCTCTGTGAAAAGAAAACTGTGAAAGAAACCCTAGCTGCTCAGTGCGTGCTGCTCACACCTTTTCTCTGCTGTGCGCCGCCTCCGCCTCTCCCTTTCGCCGCTCCCTCCGCCGGAGCTCGCCGCACCCTCGGCTCCCTCCGCCGGAGACCGCTGGCCTGCTGCTTCCTCCCCCGGAGCCCTCCTGCGCGGCTGCGGCTCTGCGCGCTGCGCTCTCCAGTCTCCAGGGGTCTGCGCTCTCCAGTCTCCAGGGGTATTCCTCTGTTCTCTGTTCTCTGCATGTTCCACTGTTCTGTTCTCTGTGTAGTGTTCTCTGTTCTGTTAACACTTAACACTAATGTTCTCTGTGAGCAAATGTTTTCTATGTGATTAAATTATGGTTGATCTGGTTGCCATGCTTGTTATTTGTTGTGCTATGTGATTAAATGTTTTCTATGTGACTAAATGTTGCTACAAAATCTGTGAAGTGAGTATGGCGTCGCCTCGCCGCACGCCATACTCGCCTAAAAGTTGTGAAGGTGGTCCGGTGCCTCGCCGCGCCGCCGTAACAACTATGTCTTTTGCCCTCTCTTTTCCCTCTTAGCCCTTAATCTTGTGTGCTGTTTCCACTCCAGGTTAATATTTCCTAGGCACAGTCATCTTCCATCTCTTCTCCTCTCTTTTCCCTCCTAGAGTCCTAGCTCTTAATCCCATGCACTGTTTCCTGCTCCATGCTAATATTTCCCACATGCCACTGCACCAGCTGCATGCCTTCGCTGCTGCTGCTGAGCAGATACACCGCTGGCTGCCGCTGCCAAAGAGATCCACCTGCCAGCTTCCACCTCTCTTTTCCCTCTCTTCCCTCTCTTTTCCCTCTCTTCCATCTCGGCCTTATCTCTTGTATGTTTTTCCCTCCCGCACGCGCCAGCCAGCCCCAACACCCGTATGGCGCTCGCCCTAGGATGCTGGGCATCCAGCCAACACCATATCGTGCCTAGGCGGACGCCCAACGCCTGAGGCAGATACCATAATACGCGCTTCCACCAAGGCGACGCCGATGCCCAGCACTGAACCCCGCCTAAATGCCTAGGCATTGCCTTAAGAACACAGATTGTTAGCCATTTTCTCTTTTCAAAGATATATTTGTACTCATTATGCTCTACATATACACCTTCTGTGTAAAAAACATAGATGTATTTCCGCTGTACATTTTCGGTACGCGATCGGCTAGGAGTAGCGCCAATTGAAGAAAAGCTTATGCAACACCGGTTGAGATGGTTTGGGCATGTCCAACGGAGACCCCCAGAGGCACCGGTGCACAGAGGTATCATAAGACGGGTCAATAATGTGAAGAGAGGTAGAGTGCGACCAAACTTGACATGGGAGGAGGCAATCAAAAGGGACTTGAAGGAATGGAATATCCCAAAGGAGTTGTGTTTGGATAGAAGTGCTTGGAAAGAAGCTATCCACGTGCCCGAACCGTGATTAGGCCTTTTCCCTTTTAGTACTCTTAAAAGCTTTTCCCCTCCCCTTTCTCTCTCTCTCTTTTTGGTGACTTCTTGTTGGGTTTCAACTCTAGCCTACCCCAACTTGCTTGGGACTAAAAGGCTTTGTTGATGTTATAGATGATGATGAATGAAGTCCCTAGCTGGGATTAGTAAATGTTTGTTAGGACAGTGGCAGTGCAGCAATGTAGCATCATCTGTTTAGTGTTTATTTTCAACTTTGTGCTTTGGTCTTCATAATATGTGAATATTTGTCTTGTCTTATTTGTTTGCAGATTGCTTGTTTCATATTTTTTCCTCACTACCATTATTTGCTCTAGCTAATTGTGCATAATTTACTTGCCAGTCCCAGCGGACATCAGTTTGCTAGTTGCAAAGAAATTTCTTCCTATCTTATGTCTCTTCTTGGATATGTGGAGGCAAAGCCAACTA
This sequence comes from Zizania palustris, assembly GCA_019279435.1. NCBI lineage: Eukaryota > Viridiplantae > Streptophyta > Magnoliopsida > Poales > Poaceae > Zizania > Zizania palustris. The sequence continues at coordinate 24,414,246 of JAAALK010000287.1, read as the reverse complement.
TCATTCAGAACAACAGTGCAGGAGTGCATGAATTGAATGCTGTTAATGTAAGTATTTTTAGTTCATTCAGCTTGTCCACACAATTACATTTCATTGTTTGACTAAGCAGTATGTTCGATTAGTCTGTAGGCCTTTGCCAGCCTAATTCAACTGAGGAAAAGCAAAGTGTAGCTCCAGTTACACCTGTGTCTTTCTCCAGCCACTTTGGTGATCCTCAGAAACAACTTCATAAGGATGAAACTCAGGTAGATACAAATGGAAAAGAGTGCCAAAAGTGCAATTTGACTTTTCAGGACCAGAGTGCCTATGTGCAACATCAGTTGTCTTTTCACCAAAGGAAAGCTAAAAGGCGCAGAGTTAATAAATCTGGTGAAGTGGGGGTCAGCAAAAATGGAATATTTGTGACTCAAGAATGTCAGAAGACCTCTGAAGATAAACTTAGCCACATTGACCATGATGCAGCTGGTGTAAGAAATCAAGGTCCAACTCCAGAAAAACTGCCTGATGAGACCTTTTCAGGAGAGTTAGGTGGTGAAGCATCCAAGGTTCCAGAGCCATTTGGTTTTCAAAAGATGGTTAGCTTAACTGAACAGGGAAAAAAGTCTTCTGCTGGGGAAGTCCTTCCTGGAAAATGTAAAGATCCTCTTCATGATGTGACTAGTGTACCTGACCAAGAAAAAGGCTCTGATGCTGGAGAACCTTTCTCTGGGTATCATGAGGATCCCATTGACAATTTCGATGACCATAAAACCTATGATGCATTATACCATAATGCTGAAGAGCCTCATGCTGTTGATGCTGCAGGCAAATTTGTTATTGGTAACTCTGCAAACTTTCAGGAGATTGGCAGCTCGAAAGATTTAGGACATTCCAGCTCAGATTGCTCCCAGAATTTCAACAAGCCCAAAACTTGTAGCCAACCTGAAAAAGTTTCTAATACAACAGGCGCTCAACATGAAAGCAAATGCACAGATTTGATGGATTATACTGATATAACACCATCCAAACAAGTTTCTGAGCCCTGTGATCTACTGGATGATAAATTTAGTAGTTTTCCTGAAGGAATTAATTTTAATGGCCAGGTGGAAAGTAACCCACTTTCTGCCACCTTGAATGAGCCTGATCTTAATTCAGTTGGCATGGAGGTAGATGATGGCAGTGTAGCATGTAAGTATGGGAATGCAGACAATCCTACTAGCCCTGAAAACAGAAAACATATTGAGGATCAGATAATTGATTGCAGAATAACTGCTTTGAAAGATCATGAAATTAACGCTGATGTCAAAATAAGAGATGTCAACCTCAATTCATGTTTAGATACAATGCCTTCTCCTGTGTCTGGTGCAAACTATGAAACATCTAATGCCCTTGATGACACTAATAGATCGTCTATTATTGCCCAATGTTTTGGTGCTAACTCTACTGATGACAATGCTTGTAAGGAGGAAAATTTTGTCAACCAGGATAGTGTGTCCAAGGCTGAAAGCTTTATCAACCAGAACAATGGCATGATGTATCAATCTAATTTGACCATGGATCCTATCTCCCCTGCTCAAATCAACGTGGATTGTTTCACTTCTTCATGTTCAATGACATCTGAAATTAAGAACAATAGCAACAGACGTGAAGATAATGCCAAAGAACAGTTGGTGAACCCACGGAACATGACAAGCAACGAGGCAGGTTTTGATGTTGAAGCTTACAGTAATATCTTCAATGGTGCTATTACAGAAAGTAGTCTTGCCCAGCTGAATAATGCAATTAACATGAAAGCTGATTATTCAAGCTGCTATTCATTATCTGATCTAAACACTCTGACTGGTGGTTCTGCAACTGATGAAATTGATATTCACAGTATGAGGAATTCTTTCGTTAATGGTTCCACCAGTCGCAACGAACCAAATGAACATTGCACACTGGATTTTGATATCAAGGGTTCCATGCTTGAGGCATTGGAAAAATCTGACAGTGACCTGGAAAATCAATACAATGGCAGCACTCGACCTTGTGACTCACTCCCTGCAGCTGGTCCAAGTGGGAGTATAGATGCTTTTATGTCCATGCAAACCAATTATGGTAGTCTGACCTCTTTGGTTCGTTCTGTTGAAGATGGTCCAATGAGTAGAATTATACAAGATCAGGTAATTTTTGCAGGATATGCTGACTTTTTGTTACTTACATGCTGTTCCGGCTTTAACAATGGTCTCTTATTCAGTTCAATATAGTAGATAATTCCTACTTGAAAGTTTTACTAGGTTATTATGCTATTGTCCATGCACATAAAGAAATATGCAAATGTCTTTTAATTCAAATTTTAACCAATAGTTGCGGTGAGTTATGTGGGTTCATAGAGCACGTTGGAGGAAATAGAAAAACTTGTAAATTTTGAGATAACATAATGTAGCTTGTTCCTGTAACTATTGCAGTAGACAAACTAATTTTAATACTTTTAAAATTTTATCGCAGTATCTCTTTAGTGTACCAAAATACCACATATCCGTTTGCATGCTGACTTTTATTGCATCAATTTAATTTGTTTTCACTTCTATTATATGATAGCTTGCTGGACTTGACACACTAATTCGATTGTTTTTCAACAGTGTGATTTGCAGCTTGGATTTGGTGCTCAGAAACCACAGATGTATCCAAGTTTTGAGGAGCAGCTCAGGATGGCCTCAGCTGGAGCTCCCCAGTTTGCGAGTATGAGCAGGCACAACCATGTACCTTTACCCGAGCCAACACTGATGCTAGGTTATGCGCCGCAGATCGGCAGCTGCCCTCCTGTCCAGTTAGGATGGGACCTGTCCTTGTCGAAGATGGTTGGCGGGTGTGTCCTCCAGTCCGTCTGTGTATGGTGCAACACTCAGTTCCAGCATTTCGGCACCGTCGCCGAACAGCAGGCTGATTCTCTCGGTTTCATCTGCCCGGCGTGCAAGGAGAAAATATCCGGTAACCTCAGCATGCTCAACAATAGTTCATCGCAGCTTTAGCATTCAGTTTCTGTAGCTGTTCTGATCTTGCAGCCCGATCTGGTACTGAAAGCGATCGAACCACTCTTCCGTTTATCCTGGAAAACTAACTTGTCCGCCTCTAGGTTCTAGTGACCTTGCTTCCATAGTTCCATGCCCCCAAATTGGGCGGCTTATTTATTTAGGAATCGTATTGTATGTATCCGTTGGAGTTTGGACTCTGTGCAACCAATGAGAAGTTCGAAAATCAATACTTCAACCTTAACATGTTAAAGCGATGGTACATTGGCCGGTACTCGTACGGTCGGTTCTCATATTCGAGCAATTTATGAACCCAGATGTAAGTGGTCGATGGCTACAAGGGCCATGCTACCAAAGTTTCTTGACCACATTTTGTAAACAAAATTCCGTATCATTTGATGCCAATTTACAGACCTGCAGCAACATCTTCTAGCGCTTCAATCAACCTTTGGTGGGAAAAAATTGCCTCAAGATTAGGAAAACCGAAGAAAACAATTTTCTCTCGGTAGTTGATTCTTGTGACATGAGAAACTTTAAAGAGCAAAATGCTGGAATCTTTTGACATGTCGAGTTAAGGCGGGAGAAACCTGCTCGGCACTGTTTAGCTAATTTCATTTTGTTTTCTCCGATCCCCTCTCCTTCCTCTTTTTTCCCTATGCACATTCTAACCTTTTGATCTGATAAATTGACATGTTTTTTGTATGTGATCTGGCTAAGTGGACCACTCATGAAAATAAATTTCTATAAGGTGTCTTAAGAGTCTTAAGATGACCATTCATGATGAGATCCGGTTCTTTAAAAACCACGAAAACCCAATCCCAGTCGACTCTTCGTTCCCGAAACGAGATCCACAGTTGGGAGGCCGACTGTAGAGAGCTTTGGATCCGTTCGATCTTGATCGGATGGTACTGAGGAGACCCTTTCGCAGTAACGAGACCCACTGCGCAATATGTTTTGGGAAGGGGGCTTCGCACCATCTGATTAAGATCGGATAGATGTGATGCGCGATTGCCCTCTGCAGTTGGGCTGCAGAGGGGCTGATTCCGTTGTTCCCACCACTCAAAAATGGTGGATTACATGCTCTGACTCTGAGTCGTTTAATATATGATGTGGGAGTCATAATTGTCGTCTTTCAAATGTAACATCGAGTATTCGCCTAACTAATGGTCAGTAGAATGCAGATGATAACTAATGGTTCTTCAATGAGTCACCACCACGTACAGGAGGAGGATAACTTCAAGGAGGAGTCGGCCGCTCGGCTATAGAAATTCCACATAGTTTTGTTGCCATGCTGACAGTGAAGGACGATGACCCTTGATATCGTCAACGTATCTTGATATATATCTAGTTGATAATGAACGTTAAGGTGCTTATATGCTTAATTCAGATAATCTTTTACAGAATCCAAATTCAACTCTACAAATAATAATGTAATTAATACTGAACTCAGAGAAGGTGTCGCGCCATGGATAAACGTTTTTAATTTAGGTTTTTTTTATATGTTTATATCTTGGAGAAATAATTCTCGTTGTACTATTAAGGATTGACCAAGAATTGATCAAGGGACATTGAATTTCGAAGCACCCTCAGAGTACTTTTAGACTTCTACTAGAAGAGAGGTTCGGAACCTGCCTTTATAAGGTTCAGAGCTCCCTCAAAGGCTCTAAAACCACTCCGAACCAATAGTCAAAACTAGACTTCAGTTCTCTCCGGCAAGACGTGCATGCATGTACTTTACAATATTCAAACGAAAGTTTACAATTAGTATTTTCCTGTTGTATTTTTTTTATAAATAAGAGTCAAGAGAGGGGGATAAAATATAATATGAGATAATATTATACATTGGACGCAAGATTATTATCCGATAATAACCGTTTGAGGCTAAACAAACTGTTAGTGTAAATTTTACGTAACAAAAATATCCAAATAGAGATTCCAAATAGATATTTTATATGTACTGTATGTATTTTCCAGGGACTTTTAGATCAGGAGATTTTTTTCACTCTCCCGGCCCGGTTACAATCTGTTTTATTGCTACGTACGGACCCGATCGACGTCTGCTGGATCCAGATGCTTTTTATTAACTATATAGATATAGATACGTAGGTCGTCGTGTCACTCACTTCGTCGAATACTCGAATTTAGACCCTGAAAACCACAAGAAAGTTGATCGAACGAATGAGCCATCCATATAGCGTCGTCGTCATCCCATCGTGTATTCTGATAAGATAAACAATTATATTTAAGAGGGCAGAGAATTGTGACGTACTGGCGGTAGTCGATGAGGATCTTGCCGGCGTCGGGGTTGGCGATGACGGCGAAGGCCTCCTGGGAGAGGTCAATGGTGCCCTGGCAGCCGGAGGGGCAGTGGTCGACGATCTTAACGGTGACGCTCCGGCCGGTGCAGGGCTGCGGCACGCCCTGGTTGGTGGCGCCGGTGCAGGTCACCACGTAGCTCTTCCCGCACGCCGCCCCGCCGTTCCAGAACACGTCGCTCGCCGCCGCGATCATCGTCCCCTGCTGCTGGAACCCGAAGCACGCCGACGCTGCATGCATGCATACATGTAGCATTTACGTACTCGTACGTACATACATATATATATATGCCGATCGAAGATAAATTTCTAGATTGTTACCGTCTATTTACTCTTGAACGACTATGCAGCTAATTATCAGAAACATATATACAACCCTTGGATTTATTTGTAATCCGACGTACGTGTGTAAGGAGGCGTGTAGAAAGTCGCAGTGCCTGAGATCCCAGCGACCAGCGATACCATGGCGAGGCCAACCACAGTTGCCATAGCAACAACCCAAGTTACCTTACGCGTCGGTGCCATTACGATAGATCAACCCAGATCAATCAGGAATCACTAGAGTATTGTAGCGATTTTCTTGTGCAATGCACCACGTACAGATTACGGGATCAGTGTGATGCCCGTTTTATAGCCAAACGTCGACCTGGAAAATACGCAAAGGGTGCACTCTACTGGCTCTTAGCTTAGCTCGTTTTTTCCACAGCGGCCGGCCGGCCGGCCGGCTACCATGCATGACACAGATGCATGCACATGCGGTCGTTGCACGCCACGGAATTCCACGCCATGGAGATCATATCCTATCCAGCCACACAAACTACACACGTATCGCCAAAAGAATATTTATACGGTTTTACTACTTGAGATCTCAATCTCCTGTACAGTGAAGCCGTCCGCAAAAAAAAAAAAAAGTTTTTTAGAGGTGCTGGTCCACGCGAAATTAAACGGTGCCGCCGGCCGCCGGCCGCCGGCCGCCGGCGAAAGATCACCACCACTTGCTTACCGTGATCATACACCCGTCCACACCACATGTGATTATTATTACCAGTACCACAGCTAGCTTATACGTAAAACCATAAGTTATGTTTGTTTTGATTTTGGATTATATATAACAATTCAATTTATAGAAAAAAGTTTGGCTTCACTGGTTTACTAAATTGTTATAACATGGAATTTAGATTATAATAAACTGGCAAACTCATTTATTTTAGTTTATGAAAAAAATCTAAATTATTATAATTCAAAGCTGAATTAAACAAACGGTGCCTAAGATTTGTAGAAATATAGACGGTGAGTATTAACAGGTGAAAATACCAAGAAGTTGATATATTTTAAATATTACTTTAATTCTAAATTTGTGTAGCTGCCGAGTTTTTTGTAATCTAGACAAAAAAACCTAGATTGTTCGAGGACATGAAGCTAGATTGAGCTACTTATACTACTAGAAGCTTGTGTTGAGAAGCTTGCGAACACAAAAATGTAGACCAAGGAATCAAGGCTGCATCATGTAAACTGTTAATGTTTTTTTTTCTTAGGAATGACTTCTGTAAAAAAACGGATACTTACATTTTGTTTTGCCAAGAAGGTGTGATCATGTAAATTGTCGTACTCAGTACTCACTAATGTTTGCAATATCTATCGTAATTAACTGATAAGAAGATGTTCAGATGAAAGAACAATGAAAATTCGTCAAAACATCGGGTCATTTAGTGATCATGTGTGCGCAATTGTATGGGTGCTTAGCTTGTTTCGCCTGTCTCTAAAAAATTATAGTTGAATTTAAAATTTAGAACCCATTTTCGAAAATTATATTATTGTCGTTTTAATTTTTTATTGGAATTTAGGATTGAAATATAAAAGTCCGACCACAAAATTATTTTTCGCGGTAGATAGTCGATCGGGCTCCTACTTTCTACGTCACCTTGCGACATCGCCACGTGCGCATCCACATCAGTTGTACCTTCCTAATGGGGAGTGCTTCCCATCATTCTCATAACTAATCGTCTCTTTGACACCACTTGCCACTCGCTTCCAACTTCAACCTTGTTGTTGTGCAGCCGATCTGTTCTTGACATAGTTACCTTCCTAGCTAGCTTAAGGGAATAATGCAAAATGACTAACTAAATTTTAGTTATCCTTGTTTAGATCCAATGACTAAAGTAGGAGGGAAGTCTTTATTGTCATGCATAATGACTTAAATACCTCCTATTTATTGCTCCTTACTTTTTATGCATGCATACATGGTGAGGATAGAGGTAGAAAAATGTGCATTTTAGCTCTTGGTGTTTGAATCTTTAGCCTCTAAACACTACACCATAGCACAGAATTCCCTACCAACGTATGTTGGGAAAAGTTAACATATACCGACCGATAGTTGGTCAGTACAACTAGCGACAAATTGTTGGTCGGTAATAATTATATATCATATCAAACTGTTGGTCGGAAAAGCTAATATTTTTATTGTCAAACAGTTGGTCGGCAATAGTCTTTTTACTGATGAACCATCGGTCGGTAAATGCCATCTGTCGGTAATGGTCTTAATTAGCGCGGCCCAAAACTCTCCATACCACTGCACTGCCATTTCCCCAAACCCTTGGTCTCCTCCACACCACGCCGCCGTCCAACCCGCACCACGCCGCCGTCCCGCACCGCGCCGCCGTCCCGCATCACGCCACTGTCTCGCCGTCGCCGCACCACGCCGCCATCCCGCACCGCGCCACCGTCCCGCCTTCACCGCACCACGCCGCCGTCCCGCCGATTGGATCTCACGCTTCTCCTCTCCTCTCCTCTCCCGCCTATAAAAATCGCTCCTCCCGTTCGCCGCTCACTCACCCCTCGTCGTCGCAGTTCACCCATCCCCCCCAAAGCCTCGTCGTGATCCGGTGGTGGATGCAGCAGCGCGGACGATCCTGCAACCGCCGCTCCCGGAGCTTCTCCCGCACCCGCCTCGCCGTCGAGGGGTCTTAGTCTCGCAGGCCTTCTCCCGACACTAAACCCTTCCCTCTAGAAGTGCACTGAACGAACGCGTGAATGATTCTTCGAGATGGACACCGCCGCCGTTGTTAATGGTAAGAAGGATTCCCCCACGGATCTGTCCGGATCTGTTTGCCATGCGTTGTTCTCGGTCTGCTGATCTGGTTTTGGGAATTTGGGGTGGAGTGGGGGATGAACGATCGAGCTGAGTGCGTCGCGAGCGGATCTCGTTCGTGTGGATGACTGGACACGTTGTTTTGTGGGGATGTAATGGAGGGTGACGTCTCATGCGTCTGCGTGTGTGTTGCAGGGGTGTTGGAGGTGGAGGAGAGGAAGATGCAGAAGAGATACTGGGAGGAGCACTCCAGGGACCTCACCGTCGAGGCCATGATGCTTGACTCCCGCGCTGCTGATATCGACAAGGAGGAGCGACCCGAGGTGATAACACTGTGCTAATATGATAATATCCTCTCCGCTGTATATTGATTAGTTGCGCTTACCAGTAATTTATGTGAAATTCACTGATCATTTCGGGTCTCTAACTTGTAATCTGCTTAGATCTGGAGAGCATGCATAAGTATATGCATGTAACTTTAGCCTTTTGGCCCTTTTTCCAATTATACGTGGCAGCAAGAGACGCGTGGTAAAATTTTAGGGAAACTTTTAGAATAATAATGTTATTTTGGGGGAACCAAGGCAAACTGGTCGGCATTTTGCGCATTGTTTTTCTATTATGGTTCAAGACAAGTGTGCTGATAGAGAGTGACTGATATTGGTTCATTTACTTGTGAGTATCCTCGAGTCAAAGTGATTGGGCTCAACAAAATTGCGTTTCCACTTGACATGATGCCCAACCTTAACTTGACATATAAGGTAAGGGATTTCTTAGGTAAACTAAGGAATTGGTGTCACAATTGGCCTTTAGGACAAGATCTGTTTAGCTGTTTCTGCTTTTCAGACTAGATGAAAGATGTTGACCTTTAACTCTGATGATCAGCAGACCTGTTTACTTTGGATCAGCAAGAAAAGTACCTACTTTAACATTTTTGCCTTTTTGTCTATTTTCCTCATGCTAATGCACTACTGTGGTTGCCAATACTATTACCATGAGCAGGCGACTGGGATTGTGCCCTTTGCGCAATTGCCACTGTAAATTTTATTTTCCTATTTAAAATGAGTGCACAATGATTAAACATGTTCTTTTGGATGTTGGAACATATTTTTCAGTTCTTCTGTTGCTAACATATGGTTTGTTACTACCCTTCTACAGATATTGTCTCTACTTCCTTCACATGAAGGAAAATCAATACTGGAGCTTGGTGCTGGAATAAGTCGCTTTACTGGGGAACTAGCTAAAACAGCTGGGCATGTTCTTGCAATGGATTTCATTGAAAGTGTTATTAAGAAGGTCTAAACACTTACAACTTATTCTCATTTCAAAATTGTCTTCTTTAATTGTCTACATGAATGATGTGCCTTGTTCATGGAGTCCTTTTATATTGTTTCCTGTAGAATGAAAGCATAAATGGTCACCACGAGAATGCTTCCTTTATGTGTGCTGATGTCACATCTCCGGACTTGAAGATTGAGGATAATTCCATAGATCTGATATTTTCAAACTGGTTGCTGATGTATCTTTCAGACGAGGAGGTAATGAGCAGACAGTACATAATAACCCATATATCTTGTCTCGTTTTGAATAAATAAACAGATTTAAGGTCTGTTTTAAATCCTCCTTTGTTCATCTGAATATGTCTCAGAAAATGAACCTTGGCTTAGAAAAAACTGAATTTGTGTTGAAACTGGTTAGGTTTTGGTTCTCTTCTGAGTTTATAACTTTTATCTGTTACTGTAGGTTGAGAAGCTAGTAGAGAGAATGGTTAAATGTTTGAAGGTTGGTGGCTATTTCTTCTTTAGGGAGTCTTGTTTCCATCAGTCTGGAGATTCAAAAAGGAAAGTGAATCCAACACATTACCGGGAGCCAAGGTTTTATACTAAGGTGAGTGTACAAGACAATATACTTTTAAATAGTGTTCAGAATGACTAGCTTCTTTCTGGATTAAACAAATTTGTTCCAAGCTATCTGTTCTGCTATTTTTTAGAACAATTCAGCTGTTTCAGTTTTGGCTGTTTGATTGAATTTTGTGCTAGTGAAATCTGAATCAGATTAGTACTGAACTTTTCCATAACTTGAGAGGAGATCAAAAATTTTGCTGCTCAAATTTTTCCAATCAAAACACCAAAGGAATTTGCTGTGTGAAGAGACTCTTGAATTGATACAGTGTGCTGCAATTGGGTTTCATATTTGCTACAGTTTTTTCAGCACACACTATTACAAGTCAGGAGTTCTGTATTCAGCGATTGAAATTCAAGTAAACCTATCTAGTACAAGTACTAAAAATTGTGTGCTGAAATCAAACTTGTTCTGAACTTGAAGTATGCAAATTGGTTCAAAACCTGAATGCTGACATGGTTTATCTTATTGACATGTTTTGTAGGAAGGAAAAAGGCAAGCTACCATTTTGGGGGCGAATGGATTAGTAGCTTTTTGGATTAATGTATGTCGTGGTAAACGACCTTCTAGCAATTGTTTGGGATCATCAAGGCCGATTATTTTGTGAACTTGTTATGGATGATTATGACTTTCACACTAAGTGGTGGATGAACTTGTATTTTTTAGTAATCAATACAATGAAAAGATCGTGTATGGTTGACTATCACTTATGTTTTGAGAGATGATTGGTTGGCAATAGGCTATGAGAGTATAGTCAAGTGTTGGTCGGTAAAATTTCACACTGTCAGACTGTTGGTCGGGAAAGATTTATTATTTAGCCATAGAAAGTTGGTCGGTAATAGTCCATCGTCTGACTGTTGGTCGGTAAAAGTTCTAAGCTTATAGTGTCCAACCGTCGGTCGGGAAAGAAACGTCGGTCGGGAAAGAATTTGTTGGTCGGTAAAAGTTTTTATCCCCGATCAACAGTTGGTCGGCAAAAAAATGTTGGTCGGGAAAGAGCTTTGCCTACCGAACTTTCAGTGACTGACAAGGTTGGTCGGGAAAACTCTTTCCTGACCAACATTAGGTCGCTAAAAGTGGTTTTCCCTACCAACTTATCTGTAGGGAATTCTATGCTGTGGTCTAGTGAAAGTGACTAAATTTTAGTCGGTTTGTTTTAGTCCCTTGGATCAAACAGATCCTTAAAGACTATTTTGGCCTATAGAGACATACGAAATTAAGTTGATATGTACCGAGTTTCTTAACTAGACTATTGATTAGCGATCTATACTATTTTAAAAGAAACTAGTGCTTGTGAGTCTTACTACTACCACTTCTTACAACAAACTAAAATTCTTCTCTCAATTTACGTAGTGTTATTTTAACCTTATATTTTTTTAACATTGCTACTACTCAGCTAGTATTAGACAAAGAATATATAGTAAGATAAAGAGGATGATAAATATATATATATACAAATGCTATCCTACACCACTGGTGTAGAATAGCTATTCTGCCGACAAATCTACTACTGAGAAAAAAGTAGTACTCAATAGCTATTCTACTGAAAAAATTCACTACTGAAAGTAGTCGGTGTAGAATAGTTATTCTACACCCGTGGTGTAGAATAGCGCTCCCGTATATATATATATATATATATATATATATATATATATATATATATATACAAATGCTATTCTACACCACGGATGTAGAATGCTATTCTACACCGACGTGGAATGGAGGGGGTTGGGATTGGGTGGGGTGTGGGAGCACGGGATGATCGGTGTAGAATAGCATTCTACACCCATAGTGTAGAATAGCATTCCCGTATATATATATATATATATATATATATATATATATATATATATATATATATATAATGAATAACAAGTTCATCTGCCAACCTCCCACCATGCATATACATCCCACAATAATATCAACTTGCAAGCCTTTCAAGTTTCAAGCGTACGTGTACCATCCTCCATCCTTGATTTGACTTTCGTCTCTCGAATTTATTCTCAGGACAATCTATCCAATAGATCAAAATAAAAAGCCATATATCTAAACTTTAACGTGTCTCTCCACAGCTCGTGACTGCTTGTATGCTAGTGTATGATAGATTGATATTCATGTTGATGTGACAGGTTCAGCCGATCAAAACATGGTTGATGTGGTCTAGTTTGACCGATGGTCGATCGACAGATCTCTACTTTTGTAATGTTTCGAATTGGTGTATTAGAATTAGAATTGAATTTCAGAGGTAAACCATTGTTTCCCCCATTTTTAATGAAGATTTTGGTAGCATGGCACACAGTTACCAATACAACTACACTTACACAGTTACGCTGCTATATATCTCACACGGTTTTGATGCTACAAGATCCCTAATTTTCTTGTCTACCTTAGCTTGCAAAAACCATCGTCGTCGTCGTGAACTGCCATCTTGATCAAAGGCTCTGCACCGACGGCGCATCGCTCCTGAACCTGAGCCTCTGCACCATGGGCTTCATCTGCTCGACGAGCTTGACGATGAGCAGGAAGAGCACCCTGTAGAGCACCACCATCCCGCAGAGGATGCCGAGGTCGACCCACTTGCTGTACCCGACCTCCATCTGCCAGTAGTTTGTAAGGATCTCGCGCCCGGTGATGGTGGCGCCGCCGCCGGCCTGGTTGTTGGGGAAGGTGAGGCCGAGGAACTCGTTCTTGTAGAAGCCTTGGTTGGCCGTTGGCGTACTTGTGGAAGGCGATGTAGTACATGGGGTAGCGCCACACCGGCTTGGGGAGGTCGTGCGGGAGGCGGAAGAAGCCGCCGTTGAGCATCATGACGCCCTGGATGCCGGCGCCGGTGATGATGCCCATGAGGAAGTCCGGCACGGCGCTGGCCACGATCATCATGAGCCCCTCCACCACCATCATGGTGGTGAAGAGCACCACCGCGAAGTAGGCGAAGTGGTCGATGCTGCTCTGGAGCCCGGTCAGGTAGTAGCCTATCGCTCCCGGCACCACGGAGATCAGCGCCAGGTACGGCGTCGCCGACAGCGTGTTCGCGATCACGAACGACGCCACGCCGTAGTGCCCGTTCAACCTCTCCCTCCCAAATATCTGCACACAAAAAAAGTTCAGAACGAACGAAGCAAACAATGATACCCATTTCCACACCGACATAAAAATCCCATTTTTAATCCATAATATAACAAACCTTCATGTCCTCGACGAAAGATGGGAAGCCTCCGATGGCCATGAAGGTCAGAAAAGCAGCGACGAACATGAGCATGGAGCCACGTGCCTGCAGAGATATATATGTTCAGACTTCGAACGATCACGCGCACAGTTGCAATAGCAGTGCAGTGAACACTGAACAGTGATGGCCATTGCCGGCGAACCTGGATGGATCCGTAGCTGTGTCCGACGTCGTAGAAAATGGTGCCGACGCAGAGGCAGAGCGCGATGTAGATGGCGAACCGTAGCCAGTAGTAGCCCAAGTCCCTGTACATGTTCACGAACGACCTCTTCGTCAGCACCAAGGTCTGCGTCAGGAAGCTGCGCTGCCCTTCCTTCGTCACCACTGCTCCTCCCTGCACACAAGACACGAGTCACGTGATCCAGAGTCAGAGATGGGGAAACATGCGTGTGGTTTGCATCCACTCTGCATAATTCAGACGACGACGACGTACAGTGGCGCGTATGTCTTGGATCTGACGCGTCACTTTCTCCAAGTGGGCGGATGATTTGTACGAGCTCACAAGCGTCTCGATTGCTTTTGCAGTGCTCATCCCCTTCCCGTCCATTCCTTCCTCGATATCCTGAGATTATTATCCAGGAGTTTGTTTATTCAGCAATCATCCAGTAGAGTTCATACGATTAAGGTGACGACGTCGGTTTCTCACCTTGTCGAAGTCTTTGTTGATGGTTCTCAGGAAGTGGTCGGAAGGGTTCATCAGTGTTGGACAAGGGAACCCGCTCATAGCGAAGAACTGCGAACAGTGAAGTAAATGTTCAATAAAATTGTGCAGTTAGTATGAAAGTTCGAGGAATTTCTTCCGAGCAATGTAAGAGTCAACGACAGGAAGCAAGTCTGAAATTTCAGACCCTAGCAGCCACAGTTTTCAGAATTTTCACCTGTTTATGGACCTAAGTACCTGGTACGTAACAGTATTAAGTCTGAAAAACCAAATAGATCTGAAAATTTCTGAAACTGGATCACTGAATGGATGTGTGAAGCTACCAGCGGAGCTAAAATTCAGTCTTGAAATTTACTCCTATCCGTAAGGTAGCTAGCCACTTGGCCCTCTCTCCAAATAAGAACAAGGAGACAGATTGAAACGTCACCGAACAATCAGCCTCACTGCGTCTGTCAGCGCATTAAATTTGTTCTGTTCTTCTGTTTATGAGTAAGCTAGAGTCATACTTTATTTAGTTGGTACTAAAATTAATGTTCATTTGTCCATGACTAATGCAGTTCATATGTAGGGTTTCAGATCTATTAATATCCAGCAGCCTCCTTTCAGCTATAGCAGAGTTATTCCCTGGTTCCTACCACGAACCAGTGTTTGAGAACAGTTTTCATTTTGTCAGTATTTTGTTTCTGCACGTGTGAATTGAATTGCTCGTTATCTCTGAACTATCTTTGACAGAAAAGATCGACAGATCCCGCGTGTTCTACAAAAAAAATCATCTTTCTGCAACTGATCTTACTGACTCAGCACAAAACTTTTTTTTTGCCATTTTCGTGGTTATGCTCTGGCCTAGCTTGTCATTGGAGAGTAGAAAAACTAGGCGTGTAGGGTACCTGATTGGTGTCGGCGGCGGCACCGAAGAAGACGGTCTTGCCGTAGGCGAGGAGGCAGAGGCCATGGAAGAGGCCGAAGACCTCGGTACTGGGCTGGTGGACGGCGGCGAGGACGGTCATGCCCTCGCGGCGAGCCATGCGGGCGATGCGGCTGACGACGTGGTAGGAGGCGGCGCTGTCGAGGCCGCTGGTGGGCTCGTCGAGGAACAGTAGAGCCGGCCGCGTCAGGATCTCCATGCAGATGCTCACCCGACGCCGCTGCCCGCCGCTGATGCCCTTGTGCGCCCACCCGCCGATCCGAGTGTCCGCCGCGCCCTCCAGCCCCATCTCCTGCAGCGTCTCCTCCGCGCGCTCCCGCTTCGCCGTGGCCGACATGGCGCTCGGCAGCTGCAGCTGCGCCGAGTAGTGCACCGCCTCCCGCACCGTCAGCGTCGTCATCAGCACGTCGTCCTGTGTCACGTACGCCTGCAGAGAGATACACATGGGTGCACGCCAACGACATGACGCGTTCGATTCTTAATTCTGAGACCATGCATGCATGCATCAATCAACTCTGCACATGATCGAGCAATCATTCCGAGAGAAAACGAGATCCATCGATCGATCGTTCGCTGACCAACTTACCGACGTCCCGAACGCCAGCTTCTGCCTCCGGCCATTAACGAGAATGTCTCCCTTCTGAAGCACGCTTGAACCTAACCTTCCTGTACACAGAATGTCAGAATCCATGGAACTCGGTCAGTCGTTGGTGTCAGACGACAGAGGTCAGACCACGCAACGCAACTAGATATTTTGTAAAGAATGGATCTTGTTCGTCCTCACAAAGATTTTTTTTTGTTTCGAAAAAAATGACCAGAAGATTGATGTGCATGCGTATGTTATTTATTACCTGCTAACGCATCAAGAAGAGTGGACTTGCCGCAGCCGGAGGGCCCCATGATGGCGAGGACCTCGCCGGGGCGCGCGTAGCCGTTGAGGCCACAGAGGATGGGCACGCGGCCGCCCTTGCCGCCGCCGGCGGACACCCACAGGTCCTCCCACGCGAGGACGACGCCTTGGTCAGGCTGGCGCAACGACGCCTCGCGGGTGACGGCCGGGCCGTTTCGGGCTCCACCGTTCTCCTCCGCCACGCTGATCTCCAGCGAGGACGACTGCCGCGCCGGCAGGAACGGCGGCGGCGCGAACGAGTTGCCCCTGCTGAACGGGAAGCCGTCGGTGCTGCGCATGGACGACCCGCCGACGTCGGAGGCCTTGTCGAACGGTCCCTCATCGGCGGCGGCCTCGCGTCCCTGCATCCGCGGCGGACTCGGCGTCCACCTTGGCACGGCGGGCTGGTGCTGCCCCGACGCCATGCACGCGGCAAGGATAGCTAGCTGATAGCTCGAGCTTGACCGGCCTGTGTGAACGGAGCTAGTATAGCCAGTAGTGGTTGCTTAGAGCTTTGTGCTTACGAAGCAAGCAGGCAGCTGTGTGAAGAAGACGGCAAGCTAGGGGCTGCTTAAATAGAGCTATAGGGAGAGCTTAGTTCGCTGTGAAATAATTGACTAATGCAAGTTCGTCTCTTCAAGTACTCAAAAAAGTATTCTCCTTAAAACTATTGACAATTACCAGTTCAAGTGACGACATATGTATTGGTTTAGACTTTAGAGTCAACAATGAATTAGATATATTTTCTTCTACTGCACCACCTTAAATTTCCCTTCTAGCTAGCCGATAAGGTGCATGCGTTGCCTACACGTAATTATAGTCATTAAGAATTAATGTGTGAAGAATGAGTAAGACCATGAAATTTTCAAAAAGTTTGTCATCATTTTGGTAACTAGATGGTGCTAATTACCAAGTGTTTAAACATTCAAAATTAAACCTATCTCTTTCAATTTGGTGATATTCTATGGCATGCGTTGCAAGAGAGAAGAGTGTTTTTCTTTCTTTCCTTTTTTTTTATTTTTTCCATTATATGAAGAGTGAAATGTTTTTTAATTTCTTGATAGTTGCTAGCTCGTTGAAACCGACCACTTAATTTGTCCATAAGATAGCTAGCTGGTGATGTCGAATGGCCATGCATATGATCAAATTAAGGTCCAAGCGTGTACTCGCGACATGTAAAAGTTTGGTAAATGTCAAAGTTGTAACATTTGTCAATTCTCGAAATAAAATGTTAGTCATATCATTCAAATTAAACAAGTTTTCCCCGTTTTGTACGGTTATGTAGATTTGTTGTCATTTGGTCATGAGCACATCATATTTTTCTCATAATTTAATATAATTATGAAATTCAGAATGAATGGAATATGAAGTTCCAATTGGGACTCTCCGTTTCGTTAGTTTAATAAATATGAAGTTTTAAACATTTTGAACTCTTAATTTTATATTTTGTTAATTTAATAATTCCAATATATATGTAAAAAAATAATTAGGAAATTATAATTAATGTGAACTCTTTACAAAAGTTAAATTAAGTCCTAAATGGCCCATTTTTTGTTAGTAGGGAAGTTTTCTTAAGGTGTGTTTGAGCATAGATTTTGAAAAAAAATAATGTGAGCTAGGAAAAAATTATTATAAGTTATGAGTCGTAGAAAAAATGTAAAGTTGTATGGTTAACTAGAGTAGCTGTGGATATCTTAACAACAAGAAACGATGCTTTCATATATCAATTAAAAATAAATATAATAAACTCATGCGAACTAGCAAAGGGATTAGACAATATAAACCATAAAGTTGTAAAATTTGGAGGATGAACATCAGTTTTCATTTTATATTGGTAAACAACTGTTGTGGTTGAAAAAATGTATTTCATTTCATACCTATTTAATTCAACCTTTAGCTTTCTAAAACAAACAAACGTTAAGTTCCTGTTTGATGTATATATAGATCGATTTTGTTACAATAGTTATACATTGATCAATAAATTAGTATTTGTATAAAATTAATCTACATTATGATATTTTCTTTCATAATGTAAACATCAAATGTGTTATAATATTAATTGTTTGTAGGCAAGACAGGTCACATGCATTATGGGTTGGAAGACACCGTGTGAGGCGGGCCAGTGAGGGAGATTGCACTGATAAGGACTCAATGGTGAATTTCTTAGCTAGAGCGGTCAATTTGTCTAAATTTGTCTTGTGTGTTGCCAGCTTTTATTTGCTGGTTAGTGCACGAAACTATTACAAAATAGACATGGCAGTTTGGCTCGGTGCTCACGAACCAGTTCGGGTTTGAGCGAGCCGAGCCGGTCAGCTCGTGCCTTCTACGAGCCGAGCTCGAGCCGCACTTTCAGGCTCAGTAGCTAGCCGAGCCAAGTCGCGCCGGCTCGTGAGTGGTTCGGTGACTCGGTCAACATTAGTCAACACATGCCCAACGGTACAAGTGCACTTCCCTAATTCCCAAAATCTCTAATCTGCTTCCATGCTCTAGCGTCAAGCTTCCAAATTTCTAGCGGAGAACAACCGATCGACCATGCCGCTCGCCGGTAGTCGTCGTCGATGACCACCAGCCGTCGTTGTCGACCGGTCACCGTCGCCTAGCAGCCCCAATCCCCCAACGCCTGAACGCCCGTCGATGCCTTCCTCGATAGCCCAACGATCGACAACCCGTGCTCGCGCCGCCATGCTCACCGGTCGCACTGCTGCCCCTCTCGTCGGGAGGGAGAAGCTCGCGAATCACGCCACCACCCCTCGTCGGTACCCCGTACCAACACCCTTTGCCCACCTCGATCCACCGGTGCCCCGCGTTGCTACACTTGGCCTCACCGGCACCAACTCAATGCCTGGCAGTTGTCCGGTGCCCGCGTCGTCGGACCCTCATAGGAAGCTCGTGCCAAATCACCCTCACCGAAAACCAAGTCATTGTTGCAATCCATCGTTCGAAGCCAGACCCCAGTCTCCAGACCCATTCGAGCGCAGGCAAACACACCCTCGCCGGAGCCCAGAACCCAATCCCACATGTGTGCGCGTGTGCTTGCAGTTGCGGATCTGGACGAGCTCACGAGACGAGCCGAGTTGGCTCGCGGCTCGGATGAGCCCGAGCCGAGCCCGATTCTTAGCTCGGTTATTCAGCCGAGTCGAGCTAGGCTTGGCTCGCTCAGAAGCGAGCTCGTCCGAGTCGAGCCCGAGCTCGTTGCCAGCCCTAATTACAAACCATACACACTAAGTGGAATGTATAAAATTAAAGCCAACAAGCTAGCTAGAGCATGTGTATGAAATACAAAATTTCAACTCACACAAAACCTTTTGCTAAATCCCCACATCCCGGCATACTCTTTGATAAAATTTGATCCATGACTTGCCCTCTTATATAGAGGTTAGTCAAAGCCCTCCTCCGTATTTTTTAGAGGCCTCTTGTACTAAGTAACTTGGTCTATTATAGTAGTCTTATTGGATAATACTCTCTCTGGTGTACAAATAATAGTCGTTTTGTTTTTTATTGAGAGTGTACAAATATTAGTCACTCTATCAATCGAAGCTTTTATCACTTTAATTGTGCTCTTCTCCCGAAGCATTTCTACAATAAAAACGCAAAAAAAATAGAGGCTGCCAAGTGGGATGTTGCCACAAAGAGTTGAACTTGGGTGGTATCACTAAAGTCTAGGCTACATAATCAATCTAGACGATATTTGCAACTCTATTTAATATCACCTTGATATGTGTAACTCTATTTGGTAAATTGGTATCACTAGAGGGAGTAAGTGGGAGCAGAAGACTAGGCAAGAATGTGAAAAAGGCTTCTAAGATATTGTGATCATTGGATAATATATTTAAATCTTATTGTGGTCATCTTTGAGGCTGCAATTCAAAGAGACGTACAATTTGATATTAATGCTAAAGAATTATATTTGTAGTTAACCACTCTACTCAAGGTGTCACCATTCCAAAAGAGAAAATGGGCCTTGTTGAAATTTCGAGGTTTTAAAGTGACATAATTGTTTTTCCAATGCAACTCTTGCATATATATATATATTTATAATTTTGTTTACCATTCATGTGAATGTTGTATAACAAAATGAAATTTTTGTAAATTAAAGTCGTACTTATGTTCTATATAATGACAAAAAAGATTTAATTGATTGGCTAAAATAGCACTTGAGAGTGACATGTTGGGATATATTGATTATAAATATATCATTAAACTTTTCATTTAAAATAACACTAAGACAATTATGCTTTTAAGTGAAGATCATGTAACCGGTCGGTATAATATTTGTTCTATTCATGTAACCGGCCGGTATAAACTTTAGTCTCCTCTTTTTTATAGGACTAAACTTTAGTCCATTGCTGTTTGGTTCTAAGGACTAAAGTACTAAAAGAGAGTGAGGGATGAGAGGTAAGTAGTACTTTTAGTCCCTTTTAGCAAGGTTTTTGGGACTAAAGGGCTAAAGTTTAGGGACTAAACTTTAGTCCCTTTTAGTCCCCATGTTTGGCAATTTAGGGACTAAAAGGGACTAAAGTTTAGTCCCTAAACTTTAGCAACCCCAAACCAAACACCCCCTGAGTTTTGTGTACACATGATAGGAAAGATATGATAATATAACATAAAAAACAAAATTTCCCGATAAATCAATCACTACGAAACTTTGCTAAGTACATTATTTCGGGTACTCGGCAAACTAAATATTTGCGGATGTCGCGACGACGTGCTTGCACGTGTAATTTTTTTTCGGGTTTGCCGAGTGTTTATTGAAAAACATTGGGCAAAGAAAGTGGGTTTGCTGAGTGTTTTTTTTAAAAAACACTCGGTAAACCCATTTTTTGTGTGCGAACCATTGTTTCGAGCTTACGTGATGTTTTCAAATTGGTTCTAATTTGAATTTTTTTCTACAATCAAAATACAATATATATTATCTCATGTAAAAATTTCACATTTTTTTGGTTCAGTTTGTTATTTTAAAATTATTAAGTATGTTTCTAGAATTTAAATTAAAATAGGTTAAATTTGAACTACAAGTGCCTAAAAAAATAAACCAAAATTTATAGAAAAATCATATTCATGTTTTAAGTCTATTTACGGTTATTATAAACTTAATTGATTTTTTAAAAAAAATTAGGGTGCGACACTTGATAGACAACGTGAATATTAATAGTTTCTTAATTATAAAAAATAAAATTAAGTATGAAAACCATTAAACTTGTCATGGTATTATTATATGATGCATAGATGTTGTTTATAAAAATTTAAAAATATTTTGAGAAAATTATCACCTAGAGTGTTTAGAAATCAGAGATTGTGAGAGGAGTAATTAGGATTTAGAGAAGAAATGAGATAGATTTGAAATAAGTTTGATGGTTAAATCATTTTTTATACTTGAATTTTTTTCCACAGTAAAAATACAACATAAACTATCTCAATAAAAAAATTGGTATTTTTCTAAGTCAGTTTACTATTTTAACTCATTAAATGTGTTTATGAGATTTAAATTAAAATATGTGAAATTTAAACTACAAGTGCCTAAAATAATAAACCAAAATTATATAAAAAATATCATATTTGTGTTTTTTAAGTATATTTAGGGTTTTTATGAAATGAATTGAAATAAATTTTGAACAATTTAGGGTGCGACACTTGATCGGCAACGTGAAGCTTAATAGTTTTTTAATTATAAATAACAAATAAAGTATAAAAAACATTAGACTTGTGATGATGTTATTATATGATACATAAATATTGTGATAAAAAATTAAAAATATTTTGAGAAAATTATCACATAGAGTGTTCAGAAATCGGAGATTGTGAGAGGAGGAATTACGGTTCAAAGAAGAGACGAGATATGTTTGAAAGAAGTTTGATGGCTAAATAATTTTTTATACTTGAATTTTTTTTATACAATCAAAATAAAACATAAATTATATCATATAAAAATTCCACATTTTTTGTTTAGTTTGTTATTTTTAAATTATTAAGTATGCTTTTAGGATTTAAATTTAAATATGTGAAATTTGAAACTACAAGTTCCTAAAATAATAAACCAAAATTTATATAAAAAATCATATTCATGTTTTTAAGTATATTTAGGATTCTTATCAACTAAATTAAAATAAAATTTGAATAATTTAGGCTGCGACACTTGATCAGCAACATAAAGCTTAATAGTTTGTTAATTATAAAAAAATAAATAAAGTCTGAAAAACATTAGACTTGTCACATATGTTGTTATTATATGATACATAGATATTGTGATAAAAAATAAAAATATTTTGAGAAGATTATCACGTACTGTGTTTAGAAATCGGAGACTGTGAGAGAATGAATTAGGGTTTAGAGAAGAAATGAGATAGGTTTGAAACAAGATTGATGGTTAAATTATTTTTATACTTTATTTTATTTACAATAAAAATATAACATATCTTATCTCATGCAAAACAATGGTATTTTTCTCAGTCAATTTACTATTTTAACTCCTTAAACGTGTTTCTGAGATTTAAATGAAAATATGTCAAATTTGAACTCCAAGTACATGAAATAATGAACTAAATTTCCCGTAAAAATTACATTCATGTTTTTAATATATTTGTAGGTTTTAGCCACTAAATTTAAAAACATAACTAAACTTTCAAGAAAAAATGAAAATGACTTTTGACAAAAAAATATTTTTTACCGAGTGTCAGATTTGAGACACTCGGCAAACTAAAAAAGTTTGCTGAGTGCGTGACAATCTGACACTAGACAAACCAACACTACGGGAGAATTGAAGTTCGCCGAGTGCCACAAGCACTCGGCAAAACCCATAATAAACTCGGCGAAAGGTTCGCCGAGTGTGACACTCGGCGAATCACACTCGGCGTTAGCATCATCGGCAAAAAAAGATTCGCCGAGTGTATTTTTATCAAGCACTCGGCGAATACATCGCCGAGTGTCACAGGCGGCACTCGGTGAAATAAATCCAGTTAACGGAGAGGGACAGAGACTGAAGGTTTGCCGAGTGCCACAATTGACACTCGGCAAACAAAGAACCAAAAAACAAAAAAAAAGCGACAGCCGACCGGTGCGAGCGACGGCGTGGGCGCGGCGTGGCCGCGTGGTGTGGCACGGGCGCGGGCGACGGCGTGGGTGTGGGCACGGGCGACGGCGTGGCCGCGGCGCGGACAGCGCAGGAGCGGGCGACGGCGTGGGCGCTGCGTGGGCACGGGCGACGGCGTGGGTGTGGGCGTGGGCGACGGCGTGGCCGCGGCGCGGACGGCGCGGGAGCGGGCACGGCGTGGGCGCGGCGTGGGCACGGGCGACGGCGTGGGTGTGGGCGTGGGCGACGGCGTGGCCGCGGGAGCGGGCGACGGCGCGGGCGGAGTTGGGGCGGCGGCCGGGGCAGAGTTGGGGCGGCGACGCGGCGGAGTTGAGGCGGCCGCCGGGGCGGCGGCGCGACGGCGGCCGGGGCGGCGGCGCGACGACGGCCGGGGCGGCGGCCATGGCGGTGATGGGAGGGGCTGCGGGAAGAAGCCGGTGGGAGGGAAGGAGAGGGAAGGAGAGAAAAAGAAAGAAGAGAGGTGAGATTTTAAAGAGTAGGTATGAAAATTTTGAAAAAAAAGTGCGCCGAGTTTGAAATTTCGCGGAAAAATTGTGCGGGAGTCTGAAAAATTTGGTTTGCCGAGTGTTGCACTCGGCAAACCCAAAATCTTTGCCGAGTGCCTCAAATTTGGCACTCGGCAAAGAGTTTTTTTTTTATTTTTGTTTAATTTGTTTTACAATGTTTTCCTCGATAGAAGTTATAAAATTATATTGTATAAGGACTAAAAATAAACTCAACAACATAAATACGATTTTTTAATAATATTTTGTTTATTATTTCATGCAATTGCAGTTCAAATTTAATCTATTTTTGTTTAAATTCTAGAAAAATATTTAATAATTTAAAAATAACAAATTGAACCAAAAAATTGTGGAATTTTTACATGAGATAATATGTGTTGTGTTTTTATTATAGAAAAAAATTCAAGTTAAAAAGAAATTGCAAATACCACGTAGAGTTGAAACATGGTTTCACATAAAATAATAAAAAAAATTGTTTGCCGAGTGTTTTTTGAAAAACACTCGGCAAACCAAGTGTCTTTGCCGAGTGTTTTTCAAAAAACACTCGGCAAACCCTCCCCCCCAAAATTTTTTTTTGGCCGCACGGGCACGCCGCCGTAACGTCCGTTAGTATCAAGGCTTTGCCGAGTGTATTTTTAAAAAACACTCGGCAAACATTTAATTTTCCGAGTGTTTTTTGTTTGCCGAGTGTTTTTTAAAAAACACTCGGCAAACACATCTTTGCCGAGTGCCCGAGATATTGCACTCGGCAAACTCTAGGGCACTCGGCAAACTCGTTGTTTCCGGTAGTGCAACGCGCCAAAAAATTGCCCCCCGTGCGTTAAATTTTCTAGCTGAGCACTTAGAATATCGAAATCCACGCGCAAATTTTTGTCCTCTTTAAATCCACCTCTCATCTTCTCTCTTTCATCCACTTCGGTGGCCGCTCCATCCCTACATCGCCACTGCCACTGCCACCGTCCTCTCCTCACCGCACGGGCCTCCGTTGCCACTATGTCGTCCTCGTCATGTGGCCCTCCGTCGCCACCCTACCATCCTCGCCACATGGGCCTCCTCGCTGTGCGGCCGTCACGCGCTGCTCCGCCGTCCTCACTTCGTCATGCAGCCCTCCTCACCGTGTGGCCGTCGCCGCCCCACCATGCGCCAGCTCGCCCTGCCTCGGCACACGCTGGCCCACTCCTCCTTGACGCTGTAACATTGTGCCGCCTCGCCTCGGTACCATGGCAACATGCCGCGCGGCGGTTGCCACCCCGCCCCGCCGTGGCGCCACGCCGTGCCCTGGTACCGCGATGCATCGCCCTACAGCATGTCTGTCAAGTATTCGACGAAATGATGTCGTGCCCGTGTCTTGTTTTTTATTTTCTATTTTTTCTTTGCCAAGTGCCACATTTTGACACTCGGAAAACCCACGTCATGTCCGTGAAAGCATCGTCAAGTTATTTTTTTGCCTAGTATCGTGTGTGGCACTCAACGAAACCGTGTTCACCGAGGGGATGTTTGTCGAGTGTGGTTCATTGAGTACAACACTCGTTTCGTCAAGTGTTTTTGCAGTTTCATCGAGTGCATGTGGAACTCGGCAAACCATTGCTTTCTCGGAGCGAATGATATGAAAGCGAAAGTGAAAGTCCACAATTAATTGATCGTTTATCATATCACGTACAACTTAACCCATTGATAAGCTTTGCACGTACAGGTTATGACGAAAAACAACAGCTACAGCTAGTTCATCTGCCAACCTCCGACCATGCTGCAATAGATCGATTGTCCAGGCGTGTAAACATCCACGCAATAATAGCATCGATCCAACTTGCAATAATAACCCTTTCCAGCCTTCAATTCCCAGCGCGCCGTGTACGCACGCGGAGCAAACTCTCAACTAGCTAGCTCGGTCGCCACCGGCCGACGATATGGTACAGCAGCTGGTGTGCTACTACTGTGCTTTAATTTCCGAGGAAAAAACAACGGATTTCTGCAACTAACTTCCAGGAGCTAATTAGTACTCCTCCTAAGCATGAAGCAAGTTGGCAAGTTGCAGATCGAGAGGTGGTGGGAATATATTCGACGACATGCATGCCGGCCGGCTGCCCACTAGCTACCTTCTCTGCTGCTTCGTTTTCGCGTAGAGAGCTGAGAGAGAGAGAGAGAGAGAGAGAGAGAGAGAGAGAGAGAGAGAGAGAGAGAGAGAGAGAGAGAGAGATCACCATGCATGCATGCACTTTCACGTTTGCTCAGCTCGTCGTTGACCGCCCGCGCGTTCGTTCGTTCCTTCTGCTTGCAGCTTGCAACAATGGAGCGCGAGCCGCCGCGTGCACGTACACACACACACCGTGCACACCCAGTAGACGAACTAGTTGGGCAAATTGGGGGTTGTTTCCACGCAGAGTCAAGCGAGCTAGGGGACCTGGCGCTGCAGGCCGGCCCCGGTCTGACCGAATTTCAATTCCTCGTCTTCCTGTTGGCGCGTTGGACTTTGAGCAAGCTAAGCTGATGCAGATGCATAGTATACATGCATATGGTGACTAGTCAAAAGACTAGATTATATATGAGCTTGGTCCGACTCATCAACCCTGTACATATGATCTAGCATTGCTGCATTGGATTGGAGTGCAGTGGGCTCCTTTGCACGACAGAATCGCGACAGTTTCTGAAGACTTATGTGTGTGTCTTAAACTCTGGATTATACACATGGTTTTGTGAATTAATCTAGCTAGCATGCATTGTTTATGCACCGATACTTCTTGTGTGCACGTAATGTCCAATTAAT
The DNA here is from genome assembly GCA_019279435.1 of Zizania palustris. NCBI lineage: Eukaryota > Viridiplantae > Streptophyta > Magnoliopsida > Poales > Poaceae > Zizania > Zizania palustris. Next base: position 24,387,899 of record JAAALK010000287.1, on the reverse strand, counting down.
AAACAATGAAAAGTAACTATTAGCTAGCTACGATCGTTCACCAATGCTAGATAGATCAACGTACAAGGAGACAATTAATGATAAATTAATAAGCAAGGCTGTAAAGATATAGCTTCAGCGACTTGTATTATTAAAGGAAGGCACTTTAATCTGCTCGGCGAGATCGATCGATCATGCACCAATCGCGCTGCATGCACTACCTTTTAGCGAAGCGACGATAGATACGATGCATATGCATGCAGACATGCATATATATACATACGCCGCCCAACTTGCGATAGATTAGTTAACGAGAATTAATCATGGCGTACGTTGTACCAGCAGGATAAGTTATACTCGATCTGTCCTTCCTGCAAGAATATGCGTATATATTTGAAAATTTTAATCTTTTTAACTTCTAGCTAGCTAAAAACATACGTTCTTATTATTTATATATACATGATATATATAGTTGAATTTGTATATATATATATGATATTAATTGATTTATATGACTGTATTGATAATTTATCGTGAAAGAAATTAATTAATGGTTAAAGTTTTAATTTGAAGACTGGTAGAAAACTTATATTGTACTCCAGCTTATACAGAGCGAGTCGTCGATCGTAACAGTGATCAATTAGTGGTGGCGTCAAAGAAATGATTAATTCCTAGCTAGATGGTCATATATATTCAGCTTTGTCGTTAATTACCACGTACTACATACATACAACAGCCAAATAGCTAGCTGTTTTTTTTGCAGCAGCAAGTGTGGAGATCGCGATCAGCTAGCATCAACTTAATTAATTAACACAACCCATGTGTTGTGCATTAGATCAAAAATACACATAAATTAGTTTAGTTTTATCGACCACTGATTTTCGTGCGGATCACACGGCATCAAAATCAAAAATTTGGATTATATTCTACGCCATATTACTGGCCCTATACCTTTAATTGAGTATATATTTCATGCTGCCAAGCTTCACCACTCCACTTGTCCACACTGCAGCTGTTTTTTTTCCAACCCGTGCTCGATACATGCATGCATCGTAGCAGTGCACTGAAAACGATTGTGACACGTGAGAAACGTTTAGTCCAAAAGAAATATAATCAACATACAGCAAGCTAGATATACGTTGTAGTACGTATTCTCGTAGTACTGTATATAATTAATGGTTAATCTCATCTTGACGTGTTAACAGTGTCCAGCACGTTTTTTCTTTGCCGTAGATCGGAATTCTGAAACTCAGATCATATCCTATCAACAATTAATTAATACGGCCGGCTGTGTGTGTATATATGGAGAATTTTAGGGCAGTGCCTTAAATTTTGTGGATAGTTTAATATAGATGATTCAACAACTCTTGTTTGAAATCGGTGTACTCTTACCTCCTAGAGTAATATATAGGAGCAATTAATTTTTTTCTAAGAGACTTCGTGACACACATCGAAAGAATTCGCATGCTAGCAAATTAATCGTTGCATGCACTAGAAAAAATAATTAACAAACTTTTTGAGGACATATACATGCACATTACTTTCCGTAATCAAGGCAATCTATAGTCAGTTAGACCATTTTATTTTTTTAATTAATTATTTTAAACACATTTAATCATAGTACATATTAATTTTAACTATTATCTTCTTAGGAGCAAGAGGTAACGGATGGAATTCTATAAGGTAGTTGTTCGGTTACACGACAATAATAGATGTGATGTTTACATGGAGAAATATTATTTTAATATACACTGTAATACTGTATAGATCTAGAAAAAATTGTTGATAAATCTATCCAAGTATATATGAGATGATTGCTTAGTCTGGGTTTGATTTTTTTTACAAATATTTAAATATTTTTCCTCCTAAACTATTTATCTAATTTGTGATCGGTTTATATTGATGTATTTATTATAATTTAATATACAAAATAAGCTCTCCAATATATATATATATATATATATATGACAAGCAATGTCTACTAAATTTAGGTTTAATATTTATCTAAACAAATAAAAAATTATTTCATCTTATCTATTCAGCTAAATATCTAACATAGATAGTTTTCTCCCTAATTAATTATTAGGTTGTCATATCTTATTCATACATGCTTGCTTGGCCCAAATATATAAGTCATCAGTACCTAAATCATAAAGTTCCGATGATATGATAATGCCAATATGACGTCTTAACTTGTAGATAAAAATTCAAACTCCTCAAACTTGTAGAATGTGTTTTTTTTCTAACTTGTGAAGAATTATTAGCATACGTACGTGTAAAAAATCTGCATGCAGCAGCGGCGCGCGCGGGGTTTTGGATAAGTTAATTAAATTCCAATTGCGCGAGAGAGATCTTTACCCGTTGTAGTGATCGATTGATTATAGATCACTACATTCTAAGGGTGCATTTGGTTCTACTATGAGTTATGAAAAAACTGATGTAAGATGTCTGCTATGAAAAAGTTACTGTAAATTATTTATTGTGAAAAAACTAAAAGTCATTTGGTTAAACCTACTGTAAGCTAATTGTTTTTTATAATTGACATAATTTTCATGATTATAATATTCATACATATATATAAATATGAAACAGACAACATTGATGCAACTAAATAACTAAAAAATATATTAGATAAATAAATAGTTTATAATTCATCCCATAAAGTAACCATCAATCACATAACTATTTCATGAAATTGTGTAATAATGCAATACAATCATAATGATGTTAGATCAATCAAGATATCTTGAATTCGTGTTATCCAATTTATACTAAAAAGCAAAAAACCATAAAAGCAAGGTCCAAGTTGCTTTCAAATTTATACTGGAAAAAAGTTGTTTCTCGTGGGAGAAACAAATTTAATAAATCCGTTTGGTTCAACTTCTACTTTTTCACGACAGAAGCAAATTTCAAAAACAAAACCAAAACGCGCCCTAAAAAATCTTCAAGACATTTACACATTATTCTGAAAGAAAAAAATCAATACACAAGTCCTAGCTTGGAAAGTATTAGGAATTAATATATCCCTAGAAGGTGGAGAGATGGTTCGAAATAATTCTCAAGTGTGAAAAAAAATAGAGAGATGAGTAAACGTTCAAGTCGTCGTCGTTGTCGAGCTTGAGGCCAAATTCTATAATGACACAAGTACATAATTAACTAATCGTTCAATCAACGGAAATAATAGCTGTCTATGTTGTCCTTGCATGCGTTTATTAATGCTGATGGAGACATACATGCATGGACCTCACGATAAGTTCATTGGATTCAATAGCACACGAAAGAATGTGAAACATATGGTCCTCGAATTAATAGTTTTTTTCGATTAAATACAATAGGCACATGTATGTGTACGTATAGTACGTGTGTGTGTATGTATATACGTGGTACATCACGCATAACAAAACGTAGCACGTACCTACGACTGTGCTAGCTCTTTAATAGCAAAACGTCTACAATATAATTGTTAATTTGTGCGTGATTAATATATATTTGTGAGCAAGTAGATTAATTTGAGCCTGGCTAATATATACTACAATGTAACTTCACTACCATAATGCATGGTGCTTTAATTCAAGCTAGCTAGTATTATTATTTTCTGCCATCGATTACACCGAGAAACTTTAATTTCTTAATGAAAAATAAAATTGAAACCTGCATGTGCCGAGGCTAATTAACTAGCCGTCACATCAGAGTTAGGCACTACATTTTTTATTAATTATTTCTCGCGAAACTTCTGCGAACTAAAATCGACGTGTCGTAGTAATGATCAAAATGTGATGTATTATAAACAATGGGTACGTAGTATTTTTTTTGCTAAGTGCTAAATTTTTTGCCAAGTGCATTATTTCCAGCTAGCACTCATGAATTTGCATTATGAAATTATTACGTAGTAGTAATGAATTTGTGCGTGGATGCCGACGGAAACGGGCGGACGCCCAAGCCGCATTATATTAATTAAGATTTCCTCTCGGTGATAGTTAATCTTCAAGTATACTCTCTATATATATATATATGTAATCATGTCAGTTATCCTGTCTTATTGTCTTATAACGTAAGTTGTAGAATTCAAAATTTAATTATATTGAATTTAATTTAAATATAGCAATATAATGCTTTATAAAATACAGTTTTTATCTCTGTAAGTATGAATAATATTTTTTGATTTGATTACTCGTTATTTCACATAAGTACTTTTAAACTTATACTCGTGTATATATATATATATATATACACACACACACGTGGGAGCGCTATTCTACACCACGTGTGTAGAATAGCTATTCTACATCGACTATTTTTGGTAGTATATTTTCTCAATAGAATAGCAATTGAGTACTACTTTTTTCTCAGTATTTCTCAGTAGAATAGCTATTCTACACCCGTGGTGTAAGATAGCATTTGTAATGATAGTGTTATTCTATACCACGTGTGTAGAATAACTATTTTACACCGATCACTTCCAGTAATAGATTTTCTTAGTAGAATAACAATTGAGTATTATTTTTTCTCGGTAGTAGATTTCTTAGTAGAATAGCTATTCTACACCCGAAGTGTAGAATAGCATTTGTAGGTGTGCGTATATATATAATCAACATCTAGCTAAGCTAATCTCTTTGCTGGTGCCTACTATACAAGATTACACTTGCATGCTTGGCTAATCTCGATGAGTCGATCTCCTAGCTAGCTTGGCAGCTGTGGGAGTAGCTAGATATATGATTAATTTGAACGTACAAATGGGCATACTTTTGTTCACCGTCATACGACTTTGCTCGATCTGATTAGGCCAAGTCTACATTAATTCTTTGATGACTAACACTAGCAGGAACAGACAGACCAGCACCGTGTGTGTAGTCGTGTAGAGGTCAGTGCCTCTGAATTTTTGCAGCAGAAGAACAGTTACGTCCATTTTAGGCGCGCATCTAACCTATAAATTTGCATTGCATGTGGACTTTTTTTCCTTCTTGAACCAGTCTCGTCTCGTCTCGATCGTACGTCTCGGTGTTTCACAGCTGCATGCACGCCATGACGACGTCGTTGTTGATGATTATTCCGTAACATGCATGATCGACATGGAGGCGACGACGTACGGTGTCGATCTGATGTTAGGGGAGAAAGCATGCAGGAAAGTGTACTAGCTGTACGTACGCGTTAACGTTAATATATGTAGTGTACGTGATGCAGGAGATCGATCGACGTAATTGCCAAGCGTTACCATGCATGATATGATCACTACGTACTCCTATCAACATATATGTAAATGACATCATATCTCAAATAATTAAGGACAACATTGCTTTGTGTGCACACAGGTACGTAGGTAATAATTAAGTGTATTAGTTCACCCTCCGACAACGAATTCGTTTAATGAATTAACATCCAGTCAAACACCATCAGTTTTTATTATAACCCACAGGACTAATTAGACTAAGTAGATTTGTTCCACGGAATTTTTATAATTAATTCATGTTTAGTCGTAAAAATTTTAGACCTTTGTCGTCCAAACGGCCCATTACCCAAACAGCGAAAGTGAGAAGGGGTCTAATTAATGGCGACCCCATAGTTATTAAGCCGGAAGTGTGAAAATGGTAACACAACTTGCTATTGATTTAAATAAACAAAAAATCATCAAATATGTTTAGAATTTCAAATGGATATATGCATGAAATTACTTGCGTAGATCCATCTCAAAATGCACATTGAAAGACTGGGTTGATACAAGGCACGTGTGAGAACAGTAACATAAATAGTGGCATAAATAAAAAAACATCAAATATGTTCAGTACTTCAACTGGATCGGATATACATATATGACAATAATATCTGCAGACCCATCCCAAAATGCACATCTACAATATTTTGATTTCATTGGCTTCTTATATAAATTAGTAGACCAGTTTGCATTTGAAAGTTTCACAAAAATCGAATTTGGAAGACTGGGTTGATACAATGACACGTGTGAAAACAGTAAGACAAATAGTGGCAGAAATAAAAAAACATCAAATATGTTCAGTTTTCCAATTGGACACATGAAAAAAATGGGTAGATTATATTCATCTCAGAAGGCACATCTGCTAGTTTGTTTTCAATCGTTTCTTGTTTAATTACGTAGCCCAAAATGAATCTGAAATATCGTGTTGATGCATAATAAAAAAGAAAAGCTAGAAATACAAATTTATAAAATTTACGGTTTAAAAATATAGTATTGGTGTGACACTTGTAAGCAAGAGCCACTATAACCAATGACAGCGACAATCTTTAAATTTTTAAAAATTGTAATGAGACGTGAAGGAATTTTCCAATTTAAAACCAGTCAAAATTCTTCGAAACAGTCGTCCACCGAATCACGATGGCGCGACCTAATAAAATTCCCGGTCTAAATTGCAGCATCGCACGCTTCAGCTGGTGCACGCGTCAGTTTCTTCTTGCTTTGCTTACGGCTTTCAGACGATTCAACCCCTGCATGAAACAATTGATGGGCACCGGCCGGTTTTCCTGCTTCGGTCGGCAGCAGGGAGACGAGACAGATTCTGTGGTACAAATCCTGAACCCTACCTACACCTACTACCATTCCTGCATCGCTCAAACTTGAGCGCCTCTACTACTGTACTGGGGTTTACTGTTCTTCTCCATCTCTACCCAATTACGCCCTAAAGTTCTCTGATGAAGTTGATGACCCGCGTCCCATGTTTCTGTAGCAGGTATCAAACTTGAGCATGGGGACGCCGGAAACCACCACCACCACAAGCAACAGGCAATAGGATGTCTCAAATAATGTCATATCAAAATGTATCTGGTACGTGTTCGGTGTTCCTAGTTCAGTGCAACATTGTTGATCTCTACCATACATCCACTCAAAGAATATCCGACTGACATGTGACAGGTGGGTGAGGCAGCACAAAGTATGGGGGGTCAACGTTATAATATGCAGCCTTGAGTAGAATCACCATGCTACTCGACCTCTTTAACATCGACAATCTCCATGACAGATGCTTTGCTTTCAGGCACAGCTTCTGGATCAACTCTCTCAGTGCTGAGATTAGGGTTCTCATCTGATCCATCAATCTTTATGCTGGGTTTCACATCATCCGCTTTGGGGAGTTTGAGCCCATAACGCAATGAAATCCTCTCAAGCAGCTCCTTCCCATCCAGGGGAGAAACCATGACACACAAATTGGTCTTTCCTTTCCAGCAAACAATGGCTATTGCAGAGGGGTCCACGGCGATGGAATCTATGTTCTGATGCCCTGAAATATTTCAAACATGTTCAGTTGTCATCAAGTTGAGGTGTTTCTCCTTTAAGCTTAGAAGAAAAATGTGATGTTACCTTCTCGTAATGCTACAACGCAGCAACCAGGCAACAGAGCTGAAGCTTCTTCACCGAATTTTGCATTCACAAAATCAGGAAATTTAATAGTTCTGTATTGTAATAGGTGCTGGAAGTCAATTGCAGAAGCGTATAGAATCTGTTTGGTGATGTATGGAAGCAGCAGCGGCAAACCCTCTGAAGACAACCTAAATGTGCATGGTGAGCCATCCTTTGATGACTGTCTTTCCTGAAAGACATTGCAAGAATCATTGTGTAGTCAGTGTACCATTTGCTCCTCAAAGAAAAGCTCATTGATATAAGAGAAACAGAAATCGAAGGGACACTTACAAATATCTTTAGTCCAAGTGAGGTAATCTTAAGCCGTTCGCCAACTTTTACATTGAGCTCCAAAACTTCTTGGACTGATTTTGACACGTAATATATTCTTTTAACATGACTAGCATCAGGATTCCTAGTCACAAGGCGACCCTCAAGTGGAAATGTATCCTTCATACCATAGAAAGATACTATACTTCTGATTGTAGCTTCATCTTTGAAAAATATCACAGGATCAACCCCTTTCCACCTTCCTTGGTTCTGTGGCTTCCTCTGATCTCTTGTTCTTGCTTGACCATTTTCTGTCTCGTTAGCAATTACCTTAGCTTCCTCTGTGATTTTATCATTTGAAGTTTCATTATCTCCATGTCCATCCATAACATTGCTATCATCAACTTCTTGCTGGTGCACGGTATTTTCTTCAAGTGGTACTTTGTCTGATCCAAGACCTTTCTGCCGTTTCTCAGCTTTATCAACTGAGGTATTGTGCTCATTTATCACTTGTGCCACTTGCTTCTCTGCAAAGATGTTAATGTATAGTGCATACAAGAGAATTAAGAGGCAGTAGCTATTATGTATGAGATTTGATACAATAATCTATGAAATACATGGAATAAATGGACAAAAAATTTACCAATAATAGGGGAGAGTTTCTGAAGGACTGCAATGAAAAACGCCCCACTGTTTTGATCATGCGGAACAATTCTCATGCACCGATGAAGAGGAAAATTTGAATATTCTGTGCGGGTGCAAGTACAATCTGACTTTTTATCAGACATGTTTGGATCTTCAGACTTAAGTTTGCTTGTCTCTTCAGTATTGGGATTCCCACCCTTATTGTCATCATCAGTTGCTGTTTTTGTTTGTTGTTCTCCCTCTACCATGTTTGTTGCATCTCTCATATCTGCATCAACTGCATCTGTGTTGATCTCAACACTGCCACTTGTTATGTGGCTATCCATGGTGCCTTTCCCAGAAGGGAACATGCTTGGTGATATCACGTTCTTTCTGTAGCGAGGGACATCTTCGTGAGTGCCAAACCAAGACCCTCTATCCCTTACCTGTAACAGTTAAAAAAAACATTGAGCCGAGAAGAATTAAATACTTCACACCATGAAATATAAAATTTAGAGTACTTCCAGGATAGAATAATTGACAGAATAGCAAGACCAAACGAGTAGAGTGCAAACAAACTCTAGCTAAAATAAACATAGTGCCAAACAGACTAAAACAATGTTTGCTACCTCCATTGTCCTTGTACAAGTATCATAGATGGAAAGCTCAGTAGAATACTAGAATATTCACAAAGTTCGACACCTCAGCACTACTCTTCATATCAAATCTAAGAAACTACTACAACAAACAAAATTATAACTTTCATCAAAACAGTGAAGAAGAAAATGTCAAGATATAATTGTGTATTGATACATGCAAATGCAAACTGAGTCTCCACTTTATCCAGTGAGATCTTAGATTAATATCAATATCAAGGGCCTAACTAACTAGACCATGCTATAGAAGGTGGACCACGATATCAACAAGATGTGTCCACCTTGTAGTATTACCAGTTCAGCATATTACAGCAGATGATGTAGTAAATGACTTTGAAGTATCCATACTAAAGTAACCTGACTGCAGCTTCCAAAAAGGACAGGAAGCTCTAAGTTCATAGCGAGCTGCCACTAATTATGTAAATAAAGTAAGGTAATACAAGAAAAAAATATGCATAATTTTATATACATGCACTCTGACCTTCCAGGAACTAACTCCAGGACGCCTGACCAATTCAGGCAGCTCAGTAGAAACATCAAGAAGTTCAACAGAATCCCCGCATCTCCGTAGAATCTATTTAGTTATGAAAAACATGGTTAATGTTACACCAAGGCACATGGATATGAAAAACAAGTACTACACTGTTTACACAAGAAGAAAAAAAGAAGGCAATATACTGAAAAATGGGTATGTCCAGTTGGTTGAATCTAAAAAAATACTCTCATAATGGACTTGACACACTGAACAACATTTCAGGGTCAAATCAAATTATGGCAAAGAAAATACAACAAAAGGAAAAATAAGAGATGATTCCACCAATCAAGCATTGCTACATTAAACATTAGAGATGGAGAGTGTCAAGGGCCTCGGTGCCCAAGACAGCGGGACCTCGACTACGTAGTTCGTAGTCTCGGCGGATAGGAGCGCTAGGGATTTTGCCTAGCTGCTCAATTGCGAAAGGGATGAGATTTAGAGTAGAGAAGAAGGAAGAAATAGCTGTTTATTGATTGCCTTTGAACTGCCGAATACAGGGCTTATTTATAGCCTGGAGGCCGGCTAACACAGGGAACTAATCTCCTACTTGCGTGGCTAATCTGCATGGCTGCATGCGCCTAATCCCCTAAACCGCCAGCCCTTGGCTGTTACGGAACGCACGGCTGCGCCGAGCCTGGCTCCTGCTTTTCCTGGTCAACCGGCGCTCTGGCAGCTTCTTCCTGCATGTGCGGCTGCGTTGGCTGAGCCTGTGAACGGCGCCGGTATGGGATGCCCCACATGACATCTCTCCCCCCCTCGACGAGCAGCTCGTCCTCGAGCTGAAATCTGGGGTAGCGTTCGACGAAGCTGTCGAGGTCCTCCCATGTTGCCGATGAAGTGGGCTCTCCCTTCCAGTGGACGAGGAGCTGGCGAACACCCCGTGCGAGGCGTGAGCGAGTCACACGTTCTGGTTCAGGTGTTGCTGCACCGTAGTGGATTGGTGGGAGTGCCGGCGGGGCGGTCGGCGGCATGCCGATGAACTTCTTCAGGAGGCCTACATGGAACACATCGTGTAACCGTGAGCGGGCTGGCAGCTCAAGACGGTACGCGACCTCGTTGATGACCTTGGAGATGCGATACGGCCCGTAGTAGCGTGGCTTGAGCTTGTTCTTGGTCGGCAATTGTAGGGAAGAGGCAGCCCGTTGTCGAAGGCGAAGCCATACCCAATCTCCCACGTCATACTGAACTTCACGATGGCGTTTGTCATAGTACAACTTGTAAACAGCTTGGGCCTGCTGTAAGCGGTAGCGAACGTCGTTGAGTAGCTCGTCCCTCTCCGTCATACTTTTGGCCACGGCCGCCACCCTCGTGTCGCCTGGTTCATAGGAACGAACTGAAGGAGGGTCGCGTCCGTACACGATTTTGAATGGAGTCTCTTGAATGGCTGTTTGGTAGGCGGTGTTGTAGATGTATTCCGCCCATGGGAGCCATCTGAGCCACTGTCGTGGTCTATCTCCTGTAAAACAACGAAGATACATAACAATTACTTTGTTAGCAGCCTCCGTTTGGCCATCCGACTGGGGATGGAATGCCGACGTCATGTGTAGCTTTGTTCCAGTGAGTTGCATTAGTTCCCGCCAGAATGCTGAAGTGAAGACGGGGTCGCGGTCGGAGACCATGGACTGCGGTATCCCGTGGAGGCGCACAATCTCAGCGAAGAACACCTGGGCCACCGATTCCGCCGTGTACGGGTGCGCCAATGGTATGAAGTGGTCGTATTTGCTGAAGCGGTCCACCACAGTGAGAATGACCGATTTTCCGCCTACTCGAGGGAGTGCCTCCACGAAGTCGAGGCCGACGTCGGTCCACACGGACGTGGGCACAGGTAGTGGAAGAAGTAAGCCGGCGGGGTGCAAGTGCTCCGACTTGTACCGCTGGCATGTCGCGCACCCCCGGATGTACTCTTGTACCGTCTTGCGCAAGTTAGGTGCGTGGAAGTCACGGCGTATGCGATGTAGTGTGCGTTGAACGCCTTCATGGCCGTCGTCGTGTATGGCGATGAGGATCTCCTGGAGCAAAGGCGACGTCGGCGGAATGTAGAGGCGACCGTTGCAGGTGACCATGCCGTCTGTCAGAGACCAGGGCGCCTCCCTAGTGCCTGCTATGATCTCCTCGCGCAGCGCGACGAGTGCTGGATCGGTCGATGTAGTTTGACGTAGTCGATCGACGAAGTCGAAGCGAGGGCCTGAGATAGCCATGACTGCTGACTCTTCGGTGTCACGGCGGGAGAGGGCATCTGCCACTGTGTTCGTACTGCCGGCCTTGTACTCCACGGTGAAGTCAAATCCCAGTAATTTGCCGACCCAGTGGTGTTGCGGTATCGTTGCCAAGCGCTGGTCGAGCAGGAATTTGAGACTGAAGTGATCAGTTTTTACCACAAATTGGCGCCCCCACAGGTATGGTCTCCAATGGCGGATGGCAAGCACCAGACCGATGAGCTCCCGTTCATACGCTGCCAGGGAGCGGTGTCGCGGTGCGGCCGGTCGGCTGAAGAATGCCACCGGGTGCTGGTCTTGGAGGAGGACGGCCCCAAAGCCATATGTGGAGGCGTCGCACTCAACGACGAACGGCTTTGTGAAATCTGGTAGAGCGAGTACAGGTGTCGTGGTGACTGCCGTCTTGAGGGCCGTAAATGCTGTAGCCGCCTCTTGTGACCAGGAAAACCCATCCTTGCGAAGGAGGGTCGTCAGAGGCGCGGCAACCACTCCAAACTCTTTGACGAACTTGCGGTAGTACCCCGCCAGGCCGAGGAACCCCCGAACTGCTCGCGCCGAGCGTGGTTGTGGCCATTCTGCTACCGCCTGCACCTTGGCGGGGTCCATGGCTACTCCTGCCGCCGAGATGATGTGGCCGAGGTAGGAGATCGACTCGACGCCGAACGCACACTTGGATCGCTTGACGAAGAGGCGGTGTTGATGCAGGATGGTGAAGACCGTTCGCACTTGTCGGAGATGATCTGCCCACGTCTCGTTGTAGATGAGGATGTCGTCGAAGAAGACGAGGACGAAGCGTCGTAGGTACGGCCGTAGGACGTCGTTCATGAGCGCCTGGAATGTTGCTGGTGCATTGCAGAGGCCGAACGGCATCACCAGGAACTCGTAGAGGCCGTCGTGGGTGCGGAAGGCGGTTTTGGCGACGTCCTCCGGGCGCATCCGCACCTGGTGGTAGCCTGACCGCAGATCGAGCTTGGTGAAGAAACGGGCGCGACGCAGTTCGTCGAGGAGTTCGTCTACCACCGGGATCGGGAAGGCGTCCTTGACGGTGATGGCGTTTAGTGCACGGTAGTCGACGCAAAACCGCCAGGACCCATCTTGTTTGCGAACCAACAGGACTGGCGAAGAGAACGCAGGACAGCTCCGACGAATGATGCCTTGGGTGAGCATGGCGGTGCATTGTCGTTCTAGCTCGTCCTTGTGTGCGGCTGGATAACGGTATGGCCGTACGGCCACCGGGGCGGAGCCGGGTAGCAGGTTGATGCCGTGGTCGCGTGCGCGGGGCGGTGGCATGCCGGTCGGCTCGGTGAAGATGCTGGCGAACTCATCGATGATGGAGTCGAGGAAGTCGCGACCTCCGCAGGTCTTCAGCGCCGCTCCTGGTGGACCTGCTATACCGTGCCAGCATACCTGGCGGTCACCACGCCAAAACGTCATGGAGAGGGTGCGGAAGTCCCACAAGAGCGGCCCCAGCGTCGCTAGCCATTGTGTGCCCAAGATGATGTCGTAGCCCGCGAGTGGCAAGGCGAAGAGGTCCGCCAAGAACGCCTCTTGATCTACGTGGAAGACCACCCTGCGGTATACGCCATGGCACGGCACACGCTCTCCATTGGCCACCGTGACGCGCATCTTGTCGATGGTGGGTGATGGCAGCTTGACGCGGTTGGTCGCCTCCTCGGCGATGAAGTTATGTGTGGAGCCGGAGTCGATCAGGGCGAGGAGGGAGACGCCGCCAAGCGTGATCTTCATCTGCATTGTCTCGCTTGTGCGCACGCCAGCAATCGCATGTAGCGATATTTGGGGTTCGGCCGGCGTAATGTCCCCGACGTCGGCAGTTGTGTCGTCGTTGTTGTCGTCGTCGTCCGGTGCGAGGTCGAGGAGGAAGATGCGCTGGCACACCCGGTTGTGACCCCGGCTGAACTTTTCGTTGCAGTTGAAGCAGAGGCCAAGGCGGCGACGTTCCTCCATTTCTGTTTGCGACAGTATCTTGACTCTGCGGCCTTCCATCTGGACTGGCGCATGCTGGGGTGTGGCCGGCGTTGCGGGCGCAGGAAGCGCCGGTCGTGGCGCGGGTGTCGGCAAGATGCCCTTGTGCTGGTGTCGAGCCGGTGGTGCGACGGTGGCGGCGTATTGGTCGCGCATCTCCAACTTGCGGGCAAGGCTCATGGCGACGGCCAGCGACTGCGGATTATGTATTTCCACGTCGAGGCTGAGGGGTGGTTGGAGTCCTGCGGTGAAGATCTGCACCTTCTGTGCCTCCGACAGGTAGCCTGCCCGGGGCAGAAGCGCCTCGAATCGCTCCTGGAAGTCGACGACGGACGTCGTGCGCTTGCACGCGATCAGTTCTCCCAGCGGGTTAGCTCGCAGGGGCGGCCCGAAGCGAAGGTTAAGCAGTTCGGTGAACCGGCGCCAAGGTGGCGTGCCTTCCTCTCGCTGGACCTGCATGTACCACAGTTGTGCACCGCCTTCTAGATTGTACGACGCCATCCATACCTGTTCTTCCGCGGCGATCCGTTGTTGATGGAAGAAGGACTCGCATCTATTAATGAATGCGAGAGGATCGGATTTGCCGTCGAATTTTGGAAAATCCATCTTCTGGAACCGGGGTGGCCGGTCATTGTGGTGCTCGCCGGTGACCAGAGCGCGTGGGCCTGTCAACGATGCGTCGGTGCGCTCCTGTTGGAGCTCTTCAACCTTGGACTGCAGCGACTCCATGTTCGTGGCGAGCTGCTTGATCATGGCTGCCAGCTCCGACAAGCTAGGTTCGGCCATGGTGTCGATGAACGGACAGGGTGGTGTCGTGGTGGACGAGGAACGCCTGGAACCTGATACCAAGTTGTCAAGGGCCTCGGTGCCCAAGACAGCGGGACCTCGACTACGTAGTTCGTAGTCTCGGCGGATAGGAGCGCTAGGGATTTTGCCTAGCTGCTCAATTGCGAAAGGGATGAGATTTAGAGTAGAGAAGAAGGAAGAAATAGCTGTTTATTGATTGCCTTTGAACTGCCGAATACAGGGCTTATTTATAGCCTGGAGGCCGGCTAACACAGGGAACTAATCTCCTACTTGCGTGGCTAATCTGCATGGCTGCATGCGCCTAATCCCCTAAACCGCCAGCCCTTGGCTGTTCCGGAACGCACGGCTGCGCCGAGCCTGGCTCCTGCTTTTCCTGGTCAACCGGCGCTCTGGCAGCTTCTTCCTGCATGTGCGGCTGCGTTGGCTGAGCCTGTGAACGGCGCCGGTATGGGATGCCCCACATGACAGAGAGAAGATAAAGTTAAAATCAGACAACAATAAAATACCTCAGCAACAACTGCTTCATTTTCAACAGGATTCATTGAACATGTTGAGTAAACAATCCTTCCACCCACTTTAAGCAAACCAATACCTGAAGAACAGTAAACAAAAAAAGCTTAATCTCGAGAGGTAACATATTATCAATAGCATCTAACATATCATTTACACATGAGTACATGACAGAGAGTCAAATTTGTGCTGATTTAATATCATTGCCACATGATTGATTATGGAAAAGATCCAATACAGATGCACATGTCTTGGTATCATATGTATATAAATAAGAAATTTGCATGACCTCCTAAGAAGTAAGCTACTTTATTGATCATGTATTCACATGGTCATATACTCAATTAATAGCATGCCACAGATACGAGAACCTGATTCATAATTGAATTTGTAGTAATCACTTGTGCAAGGGGGAGACAGTTTCAGAAAAATACTTTACAACAATTAACTACAATTTTTTCAATAGCCAAAATTCAAATATAGTGAACCAACTTAAAAGTTGAGTGAAACATATGATAGTTTCAGAATATTTTAATAGTTACCACGCATGGCAATTTCTACTTGGAGACGATGAAGTCCATTCCCCATACCAGCATTCCTTAATAGAAAATAAAATTGATAAGGAACAAGGAAAGAAAGTGTCAGTGGGAACAAGGATAAAAATTCAGTACTTACCACTTTCTCCACATGTCAGGAGCCTTACGAACAGTCCCATCACCACTACAAGGCACATCACATAGAACACGGTCAAATTCCAATCTCTGCAGTTTGGACTCATCCATACATGTTTCTGAACTAAACTTTGCAAGACTACAGCCAGGAAAGTTTTGTGCTTCATGATTCGTTACTATCAAGTTAGCTGTGCACATTCTCTTTGTCTGATGAATAAGAAGATTGCATCTTTGCACATCAACATCATTAGCTACCACCTGATTACAAAGTAGGAAGTGTAAAGTAAGAAAAAAGGTTTGGGGCAATGTTTTCTTTTCTGATAATTACTAGAGATTATGAAACACACCATGGCATTTGGAAGCAGTCCAGGCTTTGCTGACTGATGGATCATCTCAAGTAACTGGAAAGTTTTAGATCCTGGAGCGGCGCACACTGCACAAGATAATGAAATTAGTGAGACATGTTTTAGAGAAGTCTTTCCTCTATAAAAGAAATAAAAACTATGATAAACTAAGTGGAACCCACTTGCCCTTCCATCAAGCTCAAATTTCACACAAATTAAACTTAAGGCAAAGCCAAACAGCAAAAGGTAGCGCATAAGTGACAAATGGTCTAAGCTCTCGTTTTGGCTTGTTACTGGTACTTATGAAAAGTCATGCTCTAGAACTTCTAAAACTTATTAGAAACTAGGGCACCAGAAGCTTCATTGATCAATTAGTCTGTTAGCCAACTACAGAAGTAGAAAAGTTAGGAAAAACTGCAGTTCAAGAGGTAGACATTCAGTTGCATAAACTGTACATGTGGAAGGATGAACAAGAACAGGGGATAATCATACTGTCAAGAATATGATGATCAGGTTGCACGTTCAGAAACAAGGGTGGGACCTGCAAAAACCATGTGTATCATTGAAACAAGAACTGCCCCAAAAATATGTAAGCCATCATTGATAAACAATATATCTCATCTTCCTAACATATATAAAGCACCCACCATGCTGACAGCCTCTTGCCTAGTTATGTTTCCAACTTCATTCTCTCGCTTCAAGAATTCATGAAAACTGAAGTGAAAAATAAATACTAAATTAAGTACTATGAATATTAAACAACTATTTCCTATGTTTCATTGCCAGTCATTGTTAAGGTCAAGAACATTTTGAATTTTGAATTTGAAAAAAGTATCCCTAAAAATCTTACGTGAAACTTCAGTAAGAGATTACTAATAGTGAATATAACATTAAGTATGAAATAAAAAGACACATGTAAGTATTTGACAAGTCTCATTGAAACATTGATGTTAACAGAGGATTCAGGGGGGATCATTAATTCCAAATGCAGCAAATTGGTTGGAAAACGATTCATCATTTAAAGGGCAATCATGTTCTTCAATAAATTCATCACTTTACACAAAATAAAAATTATATTTGGAAGATTTCAGTCATATCAAAACATCAGTTTATCATGTGCCTAAAAACAACCATCTTATACTGCAGTGTTGACAAGATTCTCTTAAAATTAACACCATGCATACCTCTCAAGTGCCTGGTTTCTCCTCAGCTGCATTCGAGAAAAGTTCAAATGCCATGCAAGATTGCCAGGGTACCAAGCCAAAGGCCTAATGGCATCTTCTTCATGCTCATCGCTAACCTGTCCAAGACAAAAAGATTACAGAATAGAATTGTCAAGGGCATAACTTAAACTAATGCAGGAAACCTAGAAGCCACCTCAGTCTCCAATGACTTCCTGAAGTCATTTTCTAACTGTGAACAGATATCTTGAAAAAATTGACAGCTGCAAAGGTAAGCAGAACATTTAGCATACTAGAATAGAACAATCAACCAGAAAATAAGAATTAGTTGGTGTGCAACCATACTAGACATGAGAAGTAAAAAAGGAAATCAATAAAAACAAGAGTGCATTTCAGGCAAATACTTTTGTTCTACTACACGGTCAATTGATCATAGTCTTGGTAGGTAGCTACCATATGTGTGTGTGCTTACAAACAGGAAAAGTAACATCAACAGCAGGTTACTGAAATTACATAATTTTCGTCCTATGGAAAAGAGTATCAAATCTATGTTTTTTACAAGCTAGAAAAATTCCCAGATTCAATTATTGAAACCAAAATTTGAGAGTATACAGATTATCCTTCACACAGAATATATACAATAGCACCAAGAAATTGTTGGTGATTTCAAGCAACATTGCAAGCTGTTTGGTGACTTTAGTCATGTCAAACTACAATATACAATTATGATAACTTATGGAAGGATTTTCTTTAAAATGCAGCATGGTTATATTGCCATAATCAAGGGAGTAGCATACTGGTAAATAAGTTAACTGCATTTCCCTTGAATATGGTGAAAACAATGAACAAGAAATTCTTACAACAAAAGATATGTATGTCCCCCTGATGCTTGAGAGAAAGAAACATTACCTTGCATTAATCCTGAAAGTGGCTGGAAGGGGTTTCCGCAACATGTTCATGAAGTTACTCCACTCTTCCTCTGGAATAATTTGCTGTGCCTGTAAGGCGTGCACATTTATAGACATTCTAATTCAGAAGTGATGCATCCAACAGAAAAACTAAACTGATAATCAGAAGCAAGGGCAGTTGTGATCCTGCTAGGCTTATTAGAATAAGATAAGTCGAGGGATCAGTATTCCATAGAGCAGTGTTCTAAAAGGCGCTAGGCGCTAGTTGGGTGGCGACCCAGCGCCTAGCGCCTAGGTCCAACTCATTTCTCTTCATTTTGCTAGTTCCAACCATCCATATTACTAGTTTCCATACCTCATTACTTCACTTTGCTAGTTCCCATGCAGAGTTTTCTTCTTCTCCCACCCGAAGCCAGACAGCCAGGAACTCACCAGGGGGGTTTGAGACTTGAGTGCAGGCGTTTCCCCTCCCCTCTCTTCCCCTCCAGTCACGCCATAACCAGATCTGGCCGCATGGTGATGAATAAGAAAGAGGAGGAAGCAGCAGTGCAGGATGTGCAGCAGCCGCCTGCAACCCTACCGCCGCTGGATCTGGCCGCCTACCCCCTCCCACCGCCGGATCTGGCCACCTACCCCCTCTCGCCGCCGGATCCAGATCCCCCCTCCTGCCACTAGATCTAGCCGCCTGCCCCCTGCTGCCTCTGGGTCTAGCCGCATGGCCTCTCCTGCTGCCGGAACTGGCCGCCTAGCCTCCTCCCGCTGCCGGTTCTGGGCCTCCTAGGTGCCGCGGTCAACCGCCCAAGCCGCGGTTGACCTGCCTAGGCGCCCCGCCTGCCCAGCCAGCCTCCGCGCGGCGCTGGGGTGGCGTCCAGCGCCTTTTGCCGCCTAGGCGGGCGCCTAGATCCGATTTCTCAAACACTGTCATAGAGCAATCAGTTCACATATTCGTGACTTCAAAAATAATAATTAATAGTTGCAATCGACGAATTGTCACTTTTTAAAACGAAACATACATCAAAAGCAAGACCACACGATCAAAACTAGCACGTTAAGCGCACCTAGAGATAGCCAACAGTGGTGTTCCTATGTATAACTTACCCGATGCACAGGACACCAGGTAAGCTGTTCATTTGCCATTGTTTTAGTTTGAATTAATTAAAAAAGACTTTATAATTAGAGTATTAAACTGTATCGGTCCCTATAACCCTATAGTTTTTGTCTTTGGGTTCGCCACTGCTAGCAAACCTCCATTTTTCACAACCAAAATCTAGAAGCATATAGGCTATAAGTCTATAACCAAGCAAATCACGCCTCTCAATGCAAAAACAGTAAACCACACATCATGTGAAGCAAGCGGCCGCACCTTGTAGTAGTCCTCGAAGGCCGGGTTCTCCGTGGCGAAGGGCTGCCACGAGGGGTCCCCATCGCGCACATCGCCTCGCCCTTCGGCTCCTTCTCCACCGGCGGCGCCAGGAGGGCGCTGCGGGTTGTGCTTCCAGACGTTCTCGCGCCCCTGCTTGAAGTGGCGGCGCTGCGTGCGCCCGCGCTTCCTGCCGCCTCCCATCCCTTTCCTCCTCCCTCACGCTCTCCCGCGCGAGCTCCTCCTCCTTCCGCCGCTTCTCTTCCCCCCTCCCGTTGACGGCGCGGACGGAGGCAGACGCAGCGGTGGCGCGCGAGGGAAGGGAGGTGTTTAGGAACGGCGGCGAGCGATGCGGCTGCAGAGGAAAGGCGATTCGGCGAGGGGAGGGGCGGTCGTCGAGGTGGGCCGTTTGGGCTCAGGTGGGCCTGATACGCGCGGTTAAATGATTTATGGGCCTAAATATCACCCCTTAAGTCTGATGGGCAATATTTTTTTAGCTTCGCATTATAATAATTCAATATAATAGTTAAAATTATAAATAATATCAATTTATTATACTATATTATTTTAATATGTAATACATATTATAGTTAGGGCAATGCAATATATGTATAAATTATCTATTGTAATCTCATACTCAAATTTGACTCACTCACGCTTTATTTTAAGGGTATTACAGTTTTTTATTATTCAAACGGGTAATAATTCATACCAGCAATAATCTATATTGACAAATGACTCATAACTATTTTTCTATAGATTATTACAAGCCGTATTATTATAATTATAATACCCATCTATAATCTGAAACAGTAGATCTATCCTACATCAGTACAAATTAATTTTCTTGATCTACAACCAGTTGTGATGCTTACTTTTTCCTAATTAAAGGCTCATTTGCAACACAGTATTCTCAAATCTCAAAACACATTAATAGTAAAAACGTAGCAATAGATTTTTTTTCAAATTGTAGAATAATACATGATTTTACAACATAGCTAGAACTATTAGAGATGCGGTCTTTAATTAGTTGAAACGCGAGAATTCCATACGTGGAGGGGAGAGAGAAACACACAGAGTATATACAAGATGATGCATACTTTCAAATGGAATTAGGCTTTAGAAATCCAATACAAAGGATTTTTACAAACAAAATATAAAAATCCTTTGTTCCAAAGTGTACGTGTCTTTCACAAATCCTATGTAGCCCAACCATTAATCTCATCTAGTAGCTACCTGTGGGGAAATATCTTGTGCAATCATTTATATTGGTGCAATCGTGTAATCAAACGATTTGGTGTATCCAATCAAACGATTTGGTGCATCCACCTGAAATCTAGAACTTTTTTACCTTTAACCCCTTTCATATGTAACTGTTGGATCTAGATTAGATACACCAGATCGCTTGATTGTACGATTACACTAAATGAGCGATTGCGCAGGATATTTCCCCCAACCTGGGCTAGGGCTTCCGAATGGCTTCAGCCTTCATGTTTATACATCAATCTCATCTGAGTTCAAATTCCAAAGATATAGAGTTGGAGTAATCGTCTACGCTTGGTGGAATGTTAGGAAGGAATGTAACAGATGCGTCTTCTCTTCCTCCTCTGAGTATATCTCCATGGTAGTGAATTTCATTGTTTCTAACTTCTTGCAATAATCACATGCTTGTAAGCTTTCTCCCTTACCTCCCTTAATTCTAAGCGATGAATCTCTCGCACGTCTTTCAAAAAATATAGAGTTGGAGTAACAAATACCACCAAATTTATAATTAATTGGTACACTTGTGTTTATTTTCTGTGGGCCTAAGACTCAAAGTCAGACACAAAACACTCAACACATGCTCACAGTTCACACTGCACACACACCTATACGTACAAAAATATTTGAAGCATATATATAGTTTATTATAAACACATGAAGTCCACGAGGATGCATGAGTTTGGTTTCCAAAACTGTTCAAATGTCGGAAAACGAAAATATGTGAATTAATTATATTCGCATAGTTAATTCGAGCTGTATTAGACAAAGTTAGAGGAAAAATTGCAAACCAACTATAAAGTGGTTTCTTCTATAATTCAATTAGAGAATTAGTATGAGTTACATTTAGATCATATATAATGATGCATAGTCCTAATTGATTGGTTGTTTTTTTAAGGAGGCCATGTGGCCAAATTTTGTTTGAAGGTCACGCGGGTCTGGTTTTAATTAAAAATCATGTGGTGGGATGTGATACGATAATTTCTTAGGAGGTCACCCATTCCGTATTAGTACTCA
This sequence comes from Zizania palustris, assembly GCA_019279435.1. Lineage (NCBI taxonomy): Eukaryota > Viridiplantae > Streptophyta > Magnoliopsida > Poales > Poaceae > Zizania > Zizania palustris. The sequence continues at coordinate 24,366,215 of JAAALK010000287.1, read as the reverse complement.
ACACGCTTAACGTCAAAATTTAAATAGGATCTGATGTCAATTTGTTCACATCCTTATAACATTATGAAATCTAGAATTCGGATTTACGAAACAAAGCTCTTTGGAATAGTAATGATCAAGTAGAGAGAACAAGGGAGGAAAGTTATATAATGGTTGAGACTAAAGATTGAAGAGAGACGGGGCTTTATAATAGTGTTCTTCTATCTACTCAAATTTTCAGGCTAGTGTTCTTCTGCCCGCCCAAATTTTCAAAAAAAATCGTATGTATCGATTTTTAGTGGCGGGTCTAGATATTCACTTGTCACTAAAGGTGGGTCTTTAGTGATGGATCTCACACGCATCACTAAAGGTAGGTCTTTAGTGACGGGTCTCAACATTGTCCATTACTAAAGATCAGTTTAGAAATTGGCAACTCATTAGTGGCAGATATTATTGAGACCTGTCACTAAAGATATATTAGTGACGTGCGTATTTTATCTATTACTAAAGTTATGTCAATGAAGACCATTTGTGTGGTAGTGATAACTACTAATCGGGGGTAGCTAGCTTGGATATATTCGTCTAGCTTGGTCGACCTATGATTAATTAGAACTTAATTGGTCGATCTATATATAGGTTCAACTTAAGTAAGTTGATTTCATTTTCCACATTATGTTTCATAATATTATTATCTTAAATTAAACATCGCATTATACATGTTTGGTAATAAAACTATCACAACCCCCCACATTATTTTCATAGCATTTCTCAAAACCATATGATACGTGCATGCCGTATCTATCGACGGATCGAGTCCAAACAAAACTGAGCAAAACGTAGTACATAAAATATTTAGCAAGCAGCAACAAATTTAGTAGACTAAAACTTGTAAACTGAGCAATTCGGTCTAACTTATAATTGGATTTGCTGCATGCAGCATAGCCGAGGAGACGCCATGCATGATATGGTCTGGCCATGTCAGCCAGCCAGTATTCTGTCATTGATCCCAGATTGGCAGTAGCGTGCGAGTTGCTCGTTCCGTTTGGAATTTTTAAAATAATATTTTTTTTCAAAAAATTTCAATTTTTGATAGGGATTCAAAAAATTACAGAAATAGGTACCCGTTGGCCGACCATTGGCCAAACCCGCGTGGCTCCACTGATGCCGGCGGCCCCGACCCCCTCCGTCATGGCCACGAGCACCTCGCGCTGGCCTCACACCCCTCCGTTGCCGGTCCCGAGCTCCTCTGTCGCCGATCTAGTGCCCTCCACCACGACCACGAGCACCTCGCGCGGCTCCGCTGGCGGCATCAGCTCGACCCCCTCCGTGGTGTGATGTGGCGTGCACACGGCTGGTTCGGACGATGGTTGTCCGAACCAAGCTAACGTGGTATATGGTTCCTTGATCGAGCACTACTACAAACACTCGCTGTAGTATTGGGCAAAAACGTACTGTAGTGGTAGGCAAAAACCGCCACTAGTGTAGCCACTAGTAGTGGCGGGCGGTTGCGCGAAAGCGGCTGGTACCACTCTAGTGGCGGGCCTCTAATATCTCGCGACTACCGCATTTTTGCCCAACGTCACTACAGTTGCGATTTGTAGTAGTGGAATCAGCCTGACGTGGTTTTGGTTCGACCAATGGTCACCCGAACCAAGGCTGACGTGACCTGATTTAGCTGATATGTACATATTTCTACAAAATTTTGAATTTGATATAGAGATTTGATTTTTTTAAAAAAATATATTATTTAAACATCCTCTTTCCTTCCGGTAGTGAACGTAGCTATATAGCATAACTCGGCAGTCGGCACTTAAGTCCAAACTGTCGTCGTAATTGCGTTCGTGGTGTTTATATATATATATATATATATATATATATATATATATATATATATATATATATATATATATATATATACGGGAACGCTATTCTACACCACGTATGTAGAATAGCTATTCTACACCAACTCCTTTCAGTAGTAGATTTTCTCAGTAGAATAACAATTGAGTACTAATTTTTTCTCAGTAATAGATTTTTCGGTAGAATAATTATTCTATACTCATGGTGTAGGATAGCATTTGTATATATATATATATATATATATATATATATATATATATATTGCATCTAGTCAAGCTCTCGCTACCTACGTATGGTACTCCGTATGGTTGCTTTCCTTGTATCGCTGATTCAGCACATAAAATACGTACATTATATTGCTACGCCGAGCACAGTCTCGATCTGTGGCCTGTGCATGATATATATACATATATACATATATATACATATATATAGAGAGAGAGTCAGTCAAACAGACGACGAGGACTACCAAGTTTCGGTCGTCGTCACCGTGTGTGCGTGTACCGCGAGTCATAGACGAATGAGCTAATTTGACCTGTACGTACGTCCTTCTTGAGCTGATGTGAATTAAAGGAGCGATGGTTCGTTAATTTTTCTTCTATATTAAATGTACCAAAAAAACTTTTTTAAAATGGTTTAACAAATCTCCTTTCAAAAAAATGGTTTAACAAAATTTTAATATTAGACTCAGTTTGTAATCTTTAATCTATTGACTACCATACACTTAATAATTCAGGCATACATTTTTTTATCAAATACATTATCCACAAGAATTTAATATAGCTATATATGTTTAGAATCTTGTTATCGGGAGCTTCACAAAGGAGACACACGTACTGACGTACACGCAGGGTTCACAGTTCGTGAATTAAAAGAATTTCGGCACACTATCTGATAAACAAGAAATTCCAGAAATTTCGGTCCAAATTCAAATAAATTCAAAACAAATTTTAAAAAATCGATATGTTTTTGGTTTAAATTATATGCATTTCATATATATCACGGTTGAATATAACAAATAACAACATATCACAAGTTATAGCAATCAATTGATATATCTATTGCACTAAATGTCAAGTGTGAAATATTATTAGTCTAAATAGTCTCAAATATATATCACATATCATATAAATTTAAAGCCCAAATATCAGTAGGCAATGGGAGAGGATTTTTGGGAGGATTTAAGGTTTGTTTGGGCAATATCTTATATTTAGGCTAGTTGGAAACATAAATTTGGCTCGTTTGTTTGACGCAGTTTGAGCACGGAAACACAAATTTGAGTGATTTTTTCTTGTACAATTTTCTCGGACCTCACCAATAAACAAGGAATTTCAGAAATTTCGTTGGAACTACGAGACTTGCGTACACCGTATGAGCAAACCCAATGGGTAAAAACCTGCGCCCATATTCATTACCCGTGGGCGTGGTATACCCATAGGTATACCCATTTGCCCGTGAGTCTAGAACGGGAATCAGGAGGAACAAAGAGGTAAAGCCGACCATCCAGGCGACATTGGAGCTAGAGGGCATGTTGGCACTAGTCAGGGGTTTGGAGCAGCGAGGAGGCGTGGGCTGGCGCTGGGTGGCGCCAGTGCGAGGTGCCGAGAGGGCGCCAGACCCGTGAGAGGCCATGTGTAGGGCATAGGGGGCATGCCGACATTGGCGTTGACAGGGAGGCATAGGCCGGAGGGGAGGGCGCAAGCCAGGGGAAGGCACAGGACGGTGAGAGAGTGGAAGTGGAGGGAGAGGAAAGAGAAAGTGCTAGACTGCTAGTGGGCGGTTGGGAGGGGAGGAAAGAGAAGGCTAAGGTTTGGACTTTAAAATTGAATTTATATTTAAAACGATTGGGTAAACGACTAAACGAATATGGGTAGTTAATACCCATACTCGTACTCGTTTAACCGTTGAGTATAAATAGAGAACAACTCAACCCTAATAGGGTTTTTACCCACGGGTAATCGGGCACGATTGTCATCCATATGCAAACAACTATTCACCGAGTGATCAGTTTTTATTTTTTTTAGGAACACAAAAAGTTGTTCATTAACACCACCTACCTTATTTTAATCATTTTACAGATTAGGCGATTAGTTTTTCCAACTAATGAAAATAACTCTGGATGCATGCTGGCCAGTTCTGTTCCCGCTCTTTGAGGCTATTCATAGCGAGGGTTTCATATTATTAATTACCATGACACATCAGATTTTTTATTGATATGATATTAAATTAATGAGGGAAGATAAGGAAGCAGCGTCATCTCCATGATATGGTGCTAACCCGTTTCCAAGACGGATGAAACGAAATAAAACACTCACTGTGAGCCAAATCGTTTAATCGGAGAGAGGATATTTAATTAAGTTGAAAATCATTTAATTACACTGGTTAGCCTAGAAAATAGTGAAATAAAACTCTAGAGAGGGTATTTCATTCAGTTACAAAACTGATGTGGTGTTCTAGGAAACAGTGTTATGAAACTCACCACTGTGAATAGCCTAACAGCCAACCACACATTGCTCTCTTTGTTCATGCATAAGTTTATTTTAAAACCCACGACTAAATTTTGTGGATTTATTTCATGTGCAGGTTTTTACTAAACGGAAGGTTTTATACCAATGCCATCCTACTTATTAGCTTGGTAAAACATTTGCGGCTCTCTCGTGGCACTCCTAATTAAATACCATCCATTTGGTATACTTGTACATATTAATACTGGCTAGTTTCCTAGTTGAAATGGATTAATTTCAATGTATATTACCACTTGTGTTTTTGCTGCACCCCACTTGCCTAGTTGCCTTCAAATCTGGATAGAGAAAGAAAGTTAATGATAAGAAGGTAAAAAAAAAACTTTAAACTGGTCGACTTATAACATAAATTAGCACTGTTATGTTGTCACATCAGTTATCTATCAGGGCAGAGACAAGCCGGATTGTCTCTAAAATTCATTAATTAAAAATGTATTAAAATAGTGTGCAATTTTTTTAATAAATTTAAAAATAGTTTATTCTACTCTACGGGTTAGCAATTGCTAGCTCCACGGCTCCGCCTAGATGCATGCTTTGTCAGCTAAAACAAGTCATTTCATTTACCAAGTCAGCGACTGCACACTACATATGCAAGTAGGCAGTAGCAACCAGCTGGCTGCTAGTCCATTCCATCTATTTATTGTAATCTGGCTGGGAGTAGCTGGTAGCCTACACACCGCATGCTCTCGCCGAGCTTAATTTGCAGAGATCAACAATGAGAAAGTTGCGATATTATCGTCTTCTTTTCGGCCGTCTTGTTCTCTTCCTCCTCTCGTCCATCAGCTGGGGGGTGCCTGCATCAGCCACCGCCGCCGATGCACTCGCAGGCCAGCGTCCCGGCGGCTGCCCGTCCAAGTGCGGCGACGTCGACATCCCGTTCCCGTTCGGCATCGGCGAGAAGTGTGCTTTGCAGCCGTTGAACACGCGCTACGACTTCAAGATCGACTGCTTGTCCACACACGACGGCACCAGAAAGCCTTTCTTCAGGTATAACGAGGTCACCAAGATCTCGGTGGCAGAAGGTAAGGCCTGGATGAATATGAACATTTCCAGCTACTGTTACGACTCGTCCTCAGGCACAATGAAAGGCAAAAGCGAATCGGCAGACTTCAGTGATTCACCTTACTGGATATCGGACAAGGACAACAAAATCGTCGTCATTGGGTGCCAAACATTCGCTTATATGACGATCAATTATGTAAGTATTAATCTCGATATTTTACCAACACAGTGCAAATTATGAAAACATTCCATCATATATACACTTTAGCCATTGATTATTACAAAATAAACTTAATCATGCATGTTTAACCTTCTTATTCGAAATTAGGGGCTACAAATTTGGAAGGGGCTTTTTTTATGGAGGCCTGCATGTCAATTAGATTCTCAAAATTGCAACATATGAAACCACACTAGAATGTACTTCAAACATCTGGGCATCACAAAATTTTGATTTTAACTTTAAATATAAAAAATACATAATTGCCGTCTAACGTTTTCACAGGCTTTTAATTTGGCCAGAAGCAATGCGAGAAAAGAAAAGATTGGCAGAAACTGGAATGGTCGATCGTATTAACACAGTATATGCACACATCTACAACATGTGCAGGTTGTAACAGGTTGCTCGTTGACGTGCGAGGGCTCCACCCCTGCTGATGGCGCATGCACCGGTGTTGGTTGCTGCCAACTTGATTTCCCGAAAGCCACGTGGTATTACAGTCCTCATTTCCCCAACGAAAACTACAACACCAGCAAAAAAACATGGACGGGCAGCCCTTGCAGCTACATGACGGTGATAGAAACCACGGCCTTCCGCTTTAAGAAGAGCTACCTCAACTCTACTGTGTTCTACGACACACACAGAGGAGTAGCGCCGGTTGCGCTAGACTGGATTATAACATATGATCATTGTGATCGAGCTAAAACGAATAAAGCTTCATATGCATATGCATGCATTAGTGAAAATAGTGACTGTGTTGATGAACCCAAAGGAGGCTACCGTTGCAAGTGCTCCGATGGGTACCAAGGCAACCCATACATCCAGGGTGGATGCCAAGGTAGAGTATTATATTTGCTATCTTATGCCATCCTGTATATATATTTGCCACACATGTATAACAATATAATCAAGATATATAGTAGAAAAATTTTAGCCAAGCATGGTGGTTTGATTTGATTTCAGATATTGATGAGTGCCGCGACAACTCTACATATCCTTGCATGGGGATATGCAAGAACATGGTGGGCTATTACACCTGCTCGTGCAACGAAGGAAGTTATATGGTTAATAATAGCACTTGCGTGCCTAATCAGAAGTCTGCTTTTCCTGCCAAACATGTAATAGGTGGGCTCATTTCTTCCGTAAGAATTAATAGTTACATGCATGTGTGGCCATCAACAAGAAAAGTATATAAGTTTAACCTGGGATAATTCTTCACGTGATATTATATTTTTCAACAATTTGAAAACCAACATTGTTAGTGATTGGGAATGTGGTGACTCCCCTGTCATTGAAAATTATAATGATACATTTCTTGCTTTCTAAGTTTTCATATGTCATACTACATACTCTCCTGATTCAAAATATATATATGAACTTTTTCCTAAATACAATATAGTCACTTTAATTTTCACTCTTTTAATTGCTAAATAATAAAAGGCTATCTTTATCATGAATAAATTACTCCTTTTCCAATATGGTATACTTTTCCTAGCCAGCCTTATGCAAGAGTATCACAACGTATGCTATGTGATACTCTTGCTTTGCGGGGTTTTAATTAGGATGACTAATGAGGTGGAATTATAGCTTAATTTGTCTATTCTTGTGCACAATTTTCTTTACCATTTGTTTAACAAAAAACTTATTTAAATAGACTATAACAAGAACCAGGAATGTGCAACTTAAACATGGATCAAGTAGTCATCGTTAGATTATATATGGATCTTACATACATTTCAAGAAATTTCATAAGTCTAAATGACTTCTGTAATATTGCAGGTGGAAGCGTTGGACTTGTTGTCCTAGTGATTTCTGTAACTTGTGCATGCTTCATCAAAGAGAGAAGAAAGCTACAACACATCAAACAGAAGTATTTTCGACAGCATGGTGGTCTCTTGCTATTTGAAGAAATGAAATCCCAACAGGGTGTTGCATTCAAAATCTTCTCAGAAAAAGAACTACAGCAAGCAACCAATAAGTTTGACGAAAAGCAAGTTCTTGGCAGAGGCGGCAATGGAATTGTTTACAAGGGACTTCTCAAGGGCAACATAGAAGTAGCCGTAAAGAGATGCATGACAATGGATGATCAAAAGAAGAAAGAGTTTGGTAAAGAAATGCTAATCCTATCCCAAATTAACCACAAAAACATTGTTAAACTATTAGGTTGCTGCCTTGAAGTGGAAGTCCCTATACTAGTATATGAGTACATCCCAAACAGAACACTCTTCCATCTCATCCATGACAATCATGGTCCGTGCGTCTCCCTACACACTCGCTTGCGGATTGCCCAAGAGTCTGCTGAGGCCCTTGCCTATCTACATTCTTGTGCTTCACCACCAATTTTCCATGGAGATGTCAAGTCCTCTAATATCCTCCTTGATGCCAACCTCTCAGCAAAAGTATCTGACTTTGGTGCTTCCATCTTGGCTCCAACAGATGAAGCACAGTTTGTCACCCTAGTCCAAGGAACTTGTGGGTACCTTGATCCTGAGTATATGCAGACATGCCAATTGACAGATAAGAGTGATGTCTACAGTTTTGGAGTTGTTCTTTTAGAGCTTCTCACTCGCAAGCAGCCAATCAACCTTGTCGCGTCTGAACATGAGAAAAGCCTGACAATGAGATTTCTCACTGCAAGGAATGAGAACAAACTTGAGGATATATTTGATTTTCAAATCAAGAATAACAACAATTTAAAGTTTCTTCAAGATGTTGCAGAATTGGCGATCCAGTGCTTGGAGATGTCTGGTGTGAATAGACCATCAATGAAAGAAGTTGTGGAGAAGCTTAGCATGTTCATGAAGGTCATGCAACCATGGATGCAGCAGAATATGGAAGAGTTTGAAAACTTTCTTGGAGAAATGTCTATGGTTAATTCGCAAGTTATCAGCACTGGGAATTTCAGCACAGAGGACAGTGATGTCACGGCACTAGTATCAGGGCGATAATCAATTTATTTTTTGTCAGAATCTTGACAACAATAACTACTCCCTCCGGTACACAAAAACAAGTCATTTTGGACATGATTTTACATTCCAACGAGCAATTAATTAGTGTGTATTTTCCATGTTTGCCCCTATTAAATATAGCACGGGAGTAAACATAGCACAAAAAACGAAAAAAAAGAGTACTACTTGAGGGGTATAGTTATCAAAAATGCACAATAAAATGCAAAACGACTTATTTTAGCAAACTCTTGATACAAGCCTAAAACGACTTGTTTTTGTGTACCGGAGGGAGTATGTAATTTTCACTTTTTCACTTTTTGTTATAATACATATTAGTATATATACCATCTCCCATTAATGCTCCCTTTAGGACAACTTAAGATAATTGATAATTAGATAATTTACCTGGTTAAGTAATATGCTGGTTGAATAAATTTTACCATTTGGCAACTTAATTATTGATGTTGAATATCCTGTTTCAATAATGAAAAGACTTAAATGTCCTTAGGTTATTTTTAATCCTTCATATAACACAGCTCGATTACAAGTGCTGACTTTGAAGTTTGAAGTATAAATTGTTTGTATAGTTTGTTATATTTGTTAGAAATAATGCACATATTCATATGAATGCATGTAAGTGTTTGTATTACAATCAACAATGGATGTTAGCAGGTGCGAGAGGGTGGCAGTTGGCGGGTGCATAGAGAGCGGCAAGTAGGATAAATACATTCCTTGGATGGGGGCACATTGGATAGAATCTATGTTATCACACTCACAAGTTGCCATGAATTGGCCAAGGTGGTTGAAGTAGTTTTATATAGAACTAGTGATAGTAATACCATCAGATGCATATTATTGATTAAGGTTGAACAGACATGGGAAGAAAAGGTTATCACTTCTTGTAGGGGATATGATCTCCAGGTATCTTCTGTTAGGCTTTTATATTGGGTCAAACCAAGTGTGGGCCTAGTCCATCTGACAGTCTTGGATAGAGTTAAGGACGTATGGTTGTTATCAGTGTTCGAAATGGCGGCTCTAAGCGCCCGCCTAGGCGGAATTAGGTGTTGGGCACCATCCTAACGCCGCGCGGAAGGCCTGGTTGGCCGGCTGCGCGGAGCGCCTAAGCAGGTAAACCGTGGCCTGGGCTATTGACCACGGCTCCTAGGCACCCTGGGTGGTGCCGCCGCCTAGCAAGCCAGCACACATATTTGTCCCAGCCAGTGCGCCACTCGCCAGGTTGCAGAACGTCTAAGAGCAAGGTTAATAATTTAGCTAGTTGTTGGCTTTATATTTGTGCCATATCATATGTAGCTATTCTAATAGCCAACTCATATAATAGTTAGTTGGTTATATGTACCATGCATTTAATGTGCAACATATTACACCATCTCACAATGTTCATTGGAACCTGTGTATGAGTGGACAGTAGCCCGCTTTTATTCTCTCTCATTCCTTTTCTCTTCCACCTCATTACTAATCTAATGTGGCAAGTCTTATAGCCTGCTTATATAAGTTTATTATACTTGCTCTAAGAGGGGAAGAGAACGCCTGAGGAGGGTCAGGATACTGGTGAGAAGTGTAGAAAGGGCTGTGGGAAAGGAGAAGAAAATGAAAGGAAAGACGCCTCTGGAGAAGTGTTTGACGTCTAGGAATGAATTCACAGCGCAATGAATTCACAGATTCGTGACATCAAAAATAATAATTAATAGCTGCAAGGCATTATCACATTGTAAAACGAAACATAGATCAAAAGCAAGGCCACACAATCAAAGCTAGCACGTTCAAGCGCACCTAGGGCTAGCCAATAGTGGCGTTCCTACTTCCTATGTACTACAACTTACCAGATGCACAGGACACCAGGTAAGCTGTTCATTTACCATTGTTTTAGCTTGTATTAATTAAAAAAATACTTGATAATTAGAGTATAAAATTGAATCGAACCCGATAATTTTTTCTTTGGTTCGGCACTGCTAGCCAGCCTCCATTTTTCACTACGAAAATCTATAAGCCTATAACCAACCAAATCAAACCTCTCAATGCAAAAACAGTAAACCACACATCATGTGAAGCAAGCGGCCGCACCTTGTAGTAGTCCTCGAAGGCCGGGTTCTCCGTGGCGAAGGGCTGCCACGAGGGGTCCCCATCGCGCCCATCGACGCGACCTTCGGCTCCTTCACCACCGGCGCCCCTGCTTGAAGTGGCGGTGCTGCGTGCGCCCGCGCTTCCTGCCGCCTCCCATCCCTTTCCTCCCTCACGCTCTCCCGCGCGAGCTGCTCCTCCTCCTTCCGCCGCTTCTGTTCCCCCTTCCCGGTGACGGCGCGGACTGAGGCAGAAGCAGCGGTGGCGCGCAAGGGAAGGGAGGGGTTTAGGAGCGGCGGCGAGCGATGCGGCTGGGAGGAAAGGCGATTCGGCGAGGGGAGGGGAGGTCGTCGAGGTGGCACCGTTTGGGCTCGGGTGGGCCGGAAATGCGCGGTAAAGTAATTTATGGGCCTAAATATCACGCCTTAAGTATGATGGGCCCGAAATCTTGTAGGCCCACTTAGCGGTCGGAATGGGCTTTGTTTCCTTCGAGTAACAGGAGCGCGCTCTACTACGGCCATATTTATTTTAGCAATTATAATAATTTGGTATATTAGTGAAAAGTATAAATAATTTATTAACTTATTAGGATAGCTTATTTTAATATATAATTTATAGTATAGTAATATAATTATTTGGTGGAACTTAATTTTTTTGGTTTATTACTCTAGAGAAACAAACATATACAATGCACTTTTATAGAAATTACCCACTATTATTTCATATTCAAATCTTAGACCTTCACACTTTATTTTAAGCGTATTATAGTTTCTTATTATGTAAATATAATAATACATATTATAAACAATTTAGATTATCAAACAATTTAAGTTATTATTATAAGCCATCCTATTATAATAATTTTATTGTAGGACACCACGAAAATATCAAATTGGTTGGCTCACACCGCAAACAGGTTTCTTTGTTCAGTACCATTATAATTTTATGGTTCTTTGCCCAGACACACCATACCAATTATTTTAATCATTTATTAGATTTTCGGAGAGGTGGGTGAAATGACTTTTATGCCCTTGTCTTCAACCTCCGGTTGGTCACTAAATTTTGTCGTAACACATCGTCACATCTGCGCTCGACGCAGCCTTCACATGTTATGACATTTTGATGTGTTACGACAAAATTTAGTGACCAATCAGAGGTTGAAGACAAGGGCAGAAAAATCATTTCACCCACTTTCTCTCTCCAAAAATCTAAAAAATAATTAAAATAATCGGTGTTGTGTGTTTGAACAAAGAACCATGACATTATAATGGTACTGGGCAAAGAAACCCGTTTGCAGTGTGAGCCAACCAATTTGATGTTTTCACAATGTCCTACAGCAAAATAAATGAGCTCTACCTTGAGAACAAAATTTCTTGATGTACAACCAGCTATGATGCATACTTTTTGTTTGTAAAGGCTCCTTTGCAACACATGATTCTCAAAACACATTAAAGGTTCTTTAGGACGTAGGAATTTTACAAAATTTTCATAGGAATTGTACTAAATCCTCTAAAATTTCTTTTAAAAAACTTCATTCCAAACAGCCCTTAATAGTAAAAACGCACGTAGCCATAGATTGTTCTATATTATAGAATAATACATGATTTCACACCTAATTACACAGAAAGATTTGAAGCATTGTCTTGTTTAGCACATGAACTCGTTTAGACTATTGAACGCACATGCGTTCACTCCGTGTGCATGTTCCAAGGAAAATGCGAGTACCTTGAGCCGTGCAGAGACTGGATCTGATACCACGCGAGTTACATCTACAAAACCGTTCAAAATTCGGAACACGAAAATATGCGAATTAATTAAATTTGCAGAGTTAATTCGAGCGGTATTAGATCAAATTAGAAGGAAATTAATTTGCAAACCAAAATTCGAATCCAGGAGACCGGCGACGGGAGCTTGGCGTCGGCCTGGCGGCAGATGCATGGGAAATGCACGCGCGGAAGCAAAGGTAAGATAGTCTAAATCTTATTACTTCAAATTAATTCAATTTTTTGATTAATGGGAAATTAATAGTTAGCCCACGTATTAGCTGCAATGTTTGGATGAGATAAAATTAATTATTAGTGTTAGTTTTATGATGCAAACAGCACTTACAAGATAGATTGACCAATGCGGTCACAGGCTCACAGCAGCCATGTATGCATGCTTTTTCAGCGTACAAAAAAGTCACTTCCTTTACCAAGTCAACGACAGACAGTACATCATGCAAGTAGCAACCTGACTAGTCCATGTTCATCGATGCACGAAGCTGCGAGTAGCTGGCACACTGCTGTTGCCAAATGCCAAGTTTCGCGATCGAAGACCAACAAATTTTGACGACACATAATAGTATTACCAAGATCATACTATTCATATAAACATTTTTGCATTTGTCCATTCAAAATTTATTTTTTTAAAAATTCTATCCCGCCCTACTGATTTGAGCTGTATTCGTCAAGCAAAACAAAGGCCTACAGCTTCAATAACTGGTATTTAACGATATAAATAGCTACAAAGATGATATTTAGCTTGGAGGAGCTTAAGAAAGAGACAACCTTTGAATAGACTTGAGGGTTACATAATATACAAAGTTACATTATCATCTTCCTTCCATATGTATAGGCCAACGAAGGGTGCATATTTTCCTTCCAATATATGCATTAATTAATCTATATAATTGCCAATTGGGGTCTAAGCGATGTTCTGGTTTGTTCACGATCAATTAATAATGATGGCAAGAGTTTCGATTCTGCAAGTAGCTTGGATATTCGTTTAGGTTGAACTATGATGAACTAGAACTTGGCCGATCTCGATCATATGTTGAGCTTAGGACACGGCATGCATGATATGATCTGAGCTGCTTAATTGAATCGAAACAAACATCATACCTGATATTCATCCAATTCAACGGTAAACCATCACATTCATACATTACAAAGAACACCGGAAATGAGGCGTTCCTCGCGGAAAACAATCATTACAAAGAACGCCGGAAGCAAATATACATTATGCATAATCAACATACTCTATATCTACTTGGGAACTAGGCCCAAAACCCTACCGGCGCATCCAGCGTCTGGCGCAGCTGACGTAGAGCGAGCGTGCGGCCTGCGCAGCCAGCACCTGGCGCACTGCACGGTGTGGTGCCAACAAAGAAAAGAAAACAGGATTTCTTTTGGGTGTATAGAGAGAAGGCAATTGTTTTGGGATAAGAACTAGATAAAAGTTTGTAAAATATGTTTGGAAACGTGGACTAAAATATGAACATTTCGATCAGGGATAGAAACAATGGTGTTCAGACGAAAAAAATGATTTCAAGACCTATAATTGTCTTCTAGACGAAGAATAATATTTTTAGACGATGAATAGTATTTTTGAATGGTTAAAATTATTTTCAGATCTTGAATAGAGAATTCTATTTCGAGGGTAGTGTTTTCGGTTTTTGAATAGTAAATCTTAGGATAGAAATAATGAATGTCTTGAGTCAATCGAAATCTGATTTAGGAATTGATTTTGGAATTGAAACATGTGGATTTTCTTTGTCGGTTCAGGAATAGTACTTTTGGACTAGAGATAAGTTTGATATGGATGAAAGGTTTAGAATCAATGAGTGCATCAGATAATTCGAGGAAGTTTCAAGATTTCAGAATAGGATTGGTCGGATAACAATTCTCGGATCTGATGATTTGCTTGATAGAATTTGGTGGAGTCAAAGGTAAATCGAAGTTATGCGAAGGATGTTTTTGATTTTGGAATTATATTGAGGTTTCATCTAGATTTAATTTTGGCACCAACAACCATAAATCGATAAGAAACCAAAATTTCGCAATTAGCATTTTATCAAAATTAAAAGTTTTAAAACAACCTGAAAATCAGGATGTTACATTGTTTCTTGTTGACAAATTATATCAACAACCTTACTGATCACTACATGGAGAATCATGCAGGTTCGAGTATTGGGATTGTCATTCTTGTGGTCATGGCAACTTGTTCATATTTGATCCACGAGAGAAGAAAGTTGCAACACATCAAACAGAAATACTTTAAGCAACATGGTGGACTACTGCTATTCCAAGAGATGAGCTCAAATCAAGGTACATCATTTACAGTTTTCTCAGAAGCAGAACTGCAACAGGCTACAAACAACTTCGATAAAAACCAAATCCTTGGACACGGAGGCCATGGAACTGTTTACAAGGGACTTGTCAAAAGCAACACTGAAGTAGCTGTCAAGAGATGCCTGATAATGGATGAGCAGCAAAAGAAAGAATTTGGTAAAGAAATGCTAATCCTATCCCAAATAAACCACGTAAACATTGTGAAACTATTAGGATGTTGCCTTGAAGTACAAGTTCCTATGCTAGTGTATGAGTTCATTCCAAATGGAACACTCTCCAATCTCATCCATAATAACCATGGTCAGCAAATCTCTCTAGTTACTCGTCTACGCATCGCCCATGAATCTGCTGAAGCACTAGCTTACCTTCACTCCTATGCTTCACCGCCCATTATCCATGGCGATGTTAAATCCTCCAACATCCTCCTTGATGTTAACCTCACAGCAAAAGTTTCCGACTTTGGTGCTTCCATCTTGGCTCCAATAGATAAATCACAACTTGTCACATTGGTCCAAGGAACTTGGGGCTACCTTGACCCAGAGTATATGCAAACATGCCAATTAACAGACAAGAGTGACGTGTATAGCTTTGGAGTTGTTCTTGTAGAACTCCTCACTCGCAAGAACGTTTTCAATCTTGACGCGCCTGAACATGAGAAAAGTTTGTCAATGAGGTTTCTGTCTGCCATGAAGGAGAACAAGCTTGAGGATATATTGGATGACCAAATCAGCAAGAATGAGGGTATGGAGTTTCTTGGAGAGGTTGCAGATTTAGCAAAGCAATGTTTGGCAATGAGTGGTGACAATAGACCATCCATGAAGGAAGTTGCGGAGAAGCTCGATAGGCTGATTAAGGTAATGCAACATCCATGGGCACAACAAAATCCTGAAGAGATGGAGAACTTGCTTGGAGAGTCTTCTTACATAATCAGCTCAGGGGTTGAGAGCACCGGGAATTTCAGCATTGAGAAGAAAGCTATCAAGGGGCTAGAATCAGGGCGCTAAAAGCAGTCTACTATTTGTTATCATGTCGCAGTTTCTTATCGCGTCAAATCATGCCATAGTTCTCTTTTAACCTAGAGATTCATACTTAACTATGACGATGATCTATATACAGTGTAGTCTTTATGGGACCATGTTTCACCATGGAGAATAAACATGCAACCACACCAAAGCAAGTTAATTATTTCATTAATGAGGTGTTTTTCCTACTAAATTTCTGTGCAACGTGTATTACTTTTCCCTCGGCATTTTCGGTTCGTTCGATATTTTTTAGGTAACCATAGTAGCATTGCAACCTGTTACCTGTGCTCAACTGCTAACTCATCTTGAAGCCCAGCCAAGCCCTCAAATGCCCTCTCATCATGCTCAGTTTTGTCATGCATGCCAGATTAGGCAATCTCTCGTCTAGTCGATCTCTCCAAATTGTAAGTGTACCTTTCACAATGGGAAACATAAATTAATTTTGGATACCCATTGCTATCAATGTCTTCAGTACTAAAGAACTAGTCTTTTTATTTAACTCCTCTAGTACGTATCAAAATAATTGGAGCCAATACAAAGTCCCCTATATTGCCCTAATCAAGGGAGTGGCACACTGGTAAATAAGCTAATTGCATTTCCCTTCGATATGGTGAGACAAATGAACAAGAAATTGTTACACCAAAAGATATGGATGTCCCCCTAATGGAAGAGTGAAAGAAATTGTTTCTGCAGCATGTTCAGATTCGTGACTTCAAAAATGATAATTAATAGCTGCAATCGACGAATTATCACTTTTTTAAATGAAACATACATCAAGAGCAAGACCACATGATCAAAACTAGCACGTTAAGCGTGCCTAGAGCTAGCCAACGGTGGCGTTCCTACGTACAATTTACCCGATGCACAGGACACTAAGTAAGCTGTTCATTTGCCATTGTTTTAGTTTGTATTAATCAGAGTATTAAACAGTATCGGTCCCTATAATTTTTGTTTTGGGTTAGGCACTGCCAACCTCCGTCATTACAATTTTATCACTTTGGAAAAATGTCACTACAATCCACATATTTAGATTCAACATATTTAGATTCATGTTATTATAATTTTATAGAAATCCGAACTATACCATTAAAAATTTAGAGAATTCCGAAAATGTCATTACAATTTTAAAAAATTCCAAAATATGCCATTATATTTTCAAAGAACGTGCAGAATAACATAAATCTAAATATATGAATTATAATGGTATTTTTTCAAAGTTAATGGTATAAATTGAATTATTCCAATCTAGATATCTATAACCAACCAAATCATGCCTCTCAATGCAAAAAAAAACACACACACACACATCATCATCTGAAGTAAGCGGCCGCACCTTGTAGTAGTCCTCGAAGGTCGGGTTCTCCATGGCGAAGAAGTTCCTCTCACGCCCATCGCCGCTCCCCTACGCTTCTTCTCCACCGGCGGAGCCGAGAGAGCGCTGCAGGTTGTGCTTCCAGACGTTCTCGCGCCCCTGCTTGAAGTGGCAGCGCTGTATGCGCCCACGCTTCCTGCCGCCTCCCATCCCTTTCCCACCTCTCGCCCTCACTCGCGAGCTGCTCCTCCTTCTGCCGCTTCTGTTCCCCCCTCCCGGTGGTGATGGCGCGAACGGAGGCAGCGGTGGCGCGCGAGGGAAGGGAGGGGTTCTCCTCTGGGGTTTAGGAGCGCCGGCGAGCGATGCGGCTGGAGAGGAGGGGAGATGGTCGAGGTGGCTCCCCTTGATGTGTGTATATGCATCAATCTCATCTGAGTTCAAATTCCAAAAGATAAAGAGTTGGAGTAACAAATAGCACCAGATTTTTTTGTACACTTGTGTTTATTTTCTGTAGGTATAAGTCAGATGCAAATGTGAAAGGGATATTAGTTAGTTGACACTAAATTTTATTAAAACTTTAACGTTGAATATACTGAGACGGGAGTCGTACTAGATGTGTGACCTAAGAAGTCTTCATATGACATTTAAAACAAATTCAAGTATGCGTGACCTATTTAAAAAATGTTTTGACTATGGAACGTTACTGTTCACTCAGTGTGCATGTAAGATTATGTCTGTTTGGTTATTTAGATATTTAGATGGGGCCGAATGATATCATTACATTCAGTTTATAGTTTTCTTTGGTTTGTGGGCAAATCGGATATTACCATTTCGTCTAAGAGAATATTCTTTGAATAATAAAAAAATATTCTTTTAAGATGTTAGATAATTTTATCTGAATTTTTATTTGGATGAACTTATTCATTCTCTTTCGTGAACACCCACCTCAACGACACAAAAAATCAAATCATTCAACCAAACAAAAAAATTAAATCATTATATTCAACTAAAAACTGAACAGAATCGTTCAATCCACACTTCAATCCAACCATACACTACTAAATCCCAAGGAAAATTCGAGTACTATGAGCCGTGCAGAGACCGGGGCTCCAATGTTCAAGTATTCCACCACGAAGAGTCAAAGACCACAAGTTAGATCTACAAAACCGTTCAAAGTTCGGAGCACGAAAATATGTGAATTAATTAAATTTGAAGAGTTAATTCGAGCGGTATTAGACAAAATTAGAAGGAAAATAATTTGCAAACCAAAATTCGAATTCAGGAGAGCGTTTTCAAGTGAAGTGAGATTGGAAATCGAACGATTTGTGTCAGAGATCGACCAAATTATGTCGGAAAACTGAGAGAATGAATATCAAACGATTGGTTTAATGGGAAAAATTGCAGAATGAATGTGAGGAAATTAAGAAAATGGAAACATTTGGCGTCGCATCGGACAAGAATAAAAGGATTTTTTGAAATAATATTTTAAAAAAAATCAATTGTGTATAGCCAATTCAAAAATATGTACCCGTCGGCCGACCATCGGCCGAAACAGACCACATCAGCATGGTTTGGCCGATGGCAGCTGCTGATCAGCCACAACGACCTCTAAGAACTGCCACGTCAACATGATTCAACTGATGATTGGTCAGACCATGCTGACGTGGCATCGTTCGGTCGATCATCGACTGAACCATGCTGATGTGGTAGCGTTCTGTCGAGATAGCTGTTGCGGCCAACCAACGGCTGCCACGTTAACATAGTTCGGCTGATGATCG
The DNA here is from genome assembly GCA_019279435.1 of Zizania palustris. Lineage (NCBI taxonomy): Eukaryota > Viridiplantae > Streptophyta > Magnoliopsida > Poales > Poaceae > Zizania > Zizania palustris. The sequence continues at coordinate 24,347,384 of JAAALK010000287.1, read as the reverse complement.
ATCGAACCATATTGACGTGGCTTGGTTTGACCCATCAAGTACTGATCGGTATTTATTTTTGTAAAATTTTTAAATGGATATACACATTTGAATTTTTTTTAAAAAATCAGAATAAAACACGTGTAAACAATTGAAACCATCATAACAATATGATCACGGAGTTAATAGTCGACTATATGCCATCAACGACATAATATTATAAGTTTATATTGTCGATTCATGTCATGATATTATAATGTCAATGACATAAAAAGTTAATTGTTTTGAAGTGGAAAAGCACATTAACCTGACTTTTTTAAAAAACAAATATTGACTACACATAGTATTACCATGATCATACAATTTATATAAACATTTTTGTATTTCTCCATTCAAATTCGATTTTTTTGATTCTCTCCCGCCTTAATGATTTGAGCCGATTTGAAATGGTCCAAATTCACATATTTCCATCACGTACATTTCATCACATGTCGTTCAAATATAAAATGTTGGACATCGTAGGAATTGGTAGTGTACGTTATTGACCGAAAGTTCAAAGCGAATTATTCAAACAAAACAAATGCTTACTGCTTCAATTAATAACTGATAACGATGTAGCTAAAAATATGATATTTAGCTTGGAGGAGCTTAAGAAACAAACAAATGATATTTCAAGAGACAACTTTTGATGATCATTCTGATGCACAAACTATACAAAACAAGCAACATCAAACATTGCATCAAGTTATATACTCCTTCCATCCAAAATTCTTCAACATATTACTTTTTCATCAAGACCAAAAACTTGGAGTTATGAATGCAAAACTGGCTGCTCAAAGTTACATAACATCAATTTAATCTAGCCGCTGTTTATTCAAAACTTGTATACATGCATGTAAACTATAAATATATATAACTTCTCTAAAATAAATAGAAAATATAATACATACGAAATTTTTTGACTGAGTACGTAGCAAATCGACTCTCATGTTTACCATTTCATCGTGCAAGTTTCTCACGACGTCTCTTTCCAAATCACATCATGCACCCCAACTTTATGCACAATTGATTGCTTATTTTCCATACATCTTAATCATTTACCTAGTCATCGACAGTACAGTGCGCAAGTAGCAACCTGGCTACTCCATGTCCATCTATTTATTGTAACCCTGCATGCACTAAGCTGTGAGTAGAGCAGCTAGCCACACTGCTCTTGCTGAGCTTTGCGAAGACCAACAATGAGGAAGCTGCAGTATTCTCGTCGTCTTCTTTTCGGCCATATAGTTCTCTTCCTCTCGGCCATCAGCTGGATTACACCGGCCACCGCCGATGTCGTACCAGCAGGGCAGCGTCCCGGCTGCCCGTCCAAGTGCGGCGACGTTGACATCCCGTTCCCGTTCGGCATCGGCGAGAAGTGCGCGATGCAGACGGGTTTTCAGTTTTACCTCGATTGCTCGTCCGTGGATGGCGCCCCCGAGAGGCCTTTCTTCAGAGGCGTAGAGGTTACCAAGATCTCGGTTGAAGACGGTAAGGCCTGGGTGAAGTTGGGTATATCCACTCAATGTTATGACCAGCAGACGGGCAATATGACGTACATCAACTGGAATTTTGACTTCGATGCTTCACCTTTCTGGTTATCGGCCGATAACAAAATCATCGTCATCGGTTGTCACACGCTTGCTTACATGCAGAGCAATTCTGTAAGTATATTCTGTCATCTGTCATTCTAATTCGGAAACCCAGAAACGCTACGTTCATTCAGAAAAATCAGGGGTTTAAATGCGCACCCTGACAATTTCACAACCACTACTAACAGTGTATTTTTCTTTTCAACTCGTGCAGTATGTAATTGGTTGCTATTCGACATGCAACCACACCGATCAATTAAATAAACCTATGAACGGGTCATGCTCTGGTAATGGCTGCTGCCAAGCGGATGTCCCGAAAAGAGTTTTTAGGTACAGCGCCTATTTCAACGAGAACTACAACACCACTGAAATATGGAGGAGCAGCCCTTGCAGCTACATGGCAGTCATGGAGAGTAGAGAGTTCCAGTTTAGCACCACTTACCTCAGCTCCACAGTATTCAACGACACGTACAAAGGGGAGACTCCAGTAGTGTTGGACTGGGTCGTAACACTGGATACATGTGAGAAGGCTCAGAGCAACACCACTTCATACGCATGTGTTAGTACAGACAGTGTCTGTGTCGATGATCCAAGCGGAGGTTACCGCTGTAAGTGCGACAATGGATTCAAAGGCAACCCATATATCCAAGATGGATGTCAAGGTACGTACAGTATCCTGCTTCATATGATTAATGGCTATCACTTCAATAACTATGATTTCAATCAAGATTGCCGGTTTGGTTTCAGATATTGACGAGTGTCTCGACAGAGCTGCTTACCCTTGCCCGGGGATATGCAATAACACAGTGGGGGCTTTCACCTGCACATGCCACCCGGGGAATTACATGGTGAATGGCACTTGCTTGCCAAATCCGAAGCCTGCTTTTCCTGTGCCTGCCGTAGTAGGTGGGTTTCCCTCTCTTGCCTCTTCTTTAATCATACAAACTAATGTAACGAGGATTACAATAATGCTTGAATTATAATACTATTTTAATCATATAATTATAAGTTTCAGGTTTTCCCACCTGGCACAACTAGTAAATATCATTCCCTCCTGTTAGACACTTTAATATTTACATTTTTTTAAAAGCCCTAATTAAATAGCATGAACCCAACACGGATCCCAGCTTGGATTGCACTAGTTGAGTAATTATCACTCATCAGCAGCCCTAATTAAATTGTATATTTCATTTTTGAATGAAAAGTTTTCAATATATTTTCAGCCATATCATATAATTAAGCTTTTATGTTTGTGCAGGGACATGTGTTGGGTTTGTTGCCCTAGTGATTGCAATAACTTGTGCATGCTTCATCAAAGAGAGAAGAAAGCTACAACACATCAAACATAATTACTTTCGACAGCATGGTGGTTTGCTACTGTTCGAAGAGATGAGATCTCAACAAGGTCTTGCATTCAATATCTTCTCCGAAGAAGAATTGCAACAAGCAACAAACAAATTTGATCAAGTTATAGGACAAGGAGGCAATGGAACTGTTTACAAGGGCCTTCTCAAGGGCAATTTGGAAGTAGCCGTCAAAAGATGCATGACAATTGATGAGCAGAAGAAGAAAGAGTTTGGAAAAGAAATGCTAATCCTATCCCAAGTCAACCACAAAAACATCGTTAAACTATTGGGTTGTTGCCTTGAAGTGGAGGTTCCCATTCTCGTGTATGAATTCATCCCAAACAGTACACTCTTCCATCTCATCCATGGAAACAACAGTTGTCACATCTCTCTGGTTACTCGCCTACGGATCGCCCATGAGTCTGCAGAGGCGCTCGCCTACCTCCACTCTTGTGCTTCGCCACCAATCCTCCATGGTGATGTCAAGTCATCCAACATCCTCCTCGACGGCAACCTATCGGCGAAAGTCTCCGACTTTGGTGCTTCTATCCTGGCTCCAACGGATGAGGCACAGTTTGTCACACTTGTCCAAGGAACTTGTGGATACCTTGATCCGGAGTACATGTTAACCTGCCAATTAACAGATAAGAGTGATGTATATAGCTTTGGAGTTGTTCTTCTAGAACTGCTCACGCGCAAGAAGGCATTCAACCTTGACGCGCCCGAACATGAGAAAAGTTTGTCGATGAGGTTTCTCTCTACGATGAAGGAGAACAAGCTTAAGGATATATTGGATGAACAAATCAGCAATAATGAGAGTATGGAGTTTCTTGAAGAGGTTGCGGATTTAGCAAAGCAATGCTTAGCAATGAGTGGTGAGAATAGACCATCCATGAAGGAAGTTGCAGAGAAGCTCGATAGGCTGATTAAGGTTATGCAACATCCATGGGCACAACAAAATCCTGAAGAAATGGAGAGCTTGCTTGGAGAATCTTCTTACATAATCAGCTCAGGGGTTGAGAGCACTGGGAATTTCAGCATTGAGAAGAAAGCTGTCAATGAGCTAGAATCAGGGCGCTAAGAGCAATCTACTATTTGTTATCATGTCACATTTTCTTATCGCGTCAATTCATGCCATAGTTCTCTTTTACCCTAGAAATTCGTAGTCAACTATGACAATGATCTATATACAGTGTAGTCTTTATGGGAGTATGGGACCATGCTTCACCATGGAGAATAAACATGCAAACACACCAAAGCAAGTTAATTATTTCATTAATGAGGTGCTTTTCCTACTAAATTTCTGCGCAACATGTATTAGTTTTCCCTCAGCATTCTTGGTCCATTACTCCATTCGATATTTTTTAGCTAACCATAGTAGCTTTGCGACCTGTTACATGTGCTCACTCATCTTGAAGCCCAGCCAAGCCCTCAAATGCCCTCTCATCATGCTCAGTTTTGTCATGCATACCAGATTAGACAATCTCTCGTCTAGTCGATCTCTACAAATTGTAAGTGTACCCCTCACAATGGGAAACATAAATTAATTTTGGATGCCCATTGTCATCAATGTCTTTCATTAGTAGAGAACTAGTATTTTATTTAACTCCTTTAGCACGTATCATAATTGGAGCCAGCATAGTTGTCATGGCGTCACCTAATCAATGATTATGCATCGGGGCGGCCAGCGATGGACGCCATGACGGACGACTCACCATATAGGAATGTGGCGTACGCCTCTAGGGATTAGGCATCGCACGGACGCCAAAAAGCTCCGTGAGGACACCAGATGGTGGCGGCGATGGAGAGTCAAAGCCCACCGCCTAGATCCATTCCTTAGCCGGCTGGCCGCTGGATCCACGCGCTGTCGTCGGGACTACACGTCATGCGTGGGTGTAGTGGGGGTCGGCCTGAGAATATGAGCAAAGAGCAAGATGCATACTACAGACTACTGAGATCCAAAGAGCCAGAGAGAGAGAGGAGGCGTGGAGACGAGAATACTATTAGAGAGAGAAAAGATGGAGAGAGGGATAGACTACTAAGAAAAACTTGTCTTGTGCCAAACTGTCAGCAAGAGCAAATGCTAGAACAATTTCTCTTATTACCATATTAACCTATCAATTAATCTTACAATTAACTGGTTAATCTCTAATCCAAGGCTAATCATCGATTTTTCTAACATTAAGTATTAGTGACTTGCAAACATTAATCTTGCTAGTAGCTATGTAGATTGTAGTATTAATGACCTAAGTAGTATCAAGTGAATGAATTGATGATGTTTTCATGTTTATTCCCAACATAATTTTGCAATTATGCAATACTATTATACTATTGCCATATCATTTCTGTGAAGCGAGTATGGTGTAGCCTCGCCGCACACCATACTCGCCTAAAAGGTGTAAAGGTGATCTGACGTCTGGCCTCACCGCCGTAACAACTATGGGAGCCAGTACAAAGTCCCCTATATTGCCCTAATCATGGGAGTGGCACATTGGTAAATAAGCTAACTGCATTTCCCTTCAATTTGGTGAGACAAATGAACAAGAAATTGTTACACCAAAAGATATGGACGTCCCCCTAATGCAAGAGAGAAAGAAACATTACCTTGCATTAATCCTGAAAGTGGCTGGAAGGGGTTTCCGCAGCATGTTCATGAAGTCACTGTCACTCCACTCTTCCTCTGGAAAAATTTGCTGCGCCTGTAAGGCATGCACATTTATAAACATTCTAATTCAGAAGTGATGCATCCAACTGAAAAACTAAACTGATAAGCAGAAGATAGTGCAGCTGCGTCTCCGCTAGGCTTATTAGAATAAGATAAGTCTAGGGATCAGTATTCCATAGCGCAATCAATTCACAGATTCGTGACTTCGAAAATAATACTCCCTCCGGTGTACAAATAATAGTCGTTTTGGTTCTTATTGAGAGTGTACAAATATTAGTCATCCCGTTAATCGAAGCATTGCTGCCAAATGAGATGTGGCCATTGGGAGTTGAACTTGAGTAGCACCACTAAAATCTAGGCTCCATAACCAATTGAGACAACCCTTGTAACTTTATTTAATATCACCTTGGTATGTGTAATTTTGTCTAAACGACTAATATTTGTACACCGGAGGGAGTAAATAATAGCTGCAATCGACGGATTGTCGCATTTTAAAACGAAACATACATCAAGTGCAAGACCACACGATCAAAACTAGCACGTTAAGCGAAGAGAGTCTAGAGCTAGCCAACGGTAGCGTTCCTATGTACAATTTACCCGGTGCACAGGACACCAGGTAAGCTGTTCATTTGCCATTGTTTTAGTTTGTATTAATTAAAAAATACTTGATAATCTGAGTATTAAACTGTATCGGTCCCTATAATTTTTGTCTTTGGGTTCGGCACGGCTAGCCAACCTCCATTTTTCACTAACAAAATCTAGAAATCTATAACCGACCAAATCATACCTCTCAATGCAAAAAAAAAAAAAACAGTTAACCACACATCATCTGAAGTAAGCGGCTGCACCTTGTAGTAGTCCTCGAAGGCCGGGTTCTCCGTGGCGGAGGGCTGCCACGAGGGGTTCCCTTCGCGCCCCTCCGCTTCTTCTCCACCGGCGAAGCCGGGAGGGCGCTGCGGGTTGTGCTTCCAGACTTTCCCGCGCCCCTGCCTCAAGTGGCGGCGCTGCGTGTGCCCGCGCTTCCTGCCGCCTCCCATCCGGCCATCCCTTTCCCACCTCTCGCCCTCACTCGCGAGCTCCTCCTCCTTCCGCCGCTTCTGTGCCCCCCCTCCCGGTGACGGCACGGACGGAGTCACGAGGCAGAAAGGCGATTCGGCGAGAGGAGTGGAGATCATCGAAGTGGCAACGTTAGGGCTCGGATGGGCCTAAATATCACGCCTTAAGACTGATGGGCCACTAATCTTCGAGTCCGCTTAAGCTCTCTTTGGTTCATGGATATCATGAATGTCTATCAAAAAACATCTGTTTCGTTGGAGGTAGAGATGGCAACGGGTACCCAAAATCCGAGTATCCGATGAATTTTACCCGATAAAAATACGGGTGTGGAACAATATCTTCATTCACGGGTGTCTTATTAGGCAAAAACCTCTACCCAACGGGTAGAGCGGGTGCGGGTACGGCTGCATAGTACCCGTACCCGTTTACCCGCGGGTAAAATACACCCGAAGGCCTATGTGTATTTTCCTACAAATTCAGCTCATTCGTAATATGCTGGTGGTGACTTGATATTAGTGTGAAAGTAATATGCTCCAATGATCTATATTGCCAAACATCTCATCATAATTTATTGTTAAACACCGGCCCGTCCACCAAACTACGCCAGTGCGACACTACTAAGTACTAACATCACTCCTACACACGATTTAAGACGTGACAGGCCAGTTAGAGCAAGTCTAATGATTTAGCTAGTTACTTACTATATACTTATGTCATGTGATATGTAGTTAATCTAATAGATCACTCATATAGTAACTAGTTAGTTATATATACTATACATTTAATATGCAATCTCTCGCACTATTTCGTAAATTTTATTAGAACATGTGTATGAGCAAATTGTTAGCTACTAGTTAGTAGCCCGTTTTGTTCTCTCTTTCTATTTCTCCTCTATCTCAATACTAATCTGATGTGTTCTACTTACTTAGGTATCTTATTATCTCTTAACTGCGAGCCTTGAAAGTGGGAATGGGAGAGAGGCGTGCTACACTGCTACCTTGATAGGTTTGTGTGAACATGGAAATTAACATATAAGAGTGATGTATATAGTTTTGGAGTTGTTCTTATAGAACTTCTCATGTGCAAGAAGGCATTCAACCTTGATGCACCCGAACATGAGAAAAGTTTGATTCATATTAGAAATAATCTATATTGTTAAACAACTCATAACTTATTTTTGGATTATTATAAGCTAGCTATCTTATTGTAATCCTCACATATAAGTAGAATTATAATAATCTCAAACCGACACAAATATACCTCCAGGACTTTCAGTACATATTTTCTTCATCTACAATCCACTATGTTGCATACTTTTTCATAAATGCTCTTTGCAACGCATGATTCTCAAAAGACAATATTAATAGTAAAAACGTAGCAATAGATTATTCATCTAAACGGCTAATTAAACCTAACTTTGCGACGACGAAATGACCTGGCGTGCCCTAAAAAATGTAAAGAAGAACCCAGCGTTTCTTGACTTGTCCAACCTGTTAATGACAAACTAAATGCCGAGTATGCACATTTGCCGGCCAGATATAAAGTGCATCAAGTTTAATCATTGTACATTATTTTATAACCTATTTAATCTATATATAAAGATCAAAGATAACTCACGTAATGAAGGACTCATGGCATATTTTAATTTTTACATGCCAAACTCCTTTTATAAATTGAGCAATATTGATATGCTTGTTTACGGGCGTTGATCAAACCTAGCTAGAGATAGAGAAAACAACATTTGTTTTGTCGGTGCAACACTTAGAAACCGGGAACTGGGAACTTGGCCACGTTCCTTGTTCCGGGAACGTTCGTTCCGTTCCGGGAATGTTCGTTCCGTTCCGGAAACGCGGGAACAATCTCGCTCCCATAGTGTTAAATCCTAGTTTTAGTAGCGTACCGCGTATTACGTTCCCGTTCCTCGATCCCATCAATCCGGGAACCTGGTTACTAAGGTGCAACACTGTTCCCTCCCAACTGCTTTCCTGCCAACTTCAAACCTCCAATTTCTTTCAAGTCATCATCTAAGACCGAGACTGACTTCGCGATCTTCGTAATGCTAAGTCAACTGCACGGCACTGATTGTCAGGAGACATCTTAGAAGCTAGCTTTGCTTCTGTGATTGAGAACAAGAGGTAATTAGTTTTTTCGATAAAAAATATTTTTAGGTGAGTAATTTATATTTATATTTGTAATAGTCTTAAAGTGAAAGCTGAAAAAACAAAAAAATATAGTATGATCCTAGAATCAGTTTAAAATTTAAATTATTTTTGAGGAATAGATGCAGCCGCAGCCACATCCCGCTTTGATTGAAAGCGAAAACCAGTCACCAGTTTTGCTGGGGTTACCAGCTACATGATCAAGCACACGAAACGAAACACACCACCAGAGTACAGGCTACAAACGAGGGTAAAACGAACAGCGCAGACAGCAACACACCAACACCCCAACGAGAACAACACAGGTTTCAAGCGAGCAACACAAAGTCAAGGTGGGACCAAGCCAACTACCAGCAAAACACAATCCACAAGACCGACCCACTCAGTCAAAACTCAACTTCACCCTTCGGACGGCGCGCTTGCCGGCACGGCACTTGCCAACACTTGGATTTGAGCACGGAGCGAGTCCCGGCACCTTGACACTCCCTCCAAACTCTTGATCGACGCCAGCTTCGTCCACTGATCAAAAAAACATGTCACCCGATAAGGCACATTAAGGACATTAGTCAAAATCACTCCATTAAACACATAATCATTTCTATTAATCCACAACGCCCAAAAAACCGCTGCGTAAACACCCAACAGATTAATTTTCTGCCGACTCGACAAACCGCCCCCCAGAACCAGGAAAATATCCGAAATACCCTCCGGACAACGCAACCAGTCAAAGGAATCCCTCACCAAACACCACGTGAATTTGGACAGGGGACATTGAAACAACAGATGATCAACTGACTCAATCTGATGGCACAGTTTGCAATGAGGATTCCCAGCCCACATCTTCCTGCCCAGTTGCTCACCAACCTGAATCCTCCCTCGCAGAGCCAACCACAGGAAACACTTAACCTTAAGGGGGGCACACATTTCCAAACAAGTTTCAAATCATTGTCCCCAACCCCATGGAAGGAAAGCCAATTATACAGAGACTTTACAGAATAGCCATTTTTATCAAGAGCCCACCGAATAGAATCCGAACCTCCCCTAAAGGAAACAGAGCAGCAAATCTCATACAACTTATCCCACAAAATATTCTCCGACTGAGTCAGCGACCTCCTGAAGCCAACATCCCAATTATTACATCGAGCATCGAAGACCAGCACCTCAGGGTCAGCACAGATGTCAAAGAGAGGAGCGAAGCTAACCCTGAGGGGGAAATCCCCCACCCAAATGTCTTCCCAGAACCTAACCCTTCTACCATCACCAACCAAGAAAACACAATGTTTTTGGTACCACATACGATATTTCATCAGACTATTCCAGAAAAAAGACCCTTTCCGAACCCTCTTTCCAAAATAACTCCCACCCAAATCGTACTTGCTTCTCAGCAACTCGAAACAAACCCCGTCTTGCCCCCCTAACAAACGGAGAAACCACTTAGCTAGAAGAGAAATATTCATAATTTTAGTATCCATGAAGCCCAAACCCCCAAACTGTTTAGGCATACACATCGTCCCCCAATTGACCATGTGGTATTTTTTCCTATCACCCAGACCTGCCCAGTAAAACCGACTCCTAATCTGATCGAACTGTTTGTGAATTGAATCTGGAAGAAGGAACACCCCCATCGCATAAAGAGGAATATTACTAAGACAAGAGTTAATGAGCACCATCCTGCCCCCATGGGACAAGTGGCCACACTTCCAAGTTGATAGACGGTTCTCTACTTTTTGAACAATACCCCCAAAATCCGTTCGAGAAGGTTTGGTAGCACTAATCGGCACGCCTAAATACGTAATAGGGAAAGAGCCCAAAACACAATTAAGCCCATCGGCCGCCCATTGAGCCTCGTCCTCGTTCACCCCCATAGCAAACAATTGGCTCTTATGATAGTTAACTTTCAAGCCCGACAAACTTTCGAAACAATAAAGAAGAAACTTGATCGTAATCAGATTCTGTTTAGAAAAATCCAGCATGATAATAGTATCGTCAGCATATTGCAGATGGGTAATCCCCCCACGCACCAACTGGGGAACCACTCCACTCAGTAGACCATTGGATTTGGCGCGAACTAGCATTTCAGACAAAGCATCCGCAACCAAATTGAACAATAAAGGAGACATCGGATCACCCTGCCTCACCCCCCTGTAAGTCCGGAAAAACCCCCCACGGCGACCATTAATGTTAACAGCCACCCTCCCCCCAGAAACTACCTTACTAACCCACTTAATCCATTTGTCATGAAAACCCTTCCTAACCATTACTTCGCCCAAGAAATCCCAGTTCACGTGGTCATACGCCTTTTCAAAATCCAGCTTAATCACAATACTTCTCTGTTTGGAACAGTGAATCGAGTGAAGAACCTCGTGGAGAGTCACCACCCCATCCAAGATATTGCGGCCGGGAATAAACGCCGACTGACACGAGTTGATAACTTTCTCAGCCACCTTAGTGAGTCTCAGATTCAGAACCCTGGTAATGATCTTAAAACACACATTGAGCAGGCAAATCGGTCTGAATTGTTTGATAGAGCAAGCATCCTTAACTTTAGGAAGCAAAATGATCTCCCCATAGTTGATTCTCCTAATGTCCAGTTTGTCTTGGTGAAGTTCATCAAGCATTTCCTTAAGCTGAACACTAAAATGCCCCCAAAAAGCTCTATAAAAACTAATCGAGAACCCATCCGGACCCGGAGCAGTGTTAACTTTCATTCCTTTAAAAGCCTCATCCAGTTCCTCAATGGTGAAAGAACGAATCAAGGAAGCATTATCGACATCTGACACCGTCCCGCGGGTGACCCACATATCAGCCGCTAAACGTAAAGCCCCCCTCTATTCCGAACCAAATAACTGCTTGTAATAGCCATAGATGTGATCATGTAACCCCTCCTCATCATGGATGACCCCCCCCTTCAGATTCCAAGAACACGATGGCGGATTTTTTTCGACTCGTGGCCACCTTATGAAAATACCCTGTGTTCGCATCCCCTTGAGTCAACCATTGCTGGCCACTCCTCCTATGCCAGTACACAGCCTCCCTGCGGTAAATCTCGGCCAAACGGTGATCAAGGTTATATCTCAACCCCCACTCAGCATCAGTCAATCCCCCATTGTCAGCTTTATACTCTAACCTTTTGATTTCCTCCAAACACAACTTCTTATCTATCTCCTCAGCCCTTCTAACATTATTACTCCACCCCCTCATTTTTTTTCTCAGCTCACTCCCCTGCTGTTTCCAAAAGTCCAAAATCCTAGCGCGCCCCCTACTAGGCAACTAATTGGTAAGCCAGGATTTAAATTCATCACCCTCCAACCAGCTATTATCAAATCAAAAGGACAAACTCTGATGAACAATTTTTTTATCAAGATCCACAACCAAAGGACTATGATCAGAAACCACACCCGGGAGGACCACCACAGAAGCTAGAGGAAAAAGAATAGACCACGTGTTTGAAACCAGGACTCTATCTAGCACCTCCCTAGTAGGATTGTTCTGTTTATTTGACCATGTATACTTACATCCCGTTTTCACCATCTCCTCTAACTCCATGGATTCGATAAAATTATTGAACTCATCCACCCACCTCCAATGAATCACCCCCTTAGATTTCTCACCAGCCGATCGAATCAAATTGAAATCACCCCCTAGAACAATGGGAACTGAGACCGCAAAGATCTTGTCCGACAATTCTTGAAGAAAACCCAGTTTCTCGTCACTCGCAACAGGGCCATATGCATTAAGAATCTCCCAGCAAGCCCCATTCCTCTTCGACTCGACACCAAAACTAATGAAATACCGACCTTGATCGACATTGATAACATTAAACAAGTCTAAATTCACTCCACTCAGCAACCCCCCAGAGTGGCCTAACGTCGGTTTAGTACACCAGAAAAAATCCTTGTTGAGACAAAAACTTTGAAGCTCCCTGGTAGTTTAAGTCTCTCTAAACGTTTCTTGAAGACAAACAAAATCAAACAAATATTTTCTATAGAAATCAGTGAGCTGTCTACGCTTGGCAACGTTGCCAAGCCCCCTAATGTTCTAGAAAAGAGCTTTCATGAGTCTCCCAAACCCTCCCCCCAAAACAATGGAAGGCCAGGGACTGCAGAGCCCTCTGCAACACCCACCTCTGAAGTAGACACCCCCCCATCCGACCTCACCTCTTTTACAGTCCCCCCTTCACCATTAGTGCTTTTTTGAGCGGCAAACAATAACGCCTGCGCCAGTTCCTTAGCTTTTATCAGTTGAATTTGTTCAGTAACCATTTCTGGAGATGACCCCAAAATCACCCCGACCCATCAGCAATTCTCGATAATCTCTCTTCGTCTACTGAATGTAAGATTGCAAACCGAGACATACCTGTTATGTCATTTTTAGAATCCGCCCTTTTCTGAGCCTTGGCAACAATGGAAACACCATCCCTTTTAATCCTGGAGCTTTGCCTAACAGCCACTGCTGGTCCTTTAACAGCCCTGGCTCTACCAGCCTTCTTCTTTTGAACTGCTTGGAACTCCTCAGCCTCCTTTGCCGCAACCTCCTCATCATTCACTAGTTGATCATTATCCTCCTCCCTAGACATCACATGTGAATCAACCTGAGTCACCGAATCCAACCCATCTTTAGACAAACCAGGTAGTATTTCCTCTGCCTGATGGAAACCTCCCCCAACTGCTGCATCCTCCACATTCCCCCTAACATTCACTTCCACAGCCACTCTAGATTTACCCTTATCCTGCTGATCTTCAGTGACTTGGGTCCCATCAACCTCCCCTCCCACCGAACGGCAGTAGACATCAGGAGTTGTTGATAGGACGTCATCCTCAGACATTTCATCAGACTCCTTTGCAAACTCATCAGCTTCATTCAACTTGTCCCCTCCCCGGTTGTCATCCCCACTAGGCAGAACAGAATCATCCGGGGAATCATCTTCAGCAAAATTATCAAACTCACCCCCAGCCCCCTTATCAACATACTTACCCTTGCCTTGATCAACTTTAAACCCGTCGGGCTTGAGTTTGGAAGCTCCCACACCATCTAATTCCGGCACCCACTTTATCTTGTAACCCACTTTATTAATAAACAACTCAGACACCCCCTCAATCATCAACGGATCTCTGCAGAACACCTTCACACGAATTGGACCCGAACGAGACAACGAAAGACGATCAACCTCTGAAGGCTTGCCAATCAACTTAGCGATGCTCATCACATACTCCTCTTCTCTAGCAATCTGGGGAAGACCGAAGGCCCTCACCCAAACCACATGCAGTTCTGAAGACGCATGAATGTCCCTGTCTGAAACCCTAATGTTAGCCCTCACTTTGAATCTTTGAAATGCAAAACATTTAAGCCTTGCTAACTCCCATCTCGCTTCTTTCGAAGGGAACTCAATGAGGAACTGATCCTTATCCACCTGAAGCACTAACCAATCCCAACTCACAGAATACAGATGCTTCAGTTCAATTAAAATATGTGACTCAGAACACTCCCCCTCTTCCACAGTCAGAATCCCCGTGACAGCATGATTCATTGCCTTAACATCACTCACAGGAGTCTCCACATGGTGGAAATCTTGATTTGGCAGGCCATATGCGCATAACTCCAATAAGCCCATCTGTTTGGGACCAGGCCGAGACACCAGCGTCGGGCAACCAGACGAAATGTGACCAGTTTTCTTACAAACAAAGCAGATAGTCGGATTTGAGCAACTCGCCTGATGATGGCCAGGAAGACCGCAGTTGAAGCAAGTAAACTCCTCCGGCTTGGGGTCACGGCCACCCCTCAGATCGCACCTCTGCTGACTGCTGCCCTGACCCTCCTCCCGCCTCCAGACGAACGCCCTATCCTCCTTGCGTGGAACTTCCGACGACTTCTTCTCCCACCCCGGCCACCGCTGGCCACAGCCACCTCCATCGCCCCCACGACCTAGCTCACGATCCCCTCGTGGCACATCGCGATCGAACAACCTCCTTTTATTCCCCTTAGCATCCTTCCCCCACTGACGATCCATCTGATCCCCTTTCACAACCTCCACAAAAGAGCGAGAATCCACGAACCTCGGCACACCCCGACGGAGAGATTTAGCGAAAACACCAAACCTCCGGATATCTTCTGCAGAAGCCGGAAAACCACTTTCCACCACCTCTTCAGAGATTGGAGCACCCCGCGGGATCCACACCCACTTCGGGAGGAGCGACCGCCACGAATGGTGAATCACCGAGTCAAGTGAGAAGCCCTCACCAGGAACCCTAGCACCAAGGCGGCGGAGTGGAGAAAGGTAGGAAACCGTCCGCTCACAAACCTGGTTAGACTCAAAACCTCCCCCGTCAGCCTCTGTGGCTGGGCCGCAGATTCTTCCGATCCCGAGCCAGCCCACCCGCGCTCGCCATTGGACCCCCCCGGATCAACCAACTCTTCTAGAACAAGGCGACGAGACGAAGTCGGTTGGCCCATCAACGAGCATCCATTTCTAACCCAAACTTTGTCGAACCTGAGAGAATTGTTCACGGTAGCCCATTAAGGTTAGCTGGAAAAAACATCCAATCATCCAAGCCCCCTCAGTCAACTAGTCAACTCCTCCATGATACCAATCGAGCAGAGAGTAACAGAGATGACAGCTATTATACATTAATTTATCATACCAATCAAATGAGCACGTTGCGGAGTATTTAAAACATCCACAACTTTGAAATAAGGTTTTATAAAATAATCTATTTTATCTTAGTATTAATTTCATACATCGAAAATGCAGTGCTAAGACATGAGTTTTAAGTATGAATATTGGTTCTTCAAATTAAATAATATTATTTTTAGTTTACTAGTTACTCGTTGAGTAGAATATGCATTTTTTTTATAATTTGCGAAATAGACGTTGTTGAATTCATATATTTGAGAGATAGGCCACTACTACAAAGCGATACTGTAGCGGCGGGCAAAACCGACCTGTAGTGGCGGGCATCCAGTCCGCCACTGCTCTAACGCCACTGCTATCCCTGGTTAGCAGTGGCAAACAGAGTGCCCGCCACCGCTGTGTCAACAGCAGTGGCGGGCGCGTTGACCTCATCTGTCCGCCACCACTATGTCAACAACGGTAATGGACGCGCTGACATCATCTGCCCGCCACTACTGTTATCAATAGCTCTAAGAGACAAGCTAGAAAGCAAATAATATAAATGTTCAATGTTTTAATTTTGTAATCTTGATTCTTGATTTTTAAAAAATATGTAATGTAAAATCACATATTCAACTTTATTTTACATATGCGTTGTAATGTATTAAACTAAGTCGTAAACTAACTATATTCGAGAACTATGAAGTTATGAACTTAATTATATATATATATATATAATTCTGTTAGTTTATTCTGTTAAATAAAATATTATATAAAATAAATTTATATTATTTTATTAAGACTCTGGAAACGTATATTGATATTAACCGGTACCGATTACCGAAACATTCAGATGATAGAGTCAAACCGGAACGAGATCCGCAGTGTATTTGACAAGCCTGCTAAGGCCAACCGAGCCGTTAATGACTGATTATCCCGTCGCCGTTAGGGGTGGCAATATCCCCGTTGGGGCCGGGGACCCGCCCCTACGGGGCCGGGGACGGGTTCAATTTTTCACCCGCGGGTTCATCGGGTCGAGGCCCCGTATAAAGTCGGGTTCGGGTTCGGGTTGATTATTTGACTCGCGGGTCCCCGGCCCAATAAATAAAAAATCTCATATATATGTATATGTATATGTATATGTATATATATATCGGTCCAATGTAAGATGACAAAAAACCTAACTTTAATATTGATGAATTTTGTTTGTTGGAATGTTGGAAAATATAAACAAGATGATTTACGTTGATATTTAGTTTGAATTTTTTTTATATTTGTGATTTATAAATTATGTCATTTGTATACTTTTAAATTTCAAAACGGGTCCGAGTTCGGGTGAAAAATTTCACCCGCGGGGCTAACGGGGCCGGGTCCTACCGAGTCCGGGTTCAGGTCTGGTATTCACCAACCCGGACCCGCCCCGCCCCATTGCCACCCCTAGTCGCCGTCGGCCTCATCAGCTCGCAGCCCCTGCCCGGCCGGTTGCCACCCATGACCCATCCTGGCTCCAACGCGCGCATCGGCGGCCAAGCTAGCTTCGGCTGCGTCAACGATGAGATGCTTCTCGTGACCTCGTCGTCTACTTTTGATCTGCACTCAACCTAGGGCTAGCAACGAGCCGAGCCTAGCTCGGCTTGGCCAGTCGAGCGAGCCAAAATCTGGGCTCGGCTCGGCTCGCCCGTTTTGCATTTGTTCAATTAAATAGCAAAAAATCTATAAATTTTTAGTTTTCATTTTATAAACTAATAGTAATTTTGTCCATTTTTGTCTGTTTTGCACTTGTCACAATAGTAATTTTTAAACATAATAATAAAAATCACATATCAATTAAAAATTTCATCATTCCAATTTCTAAACATTCTTTCTCAGACATTCAAGTATTCAACGTCAATACATCATTATATGATTATATCAATACATCAACTAGCATGAAGTAACCACATGTCCACAAAAGCCATAACATCAAGTCATCATTCATCAAGCCATAAAAAATAATTTCAAAGTCCACATGACTACATCACATATGACATAACTCATAAGTAACCACATGTCCACAAAAAGCACAAATGCACAATTAAAGCACAAGTGACAAGTTCATGTCCACGACCACAAGACCACAAGTTCATAATAAGTCCACAAGACCACAACCACAATTCACAACTCACAAGTACAAGTTCGCATACGGCATATCACAAGTTCACCACAACTCCACAAGAGCACAAGTCCACAAAAGTACAAGACCACAACCACAATTTAACATAGTCCACAATCACAAGTCTAGAATTTTAACAAAGAAATTTAAAGGACACCATTGCTTCCGACCACACTCGTAGGAAATGGAATGGTCTCAACATCGACATCGACATCTTCTTGATCCTAAAAAGTCATAGTGATCAAGTTAGTGATGAATCATAATGAATTGTAAAGTGAATGCATAAGAATAAAAGACAAAAGCACAAATTAATTTACCACAGTCACATACTCACATTAGCTCTAGAATCATTATAAGAACCTCTGATCCAGCTAGAAGCACACACTAATGCCTCCACTGTAGCTGGATGTAGAGAGCTCTGATAGTCATCTAGAACTCTACCGCCGGTGCTAAAAGTGGATTCTGAAGACACAGAGGTGGTCGGTATAGTTAAGAAGTTCCTTGCCATCTTTGATACTATTGGAAATCTACATGCATTCGCCTTCCACCATTGAAGCAAATTGAAATCTTTGTCTTGCATGCTCTCAAGCTTCTCATCTAGATAGATGAAAAGTTCACTCTTAGATGGCTCCATAGAAGATGTTTGTACCGAGGACTGAAACTCTATGCATTCTGCTAAGGAACGTGTACCCACAGTTGCAATTGAGGATGAAGTGGATTTATTGCTAGCTATTTTCTTAAGGCATTCACCCTTCTCATATCTTTCATAAAGCCTTTCTAACTCAGAGCGAACATCTGCTAACTCAATTTGAGGTCTTGAAGCATCATACAACCTATGAAAAGCCCAATCAATGTATTTCATCTTATACCTTGGGTCTAAAATAGTTGCAATGACCATAACATTGTTCTTTTCTGCCCAATACTTGTTGAACTTGTCCATCATTGCAATGCCCATCCTTCTCAAATGTTCATTGCTAAAAGCACTTGCATCCTTCAATGCTATACTGATAGTAACAATGTGAGGATAAAATATATTTGCAGTTGGATATGTTGATGCTGAAAATGTTGTAGTAACCTTTGCCAAAGACTCAAGTATGGGTTCAATGACTTGAAATAGATCCCATTCCTCAGAACTAGGCTCCCACTTATAATTTGCATCTGAATCAGCCTAAGACACTAATGCTTCTCTATAAGCAATGGTTGTTTTTAACATATTATATGTTGAATTCCATCGTGTTGAAACATCAAGTTTGAGCCCTTCTCCAATTGTCAATGCAAGAGATCTACAAGTTTCTACAAACTTGTGCAAACGAAGCAAAGACTTCTTTATATACTTAACAGATTCTCTTACATTGGTTATCAAAGGTGATATGACTGCTATCCTATCATTCACAACCAAATTGATAATATGAGCACAACAACGAACATGCAAATATCTAGCATTGAAAGAAGTTGATTGTCTAGCTGCAAACTTTGCCTTTAAACCCCGAACTGCAACATCATTGTTGGAAGCATTATCTAGAGTGATTGAAATTATCTTATCCTCTATCTTCCATGCAGTAACACATTCAAAAACAACTTGTGCTATCACAAATCCAGTGTGAGGGGGGTCTAACTCAATAAAATTCAGCACTCGACATTGCATATTCCAATTTTTATCAATATAGTGTGCAACTAAACACATGTAAGAAAGTGTTTGATTAGATGTCCACAAATCAGTTGTCAAACTTTTGCTATCCACTCCTTTAAGGATCTTTGCAAGGCTTTCTTTCTTAGACTCAAAAATGCTCATACATTCATTTTTTATGGTCTTTCTGCTAGTAAACTGGTAAGCGGGATTTAAATACTTCATCAGAATGTTAAACCATGTATGTTCTATCATCCTAAATGGATATTCATGGGAAATTATCATCTTAGCCAACAATTTTTGAACTTCATCATGATTGTACTCACTAGGAGAGACAACAACAGGAAGACCAGAACCAGATTCACCTTCTTCAGATGGAGCATAGTTGAGAAGTGTTTGATGTTGTTTCTTAGCCATCTTGCTCAAGTAGACACCACACTTCTTTATATGTCTTCCAAGATGAGAAGTGTTTGATCCTTGAGTGTAAGAATATAATTTCTTGCAATACAAACACTTTGCCTTCAAGACAAATCCATTTTTCTCTGCCGTTGATGGTATCTTGATCTTCTCAAAGTTATTCCATACTTGTGAAGATGATCGAGACCACTTGCCAAGATTAATCCCTTTTTGTTTCTTTTACTTTCGATTATTCAATCCATCATCAGAGATGTCAATAGAATCCCCCTCATGTTATAAAGATTCCTCCGACATATCATCATTCTTATCAAAAGGGTTTTCTTCTTCATCACTCAATTCATTCTCTCTAGACATCTACAAAAATCAAAATACAAAGTAGGTAGTAAATAATAAATAGTAATGAAAGTATGAACATAAAAGGCTAAAAAATGACTAAATAGATATCAATAGAATCCAAGATGTATACCACATTTGATTGTTGCTCCGTTTTCATAGTGAAAAATTCGAGAAGTTGTTCCAAGAACTACTCTTTTTCTGCAAAAGACTACGTTCAAGGTTCAATCATTCATGGTGCAAAAGACTACGTTCAAGGTTCAATCATTCACAGCAGTTACCTACAGAGGAATGGACCAAACTCACTAAGTCACCGAAGGCGGCCGCGCGGCGCAGCGCCGCAACGCTGCAGCCGTGCAGGGCGCAGGCGCTGGGCCGCCTGGGTGCTGGTGGGGGGCGGCCGGGTGCGGCCGGGGCCGCCGGGGCGCGACCGCGTGAAACTAGGCGTGAGGTGCCGGTCCGAGCGCAGGCGGGGCCAGGGGGAAAGGGTCGGCAGTGTCGCGCAGCGCCGACTGCCGAGGCGAGCGGGTGGAGGGCAGGCGGCGGGGCGGCGCGGCCTGACAGGCGACGGCGACGGTGGACCGTGGACGCGACGGGCGGCCGGGCGTCGGGCGGGACCGCGAGAGCGAGACGGCGGGTCGGCGGTGAGAGTGCGTCAGTGCATGCGGCGGTGCGGGACTACGGGCTGTGCGGCTGGGCGGCGGACCGGTTTAGGGTTAGGTTTTTACTGGTTTTTTTCTAAAAATCTATAAAAAACAGATGGGCCATTGGGCCAAATAGGCTGCCGTGGACTAGCTGGCCGAGCCAACGAGCTGCTCGTGAGCCGGCTCGGCTCGGCCATCAATCGAACCTGACCCTTGGGCTCGAGTTCAGCTCAGAGACTCAGCGAGCCGAGCCAGGCTCGGCTCAGCTTGGCCGAGCCCGAGCTGGCTCACGAGCCTCGAGCCAAACTGCCACCCCTAACTCAACCTCGAAAACAAACCTGCACATCCACGACGCTGCGTGCATATGAAAGCTCCTCAGACTTATTAACTAATACTTATCCAAAATTGTTGCTGACTAATATCCCTTCATAGAATGTGCTCGGGTTCAGCGGCGGTTTCAGGATTTTTTTTGTTGGTTCTTCTATTTCATATTTCGTGAGATTGTAAAAAATACAATGCATTTTTTTTATAAAAAATATGTCATAAATATAATAATTGTGTTTCGTAATTTTATAAATCTACTAAAATTGATATTTAGATGATCCAAGGGCTTATTTTTAAATATAAGGGTTTATGGGTGCGAGTTTAAAAGTATTTTACATATTACGAATTTTTACTACATTTTTGTGCCGACGTTCGTGGCGCCTCAAGTAGCAACTTAACCTGGTTATTGTACATCTATTTATCTGGCAAATTTAGACGCAAGTTTATTTTAAAATCCATGAGTTTTACAGGTGCAAGTTTGAAAGTATTTTATGGATTTTAGTTTACAGAGAAATTTTTGAAAATCTTTTGTACCCGATGCCATTCATCCCTACTTACCAAGACATAGTGGCTGATGCAAGCTTAAGGTCTTGTTTGTTTGAGCTTTAGTTTTCCAAGTTTTTCAGAAAACTAGCTTTTGACTTTTGCAACTTCAAAGGGTGGCTTTCTGAAAACTAGCTTTTGGAAAGCTAATACCATTTAGCTACCTAGCTTTTGGAATTGTGGAATGAAATGAATGTTTTGTGGGGTTCACAGAATGTCGCCACGAGAGTGGGGTGCGGCTGCGCCGGGCGGGGTAGGGAGGCCAGGCGGTGGTGATGCTGGAAGGGGTGGCGGGGCCGAACGACGGCAACACCGAGCGGGGCAACGCCGGACGGGGCAGCGGGGACGGGCGGGGCTAGGGGTGGCAACGGGGTGGGGCGTGTCCAGGTTGGTGAATACCAGACCCGAACCCGGACCCGGTAGGACCCGGCCCTGTTAGCCCCGTGGGTGAAATTTTTCACCCGAACCCGGACCCGTTTTGAAATTTAAAAGTATACTAATAACATAATTTATAAATCACAAATATAACAAAATTCAAACTAAATATCACCGTAAATCATCTTGTTTACATTTTCCAACATTCCAACAAACAAAATTCATCAATATTAAAGTTAGGTTTTTTATCATCTTACATTGGACTTATATATACATATATATATATATATGAGCTTTTTTACTTATTGGGCCGGGGACCCACAAGTCAAATAATCAACCCGAACCCGAACCCGACCTTATGCGGGGCCCCGACCCGATGAACCCGCGGGTGAAAAATTGAACCCGTCCCTGGCCCCGTAGGGGCGGGTCCCTGGCCCCACCGGGGATATTTCCACCCCTAAGCGGGGCGACGCCGGATGGGGCGGTGGGGCCGGCTGGGGCGACGCCGGATGAGGCGACGCCTGGGGATGGCAAGGAAGGGCGGGGCGACGCCGGACGACCGAAGGAGAGGGAGATAACGCAGATGGAGATGAAAAGCTACAGAAAGCTCACATTTCACTATTTCCGGGCTTTAATTTCCATGCAATCATAGTGTCTGTGGCTTTTGGCTTTCGAAAAGTTCATCCTAGAAGTTGGCTGTTTGTTTAAGCTTTGAACTTTCCAGGGTGGAAAGCTACTGGAAAGCTCAAACAAACAGGGCCTAAGACAGTTAGGGCTTGAGTCTTAATTAAACCTTATCTCTAAAAGTTAATTAAATTTGTATCATAATGTTTCGCAGATATTTTGAAAAAATAAAAAATAAAAACACTTTATAAACTTGTACCAATTGCTGGCAACCCATCGACATTTGCGGCTCAAGTAGCAACCTTACCTGGCTAGTTCATGTCCATCTATATATTTATTGTAACCTCCCAACTGTCCCTCTTAATTTCAAATCCGATATCTTTCAAGCAGCAATGAGTGTGGCGTGCATGTCTCACTTACTCATCCATCCGAGACGACTTCGCTGGTCTTCAGAGTCGTAAGTCCACTGATTGTTAGAAGACATGCATCTTAATTGGAAGCTATAGCTTTATTTCTGTGTTTGTGAACAAGGGGTAGTTTAGTTTTTTTTGATGAAAAATAATTTTAAGGTGATGTATTTATATTTATATTTGTAATTGTGTCTTAAAGTCAAAGCTGGAAAAGGAAAAAATACTGATATAAACCTAGAATTAGTTCAAAATTTTAAATTGTGAGACTCTAGCTAGCTTGCAACTCTCTTGACAACCACACCAGTCATCATCAATGCATGCTTTGTGAGCTTACAAAAAATCATTCCATGTATCAAGTCGGTGACAGCAGAATCATATACATACGAACTGGAGGACTCGGAACGAAATACGAAATACGTTAGGAGGCATCAAAATCTAAGCATATAAAATTTAAAACTTCAAAGATATAACACCAAAGTTGAAAAAAACTTTTAAATTTCTATTTTTTCTATAAAATTTTGAAATGTTCTAAAATAATTTTTCTATTTTTCTTTGAATTCTCAAAATCTTAGCATTTAAAATTTGAAAAACTTAGAAGCTATAACACCTTGTTTGAAATGAATTTTTGATTTTTCTATGATTTTTTGAAGTGTTCTGAAATGAAATTTTAAATTTTCTATAAATTTTTGAAGTGTTTTACTGGCGGGAAAAAAACTAAAATGACTGGCTGCATGATCCTATGCTGGACATCTGCTCTGCTTGAATGTATTCTCCATTACTCTATTGAGTACTCTGTGATATAATATAATTTTGGGAGCTTTGAACAGGCTGCACCTGCCAATGGCTGCCGCCCTGAACAACAGTACAACACTATGCAACAAGTAGCAACCTGCCTATAGTCCATGTCTATCTATATATTTATTGTAACCTTGCACTAATATAAGCTGTGAGTAAGAGTAGCAGGTACACTGCTAAGTGCTCTTGCCGAGCTTTGCAAAGACCAACAATGAGGAAGTTGCGGCATTCTCTTCTTCTTCTTTTCCGCCGTCTTGTTCTCTTCCTCTCGGCCATCAGCTGGATTATGCCGGCCACCGCCGCCGATGCGCTCGCAGGACGGCGTCCTGCCGGCTGTCTGTCCAAGTGCGGCGACGTCGACATCCCGTTCCCGTTCGGCATCGGCCATGAGTGTGCGTTGCAGACGCAGGAGACGAGCAAGTATGACTTCAAGATCGACTGCTTGTCCGCACACGACGGCACCAGGAGGCCTTTCTTCAGGGGTAACGAGGTCACCAAGATCTCGGTGGAAGAAGGTAAGGCCTGGATGAATATGAACATGTCCACCTACTGTTACGACTCGGCCTCAGGCACAATGAAAGGCAGAAGAGCATCGGCAGACTTCAGCGATTCACCTTACTGGATATCGGAGGACAACAAAGTCGTCGTCATTGGCTGCCAAACGTTCGCTTATATGGAGATCAATTTTGTAAGTATTAATTTCGACATTTTGTCAACACAGTGCAAATAAATTCATCTACTTTTGTTATATATATATATATATATATATATATATATATATATGTTCCTTTCAACTAATACACTACAGAAAGGTATTTCATTTCTGTTGCTTAATCTACAAATTTAGAAGGGGCTTTTTATAGTTTTTATCGCTACTACAAACTGCCACTGTAGTGGCGTTGGACAAAAACATTGTAGTGGTGGGCTATTAGACGCCCACCACTACAGTGGTTCCAAGCGCTGCCGCGCCGGTGAACGTCAGCACGTCCGCCATCACTGCTGACACAGCGGTGGCGGGCAATCTGCCCGCCACTGCTAACCAGGGTTAGCAGTGGCGTTAGAGTAGTAGCGGACTGGTTGCCCGCCACTACAGTACGTTTTTGCCCACCGCTACAGTGTCGTTTTGTAGTTCAAAAAATACATTTGTTCATATTCGATTGTAACTTTAAATCAAAAGATACATATATATAGTTGCCGTCTACATATTAATGAATTCATAGGCTTTTAAAAGGGCAGAAGTATGGACATTTCATTTTAGAAAATTTTATAATAATTAAAGAGGTATTATAATTCTTAGTTTTGATTTTAGTACCTCTTACCTTAGATACCGACAACTACTAAAATTAACATAAAATTATGATAGTTTTTGGTTCTCATCAAAAACCGTAAAATCACTATTTATTTTAATTTGGCCAAAAGCAATGCGAGAAATAAACCTTGAGTTGAAGAAGATGGGTACAAACTAGAATGGTCGTATTAACACAGTATATACACATCTACAACATGTGCAGGTTGTAACAGGTTGCTCGTTGACGTGCGATAGGGGCTTCATCCCTACTAATGGCAAATGCTCCGGTTCCGGTTGCTGCCAACTTGATTTCCCAAAAGGCACCTGGTATTATAGTACTTATTTCAGTGAGAACTACAACACCAGCCAAATATGGAAGAGCAGCCCTTGCAGCTACGTGGCAGTGATAGAATCCACGGCCTTCAACTTTAACACGACCTACGTCAACTCTACCATATTCTACGACACATACAGAGGAGCAACTCCTGTTATGCTAGACTGGATTGTAACAATAGATACATGTGATAAAGCTAAAAGAAATAGCACTTCATACACATGTATTAGTGAAAACAGTAACTGTGTTGATGAACCCAAGGGAGGTTACCGTTGCAAGTGTTCCGATGGATACCGAGGCAACCCATACATCCAGGATGGATGTAAAGGTAGTTTATTTGCTTCTCATGCATAAGAATATAATTAAGATATATACTTCATGGAGCAATTTTAGCCGAGCATCGTGGTTTGATTTCAGATATTGATGAGTGCCTCGACAACTCTACATATCCGTGCATGGGGATATGCAAGAACACGATGGGGAATTACACATGCTCGTGCAACCAAGGAAGTCATATGGTTAATAATGGCATTTGCGTGCCTAATCAGAAATCTGCTTTTCCTGCAAAGCATGTAATAGGTGGGTTCATTTCTTTCGTATAAGAATTAATAGTCACATGCATGTTAAACAAAAAAACTTATTTAAATAGACCATAACAAGAGCTAGGATTGTACAATGTAAACATGGATCAACTAGTCATTGTTAGATCATGCATGGATCTTACATACATTTCAAGAAGTTTCATAAGTCTATTACTTCTATAATATTGTAGGTGGAAGCACTGGACTCGTTGTCCTAGTGATTGCTATAACTTCTGCATGCTTCATCCAAGAGAGAAGAAAGCTACAACACATCAAACAGAAGTATTTTCGACAACATGGTGGTCTGCTGTTATTTGAAGAAATGAGGTCTAAACAAGGTGTTGCATTTAAAATCTTCTCAGAAAAAGAACTACAACAAGCAACAAATAAGTTTGATGAAAAGCAAGTTCTTGGCAAAGGCGGCAATGGAATTGTTTACAAGGGACTTCTCAAGGACAACATAGAAGTAGCCGTAAAGAGATGCATGACAATGGATGATCAAAAGAAGAAAGAGTTTGGTAAAGAAATGCTAATCCTATCCCAAATCAACCATAAAAACATTGTTAAACTATTAGGTTGCTGCCTCGAAGTTGAAGTCCCTATGCTAGTATATGAGTTTATCCCAAATAGAACGCTCTTCCATCTCATCCATGGCAATCATGGTCGGTGCATCTCACTACACACTCGCCTACGTATTGCCCAAGAGTCTGCTGAGGCCCTTGCCTATCTACATTCCTGTGCTTCACCGCTAATTTTCCATGGAGATGTCAAGTCCTCTAATATTCTCCTCGATGCCAATCTCTCAGCAAAAGTATCTGACTTTGGTGCTTCCATCTTGGCTCCAACAGATGAAGCAAAGTTTGTCACCCTGGTCCAGGGAACTTGTGGGTACCTTGATCCCGAGTACATGCAGACATGCCAATTGACAGATAAGAGTGATGTCTATAGCTTTGGAGTTGTTCTTTTAGAGCTTCTCACACGCAAGAAGCCGATCAACCTTGCCGCATCTGATCATGAGAAAACACTAATCATGAGATTTATCACTGCAAGGAATGAGAATAAACTTGAGGATATATTTGATTTTCAAATCAAGAATATCAACAATTTAAAGTTTCTTCAAGATGTTGCAGAATTGGCGATCCAGTGCTTGGAGATGTCTGGTGTGGATAGACCATCAATGAAGGAAGTTCAGGAAAAGCTTGACACGTTTAGGAAGATCATGCAATCATGGATGCCACAGAATATGGAAGAGTTTGAAAACTTTCTTGGAGAAATGCCCATGGTTAATTCACAAGTTATCAGCACCGGGAATTTTAGCACAGATGACAGTGTTGTCACAGCCCTAGTATCAGGGCGGTAATCCATTTATTTATTTTATAGTATAATCCTAGTTATTAGATAATCTAGCTGGTTTAGTAATCTACTTCTCATTGTGATTTTAGAAACCAAGCCCAGAACACGCGACCGCCAGCTTTTGTAACATGAGATCTAGAGGGATGCATTATTGCTCTCAGCTCTAGTATTGTTATATCAAATCAAACTATATATTCAATAGTAATCATCCTCTAAATTCAGTTATAACTTAGAAGTTTACAATAGGCAGCTACTAGAAATGATAATTTCTCTGATGGCAAAAAACGTCAAAAAATGAAGAAACCCATCAAGAAAATAGGTAAAACAATTTCCCTAGTGGTGTGCAGTGACGACAAGAAATACCTGCCAAGAATAGCGTGATAGGGAAATTAAAATTGCCTAATGGCTCAGCATTAGAAATAATTTCCCTATCGGCATGTATCCGACGGAAAAATTTAGCATTGTCAAGTTTTTATTTTCTATCTCTATGAAGTTTCACCGACAGGAAAATTCATTTTTACCATCAGTACAAACAATTTTCTTAGCGGGTTGTAGGTTTATTTCTGATGGGTTGTATATTTTTTCCTATCAGAATGTTGTCGTCACGATTAAGCCATAATTTTTCTGTCGACTTGAACCGATAGGAAAATGCATTTTTCTGTTACAATTAATTTAATATAGGGTTCAAAGCATAATTTTATATAGAATTTTATACAGGAATTTTATGCATGAGAAGTGGGGCAAGGTGAGCTATGGGGCGGAAGTGACAACAGCTTTGAGGGCTTGAAATACGCTAGTTATCACCTCGCTCCAAAGAAACCCATCCTTTTTCAGCAGTGACGTGAGGAGTGCCACATTCGTGTTATAGCCATGGACAAACTTGCGTTAGTAGCCTGTGAGGCCGAGGAAGCCACACACTACCCATGCCGACCGTGGTTGGGACCAGTCTGAGACCACCCGGTCCTTGGCTGGATCCATGGCCACACCATTCGTGGAGATGATGTGGCCAAGGTAGGCAACAGAGTTGACGTTGAAAGCACACTTGGAGCACTTAACGAAGAGTCGGTGCTGTTGTAGTGTGTCGAGGATGGTCCGGACGTGTCGAAGGTGTTCTGCCCAAGAGTCACTAAAGATCAATATGTCGTCGAAGAAGACGAGGAAGAAGCGATGAAGAAACGGTTGGAACACGTCATTCAAGAGTGCCTGGAAGGTTGTTAGGGAATTGCAGACGCAGAAGGGCATGACCAGGAATGCGCATAGACTATCGTGTGTTCGGAATGTCATCTTGTCAATATCGGCGGGGTTCATGTGGACCTAGTAGTACTTGAACCTCAAGTCTAGCTTGGTGAAGAAATGAACATCGTGCAACTCATCTAGCAGCTCATCGACCACTGGTATCGAAAAAACATCTTTGATGGTGATGGCATTAGAGCACGATAGTCGATGCAGAACCAAGACCCATCGACCTTGACGAGAAATACATGGGAGGAGAACGCTGATGTGCTTTGCTAGATCAACCCTTAGGATAGCATGGTGTGTTGCTTGAGTTCATCCTTGTGCGCGACGAGGTACTAGTATGGTCACACAGTTATTGGGGCTGAACCTGGTAGAAGGGTGATGACATGATCCCAAGCACGGGGTAGAGGCATCCCAACTCATTGAGGACAGCTGCCATGAGATTTTTGCCAGATTACACTCGTAGTCCCTACGCGAAGGAGTGGCTACGCCTTGCCAACAAACATAGTGATCCCAAGGCAAAAGAGTCATGGTGAGATCCCCAAACTCCCACATGATTGGTCCCAAGGACACCAACCCCTAGGTACCAAGAACCACGTCATAGCCGACTAGGAGGAGGGTGCAAAAGTATACTATGAAGTCTTCCTGGCCGATCTAGAACAAAGCCTCTCGGTAAATGCTCGGGCAAGATAAGCGCTCATCGTTTACCACTGTGACCAACATCCCT
This sequence comes from Zizania palustris, assembly GCA_019279435.1. Taxonomy (NCBI): domain Eukaryota; kingdom Viridiplantae; phylum Streptophyta; class Magnoliopsida; order Poales; family Poaceae; genus Zizania; species Zizania palustris. Next base: position 24,318,181 of record JAAALK010000287.1, on the reverse strand, counting down.
CCGTGCGGCCAAAGGTGTAGATTTGTTTGACCTGCTGCTTCCTCAAAGATGAAATTGTGGGTCAAACTGAAATCGAGGAGGGCCAAAAAGGAGACACAGCCTGACAAGAGGAGAACTTGTATCATTTCGCTAGTTCTAACTCATTCGATGGCATGTAGGGATATTTGTGGATCAACGGCTTGTTGTTGCTCGATCAGCTCAGGCACATCGTTGTTGTTGAAGGCGATGTCGAGGAGGAAGAGTCGTTGGTATACCTGACCATGCCCTAACTTAAGCGTTCGTTGCAGTTAAAAGAAAGGTCGAGGCGACATCATTCTTCTATCTCCACTAAGGACAAACGTTTAACCGGTTGACCCTCCACCAAGGTCATTGTTGTAGAGGGTGGCAGGGGCACCAAAAGGACCGACCTGGCTGACGATGTGGGCAAGAGGCCCCAAAGAGGCTGACAAGGTCCTACCGAAACTGGGACCAGCGTGGCAACACACTGATCTCAGAGTTCTATCTTACGGGCTAGGCTCGTGGTGACGACGAGAGTCTGCAGATTCTGAACTTCGACGTCGAGATTGAGTAAGGGATGCAACCCGGTCGTGAACAGCTAGACACGCTGATATTCGGTAAGGACGCCTGAACGTGATAAGAGTGCCTGGAAACGATATTGAAACTCCTCCACAAACCCTGTGCACTTGCAAGCAGCAAGCTCACCTAGGGGATTTGAGCGGAGGGGCAGTCCAAAGCGTAGATTCAAGAGCTTTGAGAACCATCTCCACGTTAGAGTGCCTTCATTCGCTTGGATCTAGGTATACCAGAGTTTCACGGCATCTAGACATAGTGGCAACGGTGACATGGGAAGACCCACCAATGACAGGAGTGGAGGATCTTCTAGATGCTTATACCAAGTTATACATGCTTCTTCCAATAAGCAACTACCAAAATAAAAAATATTATTATTTAATCTATGGAACTAGTACATATATACATAGAATTCATATCTTATCTTAATTTGCTGAGCAATATCCTCTCAATGTATAGAGCCAATAGCAAGTTAAAAAAATTCCCTTAGCATCACTCCTTATTTCAACATTATGGATGCTCTTACGGCTCCAACTGACACACGGGTCCAACCGATTCAAGTACAAGTCGAGATATTACACACGAATAACTTTCCCTTTCTCTCGAAATCACATTATCTCAATGATTTCCAACCTTTCGATGTTTGATATATATACATAAGTGCAAGTTTGTACACAGTACATAAAATATTTCTTACTCGTGGATGATCATTCTGATGTACAAATTATGCAAAACAAGCCATGTCAAACATTGCATCAAGTTATATAGAAAATCTACACTTCTATCATGTTTACTATGATGAACATATATCAGGCAACTTTCTCACGTCTCCAAAGCAGTCAGAAGCTGTTTATAACCACTTGGGTGAGCAGCCTCCCGTGTGATTAGTCAAATCTATCCCATAGTACTTACTTTAACATAAAACGTTTTTTAATAAATTGCTACAATTGGGCCCTCAAAAAAATAAATCATTCCAAATGGGCTAAATCTTGTCGTCAGAGAAGCCAAATCAGCTGCTCATTGTGATGTTAAATACCAAGCCCAGAACACGTCGCCGTCAGCTTTTGTAACGTGAGAGAGATGCCCGATTGCTCTAGCTTTTGTTATATCAAGTCAAACTATTCAATACTATATAGCCTATACAACTCGATATAGAACTCTAAAATTAAGCATGTTTGGATGAAAGTAGTACAGATGACATTTAAAAAACAAAATAACAAAATAAGACTTTTAAATAAAGCCGAGACCTTCTTCAAAAAATAAAAAATATATCATCTCCGCATTTCGCAATAGTTAGAACTTACAAGTTTACAATAGCTAGCTGCATTTACGGCTGCTGAACTAACTGTTGTTAATGTAATGGAACCATGCATCAAGCTAGACCTGATGCTTAAGTTCAAGCGGTGGGTGATTAACTATTTAAAAATGAGTGATATTTAATTATATGTCATCTGCTTGGATGACATGATCATCTAAGTCTATAAGTCTATAACGGTGGATCATACTGATAAATAATTAAATACACTTATAGGTAATAAATTATTAAATATCCGGCTGTGGTAGCTTGACTAAGAATGTAAGGCCCATTATATATTGCATCTGGTCAAGCTCTCGCTATCTAAGTACTGAATACATGTAATTCCGTTGCTAGCTACTGCAGAATTGAAGTTGCAAATCTATCTGTGGATTCTGTGTAAGCTTCAGCGAAGAAATCTGTGGACAGACCTAAATCATCCGTAATTCAGCCACACGATTTAAGCAAAAGGAAATCTAGGCGACGGTATACCTTTGTTTGCCAGGCGATCTTGAGCTGGTGGCGTGTGCGACGGGGCCGCGCTCTCCAGCTGCTACGTACACCTGGTCGTCGCCTAGGTTTCCTCGTTAAGCAAACCCATTCTGGATTCATTTTCCATAGCTGAGGATCTTCTATTTAAGGAGGCGCGGCCTACCGATCGGAAGTCCAGCACACAGCCGGCGACCTCAGCTCGCCTGACCATGGAGTGGCGCCAACTTGTGAAGCATCCCGGGCACCTTCTTCTCTGCTTTGCCGCCGTCTGGATTCTGGTCGCTTCCGCGGCCAACGACGTCGCACCGGCTAGCCGGCGACCTAGCTACTGTCAGAGATGGTGCGGCGACATCGACGTCCCGTACCCTTTCGGCCTCGACGCAGACTGCGCCATCCACACAGGTTTCCAACTCAACTGCACGACCGTGAATGGCAGCCTGAAGCTTTTTCGTAGGAGTTTAGAGGTGAGCAAGATCTCCATTCCCGATGGAAAAATCTGGGTCAACAACATGAATCTATCTTCGCAGTGCTACGACCCAGAAACGAACACAACGTCGTACAACATCTCAGGGCTTATATTCAGTACTAAAACTTATTGGCTTTCGCACGACGATAACAAAATTGTCGTCATCGGCTGCAACGCACTCGCTTATCTGTGGAGTTTCCATGTAAGTATGTTTTTGGAGTTTTCTCATGATTTTTAATAATAGTTATAGCCCTTAAGCTAGGATGGATGTCCCGAAAATCACTAAACTTACCCTTGAAAAGAGACATTTATCACTAGCTATATATGTCACTACCAAAAACACAAAAGTAACTCTAGAATGGAACCTGTTCCTCGCGCGCCGTCCGATCTTGATCGGGCGGTGCGAAGCCCCCTCTCTCTCTCTCTGAAGCCTCCTGCGAAGTGGATCCCACCAGTACGAAGCCCCCCTTGCACAGCCGTCTGATTGAGATCGAACGGCGCTGAGGGGTGACTGCCCTCTGCAGTCAGCCTCGCCGACTGCTGGAGATCTCATTTGCTCTACAATATATATATATATATATATATAAGCAAAATTGTTTGCAACAAATGGAATCACGGTTGCAAGAGTATTTCAAAAGTTCAATATAGAAGCACACCTTGCATGTCACAGTCAAAAAGAAGCTAGCTGCCATTGTCTCCAAAACGAGAAAGTGGTCTTGAAACTCTTTCTTTTAAAAAAAAGCAGTAGCCTAACGTGCAATTCTCATGCAGTCGTGTTTAATTTTTGTTTGCAACCAGCATGTAATCGGCTGCTATTCAACATGCAACGACAACAACCCTAAGAACAGCACGTGCAATGGTGCTGGCTGCTGTCAGGCAGATGTCCCGAAAGGCATACAGACTTATTACCAAGGTTATTTCAACAAAGACTACAACTACACCACCTCAAACGGGACGAGGAGCCGTTGCAACTACGTGGCAGTCATGGAAGCTGCGTCCTTCAACTTTAGCACCACTTATCTCACCTCCACGGAATTCTCGGACACGTACTATGGGAAGGTCCCGGTTGTCTTGGATTGGATAATGGGATGGAACACTACATGCGAGGCAGCAAAGAACACCACATCCTACGCATGTGTTAGTAGCAACAGCGATTGCGTTGATGTCACCAATAACCAACAAGGCTATCGTTGCAAGTGCTCCAGTGGGTTCGAGGGAAATCCGTACATCACGGATGGATGCAAAGGTCCCCTTCTAACCATGATGAATAATTAATTGTTGATACATTTACTCTAGCCAAAAGATATTGAAAATATGATAATGTTAAGTATAGTATTGTTTAATTTTATATCAGATATCGACGAGTGCAATGCTATTGTTCCCCGTCCATGCCCAGAAATTTGCACAAATAGACCGGGGAACTACACTTGTACATGTCATAAAGGAAAACATCTGATTGATGGGACATGTCAGCATGGTTCCTCTTCCCGTTGGATTATGCCTGTCATAGGTCAGCACTCAGCTACTCTCTCCACCCTCTCATCGTCTCCATAGTATATTGACATTAATCTGAACATAATTGATGTAGACAATAAAGTAGGAATTAGTAATGTTCCCATAATTAATTATATAAAGTCGTTTTATTTTTCTAATTCTTATATATTTTATATACTTTCTTATATGGTTGTACTTGTCAAATAAATGACAACTCTCTCGTAGAAAAATAACTCATATTCTCGAAATCATAAAAAATAAGATAAACAAGATCATTTCATTTAGTTTTTTAATTGATTTGCAAAAATTTAAAATTAAAATGTCGTAAGAAGACAGGATATTAGTCATATTTACCTTTTTGGAAACCATGTAGGTGCAAGCGTTGGAATTGTTACCCTTGTGATTATTGTGACATGTGCATATCTATTTCAAGAACGAAAAAAGTTACACCGCATAAAGGATAAGTACTTTCAGCAGCATGGAGGTCTACTTCTCTTTGAGGAGATGAAGGCACGGCAAGGCATTCTATTTAAGATCTTTTCAGAAGAAGAATTGCAAAAGGCCACTAACAAGTTCGATGAAGAACAGATCCTTGGTGAAGGAGGACAAGGCACTGTTTACAAGGGGCTTCTCAACGGAAACATTGAGGTCGCTGTCAAAAAATGCAAGACAATTGATCAGCAAAAAAAGAAAGAGTTCGGTAAAGAAATGCTAATCTTGTCCCAAGCGAACCATAAGAATATTGTCAAACTATTGGGTTGTTGTCTCGAAGTGGAAGTCCCAATATTGGTGTATGAGTTCATCCCAAATGGAACATTGTTCGATCTCATTCATCATGGTAACCATGGCAGACACATCTCTGTATCCACTCGTTTACAGATTGCACACCAATCTGCTGAGGCATTGGCCTACCTTCACTCGTGTGCATCACCACCAATCCTCCATGGGGACATCAAATCATCCAACATCCTCCTTGACAGTGACTTCACAGCCAAGGTCTCTGACTTTGGGGCCTCCATTTTAGCAGCAACTGACGAGGCACAATTCGTCACATTTGTACAGGGAACTCATGGGTACCTTGATCCAGAATACATGCTGACATGGAAATTAACAGATAAGAGCGATGTATATAGTTTTGGAGTTGTTCTCCTAGAGCTACTCACGAGAAAGAAGGCATTTGACTTTGGTGGGCTAGAGGATGAAAAATGCCTATCCAAGAGATTCCTTTCTGCTGTCAAGATGAACAAGCTTGAGAACATCTTCGATGATGAAATTAAGCGTGAGGAGAATATGGAGGTTCTTGAAGAGTTAGCAGGGTTGGCCAAACGATGCTTGGAGATGTCCGGTGAGAATAGGCCATCAATGAAGGAAGTTGCAGAAAATCTAGATAGCTTGAGAAAGCTTCTGCATCATCCTTGGGCACCCCTGAATTTTGAAGAGAATGAGAGCTTGCTAGGAGAATCATCAAATGTCAACTCAGAGATTATCTATACAGGAAATTTCAGCATTGAGAAGAAATCTAAAATTGCCCTGGAATCAGGAAGATGATTGCTCATTACATGGACTAAAATTATGATGTTAATCACTATATTGCATTTATGGGATCTCATTAAATATCATAGGTATCTTCCATAGGTATCACATTACCTTAAGATTGATGCGATTAACCCTCAATATCTTTAAAATTGTTAATATTGTGTAGCAATTGTGTCTGGTTTCCAGATTTTCAGTGAATAAATATACTCTAATGATGTTATGCATGTTCTAAAATTTGGACAAATGGTAAGATGGTGAATTAAAAGTTATACAAGGTAAACAAGCATGGACATAGGATGGGTAGGAACTACCTATACCTCACAAGTAGGTCTTCCAAAAACCGGTAATCCGGTATAAACTCTAGGGTTCCTCCTTCCTCCAATTTCCAATAGCCATCAAGGTAATGGATTGTAGCCATACAATCCATTGTGTTCACTGTTCAGTGGCTGAACCAGGATCTCGATACGCCTAGGGCTCAAAAGACTAACAACGGCATGCTTAAATGGGAGTTCATCTACACAAGCTAATAATTTTCACCATAATAGTTGTTTCTCAAGCAGAAATTGAACAACAAAGAATAAATGAAATGTTCACATTGAGGTCTAGGGTTGAGTGACTTGAGTCAGTCAGGCTGGTGGGCGGTTGCATAGCGTAGCACCCGTTTAGGCTGAAAGATTGGGGTGGCGTATTTAACATTTGTTTTTTTCTGAAAGTTTACTATTATTATAAGCTAAAAAATTCATATGAGGAGGTACTACCTATGTCTGACACGATGATGCCACTGAGCAAAGGACGAGGTGGACGAAGTAGCCAAAGCGGAGCCGATATGACTGGCAGGGGCAGTAGAAGGTAGACCAAGCCAGTCAAGCTCCCAAAGACGCTGAGAGTCACGATGACGAGGGCCAGTACCAACCAGGTGACCCGTGTGATGATCCTGAACATAGCAAAAGTCAGAATAAAGGATAACATGACAACCATGATCAGTAAACTGGCCAACGAACATAAGCTACATGGTTAGATTAGGAATGTGGGAAACATCAGGAACATGAAAAAAGGTAGACAAGAGAGTGCCCTCTCTAGCAACAGAAAGAGGGGACCCATCGGCAATATGAACAGTGAGAGAACTAGATGGAGAATGCATAGATGAAAGGAATGTGCAATGAGGAGTCATATGAAACGAAGCACCAGAATCAAGAATCCATGCATTAGTACCTGGTGGTCCCTAAGTGGAAGACTGAGAAGCAGCAACAGAACCTAGTGAGCTAGCAGGCTGAGTCACAGTACTAGCAGTCCCATACGGTGCAGAGGCAACAAGGCGATGAAAAGGCATCGGCATCTCCTGGGCAATGATTTTAGATTGTCTAGTCGACACTAGTCGTAGGGGCACTGACTAATCGATTAGTCGTGACTAAGCGCGACTAATCATAGATTAGTTGTTGTTTAATTGTTGGTCGACAACAATAGTGTCCAGGACCAACACACAATACATATAATCATATATGCATATATGACTAAAAATGACTAAGTTCATGAAACACATTAGCACTATAGCAAAAAGCCATGAATCATTAACACATTAACAACAAGCCATGAAGACATGATTCATATTACTCTTTATAGATCTTCACTACACGTTTACTAATTTACACAATGAAATAACATGTAAACATTGCACTATAGCAATGTGGCAGCACAACACTCATAGCAATATAGCACTATAGCAGCATAGCACTCATAGTACTATGGCACTATAGCAACAGAACACTCAGATAGTCATATCACTATAGTGGGGATTAGCAGCACCCTTACTAGTGAGTTCTGAGACTCACCTTTTAAGAGTTGCAATCTTCAGATCCATCGGTCCTGCTGAGCCCGTCGCAAGGAGGGAGGTAGCGGCTTGGAGGGAAGAGGCAGCTCCTAGAGGCTGGAGGGAGGCGGCGGTTGGAGGTTGCTGGGCCTGGCTTCTCTTTCCCTCTCTCCTCAACTTCTTTTCTCCCCGAGCATTGTCGGCCTACCGCTGCTGCTTTCTCCCCGCGCATTACCGCTCTTCTCCTGCACGCTGCAGCTGCCGCTCTTCTCCTCTACGCGTTGTGTTGTTCTCCCGCGCACGCTGCTCTTTTCTCCTGCTGCACTTTTTTCCCGCGCGCGCGCAACACTGCTTTTCCTGTCACACACTTCCGCCCATGCTCCTATGAACTTTAAACTTCCTAAACTAGTCAGGCCATGCATTAGTCGGCCGATTAACCGTGATTAGTCACAACTAATCGGCCGATCAGAAAACTAGTCGGGCTAGTCGTGCATCCAATGCCGATCGCTCAAAAATTTCCAATCAGGCCGACTAATCGCGATTAGTCGGCCGACTTGTAATCAGTGCTCAGGGCCGGCTCTAGGCCGGTGCAAGAGGTGCACGGGCCTAGGGTCCATGGTTGAGGGGACCCAAGGCCCAAGTATTCAGACTTCAATAGAGGACACCGCTCAATCTGCTGCCTACTGGCGTGAGTCCAGAGTTTAGACTCTCCCATCTCCTCGTATTTAATCCCCATCCTCGAGTTTGGATTGACAATTTGGCATGCCAACAGGCGTCAAGCAAACAGTGGACGAGCCAGCTACATGTCTCTTGTTTAGTGTTAATTAAACTGAAACTTTATCTTTTTTTAAGATGCAAGTAAAAGGATCCACAACCACGTGAGTTGGCACTAGTGCCCTTCAAAACAATGAGCCGGCCCTGTCAGTGCTCCTGGGCAACCGGATCTGTAGAACTCCTCTAAGACGCTCCAGTATTAGCACTACTAGAAGACTGTGAAGACCGACGAGCCTAAGATCGTTGCTCCTTCTTCCTGTAATAGAAAGCCTCGACATGTCCATCTTTCCCACAATGATCACGGTGAAGACCACCACCACGCCTCCACGTGTAGAAGGAGAGGAAGTAGGTGCTGATGAGGGCAAAGGCAGTGGAGGAACAACCGACCGAGAGGATGAAGAACGAGCAGCCAAAGCAGAGGCAGATGGTAACAATCTAGCAGTATGAAGCAGAGTCTCCTCATTAAGAACATCAGCAAGAGCATCCATCAAGGAGACACATGGATGACGAGCAAGAAGCTGCACACGAAGAGGCTCGTACTCATCACGAAGATGGATCAAAAGGCATATGTGCGTTGAAGCTCAATGTCTGACTGCTGACCCTGACAGAACTCACAAGTACTAGGCGACAGTGGATGACGTAGAGAATCAAGCTGACGCCAGATAGCAGACAACTGGGTGTAGAGCTCATCAACTGAAAGGTCACCATGACATAACAACTGCTCCTGACAGATAGTAGCAAAATACGCAGAGTGACTAGTGGGCTCATAGTGGTGAGGAAGAAAAGACCACATCTGATGAGACCGATCAAAGTGAACAATCTCTGCAACAAACTGATCCTCCATACTAGTAGTAAGAATAGACCCTACACGAGCATCCTCATCCAACCAAGTCATGTAGACACTGAACTGAGACTCAAAAGATGCTTTAAGATCATCAAAATCTGTAAGAAGCTTATCCTTGTGTTCATCGATTGCCTTCTCAGGAATCATGCACTGGAGCCGTAGGACAAGGCGGACATGGAAGCTCACCAGTAAGAAACTCCCATATGACATGCTAGGTTAACCATACAAGGTAAAATACAAAGAAAGTAATTGTATTTGCTGTAAAGAAGAGAAGTATCGGGATAACATGCCCAAGAGATATATCCAAGTGTGCTATAAAGATCTTTGTCTGCCAACTTGTATTTCTGAATAATGTTTGGATTAAAAATGGACTGAGTGCTAATGAGTTACAATAATATGTTACCTATTCTACAGATCTCTTGGCAATGCTGATATCCAAACAGAATGCATGCAAGTCAGTTCTAGACAGAGCGATATTATTAGGCCCCTCTTCGCTCAAATATACCGCTAACTTTGTAGCAAGTACCGAAAAACATACAAATATACGAACAATATAACTTACTACTGGGTAGTGAAACAATGACACTGAGCAAACTTTAATTGAGTGTATGCATTATTGTTTCACAGAAGAAGAAGAAAAAACACCACTGAAACTAAAGCACTGCTTCGAGCTGTCAAATAGTTGAACCTGAACATACCTCATATGTCACTATACCACTAGAAGTTGCTTGTTGACGCAGTGTTGCCGTGCAAAGAGCACCATTTGCTGAGATTATACATGTGTGGGCCCATGTTGTGAAAAAACCATTATTTTTTTAGGCAAAATCCTGCAAAGAATATGAGTGATGCATACATTTTCATTAGCTTGGACCTCAGTTGGTAATGTACAAGATAGGAATATGCTAAGAAAACCACTCTGGTGGATTGGCACTAAAATATAAACAATCGGCAAACATATCATGGTCGGAAGGATGCTCATTGGTTGGCTAAGATAGAATCAACAAACCATGACATAAAAATACACAACCTCCTAACTTGTAAAAGTACAGGTTTTAAAAAACGCTGAAGAAAACATTCTATGTTACACTCTGTATCTATTCTAGACGGTGAATGATATACTTCTATTCTTAACTCTCACTTATGTAATTGACATTACATTGGGTCCCGTCTGCAGGCAACTGCAATTCACATAGACTGAATAGATTATGGAGACCACGAGCAACATAACTTATGTTCTCCAAAAGCAACTTAGCCACAACATAACCACATAAACATACAAACCATAGATTTTAGCTTGTACATAACAGAGAAGGATCATTTTCAGGTACCTCATTAGGCTTCACTGTAATTATGCGGGGTGCAAATGATGTACCAGAAAATCCTGAAAACCAGCACACAATGAACATATTAAGTATTTCAGATCTGACATAAAAATATTTTAATACTGGTCCATACAAAGTGATCAAATTAAACTAAGCGAATGTAACACCACAAAATCAGATAAATGGCATTATCTAGCAACAAGCAAACATGCTTTCTACCTGATCTAGCAATACGACGTGGTATTGCTAACAGCTTTCTTTATCCATCCACTTGCTCCTGTGGGGCGTTTGAGAGTTTGAACTTCACCAGTTCACCAGGAAGGAGGTGATGCAAGGGGGTGCCGGGGCTGAAGGTGGTGGTGGTGGTTGTGGGGTGTGTGTGGTGCGGGTGGGGGGGGGGTCTACGGCGGGGGAGATCACCGGCGACATGGGGTGGAGAGCGAGGGTGGCATGGAGTGGAGGGCGCCGGTGGCGCAGGGGGGTCGGCGGTGGGATGGGAGCGGCCGAGGCAGACGGTGGGAGGGGAAAGGGTTGGTAGGTGTAGATTTTCTGGCGCATTGATCGAAAATGAACCCGTGCAGATGAAATTTGTTTGAACAATTTTACCGTGGGCGATTAAAATGCCGACAAAGATGGTTCAACGATGCTAGTTTTGTACTTAGGTTAATTTTTTGTGTTATTGTAATTTTTACGTTATCGGTGTATCAATAACAGATAGAGACAATCATAGCTACTATACATGGAAAATTTTAAAAAAATTTCCGTTTGTAAAAAAGGCATGTACACAAATTTTAGAGTAAGTCATTAATTAAAAAACCATCAAAGAAATAACGTAATTTCATATCGTGTCAATCCATTATTTAATCAATTTTCCTTTTGGCAATTAAAAACCCGTTAGGGCCTATTTGGGAATTTAAAATCTTGACACATTCCGATTTTAAACTAAAATCTTGGCCAGTCCACAGGAAATGGGCATTGAAGGAATTACAAGCAACCGAAGCAAAAGAGGACACATGGCAACAGTGCTTACATCTGATGTTTTCATCAATACAAGTTCATAATACAATAGTTTCAATATAACAGAGCCTCTTGCTAATATTTGGATATACTTGAACATAGAAGGCAGCAAATAGTCATACATGAAAAGCTCATGTCGCTACCCACATTAGCATAGCACTTCTATTCAGATTTAGCCTGAAAATGTAATTAAATTAGTAATTAAATTAGTGTAAGCACAACCTTGAAACATTCAATGATCAGAAGTAGAAAACCGCCTCCGCGCTGCCTCCACCGATTCCCCCGTGCCACCGAATAGAAGAACAAAAAGAAAGAGAACCGGTAAGGTAAGTTTGTAATGGTAAGTGAACTTCGCATTTTGTTTTAAAAAATTGAATTTTACATAGAGAGTTTCGTTAAAAACGAGGAGCAAAATCGTAGATCAGTATTTTTTCTGGATCCAAAAAGTAAGATCTAGTTCTATTTGGCTACAGTTTTACAAGGTGGATCTAAAAAACGAAAAGGATGCCAAACACAGCCTTAGTCAGAATTAAAATGGATTTTATGAATTAGAATTATATCAGCGTCTTATTTATTTTGTTTTAAAACATATTTATTTATGGAAGAGGTATTATGTATTTCATCATAAAGTAAACATTAAAATAGAGTTTGGGTTTTTATAAAATGTTAGGAAACGGAACGGAATCCGTCTGAATTGTAATGAATTTTATAAATTAGAATCTTTCTTATTTCTAGAAAAAGAAAATTTCCATGTGCCGGCCCAAAGCAATCCTGCCCGAAAAAGGAAAACTCGCGCGTGGCCACGCTTCAGAGTTCAGCCCCCGGCCCCCAGAGGCCCAGAGCGCGCTCGGGTGAGATACTGTCTTTTGGGCCATCCCTGTCAGTGGCTTTCCCGTGTCCGTGTTCACGCGCGGCGCGGTTAGCCGGTTACGACTCTGACTGACACGCGGGTCCGACCGATTCAAGTAAAATGCATTCTCAAGAGTGTCACCATCACAGATTAATGAAACTTTTTGATAGAAATCGGGACAATGAGATAACGTCACAGTAGTTTGTTCTAATTTTGTTACCGTACAAATATAAAATACAATGTATAAACATACGATGTAAACAGCCTTCAAGATTGACCATTTTCAGAAGTCAATCCTTTGGCTCATAACCCAGCATCTAAAATAAGTAATTGTGTCAAACCAATTTCACTTGAGCCTTTGAGAATGACCAATTTTCATAAGGCAATCTTTTGTCTCATAAGTCAACATTTAAAATAAGCAATTGTGTTGAACCAATTTTACTTGAAATTGTACGAAAGTTAACAAACCAATCCACATTGGATATTCATCTGCATTATTTCACTTGAGATTGCATAATTGGTACTAAAGATGCATCATTTCCATTGTATATTTCAGAGGTGGCGTACTAGTTGACTGATGCATAAATAGAACTACTAAGATTATTGGATTACTATATCTGAGAAACCAAGGGTTGGTTTCGGTGTTTGTGATGAGTGATTTACAGGTTTTTACCCTCTGGTTCGAAGGGGTACCTCCGAAGGGGGTTCGGAGGTTGGAACTCCGAAGGTGTTCGGAGGTGGTTTCACCGAAGGGTTCGGTGGTTTGGTTGCTGCAGCTGTTGCAACAGAGTGTGCCTGTCGGAGGGGTCCGACAGTACACGATTACTAGGTTCATACTGAAGGTCTCGGTACTTTGGGCGGTACACCGGAGTGTGTGCTGAAGGTTGCTAACCCGGAGAGGTCTCCGGAGTACTGGATACACTTGTCTGTTTGTCTGTGGTGCGCAGGTGACTTCGGAGGCGATGGACAGGTTCGTAGCAGGTGAACCTGGGTCAAGCGGGAGGCTTGATGCCAGTGGAGCAGGGAGCTCCGTCACGGTGGCTGCGAAGGAGTCTGGGTCAGTCCTCGGGTCGAGGTGCGCCAGGTGAAGGCAGAGAGTGCGGAGCGTGGCTCCGGCTGAAGGTGCTCCGAGACAAAGTCCTCGGAGGTGAGGCACTTCGAAGGTACTCCGGATGGAGTGACTTCGGAGTATGGTGGAACAAGTCCTCTGCGGAGGCATGGCGTTCGAAGTGTGCTCCGGAGGGAGACATTCGAAGGTACCCGACGAAGGTCTCAGAAGTCGAGGCGCATCGAAGGCATGGTTCGGGTGAGGCTCGTCGAGGAGTGTGCTTGGGGAGAGACACTGCGACGAAGTGCTCATGGAATGCTTCATGCGGAGGCCTTAGACGAAGGAGGGACTTCGAAGGGTGGTACTCCGAAGGTGGGGCTTCAGAGTGAGGAAGGCTTCGGAGCGAAGCTAGCTCTGGAGCGAGGTTGACTTGTGGTGCTTCGGCCATGCATGGCTTCGGTACATGGACTGACGGAGTTTGAGCTGGGAGTAGCTGCGAAGCCGTGGTGGTCCACTCCGGAGGTGGTGGTGCGAAGGCCCAAGGGCTTTGATGGCTTCGGCTCAAAACCGTCACTGTATCGGAGGCTAACTTCGGTGAAGCGAAGGCCATCAGGCTCAAGGCTTCTCACCGAAGCTACCGCACCCCTCGCGTGCGAAAGGGGGTTTCAGGAAGGTCAAAGACTGCAAAGGCTGACATTGTCTGCTCTGCAAAAAGCTGACGCTGTCCCCTCTGCAAAGCTGATAGAGAAGTCTTCAGAATAAAGTAGACTACCTTTTGTACCCCTCTGTTCTGTAGAGACAAAATTGGTGTAAACCCTAGGGGTAAAGTAGTCAATTCACTTGGGTGAACTGTGGGCTATAAATATGGGGGCTCGGTAGGTAACATTTAACACTTTTTGAGCATTTACGGTTGAGCTCCTGTACTAGCCTCCTCACACTTTGAATACATCCAGTGAGTTCATTTTTGTGTTCCTTGTTCAAGCGGCGAAGCCCTGCCTCGGTGTACTTTTTTGCTTGAGCTTGTTTTACATACCTCGCTGCATACTTCGTTCATTTGTGTGTCACCCTGAGTGACTTGTGACAGTGCATCGAAGCCTGTGTTGATGAAGTGTGTTGTGTGCGAAGTGTGTTTTTAAGTGCGCGTTCGCTCTGTGTAACAGGAGGCTAGACCTCGCTGCTTACTAGCGAAGCCCTGATCGAAGCCCGTTTTGCTTCTCGTGTCTGAACCCTTAGCGAAGTTTGTTTAGTGTGCATTTAGACCTTCGCAGAACGAAGCCCAGCACCAGTTGTTGTCGCTAAGTTTTAGGTCGAAGTCCTCGGAGGGTAGTCCACTCTTGCGAAGGGTGAAGTGCGAAGCCTGCTCGAAGCACCCTATGTGCGGAGCCTGCACTGACTTAGCAGAGTTGTTTTCGGGGTCGTGGGTGGAGCGAAGTCTACTTGGCTTCGGACTTTTACTCCTTGCGAAGCCTGTGTTCGGAGCTGTCAAGTACCTCCGAACCAGACCTTCGAAGGTTGGTGTTCGAAGCCTGTTCCGCAGTAGACAGAACTAAATCCGAAGGCTGTTTTTAGCCCAAGTTTTTAAAAGCTCCCATTCACCCCCCCCCCTCTGGTCGCCGTTTCCGGTCCAACAATAGGTATCAGAGCGGGTTAAGATCACCAGTTGACCTTAACCGGTTTTGTGATCTGTTGGCGACATGGACAGAACTAGTAAAATCCCTCTGTTCGATGGGACTGATTTCGCATACTGGAAGGTGCGCATGGAGGCTTACTTGCTAAGCCAAGGAAATGCAATTTGTGAGATTGTGGACTCACAATCCCTGAGACTCGCACCTCTCAAACAGAAAAAGATCAGTATAATGCCAACTCCAAGGCAAGAAACATATTGTTCATTGGTTTGAGCCGGAGTGAGTTTGATAGGGTGCAGCACCTTATGACTGTTAGGGAGATTTGGACAACACTCACTATTTTTCATGAGGGCTCTACTCAGATCAAGGCCAAGCGCCAAAGCACATACAATCAACAGTATCAGCTGTTTGTGCAGGCACCTGGTGAATCTATAGATGCCATGTTTTCGCGCTTTGATGCTATAGTGAGTAACTTGCGGTCCAACGGGACGCTTGCTTACAACGATCATGATAGGGCTATCAAGCTTCTCTATGCTCTTGACCGTAGCATATGGGAAGTAAAGATATCCAGCATTGAGGAGTCCACATGTTATGACACATTGACCTGTGATGAGCTCTTTAGCAAGCTGAAGTCCACAGAGATTGTCAAGGCATCTCTTGCTGTGCACAGAAGCTCTTTGCCACAACCATTGGCATTAGTTTCTAGCACTAGCCGTGGCACCGCTGTAGAACCAAGCACATCTGGTACTTGTGTTCTTGCAGATGGTTTTGCTTTGTCCTCCCTGGTCTCTGTCACAAAGGAGCAGGTGGACACTCTGGATGATGATGAGCTTGCTCTGATTGCCAGAAGGTTCACCCGTTTTCACCGTGAGAAACGGGATCAGAGGAGAAGTGGTTTTAGTGGTTACTTTGAATGTGGCGACACTTCTCATATCAAAGCGAATTGCCCTAAGCTCAAAAAGAGAGATGAGAGTGAGCGCCCCAAATACCACAAGAACGAGAGGAAACCCCTTGTGAAGGGCAAGCGCGACAAGATGGCTAAGAAAGTAGCCAAGGCCGCTTCCAGAGCATTCGTTTCTGCTCTCAGCGACATCGACACTTCCTCAACTGAGGAGTCGAGCTCTGAGGAGGAGGAGTCCCAAGGAAGGAGGACAAGAAGGACAAGAAGGGACGAGACTCCACCGGCCTTTGCTTCATGGCCGACAGCGATCATAGCGGCGATGAGCTTGACTCATCTGAGGTACCTCTATCATCTGACCAGCTATTAATAAAATTAGATGAGCTGAATGAAGTAGTTCTTGGTCAGGATAGATTGCTTGTGCAAGCCGCTAGAGAAAGAAAAGACCTTAGACTTTGGCTAGAATCTGTTTCTACTGAGTATGCCATGCTTAACTCTAAATTTAATGATGCTGAATGTGAATCTTGTTCTGTTGTCATGAGTGAGCTTGCTCAGTTGCGCTCTGTACATGCTCAAACTCTTTGTGAGCTTGAGACTGCAAAGAAGCAGCTTTTGGTGGTGGATTCTAGACCTCATGATAATGTTGAATGCATGAACTGTTCTTTATTGCGCGAG
Source organism: Zizania palustris (assembly GCA_019279435.1). Lineage (NCBI taxonomy): Eukaryota > Viridiplantae > Streptophyta > Magnoliopsida > Poales > Poaceae > Zizania > Zizania palustris. Next base: position 24,301,469 of record JAAALK010000287.1, on the reverse strand, counting down.
GGCATTAATTTACGTGATAAACATGTTCATGATTTAGAGGCTAGATTGGAGAGGGCCGGTAGTTCTAAGGATGTGCAGCCTGTTTGTGACACGTGTATTACCCTTAAGGACCAACTAGGCACTGTTAGAGAGCGGGCTGAGAACCTCATGTCTGAAAATAAATACTGTAGCGCCCCGATTTAACAAAATCGAGACATTATTGAATTTCCAAAGAAAAACAATAATACAAGAGGTTCATCATGCGACAACGTACATACGATAATATCCATGGTACACAGACCATATTTATTACAACATTGTTTTAGTAAAAACAGTAATAAGATAATTTAAACAGCGGCATGACGAACGTCTTCTTTAGGATCTTTCTTCTCGACTGGGTCGCTACTCCAGACCGTCTTCAAAGTAAGCATCCTCTGTGGGGTCCAACGGGTATGAGTACAAAAAGTACTCAACAAGCCACCGCAAATGCAAATAATAATGCAGGATAATAAACAAGGAAGGATAAAGGCTAACAATGCGGAATAAAGCAGTTGCAGTTATGGCATTTAGTGTAATCATATTTTAATCATGCGGAAAGTAAACATGAACATCATCAACATCAACTAACTCGAGGAGTACGTTTTACCTCCTCGCACAACAGTCCTTACATGACAATCCATCATGCACATTCATATTCAAAGTAAACTAACTGGGGGATGTCACGCAACCCGCCCTTGACCGTGGGCTCGGCTTTTCGAAAAGATTTAAAACTTTGATCAGAGATGTACTACTGTACCCACAAGGCACGCACTCATCTCAACGAGATGACCCATTTCACGGGAACTCGTGCCAAAACCTCAATATGAGATGTTCCAAGCGATAACCACCCGCTCTAGGTTTCGCCGGCGTGCCGGGCCGCATCCCGGCTAACATCGCACCCCCTTTTGCGCCACATTGGTACAAGTCACCCGCAGGTGCAACTTGACCCATCTCCAAATGGTGGCCTCGGTTTGGAACAACCCATACCTTAGTTAGGACTTACCCACTAGACTTGTGGTTAGTACGTAAGTGTATTGCAACGGATCCCTCAGACCGGTCCTTATAGTGCCCCGGGTGCGACTGACCAATGCCCTAGCTTGCACCCGGAACCCACCATGCATACACTCACAACCATGACTCATCACCAGCAGAATTTCCAAGGATAAGAAGTAACGGGGATCATATAATAGAACCATTTTACTACGACTCATTTTTATCCTATAGCGGCCGTGTCAATACTTTGGACACTAACTAATATCATTGATCATATGGTGACAAGGAGGTTAGGTGAGATAGCATGGCTTGGGTTGCACATCAAGGTCGGGGGATCCTAAATAAATATAATGTAAGGGTTCATTTGACTAATGCATATATAACCTATGTGTTTTAGCGATAGTCAATTCAAACATGGGTCCAATATGTTCAAAAGAATGGTTTGGTGACTTGCCTTGTTCAGCGAAAGGCGAGGGAGGGACTTCCGGGAAGTATTCCGGCTCCTCGACGGCGTCGTAGTCTTTTCAATAATAATAAAGCAAAATAAAAAGAGTACATTTAATCAAACAATATAACATTACATTAATAGCACATAAATTACTGTTGATTTGATTAAAAGTAAAATAATCTCCATTGTTAAGGTTCTGAAATTTATTTCACAATTAATTTTAAAATGAATCAAAATGAATTATTGTTTTTCATAAAAGGGTTTTTAAGTGTGAATAATACCACATTAAGTTTTCTAATTAATTTAATATGAATGATTCAGAGAAAACTCTGTGGTTCTAATGTTTAAACAGAAAGGAACAAATATATAAATTTTCTGGAGTTTAAATATTTAAATTTGCATTTTAATCCTAAGGGCATTTGAATACTTATTTAAATAAACATTAAAATGTCAAAGTAAACCTACTGTTTTTATTGCATAAATATGTAGAGAATAATTTTATGAATTTTCTGAAATTGGAATGGTAATTTTTAGAGTTCAAATGCATTAGATATGAATTTTACAAGTTTAAAAGCATTTCTGGAATTTATTTTCAAATTTTAAACCCCTCGGGTCCACGGTGAGCCAGGCCCACGGTGAACCCGCACACTGTGCGCGTGCGCCGGGTCGATCTGGACCGTCGGATCCAGATCCGACGCGCGAGGGCGAGGCGGGACGCGTAAGTGGCTACGGACGGCCAGGATTAAAACGTGTGAAGGGGTACCACGTGGACGCACGAGATTAAACGCGGGGTTTTAAAACTAACGGACGCACGAGATCGCACCGTACCGCTTCACTCAGATCCGACGGCACCGATTAAATCGCACGAGGGATTAAATCTGGGCCGTTAGATCTGGATCGCACGGCGTGGATCGAATCCGACACGGCACGGGTACTCGACCCGTGCCGGTCATCTTCTCCGACGACGGCGAGCGGGCCAGCGGCCACGGCGAGCGACGGCGACCTAATCTAAGGCCTAAAACGGAACGAGGGTGCTACGGGGATCACGAGGGTACCTCGGCGGTGAGAAACGGTCGATGGAGCGAGGCCGGCGACGAGCGGGGGCGGTGGAGGTGTTCGGGTTCTGGACGGCGACGGCGATCCGGCGAGGGTTGTCGTCGACGGAGTGGTGGCCGGCGTTGGGGAGGTCCCGGCGGTCACGATGGTGGCGAAGGCACGGGCGGAGGTGGTCCGGTGCGACGGCGAGCGGTGGCCGGAGACGAACCAGAGGGAATGCGCTAAACGGCGAATCGTGGTTGTTCTGTTCGGTCTGAGTGCGAAAGGGCGTGGGGGTCGAACGCGGTGAAGGCCAGGGGTATAAATAGTGGTGCCGGCGGGGACAGGGAGGGCGCCATCGAGGGAGGGCAGTGAGTTAACGCCGGCGAGCGGTTTCTCTGCATGCGGGCGACAGCGGGGGGGGGGATTACGCGTGGGATTAAAGGGAAAACGGGCGACGTGATCCGGGGTTTTAATGCTGGCGAATAATGAAGGGGAGGGGACCGGCGACGAGCGGATCCGAGGGAGTAAAGGTGGCCGGCGAAGTTTGGGGGCGACGGCGCGAGGTAGAAGGTGAAGCTGACAGGTGGGGCCTACTGGCCAGCGGGCGCGAGCGAGTGGGGTGGCGACTGACGGGTGGGGCCACGATGTCGGGCGCGCGCGCGAGGGGAAGAGTTCGGCGCCGACAGGTGGGGTCCGCTCGTCAGTGTGAGCGCGCGAGTTGAGTGGGCTGGGCCGGCCGGGAGAGAGAGAAGGGAGGGAGGGGAGCCCAATACTGTTCTAATACATTTCTGAATAAAAATAATTCCAGAAAATAGATTAAAATATTAGGGCTACTTCCAAGGTTGATAAAAATTTATAAAAATTCCCAAAATTATATTTTGGTCTTAGGATCATATATAAAAAGTTTCACCTCCTAATTTGGTCATCTACTCTATGTTGTAGTTCAAAAGGGTATAAAAGGGAATTAAAAGTATTTTCTGAAATAAGAATTCCAAGAAATTGAATTTAATAATATTTTTATTGTTTTGAAAATTTGGGGTGTTACAAACCTATCCCCCTTACAAGAATCTCGTCCTCGAGATTGGAACGTTACTCGAATAGCTCGGGGTATTGGGCTTTTAGCTCGTCTTCTTTTTCCCAAGTGGCTTCTTCGGCGGGATGGTTGTTCCATTGGACTTTGCAGAAGCGGACGACGCGACTTCTGGTTACTCTCTCCTTGGTTTCCAAGATCTTGACGGGTCTCTCTATGTAGGTCAAGTCTTCTTGGACATTGAGCTGCTGAAGGTCGGCTTGCTCGGTGGGTACACGGAGGCACTTCTTCAGCTGAGAGACATGGAACACATCATGAACACCTGCCAAGGATGGAGGCAGTTCCAGTTGATATGCCACTTCTCCTTGTCGACGGAGGATCTGGAAAGGTCCGACGTAGCGGGGTGCTAGTTTGCCTTTCATGTTGAACCTTTGAGTGCCACGGAGGGGAGCAACTCGGAGGTAGACATAATCGCCCTCCTCAAAGGCTAGGTCTCTTCGACGGTTGTCGGCATAGCTCTTTTGTCTCGATTGGGCTGCCTTCAATCGATCCCTTATGATCTTAACTTTCTCTTCAGCTTCTCTCAATAAGTCAGTCCCAAACAGTTGTGATTCTCCGGTTTGATCCCAGAGCAACGGTGTTCTGCACTTACGCCCATAGAGTGCTTCGAACGGGGACATCTGCAGGCTGGCTTGATAGCTGTTGTTGTAGGAGAACTCTGCATAAGGTAAGTTCTTGTCCCACATTCCGCCAAAGTCTAGAGCACAAGCTCTAAGCATATCCTCCAATATCTGGTTGACCCTTTCGGTCTGACCGTCGGTCTGTGGATGATAGGCGGTGCTAAAGTTCAGCCGGGTGCCGAGTTCCTCTTGAAGGTTCTTCCAAAACTTGGAGGTAAACTGACTCCCACGGTCAGATACAATCTTCTTAGGAACTCCGTGAAGGCATACGATCCGGGTCATATACAACTCAGCCAACTTGGCGACGGTGTAAGTTGTCTTGACCGGAACGAAGTGGGCTACCTTGGTGAGTCGGTCGACGATCACCCAGATAGAATCATGACCAGCTTGGGTCCTGGGCAGTCCCGTGATGAAGTCCATTCCTATCTCTTCCCACTTCCATTCGGGGACTTTGAGGGGTTGAAGCAGTCCGGCAGGTCTCTGATGCTCTGCCTTGACTCGCCGGCATGTGTCGCACTTGGCCACATACTCAGCTATTTCTCTCTTCATGCTGACCCACCAATATTTTTCCTTCAGGTCTTGGTACATCTTTGTACTCCCGGGATGGATGGAGTATAGAGTATCGTGGGCTTCTTGAAGGATGAGAGTCTTCAACTCAGGTAGGTTGGGTACGCATACTCGGTTTCCGAACCAGATGGTACCATGTTCGTCCTCGGAGAATCCGGGGGCTTTACCCTTCCTCATGTTTTGCTGGATCTCCAGGATGTCTGGGTCTTCCTTCTGCTTCTCTCGGATCTGGTCTATTAAGACAGGCCGAGACTCCAAGGCAGCGAGGTACTCTCGAGTGGTGATCCCTAGGTTTAGCCTTTCCATCTCTTTATAAAGTAGAGGGGCCTGGTCTTGAATCATGATGGCATTGCAGTACCCTTTTCGACTAAGGGCGTCTGCCACCACAGTCGCCTTGCCCGGATGATAATGGATGCCCAAGTCGTAATCCTTGATCAGTTCCAACCATCTCCTTTGCCCGAGGTTCAGATCTGGTTGGGTGAATATGTACTTGAGGCTCTTGTGGTCGGTGAAGACCTCACACCGATTTCCCACAAGGTAATGTCTCCATATCTTCAAGGCATGAACCACGGCTGCTAGTTCCAGGTCGTGGGTTGGGTAGTTCAGCTCATGCGGTCTCAACTGCCGGGAGGCGTAGGATATTACCTTCCCTTCTTGCATTAAGACGCATCCCAATCCTTGACGAGAGGCATCACAGTAGACGTGGAAGTCTTTCCGGATGTCTGGCAGAGTTAGAATGGGGGCTGATACTAGCTTCTTCTTGAGGGTCTGGAAGCTTTCTTCGCAGTCGGGGGTCCAATCAAACTTCACCTCCTTCTGCAGAAGTCTGGTCATAGGCTTGGCGATCTTGGAAAAGTTCTCGATGAACCGGCGGTAGTATCCGGCCAATCCGAGAAAACTCTGGATCTCGGTCACGGTCGTTGGCTGTAGCCAGTTGGTTACCGCTTCCACGGTGGTTGGGTCCACTGCTATTCCTCCGGCAGATATAACATGGCTGAGGAACTTCACCTCAGACGACCAAAATTCGCATTTGCTGTATTTGGCGTACAATTGCTGCTCCCTTAGCTTTCTGAGGGTCAGACGGAGGTGAGTCTCGTGTTCTTCCTTGGTCTTGGAGTAAACGAGGATATCGTCGATGAATACCACGATGAACTTGTCCAAGAACTCCATGAATACGTTGTTCATCATGTTCATGAAAAAGGTCGGGGCATTCGTGAGTCCGAACGACATCACAGTGTACTCGTAGAGTCCATAGCGGGAGGTGAAGGTAGTCTTGGGTATATCTTCCTCCCTGATCCTCAACTGGTGATAACCTGACCTGAGGTCAATCTTGGCAAACACCGAGGATCCTTTCAGCTGATCAAACAGGTCGTCGATCCGAGGCAATGGGTATTTGTTCTTGATGGTTGCGTCGTTCAGGGCTCTATAGTCCACGCACATCCTCTTGGTCTTGTCCTTCTTCATGGCAAATATAACCGGTGCACCCCAAGGTGAGGTACTCGGTCGGATATAACCTTTCTGTTCCAGGTCTTCGATGTTGCTCTTGACTTCGGCTAGCTCATTGGCGGCCATTCGGTACGGGCGCTTGGAGATTGGAGTGGTCCCGGGGACAAGTTCGATTCTGAATTCGATGTCCCGCTTGGGAGGCATTCCGTGCAGATCTTCGGGGAAAACATCTGCAAACTCCTTGACTATTGGCACTTCTTCAAGAGCTATTGAGCGAAGGGACGCTCCGAGTGGTTTGCGACTGGTCATCCGGAAGGTGACGGTTACGCCTTCAGGACTGGTCACCGTGACGGACTTGTTGGCACAGTCGATCACTCCCTTGTGCTTCATCAACCAATCCATACCTAGTATAAGGTCGAGTCCGGTGCATTGGATGAGGACAGGCTCGGCCCGAAACAGCACTCCTTGGATGTCAAGTTGAACCTTAGGGCTGTAGAAGCGAGCTGAGGTCCTATTGCCGGGGGTGGCAATCACCATGGGAATGGGTAGAGGGAGCACATCCAGATTGTTTGTTTTCACAAAATCTTCCGAGACGAAGGAGTGGGTTGCTCCAGAGTCAAATAATATGACGGCCGGTACGGAATTCATAGTAAACGTACCGAGTACGACTTCAGGAGCCTCCTGAGCTTCCTCCGCGCTGATGTGGTTGACGCGGGCGCGAACCGCCTGGTGGGGTGCTGCGCCTTGGTTCTGCTTGGGGTGAGGACACTGGTGCGAATAGTGACCTTCCTTGCGGCAGTTGAAGCAGATGACCGGCCTTCCTTGGCGATTGTAACACCCCAAATTTTCAAAACAATAAAAATATTATTAAATTCAATTTATTGGAATTATTATTTCAGAAAATACTTTTAAATCCCTTTTATACCCTTTTGAACTACAACATAGAGTAGATGACCAAATCAGGAGGTGAAACTTTTTGTATATGATCCTAAGACCAAAATATAATTTTGAGAATTTTTATACATTTTTACCAGCCTTGGAAGTAGCCCTAATCTTTTAATCTATTTTCTGGAATTATTTTTATTCAGAAAAGCATTAGAACAGTATTGGGCCCCCTCCCTCCCTTCTCTCTCTCTCCCGGCCGGCCCAGCCCACTCAACTCGCGCGCTCACACTGACGATCGGACCCCACCTGTCGGCGCCGAACTCTTCCCCTCGCGCGCACGCCCGACATCGTGGCCCCACCCGTCAGCCTTCCCGTTCGCTCGCTCGCGCTCACTGGCCAGTGGCCCCCGCCTGTCAGCTTCGCCTTCAACCTCGCGCCGTCGCCCCCAAACTACGCCGGCCACCTTTACTCCCTCGGATCCACCCCCGCCGGCCTCCTCACCCTAATCACTCGCCGGCAATGAATTCCCCTCAACGCGCCGACCGTTTTCCCCCTATTAATTCGGCCGAATCGCGTCCAGGTTCGATGAACCGCGTCAACCCGAGCTCACCGGCGTCATGGCGTCATTAACCTCGGCCACCGTCAATTGCGCCCTCCCTGCCCCCGCCGGTACCTCTATTTAAGTCCTTGCCCTCCACCGCGTTCGGTTCACGCAACCATTCGCACTCAGACCAAGCAGAGCGCCCGCACTTCGCCGGTTAGAGCACTCCCTCTATTTCGTCTCCGGCCGCCGTTCGCCCTCGCCTCAGACCACCTCCGCCAGTGCATCCGCCACCAACGTGACCGCAAGAACGACCCCGACCTCGGCCACCCCTCCGCCGACGTCGTACCCCGCCGGAACACCATCGCCGACGAGGACCCCGAACCACTCCGCCGTCTACCCTCGTCGCCGACCACGTCCCGTCGTCCCCGGACCACCGCCAAGGTACCATCGTGACCGCCGTAGCGTCCCCCTTCCATTTCTAGGCTTAGCTAGGACCGCCGTCGCTCGCCATGGCCGCTGGCCCGCTCGCCGTCGTCGGAGAAGACGACCGGCACGGGTCGAGTACCCGTGCCGTGTCGGATCTGAACCCGACCGTGCGATCGCGATCGGACGACGCACGTGAGCCCACGTACGCGATCTAATCCGCGCCGTCGGATCTGGTCAAAGCATTACGTTTTAATCTCGTGCGTCCATCTGTATTTAAAACCCGCGTTTAATCCTGTGCGTCCACGTGGTACCGGTTCGAACGTTTTAATCCTGGCCGTCCGTTGCCACTTGCGCGTCCCGCCTCGCCCTCGCGCGTCGGATCTGGATCCGACGGTCCAGATCGACCCGGCGCACGCACACAGTGCGCAGGTTCACCGTGGGCCTGGCTCACCGTGGACCCGAGAGGTTTAAAATTTGAAAATAAATTCCAGAAATGCTTTTAAACTTGTAAAATTCATATCTAATGCATTTGGACTCTAAAAATTACCATTTCAATTTCAGAAAATTCATAAAATTATTCTCTACATGTTTATGCCATAAAAACAGTAGGTTTATTTTGACATTTTCATGTTTATTCAAATAATTACTCAAAAGCCTTTAGGATTAAAATATGGATTAAAATATTTAAACTTCAGAAAAATTTATATTAAATTCCTTTCTGTCCATTCACTGAAGACCACCAAATTGACATGAACTTTTCATTACACACTTATTTGAGAATTTAATTTGTCAATAATCACATTTAGACATTTGTTTTCTAAAAAGGACAACCCTTCATTTTAATCCCTTTAAAACTATTTATAAAATTCAGAACCTTAACCTCTGAGTTTATTTATTTTTTTTTACCAAACCAATTTTAACTTATATGCTTGTAATGTAATGTTATATGGTTGATTGAGTGTTATGCTCTTTCTGTTTTAATCTTTATATTAAAAAGACTACGACGCCGTCGAGGAGCCGGAATACTTCCCGGAAGTCCCTCCCTCGCCTTTCGCTGAACAAGGCAAGTCACCAAACAACTCTTTTGAGCATATTGAACCCATGTCTGAATTGACTATCGCTAAAACACATAGGTTATGTATATGCATTAGTCAAATGAACCCTTACATTATATTTATTTAGGATCCCCCGACCTTGATGTGCAACCCAAGCCATGCTATCTCGCCTAACCTCCTTGTCACCATATGATGAATGATATTAGCTAGTGTCCAATGTATTGGCACGGCCGCTATAGGATAAAATGAGTCGTAGTGAAATGGTTCTATTATATGATCCCGTTACTTCTTATCTTTGGAAATTCTGTTGGTGATGAGTCATGGTTGTGAGTGTATGCATGGTGGGTTCCGGGTGCAAGCTAGGGCATTGGTCAGTCGCACCTGGGGCACTATAAGGACCGGTCTGAGGGATCCGTTGCAATACACTTACGTACTAACCACAAGTCTAGTGGGTAAGTCCTAACTAAGGTATGGGTCGTTCCAAACCGAGGCCACCACTTGGAGATGGGTCAAGTTGCACCTGCGGGTGACTTGTACCAATGTGGCGCAAAAGGGGGTGCGACGTTAGCCGGGATGCGGCCCGGCGCGCCGGCGAAACCTAGAGCGGGTGGTTATCGCTTGGAACATCTCATATTGAGGTTTTGGCACGAGTTCCCGTGAAATGGGTCATCTCGTTGAGATGAGTGCGTGCCTTGTGGGTACAGTAGTACATCTCTGATCAGAGTCTTAAATCTTTTCGAAAAGCCGAGCCCACGGTCAAGGGCGGGTTGCGTGACATCCCCCAGTTAGTTTACTTGGAATATGAATGTGCATGATGGATTGACATGTAAGGACCGTTGTGCGAGGAGGTAAAACGTACTCCTCGAGTTAGTTGATGTTGATGATGTTCATATTTACTTTCCGCATGATTAAAATATGATTACACTAAATGTCATAACTGCAACTGCTTTATTCCGCATTGTTAGCCTTTATCCTTCCTTGTTTATTATCCTGCATTATTATTTGCATTTGCGGTGGCTTGTTGAGTACTTTTTGTACTCATACCCGTTGGACCCCACAGAGGATGTTTATCTTGAATACGGTCTGGAGTAGCGACCCAGTCAAGAAGAAAGATCCTGAAGAAGACGTTCGTCATGCCATTATTTAATTACTTTATTACTGTTTTTACTAAAACAATGTTGTAATAATTATGGTCTGCGTACCATGGATTTTATCGTATGTACGTTGTCGCATGATGAACCTCTTGTATTATTGTTTTTCTATGGAAATTCAATAATGTCTCGATTTTGGTTAAATCGGGGCGCTACAGCGATCCTTCAGGATTGGGGCCTTGGCGGCCGGTGCCGGTTGAGCGGCCGGAGCTGGTGGAGCGGGGCGAGGATGCCCGACGTTAGATCCACCGGCTGCGTGAGGTGGCCTGTAGGTGGGCCGAGGATGGTAGGCGGGTGCTGGTGGCGGAGGGACGAAGCGGGGCCTCTCAGAGTTCGCCTGCTGATGCTTGAAGGCGATCATCTTCCTCTTCTTGAGGTCCAGCTTGTTCTGCTCAGTCTCTTGAATGAGCGCTTTGTTGACCAGCCACTGGAAGTCGGCGAAGTCGGCGGCGACGAGCTGGATGGACAGCTCATCCTTAAGTCCCCTGAGGAACTTGGCTTGGCGGAGGGCGTCGATGCGCACTTCCTTCGGTGCGTAGCGGGCGAGGCGGTTGAACTCATGGAGGTACTCCATGACAGTCCTGTTGCCTTGCTGCAGGTCGCGGAACTCCTGCTGTTTCACCGCGATGACGCCGGCGGGGACGTGGGCGGCACGAAAGGCGATGGTGAACTCCGCCCAAGTCACCATGTGGCCCTCTGGCTGGGACGCACGGTAGTTGTCCCACCATTCAGCGGCGGGACCCTGGAGCTGGTGAGTGGCGAAGGCCACCCGCTCCCGGTCTGTGCAGGGGAGGAGGTCGAGCTTCTTCTCGATGGTGCGAAGCCAATCTCCGGCCTCCATCGGGTTGGTTGTGCTCGAGAAGATGGGCGGGCGCACGCGCAAAAACTCGGAGAGCTGCGGAGCGGCCGCGGGTGCTGGTGCGCGAGGGGCGGGCTCCCCGTTCTGCAGACGGTCCAACTGAGCCTGTTGGTGCTGCATTTGGGTGAGGAGGGCGGTGATCAGATGGTTCTGATTCGCCATCATCTCCGCCAAGGTGGGGTGGTTGGCGGAAGGCGACCCGGATTGGCGCGGGCCCGTTGCACCCCAGTTGGGCACAACACCCTCAGGCGCATCTCGGCTCCCTCCTGCTCCGTTGTTAGAGCCGGTGTTCTGGTGGTCGGCCATCTTCTGAATTCATAAGGTTAAAAGGCAAAAAGTTGACAACACAATTAACAAGAATATTTCAAGCATATAAATTAAGTGGTAAAAATGTTCATTACAATCAAGCTCTTATTCTACCCACAACACACTCGTCGTGGGTAGCACCACATACAAAATAATGCTTTTTATTTAATTTCGCGTCTCCTAACGCCTACTCGCCACCGGAGGCGGTCTCCGTGCTCTCGGAACCACGAGTGCGCGGCTCCAGAGAGATGGTGGGCTCGAGAAAATTCTCGATGATGGAGTCGGAGACGAGGCCGGAGCGTGGAGGAGGGGCGCTGGTAGAAGGTCTGGCGGGGGAGGGTCGTGGCGGGATCCTCTTGGGGCGAGGGAGGGGCTCACGGATGGGCTTCTTCTTCCTTGGAAGAAGAGGAACCATCTCAGCGATGTCCTTCTGCAGCTGCATGATCTTGCGCTGCAGCTCGCCGTTCTGCTGGATCAGGTTCTTCGTTTCTTCACGAAGAAACTCAACCGCCTCATGGTGCTCGTCGGCGTCGAGCACCGCCTCGGTGTGGAGATCATCCATGGCCTGCAGAAGACGCGACTGCCGGGCCATGACCGGATCACGCACGGAGTGAACTCCGAGGTAGATGCTACGGTGGGCTCCGGGAGTACGCTTCGGCACAAGCCGGAAGGATGAGTTCTAAAGACGATCGTCGTAGATCATCCTCAGCTCCATGAGGGCCTGGAGGGCGACTCGTTGGCACGCGACGTCGAAAGTCGGGCCTCCAAGTGCGGTGGTGTAGGGCGGCAGATGCTCTCCGGAGCCATGGACGGTGAGGGAGACGTCACAAGGCCCGGCGAACTCGTCGGGGTACACTCCTTGGAATTCGGGTTCGAAGAGGAACCCGAGGAAGGTGAGCATCATGCGGAGCTCCCAGACGAAGCCCTCATAGTGGCGGCAGTAGCTGTGGACTTGGTAGACAGGCATCTACAAAACAGCAAGTTGAATAAGAGTGAGGAGAGGAACAAAGTTTATGAAGTAGATTTTCGAGAAATAATTTCCTATGGCTAATGGCTAGGCGGGTCTGTTTGGCTTCCTACAGTCGAATCGGCTCTGATACCATCTTGTAGCGCCCCGATTTAACAAAATCGAGACATTATTGAATTTCCAAAGAAAAACAATAATACAAGAGGTTCATCATGCGACAACGTACATACGATAATATCCATGGTACACAGACCATATTTATTACAACATTGTTTTAGTAAAAACAGTAATAAGATAATTTAAACAGCGGCATGACGAACGTCTTCTTCAGGATCTTTCTTCTCGACTGGGTCGCTACTCCAGACCGTCTTCAAAGTAAGCATCCTCTGTGGGGTCCAACGGGTATGAGTACAAAAAGTACTCAACAAGCCACCGCAAATGCAAATAATAATGCAGGATAATAAACAAGGAAGGATAAAGGCTAACAATGCGGAATAAAGCAGTTGCAGTTATGGCATTTAGTGTAATCATATTTTAATCATGCGGAAAGTAAACATGAACATCATCAACATCAACTAACTCGAGGAGTACGTTTTACCTCCTCGCACAACAGTCCTTACATGACAATCCATCATGCACATTCATATTCAAAGTAAACTAACTGGGGGATGTCACGCAACCCGCCCTTGACCGTGGGCTCGGCTTTTCGAAAAGATTTAAAACTTTGATCAGAGATGTACTACTGTACCCACAAGGCACGCACTCATCTCAACGAGATGACCCATTTCACGGGAACTCGTGCCAAAACCTCAATATGAGATGTTCCAAGCGATAACCACCCGCTCTAGGTTTCGCCGGCGCGCTGGGCCGCATCCCGGCTAACGTCGCACCCCCTTTTGCGCCACATTGGTACAAGTCACCCGCAGGTGCAACTTGACCCATCTCCAAATGGTGGCCTCGGTTTGGAACAACCCATACCTTAGTTAGGACTTACCCACTAGACTTGTGGTTAGTACGTAAGTGTATTGCAACGGATCCCTCAGACCGGTCCTTATAGTGCCCCGGGTGCGACTGACCAATGCCCTAGCTTGCACCCGGAACCCACCATGCATACACTCACAACCATGACTCATCACCAGCAGAATTTCCAAGGATAAGAAGTAACGGGGATCATATAATAGAACCATTTTACTACGACTCATTTTTATCCTATAGCGGCCGTGTCAATACTTTGGACACTAACTAATATCATTGATCATATGGTGACAAGGAGGTTAGGCGAGATAGCATGGCTTGGGTTGCACATCAAGGTCGGGGGATCCTAAATAAATATAATGTAAGGGTTCATTTGACTAATGCATATATAACCTATGTGTTTTAGCGATAGTCAATTCAAACATGGGTCCAATATGTTCAAAAGAATGGTTTGGTGACTTGCCTTGTTCAGCGAAAGGCGAGGGAGGGACTTCCGGGAAGTATTCCGGCTCCTCGACGGCGTCGTAGTCTTTTCAATAATAATAAAGCAAAATAAAAAGAGTACATTTAATCAAACAATATAACATTACATTAATAGCACATAAATTACTGTTGATTTGATTAAAAGTAAAATAATCTCCATTGTTAAGGTTCTGAAATTTATTTCACAATTAATTTTAAAATGAATCAAAATGAATTATTGTTTTTCATAAAAGGGTTTTTAAGTGTGAATAATACCACATTAAGTTTTCTAATTAATTTAATATGAATGATTCAGAGAAAACTCTGTGGTTCTAATGTTTAAACAGAAAGGAACAAATATATAAATTTTCTGGAGTTTAAATATTTAAATTTGCATTTTAATCCTAAGGGCATTTGAATACTTATTTAAATAAACATGAAAATGTCAAAGTAAACCTACTGTTTTTATTGCATAAATATGTAGAGAATAATTTTATGAATTTTCTGAAATTGGAATGGTAATTTTTAGAGTTCAAATGCATTAGATATGAATTTTACAAGTTTAAAAGCATTTCTGGAATTTATTTTCAAATTTTAAACCCCTCGGGTCCACGGTGAGCCAGGCCCACGGTGAACCCGCACACTGTGCGCGTGCGCCGGGTCGATCTGGACCGTCGGATCCAGATCCGACGCGCGAGGGCGAGGCGGGACGCGTAAGTGGCTACGGACGGCCAGGATTAAAACGTGCGAAGGGGTACCACGTGGACGCACGAGATTAAACGCGGGGTTTTAAAACTAACGGACGCACGAGATCGCACCGTACCGCTTCACTCAGATCCGACGGCGCCGATTAAATCGCATGAGGGATTAAATCTGGGCCGTTAGATCTGGATCGCACGGCGTGGATCGAATCCGACACGGCACGGGTACTCGACCCGTGCCGGTCGTCTTCTCCGACGACGGCGAGCGGGCCAGCGGCCACGGCGAGCGACGGCGACCTAGTCTAAGGCCTAAACGGAACGAGGGTGCTACGGGGATCACGAGGGTACCTCGGCGGTGAGAAACGGTCGACGGAGCGAGGCCGGCGACGAGCGGGGGCGGTGGAGGTGTTCGGGTTCTGGACGGCGACGGCGATCCGGCGAGGGTTGTCGTCGACGGAGTGGTGGCCGGCGTTGGGGAGGTCCCGGCGGTCACGATGGTGGCGAAGGCACGGGCGGAGGTGGTCCGGTGCGACGGCGAGCGGTGGCCGGAGACGAACCAGAGGGAATGCGCTAAACGGCGAATCGTGGTTGTTCTGTTCGGTCTGAGTGCGAAAGGGCGTGGGGGTCGAACGCGGTGAAGGCCAGGGGTATAAATAGTGGTGCCGGCGGGGACAGGGAGGGCGCCATCGGGGGAGGGCAGTGAGTTAACGCCGGCGAGCGGTTTCTCTGCATGCGGGCGACAGCGGGGGGGATTACGCGTGGGATTAAAGGGAAAACGGGCGACGTGATCCGGGGGTTTTAATGCTGGCGAATAATGAAGGGGAGGGGACCGGCGACGAGCGGATCCGAGGGAGTAAAGGTGGCCGGCGAAGTTTGGGGGCGACGGCGCGAGGTAGAAGGCGAAGCTGACAGGTGGGGCCTACTGGCCAGCGGGCGCGAGCGAGTGGGGTGGCGACTGACGGGTGGGGCCACGATGTCGGGCGCGCGCGCGAGGGGAAGAGTTCGGCGCCGACAGGTGGGGTCCGATCGTCAGTGTGAGCGCGCGAGTTGAGTGGGCTGGGCCGGCCGGGAGAGAGAGAAGGGAGGGAGGGGAGCCCAATACTGTTCTAATACATTTCTGAATAAAAATAATTCCAGAAAATAGATTAAAATATTAGGGCTACTTCCAAGGTTGATAAAAATTTATAAAAATTCCCAAAATTATATTTTGGTCTTAGGATCATATATAAAAAGTTTCACCTCCTAATTTGGTCATCTACTCTATGTTGTAGTTCAAAAGGGTATAAAAGGGAATTAAAAGTATTTTCTGAAATAAGAATTCCAAGAAATTGAATTTAATAATATTTTTATTGTTTTGAAAATTTGGGGTGTTACAAATACCTTCTTTCTGTGGTTAACAAATGCACTGAGGGAAAGGGTAGGATGGATTTGCTCTTGGCCAAGGTCAAGATGTGTGCTGACAGAGCAGGGGCAGCTCTAGGTTTGGGTTTTGATAGGATTTCTTCTGACAGTAAGAACAAAACTGTTTTCACCTCACCCACTACCTTAGAGAAAGAGAGAGCTCTGTTAGACACTCCACCAGCCAAGAAACCTACCCGAGCTCATAAGAAAACCACTCCTCCTGCCAAGAAAAATCCTCTCAAGAAAACCACTCAACAGAAGCCCAAGGAGCCTGTGAGAGTTGCTCCTATGACCCATGAGAGTGCCCCTGGGAGAATGTTTCATTATTCCTATTGTCAGTGGGCGGGTCATTTGGTTGGGTTCTGTTTTCGTCACATTAAGGATGAGCGACGCTCTCAGGCGATGAGTTACCGGGACATGCATTACCCATCTTTAGGTATGCATGAGTCTGAGTTTTACTATCGTCCTGCTTTTGAGGCTCCTCATGGTTCTCGGAGAGGTTTTGCTCCTCGAGGTGTTCACCATGTTCCATATGGTGCTAGACCCCGGGCGAGTAGCTTTGTACCTCGTCAGAGTAGGAGACCTCGACATGTTGTCCGATCACAGCATGTTGGTAGACCTCGCACTTTGCATCATTCTGATTATCTTGTGCGTAGACCGTCTACTTTTACTGCGCCTACTACTCGTGTCACTCAGTGCTGGATGCCTCGTCATTTTTTCACTCACCCCAGCACTGAGCGATCGAGATATTCTTATCATGTGTAGGTGACAGATCGAGGCTTGGAGTTGTAACACCCCAAATTTTCAATACAGTAAAAATATTACTAAATTCAATTTCTTGAAATTTATATTTCTGAAAATACTTTAAATCTCCTTTTATACCCAATTGAACTACAGCATAGAGTAGATGGCCAAATTAGGAGGTGAAATTTTTTGTATATGATCCTTAGACCAAAACACACTTTTGAGAATTTTTGTAAATTTTTACCAACCTTGGAAGTAGCGCTAATATTTCAATCTATTTCCTGGAATTATTTTTATTCAGAAATGCTTTTAGAACAGTATTGGGCCCGCCCCTCCCTTCTCTCTCTCCCAGCCGGCCCATCCCACTCCCACCCGCGCGCTTGGACTGACAACCAGGCCCCGCCTGTCAGCGACCCCTCCTCTCTTCACGCGCGCGCCCGACGCCTCGACCCCACCCGTCAGCCCCCTCTCTCGCGCGCTCGCACCCACTGACCACCTTGGCCCACCTGTCGGACCCGTCTTCCCCGCGGGATCCGCCCCCAAATCCCCCCCCCCTCGCCGGCCGAAGCCCTAATCCCGCCTCGGATCCGCCCCCGCCGGCCCCCTCCCTTAAATTCGTCGCCGGCAATGAATTCCCCTCAACGCGCCGACCGTTTCCCCCTATTAATTTCGCCCGATTCGCGTCCAGGTGCGTTGAACCGCGTTCAACCCGAGCTCGCCGGCGTCAAATCGCATTTATCTCCTGCCACCGCCAATCACGCCCCCTCTGCCCTCGCCGAGGACCCTATTTAAACCCCTGCCCTCCACCGCGTTCGGTTCACGCGTTCAAGTGCACCCAGACCAAACAGAGCGCCCTCCATTCGGTTCTTAGCGCAACACCGCCGCCCGACCTCCGGCCACCGCTCGCCGTTGCACCAGACCGCCTCCGTCCACGCAGTCGCCACCATCGTGACCGCCGGGACCTCACCAACCTCGGCCACCACTCCGTCGACGACGAACCCCGCTGGATCACCATCGCCGCCGAGGACCCGAACGCCTCCACCGCCTCCGCTCGTCGCCGGCCTAGCTCCGTCGACCTTTTCTCACCGCCGAGGTACCTTCGTGACCCCCTCATTGCCCTCCTTCCATTTTAGGCCCTAGCATCGACCGCTGTCGCCCGCCGTGGCCGCTGGCCCGCTCGCCGTCGCCGGAGAAGACGACCGGCATGGGTCGAGTACCCGTGCCGTGTCGGATTCACTCACGGCCGTGCGATCTGGATCCGACGGTGACGATTAATTCCCGCATGCGATTTAATTTGATCCGTTAGATCTCGGCGAATGGGTACGTTTTAATCTCGTGCGTCCGTTAGTTTTAAAACCCTGCATCGCATCCAAGCCGTCCATCGCGTACCGGTTCAAACGTTTTAATCCTGGCCGTCCACGTCGACTTACGCGCCCCGCCTCGCCCTCGCGCGTCGGATCTGGATCCGACGGTCCAGATCGACCCGGCGCACGCGCACAGTGCGCGGGTTCACCGTGGGCCTGGCTCACCGTGGACCCGAGGGGTTTAAAAATTGAAAATGGATTTCAGAAATACTTTTAAACTTGTAAAATTCATATCTGGCGCATCTGAACTCTAAAAATTTCCATTCCAATTTCAGAAAATTCATAATATTATTCTCTACATGTTTATGCAATAAAAACAGTAAGTTTACTTTGGACATTTCATGTTTATTTAAATGGACATTCAAATACCCCTAGGTTAAAAATGTAAATTTGAATTATTTAAATTCCAGTAAAGTTTGTATTTGTTTATTTCCTGTTGATATGAACAAATCACTAAGTTTTCTATGAAACTTTCATTTTAAATTTATTAGAGAACTTAAAAATGAGGATAACCCCTTTTAAAACCCTCCTTCAAAGGACACCACTTTATTTTAATTTCTTTTAAAAATTTATAAACTGAATTTCAGAACCCTAACAACTTGATTTATTTCTAATCAAACCAACTTAAACCTATGAGATTATTATGTGATGTTATATTGTTTGGTTGAATGTTGTATTTATTTTATTTTACTTTACTATATCAAAAAGACTACGACGTCGCCGAGGAGCCGGAGTACTTCCCCGAAGTCCCTCCCTCTCCCTTTGCTGAACAAGGCAAGTCACCAAACTAATCTTTTGAGCATATTGAACTCATGTTTGATTAAACTATCGCTAAAACACATAGGTTATATATGCATTAGTCAAATGAACCCTTACAATATATTTATTTAGGATCCCCCGACCTTGATGTGCAACCCAAGCCATGCTCTCTAGCCAAAACTCCTTATCACCATATGATTAATGTTATTAGCTAGTGTCCAAAGTATCGACACAATCGCTATAGGATAAAAATGAGTCGTAGTATATGGTTCTACTATATGATCCCCATTGTTTCTCATCTATGGAATTCTGTCGGTGTTGGAGTTGTGGTTATGAGTGAATGCATGGTGGGTTCCGGGTGCAAGCTAGGGTATTGGTCGGTAGCACCCGGGGCACTATAAGGACCGGTCTGAGGGATCCGTTGCAATACACTTACGTACTAACCACAAGTCTTGTGGGTAAGTCCTAACTAAGGTATGGGTTGTTCCAAACTGAGGCCACCATTTGGAGATGGGTCAAGTTGCACCTGCGGGTGACTTGTACCAATGTGGCGCAAAAGGGGGTGCGACGTTAGCCGGGATGCGGCCCGGTGCGCCGGCGAAACCTAGAGCGGGTGGTTATCGCTTGGAACATTTCATGTCGAGGTTTTGGCACGAGTTCCCATGGTATGGGTCATCTCGTTTGGGATGAGTGCGTGCCTTGTGGGTACAGTAGTACATCTCTGATCAGAGTCTTAAATCTTTTCGAAAAGCCGAGCCCACGGTCAAGGGCGGGTTGCGTGACATCCCTAGTTAGTTTACTTTGAATATGTATGTGCATGATGGATTGACATGTAAGGACTGTTGTGCGAGGAGGTAAAACGTACTCCTCGAGTTAGTTGATGTTGTTGATATTCATGTTTACTTTTCCGCATGATTAAAATATGATTACACTAAATGCACTAATCGAAAATGTACTTTTCCGCAATGTTAGCCATTACCCTTCCTTGTTTATTATCCTGCATTATTACTTGCATTTGCGGTGGCTTGTTGAGTACTTTTGTACTCATACCCGTTGGACCCCACAGAGGATGCTTACTACGAAGACGGTCTAGAGTAGCGACCCAGTCGAGAAGAAAAATCCTGAAGAAGACGTTCGTCATGCCGCTTTCTAATTATTTTTATTACTGTTTTTATTAAAACTTTGATGTAATAATTATGGTCTGTGTACCATGGATATTGTCGTATGTACGTTGTCGCATGATGAACCTCTTGTATTATTGTTTTTCTTCTGAAATTCAATAAGGTCTCGATTTGATAAATCGGGACGCGACAGGTGGGCACGTGGATCATGGACTCCGGTTGTTCGCGCCACATGACCGGAGATGTAGCTTGGTTCTCCAGCCTCACCACAACCAAGCAAAGGGAACATATCACCTTCGGAAATAATCGAAGGAGTAGAGTGAAAGGTAAAGGTGTGGTAAGAATTAACTCGAATTTCACTCTCAAAGATGTTGCTTTGGTTGAAAACTTGGGATACAATTTGCTTTCTATATCTCAATTGCTTGATGAGGGCTTCGAAGTGCGATTCCATCGCTATACTTCGCAAGTACTCAATTCTGATGGCGTTGTTGTCTACAAGATCTTTAAAGTTGGGAGAGTTTTTGGAGCTGATTTTTCTGAGTCATCTGGTTCTTCTCATTGTCTTGTTGCACATTCTACTTCTGAGCTTTGGAAGTGGCATAGGAGACTAGGGCATATGAGCTTTGAGTTGCTCGCTCGTCTGAGTGCCCTAGGTTTGATCCGAGGATTGCCCAAGCTCAAGTTTGAGAAGAATTTAGTTTGCGCTCCTTGTCGACATGGAAAAATGATTGTTGCTTCGCATTCGCCAGTCACCACAGTGATGACTGAACAACCCGGAGAACTTCTCCACATGGACACTGTAGGTCCTTCTCGGGTTTAGTTCTTTAGGCAGCAAGTGGTATGTATTAGTAATTGTCGACGATTTCTCTCGCTACTCTTGGATCTTCTTTCTTGCCAGCAAGGATGAAGTGTTTTCACACTTTCGGAGCTTGGCTTTGAGACTTTTTACGGAACTCCCTGGTGCATTAAAAATCATTCGAAGTGATAATGGCACTGAGTTCAAGAATAGTCTCTTTGTTGACTTTTGCATGGAGCATGGCATAGAACATCAATTCTCTGCTCCGCGGGTTCCTCAACAGAATGGTGTCGTTGAGAGGAAGAACCGCACTTTGGTTGAGATGGCTAGGACGATGCTTGATGAGCATAGGACTCCTAGAAAATTCTGGGCTGAGGCCATGAACACTGCTTGTTACATCTCAAACCGAATCTTCTTGCGCTCAATTTTAAACTTGACATCTTATGAGCTACGTTTTGGGAGACAGCCCAAGGTTACTCATCTTTGAGTATTTGGTTGTCACTGCTTCATCCTAAAACGTGGAAATTTGGATAAATTTGAGTCGCGATCTTCTGACGGGATCTTTTTGGGTTATACTACACATGGTCATTCTTATCATGTTTATAACTTGGAGACTAACACTGTCATCGAGTCATGTGATGTGACTTTTGATGAATCAACCCCCTCTGTTAGTTCTGCTTTTGAACAGGCGAATGAACACGACATGGAGCAGACCCTATTCGAAGAAGAAGATCCCGGAGATTTCGAGGATGAACCCCTACTACCCTCAACATCAACCCCCGAAGCTGACCCCGCTTCAACTACTTCGGCACAAGGTCCCGAAGCAACTACCTCAACATCGGTCATCTTGGACCACTCCAACGCACAAGTTGAGGGGGAGACTGCATCCCGCCGCGAGGCTCCACATCATGTTCAAAGGATGCACCCTCCAGAGCAGATCATTGGTGAGCTTGATCAAAGGGTAACTCGTTCACATGCTCATTTCACTAATTCTGCTTTTGTTACTTCTTTTGAGCCCTTAGATGTTAGTCATGCACTTTTTGATTCTAGTTGGATCAATGCTATGCATGGGGAACTTGAAAACTTTGAGAGAAACCAAGTCTGGACTTTAGTTGATCCTCCACCAAATGTTCATTTCATTGGAACAAAATGGATTTTCAAAAATAAACAAGGGGAGGATGGGACTATAATTAGAAACAAGGCTAGACTTGTAGCTCAGGGTTTTTCTCAACTTGAAGGGATTGATTTTACTAAAACTTTTGCACCTGTTGCTCGCCTTGAGGCCATTAGGATTTTGCTTGCCTTTGCGACATCCCGAGGATTCAAACTCTATCAAATGGATGTCAAAAGTGCTTTTCTTAATGGCTTCATAGGTGAAGATGTTTATGTAAAACAACCCCTGGTTTTGAAAACCCCAAGTACCCACATAAAGTCCTTAAACTTCATAAGGCTCTTTATGGACTCAAGCAGACCCCTCGGGCTTGGTATGATAGACTTAAGTCTTTTCTGCTTGAGCGAGGGTATTTGATGGGCTCTGTTGATAAAACTTTGTTTACTCTCAAGCATGGCAAAGATTTCCTTCTGGTGCAGATTTATGTGGATGATATCATCTTTGGTGGCTCTTCTCATGCTTTGGTTGCTGAGTTTGCAGATACCATGAGCAGGGAATTTGAAATGTCCATGATGGGTGAACTCACATTTTTCCTTGGTTTGCAAATCAAGCAAAGCAAACAAGGTACCTTCGTCCACCAGACGAAGTACACCAAGGACCTGCTCAAGAAGTTTGACATGGCTGATGTGAAGCCCCTCGCCACTCCAATGGCTACATCTGATGCATTGGATCCTGACGAAGATGGAGAAGCCGTAGATCAGAAGGAGTTCCGAAGCATGATCGGCTCCCTCCTCTACTTGACTGCTACGAGGCCTGACATACACTTCGCTGTGTGTCTGTGCGCTCGTTTTCAGGCTTCACCACGAGCTTCGCACCGCCAAGCAGTTAAGCGCATCCTAAGGTATCTCAAACATACCCTCGAATTTGGCATATGGTATTCAGCATCTTCATCTTTATGTCTTCGAGGTTATTCTGATGCGGATTTTGCTGTGTGTAGAATTGATAGGAAGAGTACCTCCGGTACTTGTCATTTTCTGGGTACTTCATTGGTTTGCTGGTCTTCCCGCAAACAGTCTAGTGTTGCACAATCGATGGCTGAGGCCGAATATGTTGCTGCAGCTAGCTGTTGCTCTCAGATTTTGTGGATGGTTTCCACTTTGCGGGATTTCGGGTTAGATTATAAGAGTGTTCCACTTTTCTGTGATAACACTAGTGCCATTTGTATTGCAAACAACCCGGTTCAGCACTCCAGAACTAAACACATTGATGTGCGGTATCATTTTCTCAGAGATCATAATGAGAAGGGTGATATTGAACTTCAATATGTTGATACCCAACACCAGCTAGCCGATATTTTCACGAAACCCCTCGATGCTTCTCGATTTGCCTACTTGCGTGGGGAACTTGGTATTTGTCACCAGTACGACATTTTGTGAGGGGGAGCAGATTTAGATGGATGTGCATTTGCTAATTGTGTGTTGAAATTGCATTTACATCTTTTGCACTTATATGCCTAATTATAATTCATGAAATCATGTCAGCTCGGCTCTTTTTAATTCATCTGAAACATTAATGTGCATGATGTTTTCTTTCCAAAGTCAAATCATGCTCACTGCTTAGTCTTGAATCTAGCATGTTTAGGCAGGACTGCTTTAGCTATCTTTTATCTGCTTGATAGCAAGACACCTTTCCTTGGATGCTAAAAATTGCAACTTGGAAAACTTGTTCTACATACTCATGGATGTTCATCAAGTGCTAAAAAATTGGTTCACTTAGTTAAAATCGAAACTCCATGATTTACATGCTTCAAGTAAAAAGATCTAGGTGGGTTTGTTTGTCGCACTACTCTATTCTAGACTGCTTACCATAGCACATTGGTCTGAACTGGAATAGTGTAGTGTATGCCAAAATCATTGCCTTAAGCTTCTGATGGCTTTCATGCCTAGGCTTGGCCTGATTGGAAAGTATAAGGTGGACAAACAAATAACCCCTGGCATTAAGAAAAGAACAAAAAAAACATTCATTGCTTATCAAGTTTGCTTTCATAGCTCCATTTGATCTAGACTTGTCTGTCTAGAGTAGAAATTGACTAGCTTTGCGTAGTCCTTGCTTTTACTTGTCTAGTTTCCTTGACTAAGTGGTGATGCTTTTGTTTCAAAAATGATCAAATCACATGTTGTCTTCATGTTTTTAGAGAATGTTAAATTGAGCGGAGCCCATGATCATTGGTATTACTGTTGGCATATTTTTGTTTTATATGTCTTTGCAATTCTGCTCATCTCCAAGCAATGCATCTTTTTCATGCTCCTTGATGCTTGCATTGCCAAAGGGGGAGAAATTGCTACGTTCTCTGCTGTAAAGGGGGAGAAATTTGGGTTCTCTCTTGCAAAAAGGTATAATTTTCACAGGGGAAGTTTTTATCTGGAAAAAGGGGAGATTTGCCGAAGGGGCTTTTACTCTTTTGAAAAGAGGGAGGAAAATTCTTTTATCAAGTGACATGTTTTGGCTCGTTTCTGAGTTTTTATGGTCACTTGTGTGCTGAAATTCTTTAATTTTTCTTGAAACTGAAATTGGTTGTCAATGCACTCATCAAGGGGAAGATTGAGAAACCAAGGGTTGGTTTCAGTGTTTGTGATGAGTGATTGACAGGTTTTTACCCTCTGGTTCGAAGGGGTACCTCCGAAGGGGGTTCGGAGGTTGGAACTCCGAAGGTGTTCGGAGGTGTTTTCACCGAAGGGTTCGGTGGTTTGGTTGCTGCAGCTGTTGCAACGGAGTGTGCCTGTCGGAGGGGTCTGACAGTACACGATGACTAGGTTCATACTGAAGGTCTCGGTACTTTGGGCGGTACACCGGAGTGTGTGCTGAAGGTTGCTAACCCGGAGAGGTCTCCGGAGTACTGGATACACTTGTCTGTTTGTCTGTGGTGCGCAGGTGACTTCGGAGGCGACGGACAGGTTCGTAGCAGGTGAACCTGGGTCAAGCGGGAGGCTTGATGCCAGTGGAGCAGGGAGCTCCGTCACGGTGGCTGCGAAGGGGTCTGGGTCGGTCCTCAGGTCGAGGTGCGCCAGGTGAAGGCAGAGAGTGCGGAGCGTGGCTCCGGCTGAAGGTGCTCCGAGACAAAGTCCTCAGAGGTGAGGCACTTCGAAGGTACTCCGGATGGAGTGACTTCGGAGTATGGTGGAACAAGTCCTCTGCGGAGGCATGGCGTTCGAAGTGTGCTCCGGAGGGAGACATTCGAAGGTACCCGACGAAGGTCTCAGAAGTCGAGGCGCATCGAAGGCATGGTCCAAGTGAGGCTCGTCGAGGAGTGTGCTCGGGGAGAGACACTGCGACGAAGTGCTCATGGAATGCTTCATGCGGAGGCCTTGGACGAAGGAGGGACTTTGAAGGGTGGTACTCCGAAGGTGGGGCTTCGGAGTGAGGAAGGCTTCGGAGCGAAGCTAGCTCCGGAGCGAGGTTGACTTGTGGTGTTTCGGCCATGCATGGCTTCGGTACATGGACTGACGGAGTTCGAGCTGGGAGTAGCTGCGAAGCCGTGATGGTCCACTCCAGAGGTGGTGGTGCGAAGGCCCAAGGGTTTTGACGGCTTCGGCTCAAAACCGTCACTGTATCGGAGGCTAACTTCGGTGAAGCGAAGGTCATCAGGCTCAAGGCTTCTCACCGAAGCTACCGCACCCCTCGCGTGCGAAATGGGGTTTCAGGAAGGTCAAAGACTGCAAAGGCTGACATTGTCTGCTCTGCAAAAGCTGACGTTGTCCCCTCTGCAAAGCTGATAGAGAAGCCTCCAGAATAAAGTAGACTACCTTTTGTACCCCTCTGTTCTGTAGAGACAAAATTGGTGTAAACCCTAGGGGTAAAGTAGTCAATTCACTTGGGTGAACTGTGGGCTATAAATATGGGGGCTCGGTAGGTAACATTTAACACTTTTTGAGCATTTACTGTTGAGCTCCTGTACTAGCCTCCTCACACTTTGAATACATCCAGTGAGTTCATTTTTGTGTTCCTTGTTCAAGCGGCGAAGCCCTGCCTCGGTGTGCTTTTTGCTTGAGCTTGTTTTACATACCTCGCTGCATACTTCGTTCATTTGTGTGTCACCCTGAGTGACTTGTGACAGTGCATCGAAGCCTGTGTTGATGAAGTGTGTTGTGTGCGAAGTGTGTTTTTCAGTGCGCGTTCGCTCTGTGTAACAGGAGGCTAGACCTCGCTGCTTACTAGCGAAGCCCTGATCGAAGCTCGTTTTGCTTCTCGTGTCTGAACCCTTAGCGAAGTCTGTTTAGTGTGCATTTAGACCTTCGCAGAACGAAGCCCAGCACCAGTTGTTGTCGCTAAGTTTTAGGTCGAAGTCCTCGGAGGGTAGTCCACTCTTGCGAAGGGTGAAGTGCGAAGCCTGCTCGAAGCACCCTGTGTGCGGAGCCTGCACTGACTTAGCAGAGTTGTTTTCAAGGTCGTGGGTGGAGCGAAGTCTGCTTGGCTTCGGACTTTTACTCCTTGCGAAGCCTGTGTTCGGAGCTGTCAAGTACCTCCGAACCAAACCTTCGAAGGTTGGTGTTCGAAGCCTGTTCCGCAGTAGACAGAACTAAATCCGAAGGCTGTTTTTAGCCCAAGTTTTTAAAAGCTCCCATTCACCCCCCCTCTGGTCGCCGTTTCCGGTCCAACAATATCTATACATAGTATTTGTAGTATAGGTTGGCTAAATATAGCATCCCATAATGCAGTGTTCAATCAACCCTAAAAAATAAAAACAAAATGAGAAAAACAATGTGCCTTAGGGGTGGTGGACATACTGCTAGAAGCACAATGTCTAGAGGCACCACTAGGGGGCTTGCCATGTAGTTGGTGCCTGATCGAGATCATCGATGATTGGTTAGCTGGGCTAAACCTTAAACTGGTCACACGAGTGGAAGAATAACCGAAAGGTTGAAAAATGTGAAACATGAGATTTTTGGGATATTACAAAAGATTCGGTACAGGTTTGGGATAGTAGCTGGTGCTAAAGTTGTTAGTTATCCTAGTCAGTACTGATAAGTTTAGAACCACACAGTCTTTTGACTTAGTACTAAAATTCTTTATTAATATCAGTTGTGGCTACTCAAGATGTTCTCTCACTTTTCTTACCATTATAGGTGACTTTTATTACCGACTCCAGTTAAAATGGATACTAAAAGTCTAGATAAAAGACTACTTCTCTAGTAGTAGCGAATGTTACGTTAAGAGCTAGAGATACATACAGTACACTACTATACATATACATAAAGGGAATACAAACATTATTAACTTGTTAGTTTTGTTGATATGCAGTTTTGCACGAAACTATGTGAATGAGTTTAGATTTAAATTTATATCTACGAGTATGTGGGTTCGATTACCCGGTTAGAGTAGGGTCGAGCACATGATTGAGTTGAAACTTGTGGATTTAACCCGTTATTCTTGTTTCTGCTATTACAAACCCACAAATTTTTCTAATGGATTTTGGTTACTCGACGACGAGTTCATGCGTAAGTTTATTTTAAAACTTATGGGTTTTACGGGTGTATTTGGTTCTACTATGAGCTATGAAAAAGATGTTGTGAGTTGCCTATTGTGAAAAAATTGATGTGAGTTGTGTGTTGTAGAAAAGTTAAAAATCATTTGGTTAAAGCTGCTGTGAGCGAACCATTTTTTATAATTGGCATAATTTTTATTGTTATAATATTCTATACATATATATAAATAGGAAACGATCAACATTAATGCAACTAAATAACTTGAAAATATATTAGATAAATAAAAAAGTTCATAGTTCATCTCGTAAAATAATGAGCAATCACATAGTTATCTCATGTAACTCCCGCACTAGCTAATAATGTCGTAGCTATCCTGTCACGAATGGTGTTCTTTTCCTTGATGTTTTAGACATGCACTCCTCATTTATGTCACACCTCTCAAACTCCTTGTTTCTCGAGTTGCTATCACAAATAAAATTGTGCAATGCAATACAAATCATAATGATATTAGATTAATCAACACACCTTGAATATATGTTATCTAATTTGTACTAAAAGCTCTTTTTTCCGTGGAAGAAATAATTAATAATACCGATGCCATCCTAGCTATCTACTACATGCTAAGACATTTGCGGCTCTCGTGGCACTCCTAATTGAATATGCTGTACTTGCGCAGAATACTGGTCAAGTCTTCCTGAAAACGGGAGAGGTGTCATCACATAGACGACTTTTTCATGGATTAAATTCAACGAACCGTACCACTGCACTTGTCTTTTTTCTCCACCCCACTTGGCTAGTTGCCTTCGAATCTCTAGCCATATGATGT
Source organism: Zizania palustris (assembly GCA_019279435.1). Classification (NCBI taxonomy): domain Eukaryota; kingdom Viridiplantae; phylum Streptophyta; class Magnoliopsida; order Poales; family Poaceae; genus Zizania; species Zizania palustris. Next base: position 24,273,313 of record JAAALK010000287.1, on the reverse strand, counting down.
CAGTGCAATAGTTTTCACAGTCTCCTAGAGAAAGAAAGTCAACGATGAGAGGATAAAGAAATAGGTCCAGATTGATCGACGTATAAAATGCAGTAGATTGACCACGGCCCAACGGGGATGACTCCAGGGCAGTTCATCCCAATGTGGAAACAGATTGGATATATGATACAAGTGATGTCATAACTTTTTAGATATGGAAATTGAATACGGTTATAGATATTTATCGAACAAAACTATCTAACTAGTAAATAATAAACAAAAAATAGTCGATAAAGAAGGTTGTCCACAGAGTGCCGACTAAATACAATTAGTGAATAAAAAATACTCAGTGAATTTAGGCCGTGGCGATCCATGTAACTCATAAAAAATTTCAAAATCTAGAATTCAACCAAATAGTAAAAAAATCAGATTTCCTCTCGGGATAGTCAAAAAATCCAGAATTCAACTAAAATGTACGTCAAGCCATAATTTAAAATTTACAATTCACAAATCACATAATTCAGTAGAACACTATTTCACATTCAGTTACAAACTGATTTAGAATTCTAGAATTTACAAGTTACATCATCTAATTTCAAAATTCCAAAATTTCAGACTAAATCTAGAACTTCACACGGTCATTCAGTTACATACATTTAGCATTTCAGAATTTACGGATAGCAGCAGTCAGCATACATTCACAAATACATCCAAATAGTGCAAATGTGCAATAAAGCATAAACCCTAAGGACTATAAGGCAGTAAGGGCGTAAGGCCGTATCCGTGAAGCTGGGGCTTCACTTTCGTCGGTGGCAACAATCAACCAGGAGGTTGGCAATAATAGGTAACACCACAACAATAAGAAAGGCTAAGGTTATCACATGGATCTGCTCACCGAACTAACAAAAGAAAGCTACAAAGGACTAGACGACTAGAGGAGGATGAGAGAGGAGAGGTACACGAACTAGACGGTCACTTGATGATGGCTGGAAATGGAGACCATCGATAGCAGATCTGGTGTACAGACCACTAGATCTCACTGTCGAGCATCAACCGACAAGTGTCGAACACTACCAAGTGTCGACGAGGTGACAAACTGACGAGCAGAGGCCGATGGCCACTGTCTAAGACAGCGAATGACGGCGGATCAGCGGTGGGAGTAAGGAACAGCGGTATAGAAGGGAGTGGCCAAGCGGCGATGTGAGTGCGGTGGAGGCGGTGGTTTTAGGGAGGAATGGGGGCCGTGGAATTTATATGCGCCGCATTGGTTAACGGGCTAGTCAGGCTTGGATTTAAATGGGTCATGCCTGTGCCGGCCCATCGTGCCAGTGTAGTGGCCCAAGGACAGCTCGGCATTCGCGTCGTGCCGGCTTGGGCCCATTTAATAAGCTAATGTAATCATCTAAAAAGTTGTCATATTAGATTAGTGGAGGTGGAGAAGAGAAACAAACGACTAGTACTTCACTTGTACACATTAGGTTCTTTTTTTTTTTGAAATAGGCCACATGAGCCCGACCTTGTTTGAAGGTCATGGGTGTGTCGGGGATGTGAACGAGAATTTTCCAGGAGGTCACCCATTCTGATACTACTCCCGCCTGAGCACGCTTAACAATGGAGTTTTGAGGAGATTTGGTGCCAGCTAACTCACATCCCTTTCACAACACATTAGGTTCTATAGTAGATTACTCCCTCCGGTACACAAAAACAAGTCGTTTTAGGCTTGTATCAAGAGTACACAAAAACAAGTCGTTTTGTATTTTATTGTACATTTTGGACAACTATACCCCTCAAATAGTACTACTTTTTTCTTGTTTTTGTGCTATGTTTACTCCTGCACTATATTTAATAGGGGCAAACATGGAAAGTAAACACTAATTAATTGCTTCTTGGTATGTGAAATCATGTCCAAAACGACTTGTTTTTGTGTACCGGAGGGAGTATGTATTAAATTAAATGTATCGCACACATATATAACTAGCTATTATATAAGTAGGTTAGTGGACTATCAGAATAAATAAAGTCAAACCGCTAGGTAAATCACTGTCGCTCTTACAGTCTGGACGCATCGCGCTGGCGGGTGGTCGTGGCATACCCTGGTCTTGGGCTATTGCACAACTTAACTACATATTAGCACACGTGACTTCGCCGAGTAGATACCGATCCAATGGAGAAGTCGCGCGCTCCTGCGTAAAGGACTGGTTAAGTTCTGTGTTCGTTCCATGGTCAGCTCTACCTTTTCCTTGCGTTCGGACTGCGCTGAATATTCAGCTTCTTTTTTTTGTTTTTTTTCCTTTTGGGTGTTGGACTGATCCCACATATACTACGTACGTTTAGTAACTAGACTATAGTAAAGACTTTATTGCTTGTGATTATATATCATAACCTTATTAGCATAATGTTTGAAATATCTATATTTATATAATTTTCTGTCATAATTTTTTAATTTAAAACTTATAGTATTATTTAGTCTGTGCATATTGAATTACGGTGTAAATTTAATAATTATTTATTTAATTAAAAATATTTTTACTAAATCATATATGGATTGAGATATTTATTAATAAAATCCTAAATCCGCAACGGTGGCACGTAGCGCAGCTGAGTGCGCTGGAACAGTAGAGCTTAGCAGCGGGCAATCTCGACAGAATCGTCCGACGACTGGTCATTGGTTCCAATCTGGATAGAATCGTGTATACCTGATTTAAAAAAAATTAAAAATAGGTACCCATCGGCTGAATCAGATCTTGTCAGCATGGTTCGATCGACCATCGGTCGACCAGTGCTCATGTGGCCTGATTCGGTCCATCAATTATCGATCGATACCTATTTTTATAATTTTTTGAAATAGTTATACACATTTAAAAAAATTTCAAAAAAAAATTATTTAAAAAATTCACTACTGGCTGCAATCTGGACAACTAACCCAGTGTCTTCATCTTTATCGTTGGTTGTATTACTATACCAATCAATATGGTGAGAGACGCGTGCATCCTTGCTTGCTTGATCCAACATGAAACCGAAGATATTCATGTGAGCGAAGATATTAACCTATGTTTTCTTTCCCACATGCTGTTTGTGTCTACGAACAATTTACAATGTTGCGTTGGCGTTTCTGAGTAAGATAGCTTGTTCCATTTTTGTTGATGGGAACTTTTGCCATACTCTTGTTGCTAGCAAGCATGCTGATATATATTATATCGTGTATTTTCATTGTCACGCTCACGCATCCATTATTCAATAATTTCAATATGTTTTCAATAGTCGTCGCCTACTCCTTGACTTCACATCAGTCGTCTAAAAATCACTTCATTTACCAAATCAGCAACAGTGCACTATGCAAGTAGCTAGCAACCTGCAGGCTAGTGCATGCATGATGTCCATCTATCTATTTATGGCAACATGGCTGGGAGTAGCCGGCACACACTACTGCATGCTCTTAGCTTGCTTGCCGAGCTTTACGAACACCAACAATGGGGAAGCTGTGGTATTCTCGTCTTCTTCTTCTTTCCGGCCGTCTCGTTCTCTGCCTCTCCGCCGTCGTCTGCTGGGTGCCTGCTGGAGCAGCCACCGCCGATGCACTCGCAGCGGGGCGGCGTCCCGGCTGCCCGTCCAAGTGCGGCGACGTCGACGTCCCGTTCCCGTTCGGCATCGGCCATCAGTGTGCGTTGCACACGCGCTACGACTTCAAGATCGACTGCCTGTCCGCACACGACGGCACCAGCAGGCCTTTCTTCAGGGGCAACGAGGTCACCAAGATCTCGGCGGAAGAAGGTAAGGCCTGGATGAATATGAACATTTCCAGCTACTGCTACGACTCGTCGTCGGGCACAATGAAGAACAGAAGCGCATCGGCGGACTTCAGCGATTCACCTTACTGGATATCGGAGGACAACAAAGTCGTCGTCATTGGCTGCCAAACGTTCGCTTATATGGAGATCAATTTTGTAAGTATTAATCTCGATATTTTGTCAACTCAGTGCAAACAAGATTAGTAGGGATATGTTACGGTGCTCCTATTACCTATCAAGATAATACTTGAAATTAATTTAGACTATTGATTTTAATTTAATAAATTTAAATAAAAAAATGAGGTGACCGGCGAGAGAAGGGGACGACGGGTCGGCAACAATGGAATTCCAGAAAAAATGGGCTTCGGTTCTATAATTTTTTTCATTTGTTTTCAAATTTATTTTTAAATTTTGATGAGACTTATCGGTTCATAGTAATCATCTGGAATTTTTATATTTTTGAAAATAAATTTTACCATAAATAATCATAAATCACCTAGTATTTAAAATAATTTAAAGATTTTTTTCATTTTTTCAAATTTATATTTTAATTTTGAATGAAACTTATCGGTTTATACAAATCATCTGAAATTTTAATATTTTTGAAAATAAAATTCACCATAAATCATAATAAATCACCTAGTATTTAAAATAATTTTAAATATTTTTTATTTTTTTCAAATTTGTATTTCAATTTTGAATGAAATTGATCGGCTAATCATCTTTTGCCGGAAATTTTTAAATAAAACATAAACAGTCGCATGCAAGATAAAATAAAAGCAAAATTGGAATGTTGAGCAAAACAGTAATTACTGCTGCAGGCAAGAGAAAAATGGAATAAATCTAAATATGCAAATTGTAATTATATTTCTCTAAAGTTACAAAATTATAATAGCATAAATCGAATCATTTCATTTAATTTTGGCCAGAACCAATACGAGAAACCTTCGAGTTGACGGAGACGACTGACAAAAATTAACCGGAATGGTTTATATGCATATCTACAACATGTGCAGGTTTTAACAGCGTGCACGTTGACGTGCAACGAGGATTACATCCCTACCGATGGCGAATGCTCCGGTTCCGGTTGCTGCCAACTTGATTTCCCAAAAGGCACCTGGTATTACAATACTCATTTCAGTGAGAACTACAACACCAGCAAAATTTGGAAGAGCAGCCCTTGCAGCTACGTTGCGGTGATAGAAACCACGGCCTTCAGCTTTAAGGCCAACTACGTCAACTCTACTGTGTTCTACGACACGTACGGAGGAGCAACTCCCGTTGTGCTAGACTGGATCGTAACAATGGAGACATGTGATACAGCTAAAAGAAACAGCACTTCGTATGCATGCATTAGTGAAAACAGTAACTGCGTTGCTGAACCCAAGGGAGGTTATCGTTGCAAGTGTTCTGATGGATACCAAGGCAACCCATACATCCAGGATGGATGTAAAGGTAGATAATTATTTGCTATATATCTTATGCCATCTCATATACATATAATTAAGATAGTAGAACGTAGCCAAGCATGGTGTGGTTTGGTTTGGTTTCAGATATTGATGAGTGCCGCGACAACGCTACATATCCTTGCATGGGGATATGCAAGAACACGATGGGGAATTTCACCTGCTCGTGCCACCAAGGAAGTCATATGATTAATAATAGCATTTGCGTGCCTGATCATAAATCCGCTTTTCCTGCAAAGCATGTAATAGGTGGGTTCATTTCTTCCGTAAGAATTACTTAATAGTTACATGCATATGCATGTGTGGATATCAAGTAGTAGTCATCGTTAGATAATGGATCTTACATGCATTTCAAGAAATTTCATAAGTCTAAATTAAATTACTTTTGTAATATTGTAGGTGGAAGCGTTGGACTCGTTGTCCTAGTGATTTCTGTAACTTGTGCATGCTTCATCAAAGAGAGGAGAAAGCTACAACGCATCAAACAGATGTATTTTCAACAACATGGTGGTCTCCTGCTGTTTGAAGAAATGAAATCTCAACAGGGTGTTGCATTCAAAATCTTCTCGGAAAAAGAACTACAACAAGCGACCAATAAGTTTGACGAAAAGCAAGTTCTTGGAAAAGGCGGCAATGGAATTGTTTACAAGGGACTTCTCAAGGGCAACATAGAAGTAGCCGTAAAGAGATGCATAACAATGGATGATCAAAAGAAGAGAGAGTTTGGTAAAGAAATGCTAATCTTATCCCAAATCAACCACAAAAACATCGTTAAACTATTAGGTTGCTGCCTTGAAGTGGAAGTCCCTATACTGGTATATGAGTTCATCCCAAATAGAACGCTCTTCCATCTCATCCATGACAACCATGGTCCATGTGTCTCCCTACACACTCGCCTACGGATTGCTCAAGAGTCCGCTGAGGCCCTTGCCTATCTACATTCATATGCTTCACCGCCAATTTTCCATGGAGATGTCAAGTCCTCTAATATCCTCCTTGATGCCAACCTGTCAGCAAAAGTATCTGATTTTGGTGCTTCCATCTTGGCTCCAACAGATGAAGCACAGTTTGTCACCCTGGTCCAAGGAACTTGTGGGTACCTTGATCCGGAGTACATGCAGACATGCCAATTGACCGATAAAAGTGATGTCTACAGCTTTGGAGTTGTTCTTTTAGAACTTCTCACATGCATGCATCCGATCAATCTTGCCGCGTCTGAACAAGAGAAAAGTCTGACGATGAGATTTATCACTGCAAGGAATGAGAACAAACTTGAGGATATATTTGATTTTCAAATCAAGAATAACAACAATATAAAGTTTCTTCATGATGTTGCAGACTTGGCTATCCAGTGCTTGGAGATGTCTGGTGCGAATAGACCATCAATGAAGGAAGTTGCTGAGAAGCTTGACACATTCAGGAAGATCATGCAATCATGGATGCCACAGAATATGGAAGAATTTGGAAATTTTCTTGGAGAAATGCCCACAGTTAATTCACAAGTTATTAGCACCGGAAATTTCAGCATAGAGGACAGTGTTGTCATAGCCTTAGTATCAGCGCGATAATCCATTTATTTTTGGTCCAAATCTTGACAATAATATCTATTTATTTCAGCATAGAGGGCAGTGTTGTCATAGCCTTAATTAGTATCAGCGCGATAATCTATTTATTTTTGGTCCGAATCTTGACAATTATATCTATTTATTTCAGCATAGAGGACAGTGTTGTCATAGCCTTAGTATCAGTGCGATAATCCATTTATTTTTGGTCTGAATCTTGACAATAATATCTATTAATTTTTCACTTTTAATTTTTGTTAAAATACATATTAGTACATGATTGTTCATATGGTAATTTTCCTACTTTCCATTGTCCCCATTTGATCAAGTAGTAAACAGGATATCACCCCCGTTCTTTTTAGCAAATAGGGTGGGCATCCGACGGCTATTCAGTCGTCAAAGTAATTATATAATTCAATAATCGGTGACATATTTTTCTTGCTAATAGCCGAAAAATACTAGACCACCATGTAAAGTAGTTATTTCGTGTCAACATTTTCTCTTATATGAATCAGTCGTCCAGCCAAATAATTTTAGAATAATTTAATAATAAAAAGACGTAAATGTCCCTCCTTAATGGTGTTCGCCTAATGGGTTGTTCGTTTAATCTCCTTAGGAAAGGGCATTGAGGAGGTTTGGCCCTCCAATTCCTCTCAATCCCCTTCAATCCACTCCTAACCGAACAAGCCCTAAATGGGCTAAACGGTCGTGTACATGACGTGTAAACGGTAAATAGAAGCCTACCGTACAGTTTTGCCTCTGAACGGTGATTAAACAGTTCTACCATGTAAACGGTCAAACGCATATTAAACGGGCTAAATAGAACGGCAATTAAACTAGACTACATGACGAACAGAACGAATAACCTCACGTTTAGGCGATAGGCTACACAGGAAAACAAAAAAATTAGCTCAGTGCAGGACATCAGTTTTCTCTCCTGTCTATGCTCTTTGCCCGTGACTCACACTCAATGTCTCAAACAACACTACAGCTAGTGACTCATTTTTGAAGCCCTAGCTGATGCCTCTTTGAAGCTCCAGCCGTCGTCACCGCTAGCTGCAAGGACAAGCAGCAGCAGCAGCAGCCGCTGTAGCCTGGCCGAACATAGCAGCCGCCACCAGGCCAAGCAGCAGTGGCCATCGCCACCACACTAGGGCAAGCAGCAGCCATCGTAGCCAGGTCGAACAGCAGTCACTGCCAGGCCGAGCAGTAGTGGCCATCGCTAGGCTAGGGCTGAGCCGCCACCAGGGCTGCTAGGTTAAGCCACTGCCGAGGCCGCCGGGTTGAGCCATCACATCGGGGACATTGTACCAGGGTTGTGGAAGCTCCAGATCTTTCCAAAATTCTGTACTCTCCACTCTAGAACTCTAGAAAATCTACGCTCCGTTGATAGTTGATACTCCAATACTCCACTGCCAATTATTTTGTAAATATGACATGTTCTTGGCTTATTGCATTATGTTTTGTATTTTCTCTAGTATATGTTATGTAGAGTAATCCATATATATGTGGAAAATTTGTTGTTGTCGTGGTACAGTACACAAACTGTTTAATCCATGTATACGCCGTATAACTCCGTGTACACAATTTAAACGCTAAACGGTGGGTGGCCGACCGTTTACCGTTCCGTTTACAGCTTAGGTGAACACTGCTCCTTAGGTGTTCTTTTTAATCCTTCATGTAACATATCTTGATTACAAGTGCTAACTTTGAAGTATAAAGTGTTTGTATAGTTTGTTATATTTGTTAGAAATAATGCACATATTCATATGAGTTTATTGAAGTGTTTGTATTACAATCAACAATGGATGTTGGCGGGTGCTAATCACGGTTCGTTTGGTTGAGAGACAAAGTGGAATGGGACAGTTCCATTCCAGTTTTTTGGATGGAATCATCCCAACTCATGTTTGGCTGCGAGGGATAGGGATGTCCTAATTTCGTGTTTGGTTAGTGGGTTGAGAGAAATGGGTCTCCACCCCAACACCTCCGCCCCGCCCCGAATCATCTTTGGTCCGTCTCAAAACCTTTGATCCATCCTTGAAGCCACCGCCTCGGAACCACTAGCCCACCACGGAACCTCCGATCCCGCCCTGAAGCCTCCCCACGCGAGGTGGGACGAGCTCGTTCGCCCTTTTTTGGAGGACAAGTTCGTACGTCCCGCATATTAGAGGAATATTCCGTCTCATATAATTCCAAACCAAACACTATAAAAATTGGAATAATCCTATATCATCCCATGTCATCTCTCGAACCAAACGCCACCTATATGAACTAAAATTAGGGTGTTAATTACTGTATTGCATATACGGTATCTCATTATGTTTCCAAAGGTATCACCTATATGCACTCAATATCTATAAAATAGTTAATATTGTGTACCAGTTGTGCCTGATTTCTAGTTTATTAGTGAATAAATATACTCTATTAATTATTAATGTTAGATATGTTTTAAAATTTGGACAAATGCTACGAGATATTAAACAAGCATGGACATGTAGGATGGGTAGTAGGCACTACCTCTGCATGACATGTAGGTCCTCCAAAAACTGGAATTGACGAGTTTTAAAAAATAATATTATGCGATGAACACATTTTCTATTTATTTATTATTTCTATATAAAACTAATCTTATTTCCATAAATTTTCATATATATAATCAACATTCTATATATTAATGATTTTCATATAAAACATATCAACTTTCATATATTGATGATTTCCATATATTAATGATTTTCATATAAAACGATCAGCTTCTGTATATTAATGATTTATGTATATTAATATTTTTTTTGAGAAAAGGTCACCAAAATATTTTTGAGGGCCCAGCTTTGATAGAAAGCAGACAACACTGACGATGTTGAATGTATATTAATGATTGTTATATAAAATAGAAGATCAGTTTTCATATAAAATAGGTGGGCCATGCAATAGAGGATGATTTGATAGCTATAATTTATTAGATACGAACGAAAGATTTTTATTTAACCGATGAACGGTCAGATGAACACGCTGAATTATAAATTTGAGAGATGGGCTCAGGCCGGACGGTCCGTCAATGAGTACTGTTGACCCAGCATACACGCGGTGTACTACCAACCGGGAAAAGAGAACACATCTCGCAGCCCATCAATCATAGCCCAGGTCTAAGCTCAAAGTTCGTAGCCACCCGCACCCGTGTGGCCGGCCTATGGCGCCCATGGGCAGTGGCAGTGTAGGCGACCATGGCGTGTAGCGCCGGATTTTATCCCGTCGCCGTCGAGCCGTCGGCCTCGCAGCCACCCATCTAGTAGTAGTACGTCGGCGACCAAGCTAGCTTCGATCGGCTGTGCCAATGATGCAACGCGCTAATAACTGGGCACCATCCGTCGACGTCGTCCTCCTCAGCTCTCGTCTACTTTTGATCTATCTACCTACGCACTGCACTGCACCTGCACTGCATTGCACCCGGCCTCGAAAGCAAACCTGCCTGCACGTACGTCCGCAACGCTGCGTGCCGCATATGAACTGTCCTCAGAATCCACAAGTAACAGCCGCCCAGAACTGTACCTGGTTAATATCCATGAGTAGAGTGTGCTTGTGTTTACCTTGGCATATGGGCTATGGCCGGTTTCTTTTCTGCGGACAAGGCCTGGATGCATTGGCATGAGTAGAGTGTGCTGGCTCTCTGCTTCCCTTATTGACACTAGCTAGCTGCAGGCTGCAGCCCACTTGACTCTAACTGACCTTGGAGATTAAGGGCTAGTTTGTTTCAATTTCTGACAGCTGCAGTTATTTTTAGAATCTAATGTGATAATAAACGGTCTAGTTTATGAACTCAGATTGTAAGAATCAGTCGTAGCTGTAAAATCTAAAAATGAACTACATTTCAGAAGCTGGAAAACACTAACTAATCAAACTAGCTAGCTATGAAGAGTCTCTAACTGCTAAAAACAAACAGAACCTAAAGGCTAAAGGGATATATTTGTTGTACTGTTTCTTTCCATTGAAAATGGAATCGGCTTGAGTTGTACCCACTATAATTCTTATATACAGCTTGTTTATAGTTTATTCATAAAAAATAAAAATCAATTGTGTTGACCCTCCTTTATTGTGTTTTACAAACAAATGTATTGTTTTTTGTGTGACTAATTTTTTTAAAACAACTTATATTAGTAAAATATTGAGAATACTAAAATGACTTAGAACGATACAAGGGAGTATTGGACAACTTAAATTAATTAGGATTATAGCATCATCCTAATTATTTGATAAGTAAGATTATTTTGATTATTAGTTATATTATTAATTATGATTAATACTTACTCTATTTATAATTTTTCGTTTAGAACATTCTATACTTCTATTTAGTTAGAGAAACTCCAGCAGAGGTTCTCAATCTCATTTTTGAGAGTCCGCGAAAAAAATCAACGTCCAACAGAGTCCCTACTAAGCTCTCAAAAATAGGAAAGCTCTTAAAAGAGGTCACCGGGCCCTCGTCCACAGGGCCTCCCTCTTTCGGCTCTCATACACACCATGTGGGCGCGCGCGCTCCCCGCATGTCGTTGCCGTGCACGTAGGCCTCCCGCAGGTCTTTCCCGCGCGTGCCAAAGTCAGGCCCACTTGCCCACCGTCAGGGATTTATCTACGCCCATCTCCGATGGAAAGTAGTTGCTCCTGGATCAAGATAGGGGTGAGGAGCTAAGAGAGGAGGAATACCAATGTCGTAATCCGCTTGTATTGTCGTAGTTTCTTAATATACACAGGAAAATTGAAGATACATAGGAACATGAAAAACTCCAAAATAATCTTGTAGAACATTTGTGAATGCTACATAGTGCTAGCTAGTTGTTTAATACGATAGAAGATTATATTCCTATATATAAATTTGAATATTTGTATTTGTATTTATAAATTTAAACATAGTCATTCATTATTAAATAATAAATAATTTATTATATATTGTGCTTTTGTCAAATACGGAGCACATGCGTATAGTACGTGAAGAAGCGGTGGAAGTTGAAAATAAGAACTCTGTTTTGAGCCACGATTGGAATGAAACTTAGAAAATAGAGTCGCTTTTAGGGCGTGTACAACCCCATTTAATATGTGGTCTCTTGAGAGGTCTCTAGGGGGTTAAGTGAAAAAAATACAAGAGACGGGCTCTTCGCGAAGAGTCCGTCTCTACGCGATTCTTCATACGCATTGTCTCTTAGCTGCATTTATGATTTAGGGGCTTAGGGTTGTACCATGCAGTTTTTTTGTTGTCTCTTGTACTTTGAAAACTGTTCCGTCGTCTCATAGTTGTACATGCCCTACCTTTGATGTACCTTTAAGTTTAATAAGTTGTGAATAAGATAGGTTCCAGATGAGATGAATTTAGTGTCAGGCTTCGTAGGGCATATGCTTTGCCTGGCCAATTTCTACTGCTTTTAGCTTCTTTTGTACTAATACGAAATTAGATAAATATCGAATAATAAATCTTTTTAGGAGATATGATCGATACAGGGCATATCAAGAGGAATCAAAGGGACTAGTTGTCGTGATTTTCTTTTACGAGGGTAGTGCGAAACGCATTACGCTAGGGCTAGGCATCCATGGAATTGTTCCCTTGTTTCCGGCCATTGGTTGGGGCCTCGGGGGACCAAGAGAGTGCAGCCATTTTCTCGTATCGTATGGGCAGGAGGCCACCGGTCCTACCAAAGATTTTATTGGTGAATGGTTGGTTTGCCTTCGATATCTCCCTTTAATTCCCTTGCTTTTTGACATGGTTTTGCTAGCGTGCTGGATGCTTCTGAAGTTTAGCAAAATTTTAGAAAAGAATGGTCAGATTGTCAAAGTTCCGGTTAGATCAGAAGTTTCAGACAAAAATAAATTCGTACAAAATGTTATTTTTTAAAAGTTCCGATTGAACCAAAAGTTCTGGGCTCGGAAAGAAATTTCGTATAGATTGGATTTGTATATGGGCTTTAATGTTAATTAAAAGCCTAGTAGGATTAAGGGTCATTATGGACTTTAATAGTGATTAAAAGCTCATCGGTGCGGTCTATATAAGAGGAGAGGCAGGTCAAACTTATCGAATCTCTGCCTTGGCTGCACCTACTGTGGCCGCCTCCTAGCCATAGCTGCCACTCTCCCCAAGATGCGTGAGCGGTACTAGTATACCGGCGCACAATAATTCTGTCCATATACGTGTGGATACCATTAGGGGTGGCAATATCCCCGGTGGAGCCGGGGACCCGCCGGGGACCCGCCCCTACGGGGTCGGGGATGGGTTCAATTTTTCACCCGCGGGTTCATCGGGTCGGGGCCCCGCATAATGTCGGGTTCGGGTTCGGGTTGATTATTTAACCCGCGGGTCCCCGCGGGTACCCGATCCAATAAATAAAAAAACTTATATATATGTATATATTTATATATGTATATATGTATATGTATATATGTATATTTATATATGTATATATGTATATGTATATATGTATATTTATATATGTATATTTATATATGTATATGTATATATGTATATTTATATATGTATATGTATATGTATATGTATATATATGTATATATATATTGGTCTAATGTAAGATGATAAAAAACCTAACTTTAATATTGATGAATTTTGTTTGTTGGAATGTTGGAAAATGTAAACAAGATGATTTACGGTGATATTTAGTTTGAATTTTGTTATATTTGTGATTTATAAATTATGTCATTTGTATATTTTTAAATTTCAAAACGGGTCCGCGGGGACCCGACGGGTTTGCGGGGACCCGACGGGTCCGGGTCCGGGTGAAAAATTTCACCCGCGGGGCTAACGGGGCCGGGTCCTACCGGGTCCGGGTTCGGGTCTGGTATTCACCAACCCGGACCCGCCCCGCCCCGTTGCCACCCCTAGATACCATAGAAGTATCGCTATGATTGCATCTTTATCACCGACGATTAGATGGAGTTGAGCGAGGATACTCTTTTGTTACTCTAACGCGTAATACTCACATGGTTCTTGAGTTGAATGCGGTAGAAAAGAGTTTTTTCGTGCTAGCATAGCCTACTCGTTCCTCATCATATATATATATATATATATATATATATATATATATATATATATATATGGTATATACTTCTACATTTGCAACCAAAGGTTCCAAAAAATTGTAAACCGCCAATATTTCAAAAGAATTCACCATAGAGTGTAGTAGTTCGTAGGGTTATTTGTCAAGTTTTGAAAAGTACGTGAAAATAAACGGTTTCAATTTAGGGTGGTGAAGTGTCCAATGGCTAAAGATGGACTTCACCCCAAGACTTGAAATGAATAAATGATATATACTTCTATGTCAATGAAGATCAAAAAAATTTAAAGCCACCGATATTTCAAACAAAACCATATCCTACAATATGTTTCATAGGATTGTTTGTCTCCATTGTTTTTCATTGTAAAAAGCGAACATCTAGAGGAATCTAAGAGCATCTCCAATGGTTGTCTATTTCACTAGTTAGATTCACTCTCTTTTCTACATGGATAGAAAATATGGGGAAAAAGAAAATAGCTAATGACGAGCTAATAGATAGGAGATTTCACGTATTCCAAGAAACTGAGTGTATTACGGGTGGGACCAAGTACTAGTGGTAAAATAAATTATTGTTTTTATTCTTCTCTCGGCTCCACATCAGCTAACTATTTGAGACAACTATTGTGATATTGTGGATGCTCTTAAGGCTAAAATTAGAGTTCCTAAAGACTTTAATGAATGTTTAATGAATTATGCTCGTGTGTGACACCAAGATGGAATCATGGAAACACCAATAAGAAAATGGTGCAGGAGCGGTGAAAAGGAAAAATTCAAACTCCTCTAACTTTAATCAAAATTTAATAAAAATATATTAACATTTACAATATAAAATAAATATATTATTAACACATATTTAATAATTGTTTTGATAAAAATAATTTGATATTTTAATTGTCAGTGTATATTTTCATAAAATTACTTAAATTTAAAAATATTTAACTTAAAAAAATCAAACGATGGGTCCGACAGTAACAACGGTGGTCACCATCGTCTTGCTTTTCACCGCTCCTCCGTTTTCTTCTCCGTGTTTCCATGATTCCATCTGCGTGTCGACACGAGCAGAATTCGACCATTCACCCAACCACGCAATGCAAGCTTTGGCCCACGGCCATGGCGAGTCCAAGTCAATGCTTCCCTGATCCCCTCACCCTATCAAGCCCTGCACCGGCGGATATTTTTGACGCACTCGCCACCGCCGACCGGAGTGCCGTCCGCCCGTCCGCCGTTGCGCACGGCTGGGACACCTGCACCGCGCTGCCCGTGTCTCCCACCTCCCCTCCCGTGCCGACCCTTCTCCAGGTCCCACCTCCGACACAAGCCCTTTTCTATAACTACCAGCCCCGGCTGGGTGGTACAGAGCAGAGCAGGCACGGAGCGCCGCGCCGCGCAGAGCAGAGCAGAGCAGGGCCAGAGGAAGGAAGCGGAGGTAGGCAGCAGCAATCCCCACCTGCGTGTGCGAACGTGTGTTTGTTTCCTCGTGCCCCGCTGTCTCCGCTCTTCTCGTCGTCGTCGCCATGGCGCTCCGACGCGACGGTGTCACGCCCCTCGCTGCCTTCGCCGCGGCGCTCCTCGTCGCGTTCCTCTCCCGCTTCCCCGGCGCGGAGGCGGCCGTGAGGGAGCTCAGGGTCGGGTACTACGCTGAGACGTGCCCGGAGGCCGAGGCCGTCGTCCGGGACACCATCGCCCTCGCGCGCGCCCGCGAGGCCCGCAGCGTCGCGTCAGTCATGCGGCTCCAGTTCCACGACTGCTTCGTCAACGTACGTCGGTGATGTGATGGATGATTTGATTATCCGCCGTGCCGCGACCGATCTGTACTCTCGTGGTCGGTCTCGCTGCTGCGCGCGCGTCTGCTTTTCTTCTCCTGATCTATCTTCCGCGATTTGGTTTCTCGTGCACGAAGGGGTGCGACGGATCGGTGCTGATGGACGCGACGCCGACGATGCCGGGGGAGAAGGAGGCGCTGTCCAACATCAACTCGCTCCGCTCCTTCGAGGTGGTCGACGAGGTGAAGCAGGCGCTGGAGGAGCGCTGCCCCGGCGTCGTCTCCTGCGCCGACATCATCGTCATGGCCGCCCGCGACGCCGTCGCCCTGGTACGTACACCCGAGTACCCGACCCACCCGCAGCATCCGCTCCCACTCTAGTAGTACGTTTCTGGCGTTTCCGTGCAAAATCCGCTCCTCCTCCAGCTCTCCCCCCAATCGGCATTTCCGAGGCCTTCCAGTAAAAAGACAAGAACAAAAAAGTTCATGGTGATAGTCGGATAGAACCAAAATAAGTTCATCATCGCATCCATTCATTAGCCGTTTTCTTGTCATGGCTGCGGGCGGCCTGCGGCTATGCAATGAACACTATGCGTAACAACAAAGTTCATCAACGCTATGCTACTCTGGCTACTGCCTGCTCGTCTGGTGGTAGAGACCATGCTGATGGCTAGATGATCTTTCGTTTCCAGTCTCCCTGTTCCTGATAGGGACAGTGCAGTGCGTGTACCCCGTGCTCCCTGCAACCACCACACCACACATGAACTTCAAGTGGGGGCAGGGTGGCATGACCCGTCCCCTCCCCATGAACCTGCCTTGATTTTAGGATTTGAGATCATCTGATGTTAAAACATTTTAGAGAATTGGGATTCTGACCATTTAGTTGAGATTTTAATGATGGAGAAATGGAGCTTGGTGGCCTCGTGGTGGTAGGCTTACTTCACAAACGTGAGGGATGTGTAGCCGGAGTAGCCTTTAGACTTTTCGTGCAGGCAATCGTACGGCCGTGCTGTGTCGGGCGCTGTCAAACTGAACCTCGCCGGCGAGGATTGAGTAGGGCGGCCCATCGGCCGAGCGGCGATGGCTCATCGAGTCATCGTTGTCGGTGAGGTCGCCGGAGACAAGCAGCACTGCTTTCGCAGTGGGTCATGTTGTCGATTTGTCATCATCTGACCAGGGCGGTAGTTATCCTTCCATTTCGCGGCATTTATTCTTGAACGTAAGGTTTCCTATTGTCACAGTTTTTTTCCAAGCTTGTCTAGAAGACTAGAACCTATCGTCACAATTCCACCACCCACAACTTTGTCACACTTTTGTAGACAAAGATTGGTAGAACTTGGAAAAAGAATCTTGTCGCAAGTAGATAACATACTAAACACACATCTAACTTGGTGAAATCTGTCTAACTTAAACGGGACAAAATGTCGAAACAATTGGCTACAAATAAACCGCACCTGCATCGTGCCCCTGACTGTACGTGCAAGTGAATCATCTGCCATGACTCCATGAGTGAGCTATACTAACGTTGATCGGTGGATGGGTAGGCAAAACGCATAGTTCTCTTATGAGTTATGACCATTACGATCTTGGTTTAATTTGGTGTTTCTCTTCTAATACAATTGTAGAACAGAAATAACATTGGAACGGTTAAGTTGAGTGGTTAATGTGCCAGGTTTGTTTGACTGGGGAGTGATATTATTGACCGACTTTGTTTGACTTTTCGTGCTGTATTTTTTTCTCTCGCAGACAGGTGGGCCCTACTGGGACGTGAGGCTTGGGCGGGATGACAGCCGCACGGCGAGCCAGGAGGACTCGGACGGTATCATGCCGAGCCCGCGCGCCAACGCCAGCGCCCTCATCCGCCTCTTCGCCGGCTACAACCTCTCCGTCACCGACCTCGTCGCGCTCTCCGGCTCGCACTCCATCGGCGAGGCCCGATGCTTCTCGATTGTCTTCCGCCTCTACAACCAGTCCGGCTCCGGCAGGCCCGACCCCAACATGGACCCCGCCTACCGCGGCGCGCTGGACGCGCTCTGCCCTCGCGGCGGCGACGAGAACGTCACCGGAGGCATGGATGCCACCCCGCTCGTATTCGACAACCAGTACTTCAAGGACCTCGTCCGCCTCCGGGGCTTCCTCAACTCCGACCAGACGCTCTTCTCCGACAACGCCGGTACACGCCGCGTCGTGAGGCAGTTCAGCGAGGACCAGGACGCGTTCTTCAGGGCCTTCGTCGAGGGGATGGTCAAGATGGGCGAGCTGCAGAACCCCAGGAAGGGTGAGATCCGGCGCAACTGCCGCGTCGCCAATGGCTCTCCGCCGGTGGAGGCGGAGGTGGCGGTTTCCAAGGTGGTCGAGTTATGATGAGCTAGCCCTAGTTGGTGTCCAAGAATTGCTGTTCAAATATGACAGTGATGTGAGTAATTACAGTTTTTGGTCGCGTGGGAGAATGGGAGGTTTGCGCCTACCTATAAGAGCATCCACAATAGTTGTCTCAAATAGCTAGCTGATGTGGAGCTAAGATAAAATAAAAATAAAAATTTATTTCACCACTAGTATTTGGTCCGACATGTAATACACTCAGTTTCTTGGAATATGTGAAATCTTTTATTTATTAGCTCGTCGCTAGCTATTCTTTTTTTCCCACATTTTCTATCCACGTAGGAAAGAGAGTGAATATAGCTATTGAAACAGACAACCATTGGAGATGCTTTAAATAACTAAGAAATCGAGTTAATATTCATATCCGCTGGAAAGTTGACTTCCCCCTCAAATTAAGTTAGTAACTATCAACTTGGAAAGTTGACTTTTTTCCCCTCGAAACAGTGGGCTGAGCGTAGAAAACTGAAGTGGTAAGTGGTAACCATTGACAATTTGACATTGCATACAAGAGCAAGCTGTCAAAAAACATCGTACACCATCCGGTAGAAAAGCACAGTAGAAAAGACAAACAGGCAATGCACACAAGTGTATATATACAAGAAGTGGGCAAGGTGCCATGTATTGTCCACGCAAATTAATGCTGCTTTGGAAAAGCAGTGAGCTGATCTAAATAGGTGGAGTGTGCTTTGGAAAAGCAGTGATAAGCTATCTAGTTGTATCGGAAAATGGTGTCCATGTCTACCGTGAGCTCCGGGCCAACATATGGGGCCCCTGCAACACGAAAATCGTCAGGCAAGTCTGCCTCTTCCAATACGGCAAAACCTGCAAGAACCTCAGGAAAGGGGCTAATAAAGATGCCAAAAACTTGATCGATCAACTGACCATGCATTCCAAGAAATTTCATCAGGTAGCCGCAGTAGTTACTGGCAAGGAGCGTATGCGTTGGTTCGTACCAGGGAGTGAAGGGACGGGGATGCCGGAGAAGTAGGTGGACGGCCGGCCAAGCTCCTCGGCGTAGGGCGGCGCCAGCACGTCGAGGAGCGCGCACGGCGTGACGGCGGTGAGGGAGTGGATGTTGCCGCCGCTCCGCGGGAAGAGGACCGACGCCTTGCACGGCGCCTCCCGCACCTCGTCCACCGCCACCACTCTGGCCAAACCACCTGCAACCGCAATTGCATCATGCATACCTCCTTCTGTTTTAGCCAAAAACTTTCTTTAATTCTCGGCGTGTGAACTGTGAACCCGACTAATTCTATTCTCGATGTTACTGTCACTCCAGCAGCGTACGTGGCAGACTTCTAAATGCTGAAAGCAGTATGATGGCGTCACAAGCTTTCTTTTCTTAGGATAATAACGACAACTTCAGATACTGCTAGTTGTGCAGTTGTTTCACACTTCCACGAGCTCACAACCAGCTAGTATTTTGCTTTCTACGCCACGGACGATGTGATTTTTTCCACGGCGCGTGGCTTCGGACCTCGCTCGGCTAGCTCTCCCGATGTCAATCTCAGCTTCTCAATCCGAGTACTCGTAATATTATACAGAAAAAACCGACGCAAGGGACGGCGAAAATTCAAGAGGTGATTCCAGTTTCAAGCTGGCCATGTACTTTGCTAATTGTGAAGCCGTCAAAATGGTATCGAGAGGGCCGGCCGGGAGAAGACTTTAGAAGTCTTCTCATGTTTATATTGCTGGAAATGCCGGGTTGGTGAGACATTGGTGGAGTTGGCGATCTGATAATAGTACGCCCTTTTTTTTCTCTTCGCTCCTTTTCTGAGATGAATATATGTACTGTGCTATGCTATCTTGGAGGGTTTTTTTATGCGTCAGTTCTTATCTTGAGAGCAAAAAGATGTGGTACATAACATGCATCAGAGAAAAAACGATCGAGTTTTTGTCGGTTGGATTGGATTGGATCGGATCGAATCGAGTTTTTTATACGTTAAACAGGCGCATGCATGCATGCACAGTGGCGGTTCTACAGGGTGGTCCAGGTGGGCCCTGGACCACCCTGTATTTTAGCCCAATAACATCTATTAGCTCATTTTCATTTTTTTAAATTATAGTGTTGCTAGAAAAATTATTTACATATGGAAAATAATATTACTTGTTTATGTACATAATTTGGATGACATTATTTAGGCTCTCGTTCTGTAATAGAAGAACATTGTAAATATTTTTAACTTAACAGTGCTCATTTCTAATTAAAGTTGCATCAATAATATTTCTTGTATTTTAGCTCAATATTATCTATTAGCCCATTTTTCATTTTTTTCAAAATTACAGTGTTGCTAGAACTATTTATTTACATATGGAAAAATAATATTACTTGTTTCTGTCCATAATTTGGATGACATTATTTAGGTTCTTGTCCCATAAGAGAGAACACTGAAAACATTTTTAACTTAATAATGCAAAGTAAGGAAAATATGATTAATGTCATTTCTAATTTAAGTTGCATTAATAATATTATGTTTGAATTGTGTGAGATTTTTTATGTTGTAATTTGCAAATTTTTGGACTTAGCTGTTGATTTTAGTTGATTTATAATGTTATGAAATAGAAATATTATATTCATGTTATATTTTGAAAAAAATCGTATTTTGCATTGAGTTTATAATGTTACGAAAATTTAACGTATATAATAGGAACACCCGGATAAAAAATCCTAGAGCCGCCACTGTGCATGCATGCAGCAGCAGCAGGTGAGACATGGTGGCTTACTCTTCCTTGGGCCGGAGCACGGCGGCGGCGCGGTGGCCCAGTCGTACGACTTGACCCGCATCGAGCCGTAGAGAAGCTTGCTCAGCACCACCATCTGCGGGTGGTCGTGCAGCGGCAGCGTCGCGCCGGCCGGGAAGCAGAACACGCCGATCTGCAACAGCAACGCCGTACCGAGTACCGACACGTCCGTCCGTACGCCGCCGGCCGGATTGAACCGGCCACCAGAACGGTCAAGTTAATAAAGCCCACCTCGACGTTGCGAAAACGAGAGAAAAACGTGGAACGACATTTGCGTGCGTGCGTGCGTGCGTGTACCGAGAAATCGTCGCACTCGTGGATGTGCACGTAGGTGATCCGCGTGAACGCCTGCGCCGAGAGGGACCGCCGCCCCGGCGGGCTCCGGTCGTCGTCCTCCGAGGACGACGACGACGACCTCTCGCTGCCGCTGCCCGCGTCGATCCCGACGTCCCTCGCCTCCATGCCATCTGCGACGACGAGCCTCCGATGAGAATATACTTGCTAGCTAGCTAATTAATGGAAGGCGTACCGCGTACGTACCGAGGAGGTCTTGCAGCCACCGGATCTGCGTGAGCGTCGGCAACCCGGCCTTGTTCCCGGACGAGAAGACGGCGTCGCACGCGTCGTACAGCCGCTGCACCTTGCTCTGCTGGTCGTCCATGGCCATGCGCTACACAGCTCGAGCTGCTGTCCCAGGAAGCGAACTGAGCAGCGGCCGTGGGCAGCAGGTTTTCACATCTACCAAGCTAACAACAGCAGCAACTTGCGTTTCTACATATATGCTCATCACCAGCACGTACGTACGTGCGACCGCACAAACTGACGGAGAGCCAACGTGCGACTTGCCGCAGCAAGTGTGCTTCGTGCAGACGGTGCAGTGGTCAGTGCTCTCTCTCTCTCTCTCTCTCTCTCTCTCTCTCTCTCTCTCTCTCTCTCTGGCTAGCGGCGTGACGTGCGTGCGTGTGGGCGCGGAATTGGCCGGAGGAAGAATTCAAGGGGATCGAAGCGTTTACCGGAGGTAGAAACCGTGGGCGACGTCGACTTTACAGGGGGCTGCATGCATATGCACCGGTCGGCGAGCTAGCTGTACCCTAGCGAAGCTCGTGTACATGTCGTCGATTCGATGCTGACACTTGACAGTGGCGCCCTCGCAAAACTACTGTTTGGCTGTTGGCGACTAAACAAGGAGGAGCTTTTGGTCCCGTGGAATCCGGACACGCCCGGGCCTTATTTTTTCCATGTGATCGAGCGTCGCTGTTCGGTTCTGCGAAAAAGAATAGGAAAACGGCGTAAAGTAAAACCTATGCGGAATTGATAAATTCTTGCGGTGGCAGGGGATGATCTGAAGGGACAGGCGAGCTTGTCTGGTTGGAACTTGCAACCGGGCGAGCGAGGGTTATTTAAATCTCGGCGCCATGCAAGATTACAAAACCATGGGAATGAGATGGACAGTGCATGCTTATCCGTTTGTCAGAGCTCAGAAATATCTTGCGTTGCAGAATTCAGACGAGGCACAGCTAGCTAGCCATCAATCAAGGTGTATAACAAATTGCAAGTTGGGAGCGAGGAGTATAAAATAATCATGCATGCAGTAATCCACCGAGCCGATCGTTCGTTCGAAAAGCTAAGGCCCTAGCTTCTGCCCCCAGCAATGGCCGTCTTCTCCTCCCCCTCAGCTCCAGGCTCCAGTTCGAACGCGCGAGCTCTAGTCAAGCGAGGTGCATGCATGCGGCCATACGCGCTCTAGATCTGCCGCTCACGGCGAGTGCCTGCCGGCCTGCCGCTGGCGCCACGGTGCACCCGCCGCCCGCCGGATCCTATCGCCGCCTTTCTTGTATGTTGCTCCGCCGGACCAGCTCGCGTCAGCCGCGCCCTCGCCGGCGGCGGCGCCGCACACGTCCGCGCTGCCGCGCGCGGGTGAGGTTCCTGACATTTTTCCCAGTAAATTATTCCTCCCGTAACTGCTTCTGTTATTAAACGGAAGTTGCCGTTAAGACCTCAAAATCTTAAATAATTAATATATTAAAATATTCTAATTTAATATTTAAAAATATAAGTATTTTTATGAAAAATATTTAATATGTTTGTATTATTAATATTTTTTACAAATATATAAATATATTATATATCATGTTAATGACTAAAATATTGTTATTTTTCATTTTTTAACTGAGCTAGTATTTTACCGCTCACGCCGTCACAACACACGCAGCCACGCGGCGATAAAGTACTAGTAAGACTTATGATATGGCCGTGGCCAAAAAACATTACGTGTAAAAACTATTCCGTTTGCTCTAAAGTAAGTTTAGTCTCTTTCACATCTGACGATGTTCAAATGCTAATAAGAAAAATTAAACATAAGATAATTATAAAATTAATTATAAAACTCTTAGGTTAATTCGCGAAACGAATCTATTAAACCTAATCAGTTTATGATTTGACAATGTGATGCTACAGTAAAAAAATCTGTTAACAATGGATTAGCTAGGCTTAATGCATTTATCTCGTGAATTAGCTTAGGGTTCTGCAATTAGTTTTATAATTAATTCATATTTAGTCCTTCTAATTAGTATCTGAATATCTGATGTGATAGTCGCTAAATTTTAGTCTAGGGAATTAAACAACTTCTAAGAACATCTTCAAGATATGTCTAAAATAATCTCATACCTTCTTGGTCTTTTTGGATTTTTAATTTCTATAGATCCCTAAAATCTTTCTTGACAATGTCACAAGGGATACAAGAGATAGAAATAAAAGAAAATATGAGAGGTTTCATAAATAGGGTATATCCGTCAATGATACGAGAGTAAAATATAAATAATATGATATCATAAATCTGATAGGGAGTAAAAATATTTACAAATTAAATTTTATTAGAAAGACTTTGTACATGATAAATATTACGAGGGAATTTTTAGGCATCTCTAACCACTACGTACAGACCATCTGCCGGGCAACCCTTGTTGTTCGAGGAAGCCTCGCTAGAACAGCAATGGATTTTAGGATAGGAGCTGTTGGATAATTAGGCAGTTGTATGATTAAATTATAGAAACTAGCATGAATAATTCTAACATAATAGTTAACACAAACAATATAATTATGATTTCGCAAAATATGATTAAAATTAAAAAATGATCGCAATAAACATATTGTATGCTCGCAGATGAGTATGTGGTGACCTGTGCAAGATGGTTCCTGATAAACGGAAAGTGTCGTGATGACAAACGTGAGCTCTCGTGTAAAGTGTTTTCCAAAAACCTTATTTGTCCTCTTTTGGTGTAGGATTACAAGGGTGACATCTAGAGACCTGCTCTCCCGTTCGTCGGTGCACACCGATGTGCAGGATGAAACGGCGACAGCGCAATAATGAGGAAGCAAAACCCTAACTCAGTTTGATTTAATTTGATTTGTTACGCTACAACGTTCAACATTCATTTGAGAAGAAAGGGTGCAAATTAAAGAACTTTCTGGTGGTGAAAGGGATTATGGATGGTGCTGTTTTGAGTAAGGGAAAATTACTCATATGCCATTATAATTTTTAGAAATTGCCTATATGCCACTGTCAGTGACTATGGCGGCCCCCATCTGACAGTGACACAATGATGACATTTTGGCAAACCGTAAAAATCGTAATGGCACGGAAAAAATTAACTAACCCCGGCACTGCCAAACTACAGAAAGAAATATTTCTCCTTTTTTGTCTATAGCTTCAACTTTGAATAAGACAATGGAGTAAAAGATAAAGAGAGGAAAGAAACTTTGCTGCTTGCTTGGGCTGATTCACAGATGCAGCAGGCAGAAACTTTTGTCTCGCAGAAAAATGATCCTGCTGTTTTGGAAAAAAAAACTGTTAGAAATGCGTGCAACATTTTGATTTCAAATTTTATCACGAGGAAAATCTTATAGATAAACAATGATACATAAAAAACACTAGCAGATATTTTATTTGCTTCAAGGAAAACATAATAAAGAATGTATGGACTACTTACAAAACAAGGAAAGTAGTAGCAAATAGTACTTGGAGAAAATAGGACCGATTACACAAACACTACTCAGAAACCTGATTGTCATATTGTACATGTGTTCTCTACGGTAATGGTTTGAAGATTTCACTCTCCGAATCCAGTGCACGTCAGATAGAAGACTAATAAAATCTCGACAACACAACAAACTCAAAGTAGTGGAACTGAGAAAATGAGAAGGGAAAAGCATACACTTTATGCTAGACATCTCCAGGTCTCTAGACAGCCATGACCAAAGTAAATTTACCTAATTTACATAAATTTAACCACAAACATTAGTGAACGAAGTTTTTAATCTAACAATCAAATAGCTAATCAAATTTCAGTCTTAGTCACATTAAAATAATGCATTTCAGTAAAAGTCTCATTCGAGTTAAACTTACACCTAAATCAGCAAGATCATAATCCGGTGAGAGCGAATCATCTACGCCCTCGAAAATAAGCGCCGTGACATGCGAGAGCACGAGAAAAACTGCGTTTGTAGCATTGCCAGTTTAATCCTAGCTACACTACAGTTACTCCCAAAGCATTTTGCACTAATGGGCAAATGCAAAACTGTCTCGAAGTCTTGGAAGCAAAGTTTTCAGTGGTAGCAGAAGAACTGGCAAACTAGACAGACATGCAAAGCCATTCTTCATTCAGAGCATTAAGACACAAGTGCAACGCAATGCATAAGATGGAAGTCGTAAACCAGCTCTCAAAATATTGTGCTGACCCTACAAAACGATCCGCCTTCCGGGGTACCAAAAAAATGCCTCTTCCAGCTTACAAACTGTCCTCTCCATCACAAACCGAGAGAAAAGGGAAAGAGAAGCCCTACACTGCCTAAATCAAGAGTAAGGGACACCTAACCAAACTTGTACAGATGCTCAAAGGAGATGAAGCAGCAGAAAAACTATAGATCGTTCACCCCACCCAAGCTGCTGCAGCAGCTTGCTGATACTGAGTCATGCTCCATTGGCTGTATAAATTACGAACAAATCAACAAATAGCTTGGCTATATACCATGGAGGTATCTACACAACGATTGAAGTTAATGCGCTTGGTCATCATTTCTTATTGTTGTGGATGGAATGTCGGAAATGGAACTGGTCGCTCACAACAAGGTTTTCTGCGAGCATTAGGATGGGGGCCTTGATGGCTTCAGAATTTGGCGACACCGACTCTGGAAGACTTGGTAGGCATGTTGGTAGATGTTCACCATTCTCGTCAGGATGAAAATAGAAGATCACTGCTCGACAGAAAATAAACCTGCAAATAAATAAATGGTTCATAAATCACAATGCAACAAATGTGGATCCATAAAAATGGCTGAAAATGTAGAATGGAGAGGTCTGATTGCATATTGGAAGGTGATACGTGATATTGTATTATCCTTCAGTGTTCAATGTTTTAATTTACACCTCCATGCACTCTGCCCTTTAAGAGGCAGTCATCTACCACTGTTCACAAGCAGACGTGTGATTTATAGGAAATATCACAATGGACAAGAGCTCAGGTCGTGCACTACTGCTAACTAGTCTTGCTAAATTACTATTTCCATGCTTTGGAAAAGGAGTTTGCTTGACAAACTTCTGAGATTTCAAATGGCAAAAGAACATGAAGAATTCAGTTGAAATGTAATTTTGTTCACACACACACACACACACACACACGCACTGAGGATAATGGATGCAGATAGCCAGATAGTACAAAAAGTGAAAACTGAGTAAATTCATCATATTGATGTATCAAATAACCAAGATCAAGATATTTTCTTGAAGCCATTTACAAAGGTAACATTGCAGCTACCAGATAATCAAAAGAACATTGAATGTGGATGATATATGGAATAAGGTACCTGAGGATCAAGCGCCGGAGAAAAGGATCTGGTAAAATTTGTCCCCAGACATTGTTCAATCCAACCGATGTGCAGAGGATTCCTTCATATTGTTCCAAAGCAGAGAGAAGTTTGTTTTCCGCATTAGCATATGTATCCTGAAAACCAATCAAAACTCACAAGAATTCAAAATATGGAAATTAATGTTTCATGAACAATCAATTCTTCAAGTAAAGGGCATACACTGTCTATTTCAGAAGTTATCCCAGCTAGTTGGCAGAATGCTTGCATCGGAGCTGTAAGGAAGTATGTAAATTGGCTTCCATTACCCATGGATTCTGCACCAGGCATTGCTGACGCTATCCTAGGAGAAAGAAGCAAGGCAGCTGGCTCTCCCTTCTCTGAGTTATGTATGACCTGCAATTGTGTAATCAAATGTTAATTTATTTTGCTTCCGTGATTACGTTAATTATCTTTTATCTTATGTCAATTATAATACCAACTTCACAACAGATGTAGTTCAAAAAATACAGAATTCAAAGAATGGATTGACCAGTTACACGAATAGACAGAAACAGACAAGACCTCTATAGTGTTATTACCATCTACAGATTCAGCTTTTTAAGCTATCGAGGATATTGGTTCTTTGTTACCCTTTGTTATCACTGATCACAAAATAACAGGGTGATAACCATCTTAAAGAAAATTTTCCGTGGTTTAAAATCAAGCAGTTATTGAATTGTAAACCCAAATGACAAAACCATCAATCTAACAATTGCAGCTTCTTTTAAAGGATCACTAGAGAAAAGGAGAGTACCAGACCCTTAATCCACAATAAATATACAATAAACGAATAATGGATATTTTCGCTCATAGTAATTACTTTGATCTAGTTATTCAAATAATTACTTTGATCTACAAAGCTAAGATTAAGTTCTGACAAACCTGCCTTGAATGCATGGCTATTTTCGCTATCAATTACGAGGAATAATGGATATCTTGTAAAGGGAATCAGATCTTCTGGATAAAGATTGTTTGGACCTGGCAAATATACAATCATGTCAGCGTGAGAAAATGCATTCTGTGTCAGCCTCTTAGCAAGAAACTAGCCCATCAATCTAGTTAGGCACAAACCTCGTAGACCATAAAAGGTGGACTTAACTGAACTATGTCATTGCACAGAGATATAACTCTAGAAAGAAAACTTATGTGAAGATAAATGCTTACCTCCACTTCCACGGGGACCAAGCCATAGATGATTATCTGATCTGATATTGGAATTTGGCTTATCAACAGGATACATGGAAGTAACCCTTGCATATGATGATGAGCTAGAGGCATACTTTTGACAATTAATGCTCTGCTCAGTAAAGCCTGAAATTGTCATAATTAGAGCCAGAATTATAACAAAATAATAACTTAAAAACAAAAATTAATACACTATTACACTATTACAAAGCCAGATCGAGAAGTTAACCTGATGCTGATAAATAGATGAGTAAGATGTTATCTTGAGAAAGATCCTCACAGATTGTGGCAAGAACCTGCAAATTACAAACTTATACCGTGATACCACAGAGCAAGGTTGTAGTGGAAAAGTACAAATCATATGAACCATCAAGCTCGTAAGTGAATATAAGTGCATCCTGATGCATTACAGCAAGCAAACACAGTGTCAATCAATAGTGTGACATGGCTCTATGGCAGAGCTGAAATATTATCACATTTTTCTATGATTCTGCAAAGAATTTAAATTTAATCCTACTATAGTACAAAAATTGAACATGAAAGAGAAAAGGATAACTTGGATAAGTAACCTACCGCCAGAAGATGAGAGACTGTAGGATGATATATAATTGCCTTTTGAGGATTTGAAGGAAGATTTCCATCAGATATCTCTGCTGATAGGTGAATATCAATCAGACCAGAGGGTCCACTCTGATCACTTACAGTACCATTTTCTGTAAGCTCTTTAGCATTGATCTGATATGACCCAGTGGGCTCCCACTCCAAACACTGTAGCATTCTGAAAGTGTCCAGAGTTAGTTCTGTGAACTTGACCTGCATTACATATAACAACAATCTGTCAGGCTTGTTTTTATAGCATATTATTGTGGAAGACAAGTGAAAGGAAGAGTAAATTATTGATGCAGGGAGAGTATATAAGACCTCATTTCTGTGATAACTTGTCAATACAGCTTCTTTCAGTTTCAGTACTCTTTTTGAATGGAATCGTGCGATAGATGCAAGGTTTGATGGAAAAGAATCAAACAAATTATCATATCTCAGTGACCTAGATCCCTTGTATGCTCCATCAGCTTTCAAGAATCTCCCAAGCTCTTGAAGCACTTGTTTCCATTCCTTGAAGTTGGTTTTCTAAGTAGTATGAGGTCACAAAGTTGTTAGTACGAAAGAATTAAATGGCAAGGTTTTTTTTAATTGGATAAAGGATAAAAATGTAATTCTATATGGAAAAGAATAAAACAAGAACATGCGAAAATGAGAAACAAATAAACAAACTGCAAATGCCATAAGTTCCAAGATGCTAAGCATCCAATTGGCATAATACTATTGGTTATTCAACCCTCATGCATGCATATCATTTCTCAATTAAGCACTGACAGAACGATGTGGGATATTTATGTTCCTGAAAGGTATTAGAACTTGTGAAATTGCCCTAGTTCATTCTTCATCTGTGTTCAAGGGATAATTTAAATTATGAAATCAACTTAACAATAAATGGCATCTGAATCCTAACGAAACGTTCAATTCATGCAAATCCAACATCTAAATCGAGTAAATCCCAATGGCAAAACGAGCACGGAACAGTGGTGTTACTTCAGTTCACCACACATAAGGTAAGATTTTAAATTGAAGTTCCGTACTACCACAACGAATTCACCATATTAAATTACATAGAGAATTGAATAGGAAAGAAATAAAACTCCTTGATTAAACATCAGTCAAAATTGAAAATCCCAAACCTGAATTATTTACGAAATAAAGAGCACTGTCCAAATTACTTCTATCAAAAACAAGTGGTGAACACTACCATAAATGAGCAAGTTCACACTCTTCTTCTCTAATCTAGAAGTTAAAAACCTCCATAGGTTTCCTAAAATGCACCCAAACAGCAAGCACATGAACTTTAACTCGGGGTTGCTCAATTCAAAGCACAAGAGAAGCTAAAGCTACGCTTCTTACGGGGTATGCCGACTTCGTCTCCTCGACGAGCGAGCGCAAGCGACCAACGAGGTGGTCCACCGCCTCGGCTCGCCGCATCAGCATGGCGACGACGAGGAACCGCGCGATGAACCGCAGCTCCTTGTAGCGGATCAGGAGGCCCTGGTGCTTGTCGCCGCCTCCCGCCTGCGCCGCGGCAGAAAAGTACCCGCGGCTGTAGATGGCCTCGTAGAACACGTACGCGCCGACGAGCGAGCGAGGCTCCGCCGTGCGGAGGTAGCGCGCGTAGTAGAGCTGCCCGATCCGCGAGGCCACCTCGCCGATCTCCCACCGTCGGAGCCCTCCCGCCACGAGCTCCCGGCGCCGCTCCTGCTGCGCCCGCCACAGCCGCGTGTACGCCTTGAACGCCTTCCGGCTGTGGTGGTCCCCGCCGCCGTACAGCGGGACGTCCCTCGCCCGCGCGTACTTCCTGTCCGCCGCCTCCGTCAGCGCCTTGAACTCCCTGTACGCGCCGGATGCCTCGCCGTCGGCCATCGCCGGCGACGAGAGCGGGAGAGAGAGAGAGAGAGAGAGAGAGAGAGAGAGAGAGAGAGAGAGAGAGAGAGAGAGAGAGAGAGAGAGGCTGGTTTCCCCTCACGATTTGGGCGAATGGGAGGAGGTGGGGAAAGAGAGGGCGAGTGATAAAAGGGAGCGTTTGTTCGAGGCTTCGAGCCAACATTAAAATAACAGCTCAGTCAGTGAGAGTTGCCTATATTTTCTAGTCCGAACAAATCAACCAGTCAGAATTCAGCCAAAGTTGTCTATACTACCGTAAATTATGGGGAAAATTACTCGCATGCCATTATAATTTTCAAAAATTGTCTATATGGCACTGTCAGTGACTGTGGCGGCCCCCATTTATTAGTGATACACCAATGACATATTAGCAAACCCTAAATTATGACAAATTTCTTTTTAATTCTACGTGTCAATACTTAAAAAAGTGTGACGAGATTCCCTTAGATTTTTTTTAGGTACATAGTTTTTTATAGTTTTGGAAGCAACACTGTAGTATTGAGCAATACTATAGTATTATATACTAAAAGGTGTTTGACAACTCCATCTAAAATCTCTGTAAAGTAAACTGCAACATTAGAAATAATGTACTCAATCTACAGTATTGAAAACTTTGGTATAAAACATTTTTTCTAAAACTGTGGTATTATAAATTGTGGTATTGTCATGTATGTAATATAGTATAACTTTTGAAATGCTATAGTTTTCAAAAACTACGTCCCAAAAAGGAACAAAGTTTTCTAAAGTATGACAAAGAATTTAATAACCTCACTTTAAATAAGTATGACAATTTTTATTGATAAATGGTCGCAACTAAACATATCATATGTCTTGTAGGTTTGGCTAAACCAGACGTAGACAACTAAATAGATGATAAGAGAAATTACCCGGAATGATCTGGCACACAGAAATTTCAGGTATTCAGAGAAGTTATGTTAGCTTAAACCGAAACAACTCAAACCAGAACGAGTAATCTGAGACAGGCAACCTAAACACGCCGACAAATACTACATCTGAATACGATTTACGTTCTTCCCCAGCCTCGGAAGCGATCTCGATAGATGGAAGAGATTCATTCACTCCGGTTGAAGGAAGTGAAAATGAAGCCAACAACATAACTGACCACTCACTCGACCGTCCAGTAGTCTCTCCTCTGGTTTAGCGGCAACTTGCATTGCCGGAGACGCACGGAACGACGGCGACCCACCCACTGGTCGAACTCGCCGTAAAAGTTTCAGGCGATCGCGCCTTGACGCTGTCGCTGGTAAGCTGGTTGTTCCAAAATCTTTATTCCCTCGCGGTGGCAGCAGGCAGGTGGCCAGCCGCTGTCACGCCTCGTCAGTTTTACCCGGCAAAGCATAAGCAGCGGTCAGCAACTGCTTTCTTTGCTCTGCTCTGCTCTGCCTAACTGAAATGCAACCGCTACGGAATAATGGAATCGTCGCAGCTAGCTAGCTAGCTAGCTTGCTAGCTACTGCTCCTCCTTTTCATTTCAGTGTGCTGCAAATAATTGATTCAGTGAGCCTGAATTGATCCCTGCAAGGATTATTATACTCTATATGCTCTGCTCCGACTGGAGAGGAGGGCATCTGCATCTCGCATCTTTAATCGATTAAAGAATCGCACTTTCACAGTTTCACTGGGCGTCCATCATTCTGCTGGATCGATCGAGTTAGCTCGCTACAGGATGATTCAGTGTTCAGTGCAGTGGGCTCTGCCTAGCTCCCTGGTCCGCGCAATCATTCGGCTCAAGTCTACTCCTCGCCTGAATTCTTTACAGCTGTGGCTGTGCTTGAGCTTGAGCTTGTGCTTGTGCTCGTGCATGCCAACCTGCTTTGGAACAGGTTGGCTCCGCGTTGCCGGCGCAGACGTACTACGTGTAAAGAGCAATTAACAATCAATGATCATGCAGTTTGCAGCGGCATCTAATCCGCTAAAGCTGCAATTAACAATTAATGCTGTCAGCTTAGACTGCTGGAGGGTTAGCAGCTTGATAAGTTTATTCAGCTGCTAGACTTTTGGGCTTGGTACCATGGGATGAAACATTTAGTACAACACACATCAAGACAAGCAAACCATGTTTTCAGGCACATGGAAAAGGGAATTATATTGTGGGAATGCAGAGCTGATTGGCACGTGTATGCTGCATGCCTGCATGGATGCAGAAGCTCACACACATGGAATAACTTTCCATTTGTTAATTTCTTGACAACCTATTGTAGAGACTAGAGAGTGTATATTGATGGAATCATGGAATAACATGGTCAAAAAGCTTATGACATGTCTCAATGGAAGATTTTCAATAGTTAACTAGTTTGAGTATTTAACGGCTGGGAAACTGAAAAGTTAGTATTTTTCAGTTTTTAGATTCTAAAATATTTTAGTTTTTGCTGGGGGAATAAGTTTTCCTTAAATAGGGGCCAAATGATGTCAGCCTCCAACAGCCTTAGGCCCGGAGCCCAACACCGTCGAAGTCTGTTCCTTCACAAAGAAGATGTTCCCAAGTCTCAAGGGACACGACGAAGCCCTCTGGAGTGAAGCCCCCGAACCCCTTCGAAGCCCTCCGGAGCGAAGCTCTCAAGATTCCTTAAAGATTGCCAGAAGCTGTCTCAGGCTAACTTCGAAGTTAATCTCCGGGCTTTGTTCGGAGTTAGCCTTCGAGCCTCCTTCGGAGTTAACCTTCGAGCCTCATTCGGAGTTAACCTTCGAGCCTTGTTCGGAGTTAACCTTCAGGCTCTGTTCGAAGTTAACCTTCAGGCTCCCTTCGGAGCCCTTCAAGCCAGTCTCTGGACCCTTTCGAGCCAATGCAAAGCTGAGTCTTCGAGGCTCCAGTCCGGAGCCCCAGTTCGAAGCCCACTTCGGAGTGTATTTCGAAGCCTCCTTTGCAGCCTCCGCCTGAAGAGCCCCGACCCCTACTTTGAACCCAAGAAATATATGTGCTTCGCTACAGTGTAGAAGCCATACCAGGGCCCCGCCGCCCCTAGTATGTCGTTTAGCTGATTAAAGGTGTGACGTTGTCTGACACGTTTGTAAAGCTGTAAAGCACTTTTGTACAGTAGCTAGCTTCTCTTCTCCTTTTTGCCCCTATGAGCCTAGGACTTATAGAGGGCATTTTGGTCTTTTCTTAAGGCTTGCGTGCCTATAAAAGCAGGGCCAAGCCCTTGTAACAGTTTAATTACACCAGGGCCATGAAACCCTGGAACTCACTACACTACACCGAGGCATACTATGCCAAATCCACCACAAACTGAACGTAGGGTTATTATCCTCTAGGGGAGGTCTGAACCAGTATAAATCCTTTCTCCCTTTGCGCCAAACCTAATTAAACCAAGTCGTTCAGCAAAAAAACGTACCGTGAAGTCTACCATCTACGGGGAATATTTTCTTTTCAGGATCATTCGGTTCCACTCGATTCCACCCTATCCTTAAAACCAAACAACAATATCACCCCATATGCAGGACCATTCTATTTCATTCTTCATCGTAGAGGAAACCAAACACTACCTTAGCAACATGTCATACAGTGCAAAACATTATGGGCTCCTTTAGAACACAGAATTTTACAGAATTTTCCTAAAGAATTGTACTAAATCCTCTAAAGTTCCTTTGAAAAAACTTCACAGAAACCCGTACAGGCCGGGCCGGGCCGGGCCGGGCCAGGTTGGGCTGCGCAGGCTGGCACCCGTGCGTGCGCGGCCTCTGTCTGAGCCTGGCTGGCTCGGTTGCCACGTCTACATGGAGACTCGTGACCTCGCGTTGGAATTTTTCGGGGGCTGGGCGGGCGGACGGGCGTCGACTGACACGGCTGCTGGATCTTTTCCTATCGTTTTCACCCCCTTGACTTTGATGCGTGTCCCTTGTGTACTCCTCATTTCCCTGTGTTTCCATGTTACTCTATGCCTGCGACTGACTGCCCGAGTACTTGACCACTCGTACGACGTACGTAGGACGGTACCTCATTGGCCGGCGCCCGGGCCGATCGAGGAGGAAATAATGGCTCGTGAGATCGATAGCCAGGCATTGGTCAAAGGTGAGCCTTTCGTGATAGGATGACCTGACCCTTCTAGCCTTCTACGGCGTATAAAACTTGTAGTACTGGAGTAGGTTATGTCTCGACTCTCGAATGGCCGAATAGTTACTGTGCTCACTGTTTCGTGGTGTACAAACCTGCAGAGCCTAGGCGTCAGCGGCGCCCGCGCGCCCGCGACCCGGTTGTTTGTTCCTATATTCGCGCGCGGTGGCGCGCAAACCGGCGGACGGCCGGCGAGGTCCCGCCGCGGCGGCTGCCGCGTAGTACGTGCTAGTACGAGCTATTCCGCCCGTGCTATATGATGTCCTGGCAAAGTGGCAGCGTGGCGTCGTGGACCGTGCCATGCATGGAGCGGCAGGTGGCGGCGGCGCGGCGCGCGGCGGAGGTTCGCGCGGGCTGGCTGCCACTTGGCGCGCGCGCGCGCGGCGTTGCCAGCCTCGCTCGTTCCGTCGCGCCGCGCGCGAAAAGCCTCCTATTAACCGGGAGGCCACTTCGGTGGATTCGAGCGGCACCCACGCGTACGTGAAGTTTGGATGGCCCGGGGCTCCCGGGCGATGGAGAGGAGGCATGCCCTGTGTAACTCTGTGTTGTGCGTGCAGCGATGATGCAGCTTGCTAGCTTATGTTCTGTCAAATCAGCGGGTCGACAGGTCTCGTCCTGGGTCGTCGATCTCCCACTCTCGTTCTCCCGTCGACTTCTACTCTTCAACTACTGGTGCATAAACTCCGTTCCTTTACGGCGTACGGACGTAACATGGCCGAGCCAGATCGGAGGAAATCTGAAAGGACCACACGGGCCACCATAGCCAGACACCTCATGTCCTCCTCCTTGCACGTCGATCGCCAGCCAGCCAGCCAGCCAATAATAACGCGCCGTCCGGGGAAGCTACCGTTTTAATACACTGAATACATTGTACTCGTCAAGTCCATACAGTTCATATTCATCCTCGCAACTGCCATCGGACGTAAGAAAATCTCAGTCCCCCTTTTGTTGTTCTTCTTTTTTGCATCTCATCAAAGCATGTGGGGGCGATCATGGGATGAGGAAGACGACGTGCTTTGTTAAAAGTGATGCGTCTAGTATCCACCACGAATCTAGAAAAGAGAAAAAAAGAGAGAGGGAAAGTCCATTCAGGAAAGGGGAGAAAAACGAGCTAAAAGATGGGCAAAGAAGAACATGCATGCCAAAGCCCGTAGGTCCATTGCATACTCCAAAGTCCAAGCTTTATCTCAAAGCCGAGCGCAACTTTTCTTCGCCAGTTGAGTTTTTTCAGCGTGACAACTCTGTAATTCTTTTACGGCGAAGAACTCACGCGACCACAGGTTCACAAAGTCAGCGTGCCGGCTGGGTCAGCCATAGCCATCGATCCAACTGACAGTAATAGACCATTTCAATTCGCCCTACCAATTAACGCAGCCATTCTATCGGGTTATATGTACTAAGCTTGTAAGACTTTTTATTCTAGATTTGGTATGTTTGTTCGCAAACTTTAGGGTACACACACTTGTGTATTCGGAGAGGATAACATAAAAGAAAATATAGAAATGTAAGCTCGGCCCATAACTTCCAAATTGGGCCGCTTACTTTGTAACGGCCCACCGGTTTGCCGTTACAATCCGTCGCTTTAGGGCCGCGTCGCCGTCGACCACACTGCCGATTTTTTAAATAATGTTTTTTTCGATGAAATTATAAATTAAGAGTATGGCTTTAAAAAATTGCAAAACAAAATAACACGGAAAAAATGTAGACATATAATCTGGTCAACAGTGTTACTGTAAACATTTCAAATGTGAACAGAGACCGAGATCGACACTTGAAATATCCTAATTTTTCGAAACGATATCGAAAATTTATAATTTCTTCAAAACAAATGGAAATTGATGATATACATACCTTTTAAATAGAAATTGAAGATTTACTCATCATATCTCAATGACATGTGGAATCTACATATATCAATAACACGTGGGTCAGAACGGTAAATTCTCAATTTAAATCTAAATATACCAATAAATTTTCCATTTGTGCTTTTGCTCGCCGACACACTATCGCGCCCACTGATCACGCGGTCCCACCGTCCTCCATCCGCAGCGCGCCACGTTACCCCCTCCCTTTCCTGAACAGATTCCGTGGGCCCCAGCCCCACGACCCACGTCACGTCTCTCCATGTCCGTGGGACCTACAGACGATGGGGCCCACCTGAAATGGTGGTGGGTAGGTCAGTGTTGAATTTGGGACGGTTCGGGCCTGACGTGGACGAGCGGTTGGCTCCTGCCTCCTGGTTTCCGTGGGCCCCGCAATCTGCTCCTCAATTTATTATTCGGCCATTTCATATAAAGTTTTTTAAATTTTTTATAGATATTAAAATTGAAACAATGATATTCTCTATTAGTCGACTTATTGTGTTTTTGTTTCTGCTTAAGATTATAAAAAACAAATTTATTACAATTTGGAGTACAAATTATAACAATTTAGTAAAATATTTCTATTTAATTTTTTCTATGCCAGTCAAGCCAAAAAAATTCCGGATTTTACTGAGAGCACTCCAAAAAAATAAATTAGAGTTGTGGAGCAGAATCTAACCAGCTTCAAGTACTCCAAATATAGATTTCAAGATCTTAAACAAAACAGGCCTAGAATCGTTGAGATGTGAGGGCAGTTGATAATAGAAATAGTATTGTGGAAATCTTTACTAAGAGTATTTACATTTATGGATATATGCATAATTACGGTATGTTTCGAAAGTTTTAGATTTGGAAAAACAGTAATGATCTTATTTTTCTAGCCTTTGAATTCTATTTTACATATATAATTTATATTTGTTAAGTGTTTCTAGTCGACGTTTAACATGGGGCCCGATTTGCTGGTAGGGTGTCACCGTAGTCACTCTGGTTGACTGTCTCAGTTGGGATGGTCAAACTTTACTCGGTTTCATGTACCTGAAATTGAAAACCAGTTTTTCTTTTGCAAAATCCTTTCAAATGTTTACTATTTTCAGTACACGAGAGTTTATTGAAATGTTTAACAAGACCAGAAGTAAAAAAAAAAAACAAAAAAGTTACAAACACTTACGTCCAAAAAGAATAAGGAAAAAAATATGTACATGGAAGACAACAAGGCCTAGTTCTCAACTCTCGTAGGTCTCGGTGATCTCCTTTAAATTATGACAACTTGGTCAGAAAAGTCATCAATATCATTAACATATACTTTCTTTTTTAAATGACACCATTGATTTTTACCGCAACATTTGATCGTTCTTGGTGTTCAAAAATCTTACCCATATGTAAAAATATAAGTTATGTTTGAATTACCTTCAATGATAAAATAAGCTATAACAAAATAAATGATATTTCAAAAAAATTGAATAAAATAAATGATTAAATGTTGTAGTACCATATATATAGTGTGCCAATTTTTGTATTCCTATAGAATCCATCAGCCACAATCGTATGTATCACCCGATCACATTGGATATTTATTTAAAATATTAATCATGAATTAATTATAAAATAACTGTAGAATCGGAGGATTATACGCGAGACGAATTTATTAAGCTTAATTAATTCATGATTAGCAAATGTTTTTTGTAGCATCACATTGTTAAATCACGCCGTAATTAGGTTCATTAGATTCGTATCGTGAATAATCCTACGTATGAATAAGTTTAATAAATAGACTACATTCGGATGGAACTATATTTTACACTATACAACAAACACCCTGTAAAAACCAACCGGGCGCTAAAATTTTATATCCTTGTTTGGTTGCTTCAGGTTCTCGGTGGAAGTCACTTCAACGTCATGCGATCATGCTTCAATTCACGAGGAGCTCTAAAAAAAAATTCGGTATCAAACAAATTAGAAGGTAAGTCTTGGCCAAAACACGAGATATTTTATTCGTTGAGTGCTCACGCAGTAGTATTAGAAAATATTCTAATTAGAAAATGGCCAGAAGGACTTTCGACATATCACGTCCAGATTCACATATCTGAAAAGCCTTTCCCGCCTGATTATATATATATATATATATATACGGTAGCGTTATTCTACACTACGTGTATAAAATAGTTATTCTACACCGAGTACTTTCAGTAGTGGATTTTTTCAGTAGAATAGCAATTGAGTACTACTTTTTTTCAGTAGTAGATTTCTCGGTAGAATAGTTATGCTACACTCGTGGTGTAGGATAGCATTTATATATATATGCTATTCTACACCACGGGTGTAAAATAGTTATTTTACTGAGAAATCTACTACTGAGAAAAAAAGTTGTACTCAATTGCTATTCTACTGAGAAAATCTACTACTGAAAGTAGTCGGTGTAGAATATATATTCTTGAATTCAATTTTGAGATTGATTTTGATAGAAAAATACAGGATATGATATGAGATAACTAGTATACATTTGGTAGTACTTATATTAGATTCCGAAATTGGTAAAAAAAACTAAAATACGAGAAGAATGTGACCCGATCGCATCTCACTCGTTTACCTTTCACCAGCTAGTTAGGGTGTGTACAACAGAGCCCGTCTCTACACGATTATCCACATGTATTGTCTTTTGGCTATATTTATGATTCAAGGGTTTAAGGTTGTACAATAGAATTTCTTTATTATCTCTTATATTTTAAAAACCGTTCCACTGTCTCAGTTATACGCGCCCTGCCCTTACTCTGCTTGGTTTCTCTGGACGATAAACTACTCCCTCTATTCAATAATAGACTCGTTGTATTAGATAATATCAAATCTGTTTTTACGTTATAATATAAATACTGACGAATAACAAGCAAAACGACGGAAAATTCGTACCATGGCGGTCGTCAGCTGACAGTACGTGCATGACAGGTTCAAATCCGTGCAGAGCGACCTGAATGTGTCACTGTTCCTTTTACTATTTTTTACTCTAGTCTACTACTGCTGTGACACGAACGAACGCAGAGCTGCTCAGCAGCTCAGCTGGGTCTATTTACTATGCGTACGCTATAGAATAATGTGTAGTCACATGTTAAAATGTTAAAATATTAGGTAAGTTGTAAAATATTATTATTTAAAAGTGAAAATAGAATTAGTACTTTTTATAAAAA
Source organism: Zizania palustris (assembly GCA_019279435.1). NCBI lineage: Eukaryota > Viridiplantae > Streptophyta > Magnoliopsida > Poales > Poaceae > Zizania > Zizania palustris. Next base: position 24,233,891 of record JAAALK010000287.1, on the reverse strand, counting down.
ATGTTTTATATAGTTATATATATATATTCGGGGAAATAATTCTGTCAGCATAAGTAATTGAAGCAAGTTATTGAAGCAAGGACTATGAAGGCGGTGCACGTGCGAAGCCTTTCGGTGCTGTCATGAGGCTCCGAAGTGTGTGGTGCCCCATCCCCAGATGGAGACCCTTAGAGGGATTCAGAGCCCTTGCGATACTTCGATCCTAGCTGTAACGATGGTCTTCCTTGAGGCCCCTCGGGACTCCGCCTCGAAGGGGTGCCGCCAAACGGGGCGTGATGATTACAGTACCAGGCGTTATCTATTGGATAAAACGTTCGTTTTACAAAGATGTAATGTCGTGACGAGGCGTTCGTTTGGTCAAGACGTACGCCGTCACTCTGACTGGACGCTTGCCTTATCCAAGCGTCTGCACAAACTCGTACCGTCATACCCCTACAAGGTCTGGTGAATGGAATCCGTTATGACAGTTGTAACTACCTATAGGGTAAAAGGGTATTTTCCTTATAGATCCCTTCCGATAAATACTCCAATTCTCCCACTGTAATAGGGATTCATATTCAAGCAATCGCATATTTAGAGCCTAGCCAGAGTTATTATCTAATTCGAAGGCTCTGCTTAGACTCAAGATAATTTCCTTAGCTAAGTGTTGTTCTTCAAGTTATTCAAACATGTTAGCGTAATTCTTTACTGCAACAATATATGTATAGATGTAAAAAAAATATGTATTAAAAGTATAATGGTTATTTTACTGCACTTCTCTTACCTCTTCAACAATTAGAAAAAACAATATGATCCATTACCTCTTAAAATGCTATTTTTTAATCATATTCGTTAGATCTGTGTTATCTATTACTTTCTAGACGACGAGATGTCGATTTTTTTAATTACGGTAGTTAGATCTATAAAAATAAACAACATTTTTATTAATTAGATGTATTTAAAACGGCATAGTAAGTTAACTAAATTTGAATTTAGGTATTTTAGTAAAAAATGAAGCTCCAAGAGTCTCCTTAAATGAGTCTTTTACCTATTTTATTCCCTAAATCATCTCTCATCTCTCTTAAATATAAGATTACTTTAGTTATTCTCTATTCTCATCCATGCATATTTTTTCTTGCGAGTGTATTATATTCTTTTTCACATGTTGTTATATACTTGATGACACACATATTTAATAAAACTATAGTTTCATATAAAATTATTACAGATCAGCTAATTATTCGGACAACCGCGTCATACCCAGGGGTGAATCCACGTTATAGCGTCGGGGTCAGCCGACCCCGATGACTTCGTCATAGCGTATTGTACCTATGTTTTTTTACCAGCTAAGACTCCAACGAAAATGTATGGTATTATATTTCTTCAACCTAAATTAGTACCATAAATTTTAATCGATCTCAGTGACAAATTATCCTGGCTTCACCCTGATCATACCCTTTTCCCTGCTACCACAACCAAAGCAGTAAGAGTAACTACTTGTCGCCGGAATATTCCACTCGGTGGTCGGTGGGCAGCAGAAACCCACCAACGTCGTAGGAATATTCCGGCGCCCTGGATGTTTTTTTACTGCCCACCTACTAGACCACTACTGGCAGTAGCAGCAGCATCACCGAGTGCTCGTCTGTGACCACATCGCTGCATGCATCAACCTTTTTCGACGCACTCAGTGGCGTCGCAGGCGGCTACACGAGCTGCTAACTCGGCTAAAAATTCTTGAGTTGCGTGCTACTGTATTACTACTACACAATATTCTACTCTCCGAGTTCTGCTCTGATCGAAAGCATAATCTTCCCAAGTTGCAGATGGCGGTGAAACGATAGGCGGAGGGCGGAGGGCGGAGGGCGGAGGGCGGAGGCGGTGGCCGTGGCTGCAGGAGCAGGAGGCAGCCAAGGGACGTTCACGTCGGGGCGATCGCTGTCAGTCCCGGTCAGTGAGGAAGAAGCCAACGGCTGCTCCTCACGTGGCCACTGGGCCCACCAACAGTGACACTGTTCAGGCCGTGGCCGTTCGTTGAGTCGTCGCTTTCCTTGCTCATCTGCCTAGACTTGCTCTTCACCCGTCTCTTTACCACTCCTGCTAGTGACAGATTTGTGCTCCATTTTGGATGGGGCAATGTGGCATATTAGAGCTCAGCTGAGCTAAGGACGGAGTAAGAGATGGAATTTGTAGTGGTAATGGAGTAGGATTACTGCTAATGCGAGTGAGAATTGGCAAAAGGGGGCTTGAAACGAGAGGTCCAATTTTTTTTTTACAAAATTGCAGATAAGACCATGACTTCCTAGAGAATCCTTTATTCCCCCCGGCGTAGGGTTTTCGAACTCGCGAGGCAGCGGTTACGCCGGGTTCAGTTCCAGTGCTCCGTGGGCTCGGTCCACCACGACAGCGGCGGGGGCTGCTCGTCGGCGAAGAACCCGCCGCACGGCTCGTCGTCGTCGAGGAACCCCGTCTCGTCCTCCTCCACCTTGAGGAAATTCCCGTGGAAGAACACCTCGGCGTGGCACGTCGCCGCCGTGCAGGACGCGGACGCGGATGCGGGCGCGGGCGCGGCGGGGCCAAGAAAGGTACCCACCTCAGGAGCCAGAGCCTCTGGCGCCGGCGCGGCGCCGGCCGCGTCGGTGTCGTTAAGCACCGCGCTGGAGTCGCTGTCTGACGAACCCACACCCGTCGCCGGTGGCCCGTCGGAGGCCGCCGGCTCCTCCTTCACTGACGTGAAGCTCGCCGCCGCCTCCTCGTCCTCGAGTTTGGCCTGCAGCTCCTTGATCTACCACAATTCAAGCAACCAAGAAGCCATCAGAAAATTTGCACGTCAACGAACGGTGGCTCAGCTCGCTGCAACTCAAGTACTCAACAGGACAACAGCGGCTTGGTCTTCAGGTGGAGCACCAGCACGTACCTCGGCGAGGAGGGCGTCCTTGTCGCGGCGGAGCGCGTCGTGGTCGACACGCAGGGTATCGTAGGAATGGCGGAGCGCGGCATAGTCGCGCTCGAGCTGCTTGGTCTTCCAGCGGGCGCGGCGATTCTGGAACCAGACGGCAACCTGGCGTGGCTGCAGGCCAAGGTCGCGCGCCAGCCGCGCCTTCCTCTCCGGCTCCAGCTTGTTCTCCACCTCGAAGCTCCGCTCGAGCGCGCGCACCTGCTCCGAGCTCAGTCGCCGCTTCTTCTCCCCGCCACCGCCGCACGCCATCATCTCCTCCTCCGCGTCCCCCTCCGCCTCCATCCCAACCCCGCCATAGCAGTCATCTAATCAAAACCCACACAAAGGCTAAATTTTTCGCACATATTTTTCGCTAATGAACGAATTGCCACCAAAGGAAATCAAACAACAGAGCTTACCACTAGAATTCCCCATCGGGAGGAGCGCCGAGGCCGAGCTGCCACCGCCGGGACGCTTCATGCCGAGTTCAAATAAAATTCAGCAAACACACCAACCAACTCGATCTCTCACTGCGCGGAGAGCGACAAACAAGTGTAGCAAACACGTGTGTGCCTCCATTGCTGACTCCTCGCTGGTCTTAGTTCCACGCTGCGATCCATGGCCACCACCTCACCAGCTGCAGCATGCGCGGCGCCCACCGGTTCCGGTCGAAACGTTGCCTAGAATTGCAAGTTTGTTGCGCGGTTTCTCACGATCCAAGAAAGGGCCAAGCCAAGGGATGCATCATGCATGCATTCGGGTGGAGTCTCGACTCTACTCTCGAGTGTGGAGTGGACTGTTCTCTCTCGCTCTCTCCGTTTCTTTTTCGGTTTCCTTTCTGTTTTCGCAAGCCTCCGCTGTACTCTGCGTGCATTAATAAAGGCGAGAGAGAGACCAAGAGAGGCCGTTCGGGTTGCGCGCTTGGGTTAGGTGGTGGTGCACTGCGGTTAGGAGGTGACCAGAGTTAACCTGACGTGCGTTTGCATGCTCATGTGCAAGACAGTACGAATGGGCGATGCCGTCCTTTACGGTTCAGTCCTGTAACAACTGAACGAAGTAGGCCAGTACGGCGACTGATGAGACACCCGGCACTTCTCCGGCGAGACGTCGTCAAGTCGTCCGCTGATCTTGCGTGCACGTAGTGCGAAAAGAAACCCGCAAACCAAGCTTATAATTACCCCTCGTCCCTCCAAGTTGATGGATTGATTCTACCTTTTCGCTTCGCTTTGGTAGTAGAAGGTGGTGACCATGCAAAACAGTAGGCTCACTGACCAGTCACCCGTCACCAATGGCGGTGGTCAATGTCAGGTCAGCTTGTCAGGCCCATGTATGCATGCATGCACCGATGCCCACGGACGAGGGCCGAGGCGAGCTGCTGCTCATATCGCCGGAAATCTAGCCTGCGCAGGCGCGGCGAAGGCGACGGCGACGGGCAGCGGCGCGCCGCGCGCGCGGTGAATTCGGCGTCGGATCGGCGGGTCGCCGGGTCGGCCGGGCCGCGCGCGGCCCCAGAGACGAGGCGTGGGAAAGCGCGCGGCTGCGGATGGTAGCGCAGCGCAGCGGCAGGGGGCAGACGGTGCAGCGGCGGCAGGAGGGGGCGAGGGGGGTGCGCTCGGTTGGTCGGGGGATCAAAAGGCAGGGCACGGTAAAAGCCAAGCGATACGGAGAGCAGCTTTCCTGGGAATGGTGCTGCTACTGCACGCAGCACGCTGCAGGAGCACAGTAAAATCCTTTCAAAATTGCACCTTCCCCTACATTTTAACAATATACAGGCTGCCTCAAAAATGAAAATTTTTGAATGTCTCCGACAATCGTGGATTATTTATTTTTAAAGATCTAATGGTTCAGATTTAAATAGATACACTCTATTACCTCTCATTTTTACTTTTTATTTTTCAATTTCACTCTCTTTCCTTTTCTCTCCATTTGACTAGCCACACGGCGATGGAGCACCAGACAGGGACAGATGATATGGAGGCGGTGGACGCGACGAGCGGTGAGCTACGACAACAAGGACGGGCTAGCGGTAGAAAGTCATAGCGACAACGGGGTGGCGTGATAGCTAAGGCTGGCAATGAGCTCAAAACTAGGCAGCCTACCGAGGAACAGAGAGAAAAAACTAGGCAGTGGCATGGGCTTCGTTGGGCGCTCGTGCCTCTAGGCGAGGGGTGGTGGCGTGAGGGGCTCTCGCCGGGCGCTGTGTGCACGATCAACAAGAGAAACAGGATGAGATCGGACTCGATGCGGTTGCCAGCAGCGTAGGTGGCGGACTCGATGCGAGGGAGATGCGGTCACCAGCGGCATTGGCGGCAGATTCAATGTGAATGAGATGCACGGGGCTAATGGGTGGCGACCGCCGAGGAGTCGATGACAGGGGCGCAGGGCGACATGGTGAGGCACCGAATCAGGAGGGGCGACGATCATGCATGCGAACTAGCGTCTGTGTGGTGTCCTACTAGTAGACTACTCCGCTCTGCCCTAGCTACTAGTTGGGCCGGAAGACATGTGCCATGGGCCACCCCTTCCTTGGTTGACCCCTCGTTGACCAAGCCACTCGTGAGTTGGATCGGATCGGCTCGATCAGTTACTGAGCCCACCTACTCAACTCAAGCTTTGCTCGCAAAAGACTGTGAGCGGAGTCAGGCTTGACTCGGTTTGGTTGAGCGAGAGCTGGTTCACAAGACTCGAGCCAAATTGCCAGCCCTAGTGACAGTGGAGCGTCGCGGCATAGGGAGGCGAGGCGACATGATGCCGGGGACGTGCTAGTCACAACACAGGGAGGCGGGGTAGTAGGGCACGAGGCGGCGGGGGTTGACGACGATCGAGGGGGTGGAGGCTCGCCGGTCACGGTGCAAGTCAGAGCCATGCTGGTCATGGTCGCATGTGGTGCCTTGCCTGCCTTGGAGCATGATGGAGTATGGTAGCGACGACGAACACAGTGGTGGGGGCAGCGGACGAGCGGTAGTGCACTGCGGCGGCAACAGACCGAGGGAACTTGCCCGTGGCTAGAGAGGTAAGATGTAATAGTATTTTTTTGAATTTTTTATTAATTTAATTATGCTCAATTCAAGGGTACGTAGACATTGATTTATTTCTTATCTTTATAAAAGATATATATAGCACCATAAAGGCTCCGCATTAGAAAGAGATATAAAAAATTCATAATACTCTTTTCGAAGGAGTTGCGTGGAATCTAAAAACAAATAGATTTTTTTTTGATAAAGAGAAGGCACGAAGACCCCTCCCATTTCTATTAAAGAAATGAACAGAGTTTCTACGAGAAACAGGAACCAGAATTCCACACACAACCATAGACCAAGACATAGATCTCCCACACATGCCGGACCACCGCGACCAAAAACGAAGGATTCATCTTATTTACAACCCAGCATAACAGGCAGATCGAAAACACCTTTCCATCATACTAGACCAAAACAGACTCAAAAACGCAGGATGACGATACCAGCAAAACACCGCATCAGTTTCCCAGCCGATCCCTTGTCAAATTCCAGCCAAACCTCTTGTCGAAGAACTCACTTGCTATTCGCTCGAGTAGACACACCCCCTGCTCCAGATTTCTTGCTCTTGCCTCCGACTTCTGTAAAATCGACCAAGAAGATATCCAGTAACAGATATGATATATCAAAGAAACGGGATCATTCAGGTGTTTTCCTCGAAAACAAGCTTCATTTCGGCACTTCCAAATGCTCCAAAAAACAGCAGATAAACCAACACCAATCATTTTCCCAACAGACTTATCCAGATTTTTATACCAAACTTCCCAGACATGGCCCAAGCTTGAGAAAGGACCCAGGCCAAAACAAATTTTAATCATCATCCATACAAATTTTGCAACAGCACAATCAAAAAATATATGTTGTATAGTTTCATTCAGACCACAGAAAAGGCATTTTTTATACCCCCCTTCCAACCTCTTTTGATCAAATTATCCTTAGTCAAGATTTTGTTCTTCAGAGATAACCAAAAGAAAATTTTGACCCTCAAAGGGACTTTCAACCCCCAAATCACACTCTTACAAATAGATGAAATAATAAGCAGTAATGTGTGGGATAAAAAATAGATAAAACAATAACTTGCAAATTTTAAAGATAATATGAGTACTTTAGACATAAAAACAATCCTTTGCTAGCAGTGGGTTACTATATTTGAAATAAATTTTAATCTCTAAAACATATTACATTTTGGGACGACGTATGGAATAACAAATTTAATCTTATGTTCGTCTCGTATTACTAGGTGAGCTCAAAAGTGACCGACCGAAGTAACGAGTAATAAAATGTAAAAACCGTACGAAAAGTTTGCAAATAAAAATAATGTTTTATTAGTATTAGTATTAGTATTATGTTATTATATTTAAGATAACTTTTAAACTTGTAACTTTAACTTTACGCTCTGAGACGGAGAGAGTTAGCAGCTCTGAGACCTGCAGCACGACGTTGGGCCCACCTGAGAAAAGTGGCTTTCGGGTGGATTTCATGACGTTTTGACACGAGAATCGCTATGCTCACACGAGAAAACGCTGCATAAAATTTACAATGGAGTTTCATGGGGTGTTTCATGTATTAATTACCACGACACATCAGATTTTTTTGCTGATATTGCATTCAATTAATGAGGAAAGAGAAATAATTAGTGTCATCACCATGACATGGTGTTAACCCATTTCCAAGACGGATGAAACGAAATGAAACACCCATTGAGAGTCAAATCGTTCCATCAGAGAGAGGATATTTCATAAGAGCTAGTTGCATTTAATTACACTGGTTAGCCTAGGAAATAGTGAAATGAAACTCTCCACTGAGAGAGGGTATTTCATTCACTTGTAAAGTTGATGTGGCATTGTAGGAAACAGTGTTATGAAACCCACCATTGTGAATAACCTAATGGTTCTTTTAGTTTAGCTTTTGGGAATAACTTTTGCTTCCTGAAAGTCAAAAGCTAACCAATGGGTTTATTATAAGTCCGCGGCTTTTAGTAAAAATAGTTTTTGGCACAGTGAAATTGTGAAAGTTTTTTCATACCTACTTTCTGTCTTTTGGCTTTTAGCTTCTGCTTTTTAAATCTTTTATAATGCTAATATTCACATATTGATATTTCAAATTTCATGTAACCATACAAAATTTCATAAATTGACATTTCAAATTTCATATAACTATACAAAATTCCATAAATTGCCATTTCAAATTTCGTACAACCGTTCATATCTTTATAAATTGACATTTCAAATTTCATACAACCATATAAAATTTCATAAATTGATTTTCTACGTTGCTCACAGCTCAAAGCAACCTTCACAATCGTTTCAGCCGAACAACTTTCAGTTTTCTCACAGCAGCTTTTTCACATCACGCAACAACTTTTTTTGACAATTAAAACACAGCTCGTGTGTGCCAGGTTTTGTACGTAATAGCTTAATGTAATCACCGAAGATTCTCTGTCCCGTTTGTGCAGACGGCGACCGAAATCGTTTTCTACGAGCTCGTCGTCGTCGTCGACTCGTCGTCGCCGTGGAAAAAGCGGTTCGTTCCTGTCTGTTTAATTAGCTCGCAATTTTCTTTCGATCCTGCCAAATCTCCGTCGAATCCCTGGACGCAAAAGACCAGGGACTTTTTTAATCGATCGCCGTGGCTATAGAGAACTCGCCCCGGATACGATCACGTTCGCGAAAGCTGGATTCTTTGGATGTTCCATTGGTGAATTGTGTTCCTGGTGACAATTGGAAAGCCGGGGGGATATGATCGAAAAGCAGATGCAGAATTTCAGCCGTGGCGTTGTTGTTTGTGATCTTTTTTACATCCTCTTTTGGTTGTGTTTGTCGGCCTCTTTAATTTCAACGTACCCGGCCACGTGGACCGCAAAGCTAGAAAAAAATTAAAAGAAGTGTATTTTTCTTAGGGATGCATAAACATGTGTCGTGGGGGTGTATATACGATGAAAATTTAAATTAAGTTCTGTATTTTTTAATTTTTTAGGGGGTAGAAGCAAATTACACACCATAGTAGAAGAAGATGAAGATTCACGCAGTTAAATGCGAAAAAACTAGTTCAGACATCGCTAGTGCAGAACTAAGACTTGAAAGCAAGTTTTTTTTAGAGAAGTTTGAAACTCTTATAAGCTTAAATCCCTAGTCGAAAACTAAGATATATATAGGTCTTTTTCCCTCCTCTAAATTTCATAATCCATTAGCCGATTGATAGTGCAGAATGCCGACGATTTTTCCAATTGTCTTTGTATTAGTGTTTTTTAGATGGAATTTCAATGACGTGTGAGATCTTCTCGTATCGCATCAGTAGAGTAAATCCTCGATTCCATTTAAATGAAAGGTATATGTTGAATTTTTTTTGACAATGGATCTCGATAAACAAACAATTATAGCATATGGTTCTTTCCGCGAGAGAACAATTTAAGTTAGAAGACATTTTTTATCCTTCTTAAGGAGGTACACTAATTTATAGTGTTAATTTTTTTTACCCCTCTCTCGGATCTTCGGATCCCGACTTATCAAAATCAACACTAGAAATTACAATATTTTATTAAGTACTGTAAAATTAATCAAGATAGAAATACACACGAACAGTCGCCACGAGTGACAAAAATCGGCAGGCTCGCCTGAAGCGGCGGTCGGCCACGATCGACAATATAATTGCATTTTTTTTCAGGCAGTAAGCAGGCCGGCGGCATGGCACCCAGAGCAATGCAGTGGTTGTGGCAGACAAAGCGTAGCAATGCCTTTTTTCTACGTGTTCCCATCACAAACGTTTCGATCTGTATGCAGGTTTCAAGAATTATTTGTGATAAAATCGTATGTGACGATTGCAAACTACGTACATACACTGCAGTACAGTGGCATGTCAGAAATCTAAAAAAAAACTTTCTCGTGATTGCACCATGAATTTGTAACGAGGAAAAGTGTTACCATATAGGTGTAGTCACTTTGTTGGCCGGATGAACATTTTACATATATGTATAGTAGTTAGGTATCTACTTAGCTAGTTAGGTGAGTAAGGTGTCGCTGGGTTCAGAGATAAAGTGGGATGTGACGGTTTTGTCCTAGTTTTTTTGGATGTGATCGTCCCATCTCGCGTTTGGTTACGAGGGATGAGGATGTTCTAGTTTTGTGTTTGGTTGATGGGTTGAGAGAAACGGGACTTTGACCCGAAACCTCCGTCCCGCACCGAAACACCTTCGGCCCATTTCAAAATCTCCGGTCTATCCCTAAAACCTCCATATCAGAACCTCCGGTCCGCCATGCATGGAACTTCTAGTCCAGTCTCGGAGCCTCCGAGCATGAGGTGAGATGAGTTCGTTCCTCTATTTTTGGTGGACGAGTTCGTCCCAAATATTGGAGAAATATTACTTGGTGGGACGACTCCGTTTCACCTGATTCCAAACCAAACACGATAAAAACATGATCGTTCTATCTCATCCCAATTGATCCCTCGATCCAAACGCCACCTAAGTATTGCGTATGGCCTACACGTCTACACATTAGCAGGAGCAGCTCGCAAAGTTTTGTATTGCTGGTACCCTACCCTGCAGCACTTGTGCGTCAGTCGTTCAACTACTTCTGAACTAGGCTGTACTCGAGCTAGTTGCTTAATTAATAGACGTGTAACGTGTTGAATCGATCTTCTATAGAAAATTTATCTCACTTGAGTTCTGCAAAAAAAAAAGCATAATTTCATACGAAAAGCACCTCATCAGTTCAGATACAGATGGGCAGCAAATCTGCTGCTACGTACACACTCGCACGCACAGCATCGATGGGTTCGACCAACACGGTGCAGATTGCCGTGAAAACCGAAACGATCACTGATCGACACGTCGGCTTTGTCGTCTCGATGTGTCACGCACGGCGGCGTCACGTACGGGATCGAAACGCCGTACGTGCACGCACGCGCGCATGCACCTGTTGGACGGACGGACTACCCCCGCCGTGTGTTGTCTGCCGGAGAGGACAAACTTGAAGGGGCCGTACGCCGTGAACAGAACAAACGCGGCGACGTGATGACGCGCGTGCGTGCTCCTCCGTCGATCCACCTCCGGCCAGCGACAGACGGAAACAGGGGAGCTAGGAAACCCTGTGCGCATTCACGTACGTACGTACGTGTACACGCCGGAGCCAGCCACTTCACTCCTCGCTTCCATCGTTTTCACCTCGCCGTCGTTGCTCAGCCTCAGCTCGTCATCTCGCAGCTTTGCACGGACCAAGTTGCCTTCGCCGAGGCCTTTCCGTCCCACGACCGGGCGTGTTCCTGTGTGCGCGCGCGCGTGCGTGCGTGCGTACGTACGCGCGACGCGGGATGGGCGTGAATTCTTGCGTAGAAGAACCGGCCGATCGCTATAACTCTTTGCGTGGATCGGATGGGGTTGGGCGCTGGTGGTGTGCACGCCACTAGTGTGGTTAACAAAAACCAATAACCTCGCCTCATTACCGGCGATAATCGGACTGCACATGCACATGGAACTGGTGCTCATGGCGCGCGGCCGCGGTGGCCATCAGCAACAGAAAACCGCAGGAGCGCTAGGCCGGTCTACGGCGAGTTGGCCAGTTTTTAACCGTGCAAGCTTTCTCAATTCTCACTGGTCACAACTTGCCAGTTTTTCGGCCAGTTTTGCGAGCATACGTACGTAATATAGTATAATAGTATATGCATGCATCAGCTTGTGGGCAGAGCCGATTCTGTACGTGCGTGCGTTTTACTGTGTGGCAATTCAATAGTAAACTCAGTGGAGGGGAGGGTGCAGTGTACTGTCCGGTGGCCGGCCGGCAGAAGTGATTGGGGTTTTACTGTGGAGGGAGCACAGTAATAGCCTTACAGAACAAAAAGGACCGGGGACCAAAAGGTGATCGGTGATCGGTGAACGGCCGTGAACGGTGATCTCTCTCACCGAGAAATGGAGAAAACTCCAAACGGAGCAGAGGGAAGAGAGGCCACGCGCGGGGGACCTAGATAGATAGCTAGTTCGCTACTAGCTAGTAGCTCCGCCTCTTCCCGGTTCTTCTCCGGCAACGGTGAGGATGCGCGGTAAAAGGTGATCGACATCTGCATGCAACAAAACGTCTAATGCAGCTAGCTAGCGTAGCGTACGCGCGTCCCGTCTTTGTTTTGTCAGTGTCTTCTTCTCCATTTCAGGTGGCCGGCGAGTCGGCGACTGCGCGCGCACGTTGTTCTCCGACGTACATTGATGGTGGTGAGTGGTGACCAGTGCACAAATCGTGGCGTGTTTATGTGAGGGTACAGTGCAAGCTCGCGTCTCGTTTAGTCCCCTGCATGCCGTGTACTCTCTCCAACCTGTCAGGGAATCATCTAGTAAACCAAATGAAAATCTCTCTCTCTCTCTCTCTAACGTAGACACGGAAATGCATGGACAGGCAGAGAGAGCGAGAGAGGCGAAGGCGACGCCGTGGAAACGGAGGGAGCAAGGAGCCAAAGGGGCACCTGCCCTGCCCAAAAGACGTCGTGACCACCCGCCGGTGCATCTAGGCCGGACGGCTAGGAAAGCGATGCATGGTCACTGCACGCCGGGGAGGCGCCCGGGGAGCCCATCGACGCATGGGATCGTCGCCTTTTCTCCGTGTGTGTCCAAACGCGTAGCGTACTGTGCAAGCTATGGCGGCTAGCTAAGCTATCGATGCATGCATGCACGCACGGAGCAGCGAGCAACCGATCCATCCCCACACGCACCAGCCAGCCACCACCTAATGGACGGATTCCTTCGCTTTCCTGCGCGGCTGCGCCCGCCTGCCTCCCTGCAATCTCTGCATGCAGGCACGCACAGCTAGCCGAGATGCGAAAAAGCTTTACGGCTTTAAGTAGCCGGCAGCCCTCTCCTCTCCGTTCTATCCGGCCACTTACTAGTTGTACTGTAGTATTGGCCTTGCTGCTGAGTGCTCTTCGGCTAGCTAGGTCTTTCAAGGCGACTGTAGAGGATTCGTCGTTCGTTCATGTCCATGAGAATGGTGTTAGGTCTCCATTAGCAGCTAGGTACGTAGCGCGGCTGGAGAAAGCTAGGCTACTGGAGCGACATACTACTGTTTGGTGTAGCTATAGCTAGCTAGCTAGACAGCTAGGGTGCCTCTCAGTTGTCACGGACGGCGCCCGTGCGTATGAGCGTATCTTTTTCCTATGTACACGGATCGACCGGAGCAAAATTTGCCTCGTTTTAGGGTTCTTGTTAAGATGCATGACTCGCTCTCTGCAATATCGCGCGCACGTACTGGTCACGTACTACTGCAGTGATCCTATCTTGTCCAGATGAGCTTATTAGCGGAGAAGGAAAATAATTAACGGTGGTACTTCGATCGAGCCGTGGAGACTGTGCAGAGAGCGAGATGTCGTTCTGTCGGCCGGTCCGCGCCATGCACGTCGGTCTCGGCGGCGTCGCGCTCAAAGCGCCGGGCCGTAGTTTGGTTTCCCGCGGGCGACGCGCCACGACGACGTCCTGGCCGGGCGAGACGATATTTTTTTCGCTCTCGGCGTCGCGCTCGCGGCCACGTACGCACCAGCGGCAGCGCAGAGCAGCAGCAGCGAGGTTGGACCGGGCGCGCGACCGGACCGCGGCGCGCGCGGTGGCGGCAGCGCGCGGGCGCCGGGCGGCCGATCGATCGACGTCGCGTTCCGTGGGTAAAGCGAAAGGCGCGGGCGGGTCGGACGCGGACGCGGACGCCGGGGCGGGACCGCTGCCGCGCGCTGCTGGCCGGCTGCTTTTGAGTTGGTTATAATCAGGTGGTCCACGCGCTGAGATGCTGATGCGCACGCAGGAGGGACCGCTGCTGGGCCATGCGGCTGCGCAAGGCTCGCGCGGGTCGACTCAGCTTTCGTCTCGAACAGTGGACCGCCTTAGGTCATTCCCAACCAAGAAACCATCTAATAATTTCTATACATGTCATGTCACTAAAAAACTAGTGATAGAAACTTACTCTCACAATGCATGGTTTCTTGTTTTTATTTATTTTTTCCTCTTTTGCCCAATCATAAATAAGTGGACCTCATCTATAGAAACTATTACACTCTCCCAATGCATGTAGAGTAGTTTCTTCATCCTTGGTATTAGTGATAGAAACCATTTCTTGCATGAGAAACCATTTCCTCAACTTTTCTTCTCTTTCCTCATTAACTCTCATGTCACATCAGATTTTTGCTTATGTGGACTGCTATTTAATACTCCCTCCTTCCCATTATCTCCATCATCTAACAACTTGACACGATGACCAAGACGAGAGATATGGAGCTTAAATTCTCTTCGTATGTTGTGTTTCTTGCTTTGTTTTTCCGCACTCTCAAACTACATGTGCATGTGACACTGTGAAGTACTAGTAAAATAAGAAACAAAAGCGGAAGTCAAAGCTATGCATGTAGACTCTAAATCAATTCACACATAATACGATGTGCTGCTTTAATGACTCAACTATTAGATGATATAGATTGTGGAAAATCTGAAAAACGCTTAGATGATGAAGATAATAGGAAAGAGGGAGTACTATAGAAACCATCCTAGTCGTTGCATTGGAGATGCCCTTATCGTCAATAGATGTCGGTTCCATCGAAACTCTGATGTTGAGTGTGTTAAGCGAGAATAGTTGTCATTGTTTGTTAAGCGACCGTACATCACAGGGTTATATAGGTACTAGGGAACTCCATAGACGAATCGGATAGTTATCTCTAATAAGAAAACAAAGGGAGAGTTTTAAACATGTTCGGACTTTAAGGTGAAAAATGAACTTAAGTGTATGGGGGATGTTTCAAAATGTTTTGAAAGGGCTTTTTATGTGAGAGTTACAAATGGTGGTTAAATCACCACATTAATGACCAATTAAAAGATTAACAGTTAATTCATGAACAACAGTTTAAATATTATGACGCTAATAACTGTGGTGTAAGAAATCTTAATGACAGTCAGACTCCTAATAATGACCATTAAGATATACTCCCTCCAGTTTCAAAAAGGATGTCGTTTTGGACATGATTTAAGATACCAAGGAATGATTAATTTGCGTATACTTTTTTTGTTTGCCCCTATTAAATACAATGCATTAGTAAAGATAGCACGAGAAACGAGAAGAAAGTAGTACTACTTCGGGGGTATAAACGTCCAAAATGCACAATAAAATATAAAACGACATCTTTTAGAGAACTTTTGATACAAGTTTAAAACGACTTCCTTTAGGAAACCGGAGTGAGTAGATGGTTGGGAGAACCTTTTTCAAGTGCTAGAGTCTCTTGGCCCTAGACCATTAACTGGATGGACAATGTTTGACCGTTAACTGGTCAACTGAAAGTTTCTAGGAAATACACTGAAATCATATTCCCGATAGTAAAGATAAGAGAAAGGTCAGGAAATCCTTGTATCTCATCCTAACACATACTAACTTTTAAACAAAACCGAGCCACACCATCTATCGTGCTAGCTCGGCTGCCTGGTTAGAGATGAGAGAGAGAGAGGGGAGTCAGATTGATCTGATCTTCCGCAATCTTAGGATCTTGCTGCCCTAATTTACATTTAGGGCAAAAAAATGGGAAAACTATACAGCATGGAGAAAAAAAATATAACTATATAAGACAGACTTGGCAACCACAAACTCTGCCAGCAGCTGAGCTGATCATTTTGAAGGAGCACAATTATTCTGCTATCGAACTCTCATCGACGGGCCACCAAAGAAACATCCTTCCCGAACAATGAGCAATTCAATTAGCTCCGATGGAAAATTTTCGTCAATTTCTCGATCCATAGGCAGCCACTATCAATAGAGCCCCAAAAGTTTCCACCAAAAGGTTCCAACAACTGCCCAGATCAGAACATTAATCAAGGCTGTTACAAACCCCATCGTGAATACATCTGGAAGCTCGAGATACCCAGCTGCAGATAGAATTCAACACGTTATGAGTTTTATCTGACCCAGTTGTACATGAGGGTAATTTCATAGGCATTCAGAAATTAAAACAAGGGAATGGAATTCAGAAAAGTAGGTGGACAGATGAATTTTACCTCCAAAGTATACTGCAGCTTGTCCGCTACTATAATGAGTTAGTGCACCAAACAGATTTGTGTTGAATGCCAAAGCAAGAGCTGACATTACTCGAGGGACACCAGCAGCAACATGCATAGCTAGAAATGCAGAGTATAAAGCTCCAACGTGCCCAGTTTGGCTTGCAAATAGATAGTGAATCAGAAAGTAGGAGGCCTGGAGAACACAAAACGCTGTAGGCCAGCTCAGTGAGAAGGATTCGAGCAGCTTCGCAACACAGCTTGACATCCATGACACAATTCCCAGGTTAGTGAGTTGTCCTGCCATTCCAACTAGAACCGCAAACCAGGCCAATGTATCCCATGCAGCCTTTTCATTCAAGCAATCATCCCAATCTAGCACACCAAGCAGGAGAAGAATAGAGAGCCCAAGCATTGCAGCAACAACACTAGATACACTGATAGCATCCCTGCAGATAAATTATTTTAAAGACCATCATGACCCATAATCTAATACACTCAAAGAAGAGCATCATAGTAAGGATAATCTCTATGTATGATATTCTTCCATGCTAATGTCATCACTAGATTACCCCTTAGCATACTAGGAGAACTGGAACATAGGGCATATGGACGCAAACTAGGATTGGGACTTGGAATTATGGGTCAAGGTTAGCTTTTTTACTACAAGCTGCAAAGAAAGATATTGCAACTATAGATTAAAGCAAATGACCTTATGGATGCTAATATTACCTGCTCAATTTCGGTATATCGAGGTAATCATTTCGATACATTCAATTGAAATTTTTAAATCAGTGCAAAAAAATAACAGTAAAGAAATCATATGCTGCAAGAATGGATTAATGTGCAAGTCAATATTACGTTGAGGATGGATTTCCTTTGTAATGGAGAAGCTTACCCGAATACCCATAGTGAAACTGCGAGGAGCATTGTACCAATCATAACCCATTCATTCTTAGTCACTGGACCCATGCGCTCCAGCTTATCTGCAGCTATTGTCGGGGCATCAGGAGTATCCTTTATTTCAGGGGGGAATATTTTGTATAGCACGTATGGAGTTGCTAGTAGTGAAACAATGGCTGGCAAGCTAGCAGCCTTGAACCATGATACCCATGGACTTGAGACAATAACACCAAGCTCCTCTGCTAGTTTCAAGCACAGTAAATTTTGTGCTGCAGCAGTTAGGAAGAGAGCGCTTGAGTTACCAGCAGCCTGTTAAACAATAGAAGACGAAAAATATTTACTCTAAAAAATTCTTTTGCAAATTGCAATATAAGCATTCAACGACTCTGCGGTGCCAATCAGTTTAAACACAAATTGACCATCAGAAATCAGAATGCAGATTAAAAAATCATCACTTACACTTGCAGAAAATAATGAAAACTGATGAGCATTTGTTTATGAAGATCCACTGTTAAATCAGACACGACAAATGGAAATTCTTAACCTTTCAGTACTCAGTAGAGTCAAGACTGCATATACCAAAGTCTTCACCTATGACCTATCTGCTAGAGTGATGATGAATTCACCAAATGATAACTCCATGGATGCAAAATACATCAAATTTTAAGTCGGACTGTAACTGTAAGTAGGCTATCTAAAAACTAGATTGATCTGGCAATGGCCTAGCTTGGTTTCAACCCAAAATAATTAAGGATCTTCTGCTTGGTGGGAAGAATCAAGAATGTGATTGCCAGTTCTCCGTCCTACCTGTGGAGACCGGAGAGCCTTTCGGCAGGACGCAGTGATAGTTAATACCACCAACAATGGAACCTTTCTAAACCCAAATTTCGGTTGTTATGATGCACAGACCTAATTCCCTAATTCCCTAGATATTTAGCAACTTGTGAATTCATTTGTCCGTAAAGTGTAATCGATCAGAAATCTTTATATTGTAATCGATCTAATCTAGGATCAAGTTGCTAAAAGCAAGTACATCAACTGATCCGAGGTTAATATGAGAAATTTCATCACTGAATTATTACCTGGAATTGCGTCATCACAAGATAGGACCCCAACTTCCTCGACGACGGGGTGGTTCGGCTTGCTCTTTGCCGAGAGCGAGAGAGACTTGATGATGGGCAGAAACACGCCTCCGGCCCTGGCGGTGGTGCTGGGCATGGCCGGCGCGATGCACGCCTCGCTGATGGTGAGCCCATAAGACAGTCCCAGCGTGCTGTTCCCAAGCAACTTGACAAAGTAGGTGGCGATACGGTCGCCGAGGCCGGTCTTGACGAACCCCCTCGCGAAGAAGAAGGAGATGACGATGAGCCAGATGACCTCGTTGGTGAAGGCGGAGAAGGCGGCGGCGAAGGGGAGCGTGTGGGTGGCGACAACGGCGGTGAGCCCGAGGAAGGCCCAGGCGCCGACGGGGAGAGGACCCAGCACGAGCCCCGCGATGGTGGAGAGGAAGATGGAGAGGAGCTGCCATGACTGCAGGCTCACATCGCGGGGCCGCGGCGCGAGGAAGCGCACGGCGAGGCCGACCGCGAGGGACACGAGGAGCGGGAAGAGCTTCGCGCCGGCTGGGGGCGGGCTGATCTCGGTGTTGGCGTCCGGAGAGGGGGGATGCGGCGGAGAGGGGTGTGTGTGAGGCGATGCAAGGAGGTGAGGGAGACAGAGGTGTGGGGGGAGGAGATAGGAACGGAGACGTAGCGGCGCCGTAGCTGGTGCGGTGCGGGGAGGGGCAGAGGCGGGCGGTGGGAAACGGCGATCCGGAGGCTCTCCATCGGCGTCGCGTCGGCTTCTACGGCGACGGCGAGGGGAGTTCCGTGCGGGCGGAGTGGTCGATGACGCGACTCGCGAATAGGCGGGCGGGGCCGCGGGGGTTTCGCCGTGCTTCCTTCCAACGGCTATTTTTATACGATCGTTATGCGAACACGACCCACTGACATATGGGGCCACGTTTCGTGATCTTCACCGGGTCCACCCATCAGTGTGCAATACAAGCCGGATTCTGTACGAGGGTTGTAATCGTGCAATTCCGGTGGGATGGATACTCGGGATCGGAGTGGGGGCCAGAGCGGCAGCCGGCGGAAGCGCGGAGGTGATCGCCGGCGGCGGCGATGGACCACGCGATCGCGGTCGCGCCGGCGGCAGCCAATGGCAGAATGACGCGTGTGGCCTTAGATAGTCGCCGGCGACTTTGTCGTGTTCACGTTTGAACTCACGGCAGGTCGCCACATTTCGCACAAGGTCGAGTGCCACCAGAAAACCGGCAACCAGTAGCTGTGAGCAAAGAAAATGGAACAAAAATACTCAGTTTTGGCAATCAACCGAACATGCCCTAAAACCGTAAAAGACAGTTAAATTTCAATCTTGCAATATGATTTCCTTTAAAACAACACTTTTCATAATGCTTTACATCTTTTCCTTAGTCTATCACAACCAGTAGAAATCTTTTGCAACAGCTTGAAGACGATACAAATCCAGATGATGCATTCATCAATCCAGACATCGCCTTCTACCCTACCGTTTCAAAAAAGTCCGAAAACTTCCGAACTATCAGGAGTTCGGAATCAATAAGCTATATTCAGCATAGTGTTGGAAAATTCTATGCTGAAGCAGCAGTGAGGCCTACACCTACGACCAATAAAACATGTGAGAATTTGACTTGTTAATTAAGTGGGAACACCTTCATGTGACAGCGTTTCAATCGCTTGGACTGGCGCCGTGGTAACTGTAAAGGTCGCCCCTTTTAAATATGCTTGGCGTCTCCGTGTCAGGAACACTTGGTGGGAGGGCAGATCTCCGATATGTCAGTACCAGCAACCTCCATTGCATCACGAGGGCATTTGGCAGGGGCACAGCACTCTGATATGTCAATGCCAGCAACCACCATTGCATTGCGAACCCATTTCGGAATGTCGCCCTTTGGGAACTGTCATTTTGGTTTGAGCATATACCAACCAGTAAGACAATCAAGAAGGAACATAACAAATCAGAGTGCAATTTTGGTTATGTTGATAAAATGGGTAGCACATTGTATCAAGGAGGCAGCTTGTTTGTTCAAGCACAACAAAATTTTCAGATGTGATGATAGTGTACATGATAATAAGGAACAAGACATACCTGCATCCTCAAGAATCCTCGCACGAATCTACAATATGGCATAAAAACATTGTTAATTTACCAACTCGATGTTTCACAGGCAAATTACAAAATTTGAGGTGAACGAGATAACATACTCTGGGAATCGTCCTTCAATAATTGACATGTGGAGATCTCTACTTAACTGAAATAAAAAGGGTCAACGATCAAGGGATGACATTTCAAAAGAAGAGCTCCAAAATTATGCATTAACATACCCTCATCATAAATGATAAATTGTGATATGATAACAGCTGAGAACCCATAGCATCTTTTGTGACGAGACAATGCAAATATGCACGTGTATAGTTTTTGCAGACCTGACAAGATGACCAAATTATAGAACATAAAAAGGGAAAGATTTTCCAATCAGTTTACAACTTTGCTCCTAGTGGAACTGAAGTCTTACCATACATGGACAAGTAGGATCAATTGGTCGTTCATCAGTTGCCATCGCATTTTGTTTCAACTTCAGAATACCCTAAGGAGATACAGAAAGAAGGTTCAGTTTGTTATCCGTAAAACTGAAGCAAAGGGTGAGAGACAAAATAATTAAATTAGTGTAGGCTTGATTGCATATTTTAATTGTCTAAATGCTAAGAAGATTAATGATTACCAGTGTGAAAAGAAAATGCATTAAGCAGGAACATTCTCTAGCTTCAATTGCATGGTTCTCTTGATGGGATAGAAAGTTTTCAACTTTTCATACCTCAGGCACAAGTGCAGTCCCAAAGCGAGCAGTACGAGTTGGATAAACACAGTCATACATGTCTGCACCTAAAGCGCTACATACTACAATATCAAGTGGATAACCAACACCCTGCATATTAGCATAAGAGCTAAGTTAGCCATAACAAACTGTGAGTTGCATATCTCGAATTTCGGTTGAATCATATGAAGAAAAATACTTTTAGCCTAACATAAATACTTTGAGGCTTTGAAACTTATACCATTACATATCGAGGTTTATCTTCAGGCAATCCAGCAGTGCACTGGGCAACAACTCGCCAGAACGAGTCTTTATCTTCACCACCTGCAAGGCCACCAATTGCATATCTAGCAACAAAAGTATGAATGTGTCAGCCACTGATCTGTTGTTTGATAATATGCACCCATGGCCAAATAAATAGAGAACGCACACAAAGCAGGAACAAATTTTGAAGTATCGTGGATGCTGGAGATCATAGAAAAGACAAAGAACTTTTGGCTGAACCAAAGAACATGTTTACATATTTGCTATCAAGGAAATAAATTTTGCTCAATAAACTCATTAATCTTAATCCTGAGAAAATTTGGACTATGACATACCCAGGAAGGTTCCGCTCAACCAATCCCCTCACACAGATATCTCTGGAATCAGAAAAAATATTACATGGTGACTTGTCAAATACTATTGATTATTTGAATTTATGTACTGCATGTAATAAACTCACCTAAGAACTGGATCTACTCCTCCTTGCACAATCCCAAATAAATTCTGGGCATCAGGTTTCTTATGAGCTACAGTTGAACATCAAGAGAAAAAACACACCACACCTTAGTTAAACATGCTTAGGACAATTTCAAAATTGTTTCTTATTAACACATCTAACGCATAGCATATCTAGAGACACACGTGAATGATGCTAAGATCTAACCTAATGATGGAAAAATGACATTATAAATGCCAGACAAGTCAGAACGTCAGTGGTCAGCCAGATTAATAATCATACCAGCTATGCACCTATCAATCCAACGGAGGGTACGATACATAGCTTCCTCCATCCTTGGGCCAGTAGTCGTGGTCTTCACAACATCATCAAGGGCCATTATTATATCAGCCCCAATTTTATTCTGCATTCATGTTTGAAAAGATGACATACACATGTTATAAAAAGGACATGGTGTAAAACTAGGAATTTATGATAGTAACAATCTAATTTTTCAATAGCAAAAAGCTTGTCTAGTTGTCTAGAAAGGGAGCCACCTGAATATGGATAGATTCCTCAGGTGTCAAGAGCATGGGCTTCCCATCAACAGGTGACTGGAGATGGTCACAAAAGAGTAATATAATTAGAAAAGGTATAAAAAGGAAAACGGTTTGCAGCAGCTGTAAATTCCAATGGCGCGGAAAATGAAATAAAAGAACAAAATGTGGCATCTAGTACGGGCACAATTAACCGGAGAGAGTAAGACTTATCAACCCTACAGTAATATAACCATGCTTCCTGATTATTGTATGATAAAAACATGGACATCTGGACACTATTTATCTATCAATAAATAATTTAAAACAGTAGGACATCCAAATATATGAGTATTTTGACTTCAAGACAGGATACACATCAATGTACAAAAGTTGCACAAAACATCTGACAAAGTTAAGAAACCTAAATCAATTTGACATTTGTGATAAAAGCATCACATGATATGTAGCTGCACAAATCTACCTGAAATGTAACTCCTTCCTCAGTAATATCTGCTAAATGTAGCAAAGAAACCTAAAAACATTGATTTCCAATCAGTAAAACTTCAGCGGCAAATATATATTATGCAGAGGACCAAATGCTTTCAAAACAAGTATGCACTCATGTTGATAGTGGTCTATAACATTAGCTTTTCTATTTTAATAAAACAAGCATTTGATTAATTCAGTGCCAAGACATAATGGCCACTGGTGTTTACTGTTTAGAACTTCAGATCCTTTCCTTCCCTAAAAAGGCCACCCTTAATAGGTGTTTGTCATTAATCATTATGTAAAAATCATCATATTACTTAACACAAAGTGGCCAAATTCTGTGCATAGAGAATTTGTAAACTGATTCTTTCAAAAAAAAGAAATTTTATACTGAGATAATGGGATTACCAAAAGAAAACAGTATTCGATACAAAACATTAGGCAAGCAGCACATCTTAACAATTATCACTACTGGATTAAATTAATATTGTAATGTATTTATTTATAATGCAAAAAAATAAGTTGGTGACTAGTTATGCATGTTATAATGGTCCATAAACAACATTTTTGTTAAAAATAAAGATTTGGAGCAACCATTTGGAAACCACCAGAGTCAGTCAGCAATGCCCTTTTCCAATTCATAAATTTATGAAGGCCACCCAAATCATCAATAAGTTGAGAACCGGGACGAAGTTCAAGGTGGTAGGTATTTCCAAGTATTATCTGGCAACCTATTTCCTCTAACTGGTCAGTAGTCAGCCCTTTTATTGTACCTGAGTAAAAGGAACAGAGAAAAATAGAACAAACTGTGAGATACCAGAAACATGCATATCATTAAAAAAAGTTGAAAACATTCAATGATCCAATCTCTCTTAATCATACAGAGCTACTTTAATGAAGAGTGAAGACTGTTTGGCTTTGGCATATATGTATGATGATTCAATCTCTCTTGTATTTTTGTGAACTGAATGACACAACTAACCTGACCAACAAGTTGATGTTTTGGACATGAAAACTGCATTTCAGACTGAACTAGAGAAATGGCACAAAGAACAATATAACACCTTGAGTTCCGACGGGCATAAAAAGTGGCGTTTGACAAGTAAAGTGGGGTAGTGTTAACCGAGCTGCACGAGCACGATTGAATCTTCCTAATACCTGCAAGCACAAAACAGAACAGTTTTTTCACTTCAGTTCTCGTCATTATGTGCCTCATTTAGTATCTCCAACTACCTCAGTCAGTCAGGAACAGCACTATTAACTGCTAGTGACACAAGCACGAGACCACACTGACAGGACGTGCCACGCGGCAGTTACATGTGCCCAATTTTTCAAGCTTTTTTCTTTTCTTTTCTAATGACATGGGCCACTATAGGACTACAGGTCTATTAGCCTCACCTCAGTGAAGGGTAATAAACAAAGAAAACCCAGATTTTATCAGGCAAAGACACAAAGTACATGATACAGTATGTGCACCAACTATATTACTGTAGAACATTAGAACTAGATAAAGACAGTTCATGGCGCTGAAAAAACACGTGACTAGGGCAGCATTGGTCAACTACCACTGTTTAATTAATAGTTAATAATAATACTTGATACCGAATGTTAGCTTAAAAGAAAAGAATATTAGCTTAATTGGGAAGCAGTAGTTGCATCGTAGGAGACAGTAATAATCATTAGAATCAAAATCACACGTAGCGGCTTATCAAATAAAAGGGCAGACAAAGTAGCGCAAATCTTATCCACTTAATCACCACAAACTCCAGCCAAACGCCCAGGTTATTAATCACAAATGGAGTTTGCTCGGTTGCTCCTCGTCTTAGGAATCAAACACACAGACTAATATAGAGAAAAAAACAACTGGAATCGAAGGAAAAACATGCGCTCCATTTAAACTTCAGCTAACCTCGAACCGAAGCGCCATGAAGGGCAAATGAGCAGGGAAAGTTCAGCACCGAACCGAAACCTGCAAGTCCGTATCTTCAAATCAGCTCGGAGATTAAGCTCGAAGCAATGAATATAACAGGAGAGGCGCGCTTCTCTTTTGGCGCGAATGCAATGTCGAACCAATATAGAGGGGGAATCTGGCGCAACCAGGTTCCTGAGGTGCGAGTGTGCGACAGACACTTAGGCGGCGGGTAGAAGGGGATAAACAAGGTGCAAGGAAACGACGACGAGGAGGAGGCTCCGGGCGCGGCGTCAAAGCCGGCTCTCGCCGGCGGCGGGAGAGGAAGCCCTAACGCGCTTCGGTTCTTCTTGACTTGGCGGCGGCGGCGGCGGCGGCCAACGGAAGTCCAGCACGCGCGTTTAAAACGGGAGGAAATGGAAATCTTGCGTGGAACACCTTTATCCACCTGTATTTTTGTTTTTCCTCTTGTATTTTGTAT
This sequence comes from Zizania palustris, assembly GCA_019279435.1. Lineage (NCBI taxonomy): Eukaryota > Viridiplantae > Streptophyta > Magnoliopsida > Poales > Poaceae > Zizania > Zizania palustris. The sequence continues at coordinate 24,209,050 of JAAALK010000287.1, read as the reverse complement.
AGAAAAACAAATTATTTAGGATATTATTTTAAATAATGAAGAGGTATTAATTAATGTGTATTTTATATGTTTACCTCTGTTAAATACAGTACGATAGTAAAGATAGTGCAAAAAACCAAAAGGAAACAATACTACTTTAAGAATATAAACGTTCAAAATGCCGAATAACATACAAAACGTTTTAGTCAACTCTTGTTATAAGTCTATAGAGACTTGTTTTTGAGTATCGGAGCGAGAGCCTTATTATGTCATTTTATGATTATAATGATTTAATAATTTAATAGAATCCCTTTTTAATTTATTATTCTAGAAAAGATTATAATATATATTGTATTTTGTTAGAAATTAACACTGTGATGTCATATCTAAATCATAGGCTATCTTAATCAGAACACTTTCATTACAAAGATATTGTACTCTTTTGATATCTAAACACAATAATTCTAACTACAAATAATTTGTTGCGCTAAACAACTTGTAGCTTATTTCTATTCAAATTATTATAAGCCAATTTATTAAAATATGACATATGAGCTAGAGCATGATAATTCTAAACTAAAACAAATATAGCCTACCCAAAAATTTGATGAAAATGTTGAACTGCCCCCTTTTCCCCACATTTTCCCAAAGATCGGCACTACATTACTCTGTTGGTCTCCTCTTGTATGCTGAGAGAATCTCCGATAGGGTTTTTATTTTCTATTCCCTATAGCCTCGTTTAGATTTATCATATATGTTTCTTTCCGTAAAAACTAATCAATCAATATTAGTTCCCTTTTAATCTTAATCCTTATTTTTTAAAATGTATGACATGCTTTAGTAGCTCCTAGCGACACGTCCTCGGCGTGTGGACGAAGGCACGACAGAAGTAGTAGTAATGAGAGACGCCGACCTCCAGCCATGGCAGCGTGTAGCCTAGTAGAAACGTTGTTCGCGGTGCGACAAAGACATCTGTGACAGTGAAATCCTCCATGCACATGGCACACTCCGCCTTTTCTGCCGCGTCCTACTACAAATTCCATCTCATCGGCCATCATGCCCTTCTTCGAGCACACCCCCTATTGCACGCTCCATCGCCATCGGTGTCACCGTGCTCTCACCACCCCTGATGTCAATTCTTAAACAATCTTTGGTATCTCTTGGTGTACGCTCTCTCTAGCTATGGAGCTTTTGGTCCAACCACTCCTTTGCCTCTTGGACATCGCTGTCTATAGATTCACAATTGGATGAGCTTCGATACACCATCACTCTATACACAACCAAGCTAGCCAGATGATGAATCAATTGTGTTTACAGTGTAGTTTGTCGAAATAATTGTTGGTGCCTCCTCTACATGGCTAACCACTATGCCCGACCATGTGCATATAAAATGGCCACCGTCTTGCGTCGACGCCAACAATCGCCTCCACTCCACGGGCTAAAACACCAGTACAACACTATAAAGGAAACATCAAGCGATACCTAACCACATTGAGAAGTACATGAGAAAATCATAGTTGTTACGTCGGTGCGGCGATACATGACAACCTACCACCTTCACAACTTTGCAATGCTTATGGCGCGTGGTGTGGCGTCGCCATGGACACATCACCGTGATGACAAATATAGAAAAATAGCTTATAGGATTTAAGAATTTAGAAAAATATATTAATATATAAGTACTAAATCACAAATAAAATAGCAATATAGTATTATAAAAAATCAATACAATATCAAGTTGCAATAATGTTATTTTAGATACTAATAAGATAAAAAACATATAATTAAAATTGCAATCAAACATTTAAAATTATGTCAAATATTATATTTCAAAGTTTAGTTAATAATCTACGTTTACAAATTTGATCTAACAACCCATTTAAAACTCATTTCCTAACCCTATTTTTTCTCAACCTCTCTCATTCTCTCTCACCTTCCTCTCCCTCATCTTCTACATCGGCGCTAGTGGCCGCACCGAGCGCCACGCACCGCTCGCGTCTAGCCGCGCCATGCTTGGCCTCGCTGTGCCACTCGTGCTTGGCTATGCTGCGCCTAGCCTCGCTGCGACCCCATGTCGTGCCGCTCGCTTTCTCCTCTCTCTCTTCTGTATGGCGGGTGCCACATGACGCCACAGTGGCATCACGCGCCTGCTCAGTTCTTCCTCAACATGGTCATTCTCTACCGCATAGAGCGCACTCTCAGAGACTACGAGTGTAATAGGAGCATTCTTTTTTTTCAATCTAAGATTGAAACCTCTTATCTTTTTCCCCCTATCCGCCTTGCCTTTCTTCGAAATGACACTCTCTTTTCTAAGAGCGCTCTTTTCCTATTAGTAGAAGATTAGATGGAGTCATTCTAGTTAGAAAGTTTTCTTTTCAAGACAGGACAAGAGACGGTCAACCCCTCACCAACCAAAGAAGGTAGGCGGCCACGGCTCATAACGCACTCTTCGCACAACTTTCTAGTTATGAATCGGGTATAGAACCCGCGGGTGATATTTGACCTGACGGAGAAAAATAAGCGATGCCTTTTTATGTTATGGATCTAGTTCTTTTGACTAAGTTCAACCTTTTCTTTTATATATCTATAACCGACGTGACGCCGGTCATAGGCTCTCCTGCTATATGGTGGCTTGTGGCGAATAGAAAATTTCTGCTATGATGGCATATCGACAATATGGTGACGATATGGCAACGCCATAACAACTATAGAGAAAATAGTACCATAGAAGGAATCAACATTGTTGCTCATCGATGCCATCTGCGCTATCACTGTTTAGTCGTGCACGTCGTTAACGCTGAGTCACGTGGCCATCGCCTATGTGCCTGCCACTTGCACCTTCGCCGCCCTAGCAGTTGTGCCATCATTGCCATGCCATCATCGTCCGTGATAGTGACTCCCGCACTGTCCCCACCCGACACCCGTGTCATTGCCACACACCCACGTTGTAGCCTACCATGCTAGTGTTGTGCTTGACCACACCATAGACACCGCACCGATGATGAGCCCCGCCCACTCTATCTTTGTCGAACTCAGATCCAGAGGGTCGCATGGGAAGAAAACCCACGAAAAGCAAAGCATAAGGTGCGATAGGGACCATGAATGTAATCCTACTTTTAGGAAAGATGATAGGTGATTTAAGGGATCATTTAATATATAAAAATAATTTAAGAATGTTGTTGGATCATGATTTTTCCTCAAAATACCTATATTTAATTTTAGAGAAGTGTATAAGATATCTGTTGGAGATGCTCTCGCACGGGCCGCCATCGACCACCGACCTCCCTTCGTTTTGCTCTGCTCTTCGTTCATTTCTGTGGGTGAGTGGGCGATCAACATTGTGGGTATGTTATGGATCTAATCCATTTAAAACCACTATAATTTAGTCAAAAGTGATCTGATTTAGGTTCTATTTGATTCACATAACTAACAATTAGTTATTAAAAATTAGTCATAGTGATCCAAACAGTATGAATTAATTATTAACTTACTAATTGTTATACTAGTTCATTAATCTACAAAATTGAATTAATGTAAGACTTGATAATACCAAACTTTTGATTGTATCACCCTCGCTGTATGTAGTGTAAATATTGTAGCAAGGATGAAATTAACTTTAGCTAAAATTGATTTTAGCAATCTATTAACCTAAAGTATCAGAGATTAATTTTTAAACGGTCAACGATTAACTTTTAAATAGTTAATAATTAACTCTAGTTATTAATAATTAGCTATCTGTTATTTTAGTTCATACCGGAACAAAAGTCACAATGAGGCAAATACTCGATTCTCCCAAAGGAAAGAGGAGAGTTTTGCTAAAATACCACTTCAAACAATGAGTTTCTCTGATTTACATTCAAGACCCATTTTCATTGATTTAGGTGAACTTACATGTATCCTTAAAAATAATATTATAATTGATATATTGGCAATTTTTTCGGAAAAGAGGGGGAGACCGGTCCAGCCGTCGAGAAGCACGTGACTACATGAGGCGATGACACGACGAGGAAGAGAGGCCGTCCAGTCCGTCCACTTCTCTGTCCACCGCTGTGCCCGCTCCGCTCCGCTCCGCTCCGGGGCTCCGCCGCTCCGGGCATGCGCCACCACGTGTCCCGCCATCTCCGCTCACAGCGCGCAGGTCCGTCCATCCGTCCGCGCGCTCCCCTCGAGGTAAGATCACCGCGTCGTCCTCGTCCTCCTCGTCCGCGCTCAACGCCTCCACCCGCCACCCTCTTCAGTCTCCCCCGCTCTCCTCGAGAGGCGCAACCGCGCGAGCCCGCAAGTGTCTAGGGCGCACGCCCTATAACTAGCCCCGGCCCGGCTGGATCACCCGCCACCGCTCCTGCCTCCTGCTCCGCCCCATTTTGGATGGATTCCGTCGGTATAAATCGCGCTCCTCTGGGTGCCGCCGCCACCGCTGTGTCAGCCCGTCGAGGCATCGCGTTGCGACCGGCTCGCCGCTCCGTCGCGGCTGCGAACCGGTGAGTTCTCGTTCGCCCCGCATTTTCTGTGTTTGTGGCTAGGCTTCCCTACAAGTTGATTTCGTGCGTGTTGATCCTGTGCAGTGTGGCGACGGGAAGCTTTGGTGACGCGTCTGGGCGCGTAGGGTGTTCTGGAAAGGCAGGTGTCTCGATTTCTGTTGCATCTGTGGCGTATTGGCGTGCCTCGAATCCTCGTTGCCTGTTTTCTGTGCTGTTTGGTGTAATGATCCGAGCGAAATTTGTCGGTGGTGTAGGTTCGGCGATTTGATTATGTGCGGACCACCACGGCGAGAGCTCAGAGCGGGAACGCTGGGAGAACCATGACCGAGGTATCGCACCATGCTCTCAAAGTCTCATGCCTTTGTATGGTATGCTGGGCCTGCGATTTGATTCATACGTTATCTGCTAGTACATTACATTTGTAGATAACATGATGTAATGCTTGCAGCATCATGGTCACTTTATATGTTCCATGCACCATGCAAAGCATGTCTATATTTACAAGCTGTAGCACACCACATTTTGCCATCCTAGAATTAGATTTTACATCTGATCCTAGGATGTGCCATTTTGTCTTGTGTTTTTAACTTTCTGTTCACCTTCCCCTTTCTTTTTTTTATTATGTAGCGCCAGGAAAGAGAATGCACGATGCCTAATAGCGAAATGTCGATGAAATATTCTTCCGGCAAAGCCTTTCCATTAGGAGTGTCTCAAGTCGAGGGCGGGCTGAACTTTGCAATTTTCTCTCAGCATGCTTCTTCTGTCATTCTCTGCTTAAAGCTTCCTGGGAGGTATAAAGTTACATTTTCCTAAAACTGTTTGCAAGCTTACTGATCTTCCTTTTCAATTTTTCCTCTGATGTTTACCTATGTGATGCTGGCCCCTTTTTCAAAGTCTGGTTTTCAACTATGACAATTGACAACTAAGCATTATTGTTGCATCTCATCTGTCTCCATAATTAAACTTCTTTTACATAACCTTAGTACCTTACTACACAATATCAAGCTTTCTTATGCTTTTGATATACTGAAGCCTATGAAATTGCAAGTTCATTTCTTAATTTGGAAGTCGAAAGGAAAGCTACTTTTATATTTTCCAGATTACCATTTTGTGAGTTGATTTGGAGTGTAAACCTGGTTGAAATAATCTCTTACAAATTAACAATGTAATTATAGCTTGTTTAGCTTGCCTTTCCCTTTCCAAAGGAATATGGTAAATTCTCTGTCTAATCTTCTGACACACTGAAATTTTCTTCAGAGGAACCCAAGATAAAGAAGATATAGATGTTGTTGAGTTTGTTTTAGACTGCCAGAGGAACAAAACTGGAGATATTTGGCATGTGTCAGTGGAGGTACTGTCATAGAGTTCTGACGTTATAATTACCTTTAAAGAGTATCATTCTTTAGACCTTGATAAATCAATGTGGTAATATGAATGCAGCAAGTTAAAAATTCGACATTAATCTGATGCATATTTTAATTATGGTTACACATTAACTTCATTTTACAGTGTGTGTGGTATGGGTCACAGGACTGACATGTGTGCTCATCTCCTTTGGTGAATGTTAGAGCTCATGACCAGTTTACAACGATTTTGCTTCATAACAAAATTTCTAAATTTGAGAGGAGCCATACTGAAATAATGCCTTTTTTTCTAAAACACTTGCTTTGTGATGTTAACTTGTTCTCTGCGATGAAATGAAAGAAAACACTGTTGAATTGCACATACCTGGGTATTTCATTACATCACTATCGTGTTTAACCTCTCTGTTTCAGTGCTTTCTTTAATTATTTTCTCCATCTGTTACATATAGTATTCTTCTGAGGAACAATCAGTACCTATTTTGCTTGCATGTAATTTACCATGCATATGTGCTGCATGTTTTTTTGTTATTCCTATTTTTCAGAAAGATTGTCCATCCTTGAAGAAATCTTCTCTGATTTTCAGGGGTTACCTGCTTCTGGTGTTCTTTATGGGTATCGTGTTGATGGTCCTCAAGGATGGGACCAAGGTCATAGATTTGATAGCAGTACTGTTCTTTTGGACCCATATGCAAAATTGGTTTCTGGTCACAAGTACTTTGGGGTTGCTGAAGAGAAGCCAACTCAACCTTTTGGAACATATGATTTTGATAGCTCTCCTTTTGACTGGGGTGATAACTACCGGCTTCCGAATGTGCCTGAGGTAGTATGATAATTTGATAGGATTCACAAAACATTCCAAACGTGTTCTCAATGTTTCCTTTTTCACTTTTTGTTTGATCTAGACAGATCTAGTCATTTATGAAATGAATGTTCGTGCTTTCACCGCGGATGAGTCAAGTGGTCTTGATTCGGATGTTCGTGGAAGCTATCTTGGTGTCATTGATAAAGTAAGTGCACATTTTTTGTTGGATTATGACTGCTGCTATTTGTTTGGCTCTTAGAATATTCCCTTTTTACTGTCTTGATCTTCTGTCCTTATGTTTATCATCAAGTTTAATTATCCTGTTTACTGCAAAGTGATTTAGTTTTAGGAACTTAATTATAATGCTGATTGCCTTCCCATTTCCATGATGTATTGTTTGTGACTTACAGATGAAATAGTTTTGGTTTCATAGATCCCTCATTTGCTGGAACTTGGCGTTAATGCAGTGGAATTACTTCCTGTTTTTGAGTTTGATGAGCTAGAATTCAAGAGGTATCCTAACCCAAGGGACCACATGGTAATTTCTTATACTTTTTTGAGCACGATATCCATCATAGACACTATCAGAGCAACTTTCTTCCTTTTCAATTGGAAGGTCAATACATGGGGTTATTCTACAATCAACTTTTTTGCGCCCATGAGCCGTTATGCTAGTGCCGGTGGTGGACCAGTGGCTGCTTCCAAAGAGCTCAAGCAGATGGTCAAAGAATTGCATAATGCTGGGATAGAGGTATCAACACTCAATAGATATCATGTCATTTTATTGCGTCATTATTAATTCTCACACCCCTCAGATAAAACACATTTAATGGATTCATCATTTTGTGCAGGTTATTTTGGATGTTGTTTACAATCATACAAATGAAGCAGATGATGCTAACCCTTATATGACTTCTTTTCGTGGCATCGATAACAAGGTGAATTATCTATTTGCTTTGTTGCCAAAAAGAGCATCTATCTGCATAACACTACCTGTTCTTTCAATCAAACTGCACTTAGGTGTTGGAAATATAGGTTAGCTAATTTGAACATGGATAGGTTAGCTTACCCCATTTTTTTTTGTGCTTGGCAACACCTAGTCATACTAAAAACATGTTTGGCTTGATTGGGTGCTCTACCTAGGTTAGTTGTAGAAAAGAGAACTCGAGAGGGTTAGCTATGGTGGGTTAGAATGTTAGGTTAATCCTGGTTTATTACTTAAGAGGCTCAAAGTGTACCAGGTTAAATTATCTCTGCTTAGCTCACCAGGTTTTGTTAGGTTAGCTACATTAGGCTTTGTTGAATTTATACAAAAAATCCTTTTGTTCTTGCAGGTCTACTACATGTTAGATCTGAACAACAATGCTCAACTACTGAACTTTTCAGGATGCGGTAAAACCATGTTCCCTGTACTTTTAGGTTAATTTGTTTGAGATGTGTGTCACCCTATATTAATAATTTAATACATGTTCTTGGATGTAATCCAATGCTTTTATAATAGATCTGAATTCAGCAAAATACCCTTATATTCTTTTGCTTTATGGATTTACCAATGTCATGCCTTATGAATTCATCTACCAGTGTTTCTAGCCAATTGAACTGTATCTGTGGATGCTACTTTGGCTCCAGGACTTTGGATTTTATTTTTAAACTCCCTTTTTCTGCCAGTTGCCAGCACTTGGTATTCACATTACCTGCTATATTGGCTAATTAAAGGGTTAAGAGCAGCCACCCCAAGTACCAAACCAGTTGTTATATTTGCTGTTAAGCCCTTTTTTGGCAGGGGTGCTGTTAAGCTTTTATGTAGAGTCGTAGACAACTTTAAAGCTTTGATACTTCTGGGACAAATGTTATCAATTATTTATGAAATGATTTCTCATGCATCTTGTTGATCTAACGTTTTTAATGGCTAGATACGTATATATAAATTTGTTCAAAATCACAAAGTAAACTTATACTTATCAGTATGTTTGCTTCAATCTAGGGAATACACTAAATTGCAATCATCCTGTTGTCATGGAGCTCATACTCGACAGCTTAAGACATTGGTATGTAGTATGGCACAATGTGCAGCTAATATTTTTCTCGTAAAATCAACTGTGTTAGATTTCATACATATGGCTTCATCTTGGTTATGTCGGCACTTCATTATAGGATATGCTTTGATCACTTCTTTATTTACTTGTGTCACCCCATCCCACCCCATCCCACCAATATCTATCTGGAGTTGAGCTGTCATACACTCATACCTGTACGATCAAACCAAGATGATGTATAACAGGCAGCCTAAAATTAATAGAAATTGCCTATAGGTTATTTCACATGGTTGTAACAGGCAATTTGTTTGCCTTGTGGCAAAATGTAATTGAATAATTGATGTGTCAGCTTGAGTGTTGCAGTAAGATGGATAATTCACAGTATATTAAATCTTCAAAAACAAGATAGCCAAAAGCTATAAGAAAAACTGTCAGTCTGTCACATAGCTGTTCATTAGTTTTTTATACAAACAACTGAATTCTAGCATGCATTTTTATCTTATTCTGGTTTCATCATATTTCAAGTGACATTCTGATCCACATACTTGTTTCCATGCTTCAAGGGTTGAGGAGTATCACATAGATGGATTTCGATTTGACCTTGCAAGTGTTCTTTGTCGTGGACCAGATGGCCGCCCTCTTGATGCACCTCCACTCATCAAGGTAAATATTTTTATTGTAGCAGACTTTCTGTTCACACATTAAATAGGTATTACTGCTTACCTGGCCTCTGCAAATTAAATTTTCTTTGTCAACCTTTTTTCTTATCCCCCCCCCCACTTTTTTCCTCGATAAGTTAAGCTTATATATTTCATATAAAACGAGCCATAAGTTATATTTGATTGGGCACAAATTATGATATACTGAACTCCGACAGACCAATTCAGAAAATCATCTTAATTCTTAAATTACATCTACTTTGCACTATTCTATCTAGTGCAAACTCATAGGAGTGCAATCATGAAAATTTTCAACATGAGTGACTAGATGAGGTACAGGATGAACTAGACTTAGGAGTCTTAAGTTCAAATGGAAGTGCTCTTGAACAACCCCCTCAAAGGTTGATTTTTTAATGATAGTTCCACCTTGACAAAACCATATAAATCTAATCCATCAATCTCTGTTCATATAGCTCACATTAGTGTGTTGAAACTTGAAACTATCAGCTTTGATATTTCTTCTTATTAATCTATCTGGTTGCAGGAAATTGCCAAAGATGCCGTCTTGTCTAGATGTAAGATCATTGCTGAACCTTGGGATTGTGGTGGCCTTTATCTTGTAGGCCGTTTCCCTAACTGGGACAGGTGATTTGAACAATTCTCCTATACTTCCAATAAAAAGAAATTGGTATATAAATATTTTATCCTTGCTTCTTGTAGAACTAAGATTTGGTGATAAAATAACACAAACAGTAACCATTTTCTTTAATGTATAATATCAACTGCACTCTTGAAATGAGTCAGGTAGTGATTCCATGTTGCCTAGAACTATGCTAATGTCCTTTTTCTTGTTAGACTTGGGCAAACAAGCTTCACTATGCGATTCAGCTATGTTCCAAGTCTACAATGCATCAGATCAATGATTATATAATCAGTTTCATTTATTAGTAAGATATGATGATCATGTTTAATATTCCTCTTGTAGGTGGGCTGAATGGAATGGGCAGTACAGAGATGATATACGAAGATTTATTAAGGTAATATGTCGGCAAAGATGACTTAGAAAACACAGCTAATGAAAATGTACTCAACTGTAATAATTTTATGATATAGATGCCATCATGGGAGTAGATCAGGTTTTACTGTTGATGGATAGGATTGCTGTGCTGTTCTATCGTTCCTTCTGTGCATTCATTGCTGCCAGAATATTTTAACTGACCATGACATTTTCATTTTTTACAGTGTAGTTTCCCTTGATGGCATATGAACTTTAGCAGCAAGTTAGATCATTATGGAAACAACAAATGGCTTTAAGTAAACATGGAACTCTCCTTGAAACACAGCCTTCCATAGTGCCAATCTGAATGAAGATTTTTAAAATGGTTAACCAGATATCCTACATAGGACTAGTAATAAGATGATATAGGGATTAGTGACCTTGCCGAATCAGTCTTTCTAATAATTATCATGTCAGAGATTGGTACGATTCTTCAACAAAAAATCACAATTTCACATATTATTTGAGAAAATGGCAACAATAGTATGATATCAGGTGTCAGTTATAACTTGGCCTTAACTGAAAAGTGTCAATTGACCATATTGGCTGATCACTGGTCAGGTCTTTCCCAATGTCCATCTTATTTCCAGCCCACACTTTCTACGCAATAGCTTCTGTCCCAGTTGTCTATAGAACTGTAGATTACCAGGTAGCTGAAACATGGTGTGTGTCCTTTGGCAGAACAAGGTGGCTGGCTGGCTGCAGTTTTCCAAACTCTGATCTTGGCTGTCTATACTTGAGCCAAATATTTAGATGAACTCCTTCAGAACTTAAGCAACAAAGAAGTTTAACCATTTCAAACATCAATGTATAGATCTGAATTTACAGAATGATTCTGCATTTTACCAGTGCTTGCCCAACATTACTGTGGTAATTCTTTTGTTTGTGTTTTTTAGTCTTGTTTCTGCAAGCATGAAACAATGATTGGATGCTGCTAAACATTTTGGAGTTGTTTTTCAGGGTGACCCTGGTATGAAGGGGGTGTTTGCAACTCGTGTGTCTGGATCCGCTGATCTCTATAAGGTCCCTCTTTTAAATGTTATTTTCCTTTACTGTTCTGCTGTTTATCCATTTCCCTGAGTATATTGCTTGCTTGGTCATCTCAACCGTCAAATACCACTTGCTTTTGTAAACTTTATTTTTCTCAATTTTCCCATTCCCAAACAGTGTGACTTTCCTGAGTTATTGCTATTAAGTTTGGTGGAAACTGCACACTTGTTACTGTTTGCACTATTGTTAGAACACAGGTGGTTACCAACTAAAAGCTCCAAATCTTATCTACATGTAAATTGTTTTAAATTCACTCATTGATTTCACCTGATATAACTGTTGAATGGCTGTAGCCATTTAATAGCACAAACCCAGTAAACTATCATGTCTTGTATCTTTCTGTAAGGAGGTGTAAGGAACCTGTGTGGGCAAGTTTAAGGGTTTTTATTTATGCTGAAAGTGGGAATAGTTATTTTTTTAAAAAATAAAATTATGTAAAATAAAGTTCACCTGATGAGTTTGTTGGCAGGTGAACCAGCGGAAGCCTCACCATAGTGTAAACTTTGTGATTGCACATGATGGATTTACTTTATATGACCTTGTGTCATACAACTTGAAGGTAACTGGAGTAGACTAAGCAGTTTTAAAGTTTAAATCAAGATTCTTTATCTGTGCTACTAAAGGTGTCAATGCTAATATGCCTTTTCTTTTGATCAAATCATATAGCACAATGATGCTAATGGAGAAGGTGGCCGTGATGGATGCAATGACAATTTTAGCTGGAATGGTGGTGTTGAAGGTACTTTTTTTTACTGAATATCTATTTTTCTTTTGTACATTGAAACCATGAAACTGCAAAAAGGTCTTTATTTCATGTTATGTTTTGATTGATATATCTGACTGATGCAGAGTATTATAAAGATAGAAAACCTGGCCGAATTTATTATTAAAATAACCCTTTGTATGAGTTAAGGAGTAGTCATCAGGTGAATGAAGTTTTTTTTTTAAAAAAAATAGTGTCTTATAGTTTGACAGAACTAAATAATTGTTGAAAGGGATGTGAGCAAGTTGACACTCCTCATATCACATCCTCAACACATGACTTTCAAACAAAGCCGGGTCCATGTGGCCTTCTCCCACAAAAAAAAAACAAAAAAAATCACATGACTTTCAAACAAAGTCAGGCCATACAGCCTTCTTCTTCTTCAAAAAAAAAGAATGATTGCTCCTAGTAGTGGAGCTTCTATATCAAGATGAATCCAGATAGCTATAGAAACTACCATGGATGCCTAACCTTTTTTGGATTGGAAATAATTAATTTTGTTTCACTTAATACTACATGAAATGTTCAATGCTAGAATTTAAGCTCTTGCTCTGTAACAGGAGAAACAAATGATCTGAGTGTGTTAAGTCTGCGTTCAAGACAAATGAAGAACTTCCATGTAGCTTTGATGACTTCTCAGGTAAATATTTTTGCAGATGATTTTTATGAGTGCATCATGTATAAATTTATCACATAATTACCATTTTCATATAACAGGGCACTCCAATGATGCTGATGGGCGATGAATATGGTCATACACGTTATGGAAACAACAATAGCTATGGGCATGATACTTGCATAAATCATTTCCAGTGGGGACAGGTTGTGTTACCATAATTATTATAGTTTTCCATCAGGAATGTGTTTATGGATGTGCCGGATCTATATAATATTTTTTTATCTGAATTCATGTGGATATAGTTGGAAGAAAGAAGAGATGGCCATTTCAGGTTTTTCTCAGAGATGATAAAGTTTCGTCAGAGCAACCCAGTACTCAGACAAGACAGGTTTCTTAATAAAGTAAGTTCATTTCCTACTGTAATATTGCAATCAACTGGTTTATTGAAGATAACCATTTCATCCTTAATTTCTGAAATAGCTGCTAGTATCTGTTGAAATTATAGTTCCATTATCCGAGTCAATTCAGATTATAATAGTATAACAGAATAAAGATACAGTTTTCCAGCTTTTGCAGATGCATCTCTTAGTTTGTTTTCTTTTCCAAATGTTTCCTGTTGCATTGTGACCTTTCTTGTTGTTAGAATGATGTCACCTGGCACGAGGATTCTTGGGAGAACCAAGAAAGCAAGTTTTTGGCATTCACGTGAGTTTGTTCATCACTTTTGAATATCCACATTGTTTTGACCTAGTATTGTACTTGTGGTTAGGTCGATCAAAATTCTTGGCTTCTGACTTTCGTTTGTATATTACTGTAGAGTACATGATCACAATTCTGGTGGAGATATCTTTTTGGCATTCAATGTGCATGACTATTTCGTGGACGCTGTAATTCCTCCACCACCACACCATAAATGTTGGAACCGTGTGGTATGGATACTTCCAATATTGCTAAATTTCTTATATGGAGTAACTTTCTAATTTCTATGTAGTCCTAGCATAGCATAGTGAAGTTCCAAACATGTCAAACTGCTGCCAGTACTCCCTCAGAATTTTACTTTGGTAGTCACTTGACAAATCTCAACTCTTTAAAAAGATATACAAGTTTTTGCAAAGTTGACAGGGATAGGCTTAGATAGTACTGCTACAGTTCTACCACCTAAAGCTGTATACTATTGTTACTTTTCATAACAATGAGCTCGCTACAACTGGGTTGTTCTGTTCATTGCTCATTTGGTGCTTTGAAGTTTTACAATAACTGGTCTGGCTGGATCAGGTTTCTCTTTTTTTCACATCTCCACTCTTAGTCATCCTAAACCTGCTATTATCATCTCTCTCTCTCTCTTTTTTTCCAGGTGGATACCAACCTGGAATCACCACATGATATTGTACCAGAAGGGGTGCCATTTAGCGGATCAAGATACAGAATTGCTCCATATGCTTCCATTCTGCTCAAGGCAATGCCTTAGAATGGTGCAGGCACGTTAGTCGGAAGAAAACATAAAAATAATGCACGCGTGGTTGGTTAAAAAGATATCTTATTTCCCAAGTTCAGTTCTTAACTGACGGTGCTGGAAATATGGCAGCTATGAGCTAGAGGTGGGACGGACCTGTGAAAATCAGCCAGTGGGAGTCTCGCTAGCTACTGGTGTAGATTGTACCCCCTCAAATAATCAACCGGTGTAGACAATTTGTCTAATAAAAATGTCAAATCATAGTTGGTTTGGCAGGTGAGGCCACATTTGTATTTCAGGGGTTAGAGTCTTTAGGGGGGCAGCACTCAAGTATCCACTTTCATGTGAGTGTTTGCGATTGGTTATGACCAACAAGGTCTTGTTTCATAATAATTTGTCATCAAGTACTCAACTCCCATAAGAATGTATGCCATCATCTGTTCTTCTGGTAATTCCTGAAAAATGGAATGGTGTCATAATTCCTATTATTAAACTTATACCAGTGTGTAGTTCTTGCACGCAGAGGCTGCGATACTCTGCGTCTGCTCATCAGGTACGGGCTGCGGCGGCACTGCGGCAGGCTCCCGACTGACGGCGACGCTGGTTGGTACTTGGTACGGCGGAAAAGCTTCCACATGTGCAACGGCGGGCGAGCTACAGTGTTCCCAGGCAGGCACCAACCTGTTCTCCAATGCAGCCAAGGGAAGAGCCAGCGTCGACGTGACAAGATAACATGGCCATTTGACAGGACTGGGCCAGCCGTTGCTCTTAACCGAGGCATGCGAATGATCCACTCCTCTCTCGCGTTCCCACCTCACCTGAAATCAAACGCCGCCAGTGCAGCCAGAGCCAGGTAAAAATCTTCCTCTCAATCATTGGTAACCACCTTCACCTTCTATTAGCTAGCTTCCAAAATCCAAACAGAGGGGAAGGGGAGATGTGCAGCCGGTGTACTGTAACTAGAGGGCCCCAGGTTCTGATGCTGGAGCATGCTTTGCAAGCTGTGGCTGTCCTTGTGATTTGCTTGTTATACATGTCCGAGAGCTGCTGCTTTGTTAGTGCTAACCACCTGTTTTAGTTTGTGGGTGATGGAATTTGGCAACTTGTTTAGGAACAAAACCCCTAATCATTCATCAATGACCAATGAACCACCCTAGTGCATAATTATGCCATGCTGGTCTCCCAACTGGCCTCCAAGGGGAATATATGAAGCTAGCTCTTCATAATCATACCAACTGCAAGCTCTACACTGCTAGTTCAAAGAGATAATAAAAATAACCTTACACCGATTAATTTGCTAGTAGAAGTTGAGCCTTTTTTGTGGAGCTCCGGTCTCTGGTTTTGGGTTCTAGAAGACGGTTTCATGAGAAAGTGTGTTTGATCCAAATTCATCCTACTGTTTTTTTCTGAATGAGTAGCACATCTGGGCGCGCAAACCTATGCACACCACACTCATGCAACCGTATGTTTACACATGCGTGTGTGTGTTGTACCCACGCTTGGATATTGTTGGAGATCTCCCACAGCGCGTGTCAGCAAATCTAGGATTTGAAGTTTTGAACCGCACCGGCTAGACATCGGACCAAATGAGTTTCCAGGGGTCCCCAAATATGAGCCGTGGATGGACTAAACGATCCAAGTGTGGACCTCTCTGACGTGGATGGAATGTAGCAACTGCACAAGTGGCGAGCTAGCTAGCATGCAGCTTCATGGGCTGTGCGCGCTGGATCACTCTCCCAAATGGTTGCATTGTTGATAATTGAACCTGATTTACACCAGCCAGGACCAAGAGCGATTCAGTAGCTGTCCGGGCGAGCTGGCTAGCCTTGTAGCAGAGCAACTACACCGTTACAGGCATGTAATTCCTGGTTCAGGTTTTAGGTAATTCCTGGACAGTCACACTGAATTTTAGACTGACCTTGTTGTGGATCAGTAGCTTTCTGTTGATCAGCAAGTTGCTAGTGTGAGTTGATCTACCTGGTGTAAAGTGCAAGCTACCAAAAATCAAACTGTAAAGCAAGAGAGATGAGAAATCACGAAACAGAGTGGCTCAAGATGCCTGGGGGATAAAAGACACTGTAGCGAAACTGCACGGTGATCTCTAACCTCCGCCGCCCACGCGTCATCACCGACGTTATTCCAACTGTACTACCGCACTACCACATACATGAGTTCATGACTTCATGCATGGGCGTACGTGCCATGGAAATTGGAAACATGTCGCCAGCTTATGATCTCCAAGACCAGGAGCAAGAGAGCATGTGGCTGTCACGTAGCCGGCTCGACAGCAAGAAGTCGTTCACCTGGAAGGATAGTTGGTACATCGGTGTCACGTATGTAGCTCTGGACACTCAGCTGGAATATCACACCCTGGGCACAGCCCATTGTTGATGTAACTCATCGAACCAACTCGTTCTTCCGCACATTTGATTTGCGATTTGATTTGCTCTTATTAAATTGCTTTTCTTAGCATTAATTACATTGCCGTGCCAGCCAGAATCTAACGTGACAAAAGATTTATTAAGACGAGAGGAAGAAATAGTATATCGTATAAGAAATCAACTGAAAATAAGCAATTGAATATAAATTTATTTTGAAAAAAATTCTCTGAGAGGTAGTGTCTACACTCTACACTATAGGTTCAGACCGTCCTTATTGAAAATTGACTGGGAACTTCCAACAAAAACGGTAAGAAATCAGCAAACATTGTGGTTGGAGTTGCAGTGTGGTTAGGTTGGAAATCACTGGCATTGTCTTGTGGATCAAACTGAACATTGAAAAGGAGTGGAGCTTTAGGTTCTGGAAAGATTCGGTTAGGTTAGAAAAAAATTGGATATAGTATAGCTCCCTTTTGGAAAAGCTAGGAATTCCTTATGATGGAGTTGATCATTGTGAAGGAGTGGAACTTAAGGTTTTGGAAGGGTTTGATTAGGTTAGAAAGTTGGAAACAACTGGATTTATCTTTTAGGAGTTAGGGCCAACTGTTTAGTATTCTATCATCAAAAGAAACCCACTCCCAATTGGCCCATCCAAGCCTGAGAAAACAAACAATTCAAATCTCTTCAGTTTTGAAACAAAATCAATAAGATCGAAAAAAGTCTTAATGAATAACTGCACACTATAAAACACATTTTCACGAGGAAATTAAGAACTTTAAATAATGGCCGGCGAAGAACATAGAAGGGCAGGTCTTGAGCTACACTTATATTTCTTTATCTATATTACTTTAAAAGAAGTTAGTGGTGGTGAGTCTGTCACCACCACCGCTCATTCTCTCGGTAAACCAAAACTTTCTAGTTTTAGCTTCACTCGTTTCTATTTATATGACGTTCTTTTAATATTATATTTTCCGTAATTATACGAAAACCTTTTAAAAATCAAATGATTAGCTAAGAATAGTTAGATCAGTACTAAGCGTGATATATTTTTAGCTCTGGCTCTATTGCAAACCAATCGAGGTACATGTATAAATTAAACTTGCATATTGGTTAAGTTAGGTGGCGTTTAGTTCGAGGGACGAGGTGGGATGAGATAGTACGGTCCAGTTTTTTACAGTGTTTGGTTTGGAGTCAGGTGGGACGGAGTCCACCTCATGCTCGGAGGCTCCGAGACCGAGCTAGAGGTTCAATGGCGGACCGGAGGTTCCAATATGAAGGTTTTATGGATGAGACGGAGATTTTGAAATAGACCGAAGGTGTTTCGGTGCGGGACGGAGGTTCCGGAGTAGAATCCCGTTTCTCTCAACCCACCAACCAAACATTAAACTAGAACATCCCCATCTCTCGTAACCAAACACGAGATAAGACAATTCCATCCAAAAAAACTGGGACAAAACCATCCCATCTCATTTTGTCTCCGAACCAAACGGCATCTTAGGGAAGAACATTGGGAAGTAAGTTTGGTAATAGCAAAATAATTCCTTTGGTTGAGAGCGTGTGTGAACAATGTCGGTGTGCTTGAAGCCTCATTTTGTTCTATACTCGTCGATCCAAAATATTTTTAGGGGCGGACAATATATAATAAGCAATCTTATAAATTGATTGAATAAAAATTAGAGAATGCGTGGAACATCCGAACATGATTTCATTGATTAGTTTCACAACCCAATCATTTACTCTCAAAGCTAATCAACCATCTTAGGTGGTTGGCGATATCATAATTAAAATGAGCAAAGCTGGCTTTGTTTTTTTATGCATCTGCGAGCCATCACCAGGAACAAACGTTGTTAATGACAACAATGTATTATCGCTTAGTCTAAGGTCATATTTGTTTTAGGTTTTTTGGTTGGATATCTGGAAGCTCCTCGAACAGTATCTCGGGTAGTTCAGATTTTCAAAATCTATAGAAGCAATTGAGAAGCTGCTCAATCCCAACTTATCCAGATTTTGCAGATTTTTATTTACCTAACATATCACTGAATAAATTCCACCCACCCAACAAATAGTTAGACACTTAGACTAGCTGATTATGCGGACTAACTGATTACGAGAATATGTAGCTGTCCCAAACATAGCCTTAGCTTCTAGTAGAGGGATATTTTTAATAGCTAATTGATTTGAGTAGCTAGCTAGTAAGAATTTGAAAAAGTTAATTTTTATCACCTTATAGATTCTAGTTAATTTTCATATTAATATTCTAATGTTACTGATTCTCGTAATCGAATCTAAAACGTTTGTCTCGGTTTCACATTACAGAAGTACCATTACTCCATAAGTTTGTGATGACCTGTTAACCTAAAAATCTACTCACATGCCATTATAATTTTCAGAAATTGCTTATATGCCACTGTCAGTGACTGTGGCGGCCCCCATCTGTCAGTGACACATCGATGGCATATTGGCAAACCGCAAAAATTGTAATGGCATGAAAAAATTAACCCATCTTAGATTTACTTCATTCGCCCATACATACATATATGTATATATATATATACACACACACACGGGAGCACCACGTACGTAGAATAACTATTCTACACTGACCACATGAGTACTATTTTCAATAGAATAACAATTGAGTACTATTTTTTTCTCAGTAGTAGATTTCTCAGTAGAATAATTATTCTAGTAGGACGATAACATTTATATATATATATATATATATATATTATTGTAAAGATACAGTGGTATGAATATTGCATTCAGTTTGTCCACTTCAACAAACGAGCGTTTGCATATACATGAAACACGCACGCAAACACAGTTTATCCGACTAAAATTTCGGAAATTAAAGTCCACATATTTGTACTGTAATGTTTTCATCAACCTGCCGTGGAATTTGATCAAGTCCGCATATTTGTACTGGAATATTACAGCAATGTGATTGCTTGGTACTATGATCATTTCAACGCCTCGCATCATCACATCCAATAATTCAGAATATATACAAAACAAAAGGGAAAAAAATCACACGGATGTATTTTCAAAAGATCAAATTAGGTCCGACCAAACGTGCATACAACAAGACAAGCTCTACGAGTCGAGAAATTTTAAGAACATATTTTAGGGTCTGATTATTTCATCTTATCTATATATTCTTAGGTACTAGCTGGTCTGAGTATCTAATAGATCTAATTATCTAGTTAGTGTGAATCCGAAGAAATCGATGTCATGTCTTCTAAATTCTGCAGCTACCGATTCTCAGTAATTTAGGTTTAAAAATTAAATTATTTATTTTCAGCTTCAGGTTCTAAAATTAAGTAGAGCGGTCGCTAGAAACTAAAGCAAATATAGTATTTAAATGTTTCATATTTAGGCTGAAGCTTCCTGTCTGTATGTCTTGAGAAGAAGAAGAAAACTTGGCAGCCCGGAAAATCTAACATAAATTTGTAAAAATACCACTACGATTTTTTATAATTTGAAAAATAGCACTGTCAATTATTGTGGTAGGTCTTATCTGTTAATAACACCTTGATGATATTTTAAAACCGTGAAAATTATAATAACGTCGGAAAATTTAACCCGAAATCTAAACCGACGAGGGGGTGACCCGTGACCGAAATGAATGCATCTGGACCATCAGACGATGATCCAACGGACGATTTGTTGGTAAATTAGCGGCGAGGCCCCTGATACTACGTGTATTTCAATGTGTTGTCCCCATCTCGTACCTCTTTATAAGCTCGTTACCTCTACTGTCTCGGACGCCATTACAGTACGCCACCTCAAGCTCGCCAGCGGCAGCCGGCAGCTAGCCTCTCCCAAGCGCAAGCCTCCGAACCCTAGAAACACCTCTAATGGCGCGCTTCCAGCTCGTGGCCTTGGCCATGGCCTTGCTCGTCGCTGCCGCGGCAGCTCAGGCCCCGGCGGCGACCCCGACGCCGGCCCCGACGTCCCCTCCTCCGGCGACGCCACCACCGACCCGGGCGCCGGTGTCTCCCCCGGTTCAGGCCCCGGCACCGGCCACCAGTCCCCCAGCTCCGGCTCCCACTCCCAAGGCCGCCCCGGCTCCGGCTCCCACCCCCACCCCCAAGGCCGCCCCGGTTCCGGCGCCCGCCGCCGCCGCTCCCACACCCGAGATCAGCTCGCCACCTGCCCCGACGCCGACAGGCACGGCCCCGTCTCCCAGCGCCGAGGGGACTCCCTCCCTCAGCGCCGCCGCCGGTGTCTCCCCCGCCGCCGCGTGGGTCGCCGCCGCCGCCGTGGCCGCCGCTGCCGCCTTCTACTGAGATCACAGATCCGGCGCCGTCGCCATTAATTTATCACCCGTCCATTCCTCCTCCTCCGTGGTGGTGTCGAGCTGTTTATTTCTTACTTATTTTTTCCATTTTTTTTGGACATTTCTATTCCATTCGGCATTCGATTCAGTAGGTTTGTGGGTGTGTGGCGTGGACAGATCACATATTGTTTGGTTGGTTGGGTTGGTGTAGTGCTCCTCCATTGTACTATAATCTCTCCCGTTGTTGAATACTCCATTGCCTTGCAGTTGCAGCTTCGTTTGATGAGCAGATCACTCGTGCTTGTACTTGCAGTTCACTACTAGATCAGATCTTGAGCTGCTTGTTTTTACTAGCTACCAAATGCGATAGCTGCTCCAGATGCAAGTGCAGTACACCACGATCGATCCGGATGGATCTGAGCTGAGCTGAGCTGAGCGGAGGCACTGTGCTCCAGATCTGGCTGAGCTTTGGTTAAAAAAACTGGGAATTTACTAGGTTTTTTTTTGCTCGTGTGCTCCCGTGAGGGGAAAGGCTGTGGCCAGCTGGGGAGCAGCAGCAATAGAATACGGCACCACGGGTTGGTGCCCGGGGGAGGGCCACGCCGCGATGGCGAGACGTCGAGCCGAGGCGAGGCGAGGCCGCGGTGGGGCTCAGCTCGCGCAGCACGTGCCCGTCCGACGTCCGTGCCGGTGCCGGTGCCGGTGACGGTGACGATAAGCGCAGGGGAGATGCAAGCCAAGTATGCAACGGCGCGGCGAGGCGCGGCGCGTCAGCGGTAGCCGCCTAGACGAGTAGACGGTAGAGCGGCGCTCTGATCCGACGGTACAACGAGCTGCTGGCGAACGTAGCCTGTGGCATCTTTTGGCAGGCATTTTTGGACTGATTCTAAGGAGAATTTTTATGGTCATTATTTTACTTGAAGTGATTGAATATATTCATATTAAAGGCTTAGGCCGAACCTAAATGTAAATTTTCGGTGTGGACTCTAATTCTCAAGAAAATCCTAACAGCCGATAATCTTCTTAGACGAAATTGAGCCGATAATCTTCTTAGACGAAATTGACCCTGTATCCCAATATGAATATGCAGATTCTATACATTTCATTGTGCAGGTCTAGAACCGGCTCCTTTGGCGTTTCAATATCTTGGGGCTTTCTCCGCTTCCCCAAAATAACGAGGCTTTTGGTGGTACAAGACTTCAAAGCTTACCCCTAAAGTTGTTCGAAAGCAAATCAATGGTCTCCTCATTCATACATGGAACATTTAGAAAGAGTGTAATCGAATAATCTTCTCTAACAAGATAAACCCTATCCATTCGATTATAGAGGTGATCGCCTCTAAAATAGAAGCGGACCACTTTGCTCATTTTAGCTTACTGTAATCTTCCCCCTTTATGCTGCCCCCTTTTCGGTTTCCTTTTTAAACGTTGTATTTGTGTCTCTCCTTTAATTGATAGCGATCCTATCGCTTTAATTCAAAAAAAGTGAACGAATTCCGATAGTATCATTATATTGTTATCTTGCAGTTCTAGGTTGCTATATTATGGGATGAAGCGAGTAACATAAAGGAGAATCACGTGAATTTTTGCTTTTCATTAAAATCAGGCTAACAAAAAGTAAAAATATGCATAGGAGTTTAGGGAAATATTTATATATGATTGTAGCATATTAATACACAATATTGTGATACAATACAAGTAATATGATTAATAATATGCATTATTTGTTTGTTTCTGTTTATATAGTTCTACATCATGTAACAAACCCATCACATATAAAATGCAACTCAAACATAAGGTACAATGGTTATTTCAAATCACCGTCATCTCTTACAAAAATTAGAATCTACTCGTTCAACCAAATAATTTTATAGTTTACTTTGATTCACTACAGAAACACTCCATGAGAGAATCATAGATTAAAATCCACATGATCAGAATCTAAAGTCACAAGTATATATGTAAGGATGGATGATCAGGCATCACAGCACCATCTTCATGGAGAAGTTCCTCCTGTCAAGCCTCCTCCACAGACTAATCCATCACACAACTAGCCTGTCAATCCGGTCGAGGAGCCTCGTCCTTCTCCGCGTTTGATTCCGGAGCGGCCTTGTCGTCCTTCTCCAGGGATTTATCCCGTGGTTTTCCGGTGGTTTTCGAGTTGGAGCGCCCCTCGGCCGAGGCGCCACCGCTGTCCCGCCGCGGATTCGTCGCTCCAGGCGGCGCAGCGTGCACCGGCGCCGTCGGGTTCTTCGCGGCTCGTCTCGGTCGTCGCAGCGTACCGACGGTTCTCCCTCGCGCCGCAGGTTTGCATGAACGTGAAAACGGAGGGTGTAGCAGTTGCGCGCGCCGCGGGACGCCGACAACGTGCTCGCGGCTGACGTCGCCGTGGCCTCGCCGCTCTCCGCCCCGCCCTCTCGCGCTGACCTCGGAGCATAGCAAGACAACAGGAGGCCGTTTCGGCAGTTTGGGCTCGTTCTGGGCCGGTTGTTTTGGTTTTAATTTCGGGATGCTGGGATTTCATGGTGGGCTTCGGCCTTGTCAAGGTTTAGGGTATGTACCGGGGGCGTTATCCCTGGCGGCTGACGGGGATGGAAATCTCCTCGCTGGCTCCGCCCACATCTCTCCGCCGCATTTGGGTACATACTTTCGTCATCTCTGGGGAGTGAAAACCCTAGATAGGGAGATTGAGTGGCCACGGTTGGGGGTGGGTGGTAAACCGCGAGAGGTCCCTGTTGCTGGTGCTAGAAGCTTTGCGCAAGTTGTCTCGATGGCAGACTGGGGGAATCGCTCGTGGCAACCTCGTGCTCCGCATCGTCCTGCCAACACATGGCGGGCGACGGGTGGTAACAAAGGAGGGCTCCAGGGCTCCTTTCGCCCGGTGGCAAATCCTCCAACGACGGGAGATGACAAGAAGGTGGATGTTGGTGGAAAGTCCGATGATGTTGGAGGTAACCCTAAAGGGTCTGATCTTGCTGGTTCTTCTAATTGGGGGAAATCTGAAGAGAAGAAGTCCTCAGTGGAGATCCACGAAATACTCCAAGGAGAGGAGACTGGTGTGATTGAAGTGCAAGCTCCTGCTGGATCTGGAGATAGTAAGCGTATGGATTCTGGTAAGACCTTTTGTGTGAAATGCAAATGTGCTGGACATGTTGCTAGAGATTGTAGAGTGAATATGTTCTGCGTGGTCTGTGGAAAATTTTCCCATCATTCTGTTGATTGCTTCTTGACAAAACAACCAAAAGCTGTGTCTAAACTGGTGGGCTCTGGGGCTGAAGGCTTAGGTTGTATTCTAGTCCAAAATGCTAGAGATGTTGCAAGTAAAGAACACATTAACCCCCTGGCTTTAATCTCTGTTGAGCGAAACAAACAATTATCTGAGAAACAAATGGAGGAGGGATTTACGAATCAATTCAAATGGAACTGGGTGTGGAAGGCCAAAGATATGGGAAATGGTACTTTCCAAATCAGGTTTCCGAACAAAATGAGGTTGGAAGAAATATCCAATTTTGAGGAATTCACTTTGAAAGGCACTGCTGTGAGAATTAAAGTAAGGGCCTGGACCCAGGAAGCTATGGCTTCTGGAAAACTGAATATAGCCTGGATTAATGTGGTTGGATTGCCTGATACTATGAAGAACTATCAAGCTTTGTGTGAAGTAGGATCCAATGTGGGAGTAGTGATGGATGTTGATATGAACTCTGTCAGAAACAAAGACTTAATTAGGATAAAGGTGGGTGTGCTGAATGTGGAAGCTTTACCGTTTACTGTGATTCTAACAACTCCTGGGCTACTGATGTATGAGGTTGGTTATTATCTTGAGGAGATTGTGGAAGTAGGGTGGTTTCTGAACAAAGATACAGGAAAACGTCTGCTGGAATCTAGATGCAACAAAGATAGAGATGGTGTGGATGGTGGTGTGGCTAAGAAAAGACATCTGGAGTTGAATGATCAGTTTGGCAATACAAATGTGGCTGGGGTGTTAAAAGAAAAAATAGGGGCTGGTATGAATGATGATATTGCCAAGTCTGGTATGAATGATGAGGAAATGGCAGATGAGTTGCAATTGGCTGAGTTTAAGTTGATTGGAATGGAGTCTAATGTTAATGTGCTGCTAAGTGATAATGTTCAGTGTGAAGATAACTTGAATGATGTTAACAAAGATTCAAAAAACCTTGGTGTGGGGGTGGATACTCAATTAAAGAATGATGAGCAGATGATGACAGATATAAACTCTAATGAAGATGGTGGTAAAGTGCAACTTACTGACAGTGAGGAATACATTGACTCCCAAGAGTCTGTTGACTTTGCTGCCAGAGTTGGTATTGTTTTGGTAGAACCTGAGAAAGTAAGTACAGAGGAAGATAGGAGAAGGTGCACTAGACTCAAAGCTAAAGAGGACAAGACAGTGCTGGAATTGGCTACTTCAAGGAAAGAAGAACAGAATGCTTTCGTGGAAAAAGGTACTATCATCCCATCTTTTATTGATGAGGATAACATATCTTTAAATCAGATGGCTAGTGCTATAGGTGTTTCACTTGGCTGCTCTATTGATCAAGTAAATCAAAACTTAGATCTTGTTAAATCCTTAGAGAAAGCTAGGATTGCTTTATTTCTAGCAAATCAGCAAAAATCCAATACTGAGGCATCACATGTGGATAGTGAGGTTGATGCAGATTTGTTAAGGGCAAATGATACAGAAAGTGATAATGTGTTGACAGATGAGGAATGTGCAGAGGATTTGCTGCACCACCCTCAAAAAAAGATATCTAATCACATTAAAAAATTGGTGGGAAATCTTAGTGTAACTAAGAATAATCCCAGGAAGAAGAAAAATGTTAAATTCAAAAAGAAACATAAATGAAAGGTCTTATTTGGAATGCTAGAGGCATCAATAGTATTGAAAAAATGAAACATGTGTTAGATGTGATCAAAAACCAACACATTAATTTTATAGGCTTACAAGAAACTATGAAATCTGAGTTCTCTAATAGTTTCTTGACAAAGTTAAGTGCGGGGAAAAAAGTTACTTGGATTTGGAGCCCATCCCAGGGGAGGTCTGGGGGGATCCTGGTGGGGATTTGGGATGATGTCTATGAGGTCATCAAGCATGAAGTGGGTAGGCATTACATTAAAGTAAATCTTGTTAATAGATCAGATAAGAAAAATTGGAATCTGGTAGTAGTCTATGGGACTGCTCAAACAGATTTAAAGGAGGTTTTCCTCACTGAGTTTGCACAAGTGTGTAGGGGTTGCATTGAACCCACTCTCTTTGGAGGAGACTTTAATATTCTGAGAAGTGATAAGGAAAAAAATAAAAAAGGTGGCTACAACAAATGGAGTTTTATTTTTAATGCAATAATTGATCAGAATAACTTGAGAGAATTGAAAATGAGTGGAAGTAATTTTACCTGGAGTAATAACCACTTAGATCCTACTTTTGAAAAGCTAGATAGGCTTCTTATGACAACTGATTGGGAAGTGCTTTACCCTATGGTGAAAGCTACTGTCTTGGAAAGAATTTTTTCAGACCACTCACCTTTGCTTATTGACTTAGGGGGGTCTGGAATGAAACCCTCAAATTTCAAATTTGAGAATAGCTGGCTGTTAAGGTCAGATTTGAGGGGATTGATCAGTGAGGTTTGGCAAAAAAATAGAATTAGGGGGTCATATATGGATTCTTGGCAAAGTAATTTAAGGAATCTTAGGAAAAAACTCAAGGGATGGAATATGAATTGGGAAGGCATGTACAAGAAAACAAAGATTGATTTGGTGCATAAGATTGATGTAATTGACAAAAAAAGTGAGAATAGTGGTATGACCTGGTATGATAGAATATCAAGGAAAGAGTTGGAGATCCAATTAAAGGACTTGATGAGAGAAGAACATTTGAAATGGCATCAAAGGAGCAAAGAAAGAGACATTTTAGAAGGTGATGGTAATACTCAATACTTTCATGCCAAAGCTAATGGTAGGAAAAGAAAAAACATGGTTCCTTTTTTTAAAGATGGTGATATGATTATTGCTGAGCAGAGTGATATGCTCATACATGTTACAAATTTTTACAAGACTTTGTTTGGAGAGGATGATAGGACTTCAATAAAAATGATGGATGGAGGCTTGACTATTTTAAGCCAAGATATCAAAGATGAGCTAGTAAAACCTTTTGAAGAGAAGGAAATCAAACAGGCAATTTGGGGCATGAAAAATAATAGAGCTCCTGGCCCAGATGGTTTTCCTGTTGAATTCTATAAAACATTTTGGGATATAATTAAAAATGATTTCATGGGGGTGCTAGCAGATTTCCAAAGGGGAAAGGGGGATATTGATAGATTAAATTGTGGTATTATTACTTTGATTCCTAAGTGCCAGGATGCTATGCATGTTAAGAACTTTAGACCTATATGTTTGCTTAACGTTAGTTTTAAAATTCTTACAAAAGTTTTGATGCACAGATTGGAGAAATGTGTTGGTGATGTAATTGCTAAAAATCAAACAGCCTTTATAAAGCATAGATATATTTTGGAAGGTGTTGTTGTGCTTCATGAAATTTTAAATACTTTGCATGTGAAAAAGAAAAGTGGGGTCCTATTTAAAGTGGACTTTGAAAAAGCTTATGACAAAATCAAATGGTCTTTTCTTTATCAAATGCTGGAATTAAAAGGATTCCCCCATCAATGGAATGATTGGATAATGAGAATAGTAACTGGTGGCAAAGTTGGTGTACATCTGAATGATCAAGTTGGTTCTTTTTTTAAAACTTATAAAGGGCTGAGGCAGGGGGATCCTTTGTCTCCCCTCCTCTTTGATGTGGCTGTAGATGCTTTAACCTCTTTAGTTAATAATGCTGTCTCTAAAGGTTTTATCACTGGTTTAGGGGACAATTACATAGAAAATGGAGTGGCTATCCTACAATATGCTGATGACACAATCTTTTTATTGGAAAATGATTTTCACAGTACAAAAAATCTGAAATTCATTCTTTGCCTGTTTGAGCAGATGTCGGGCCTAAAAATAAATTTTGATAAAAGTGAAGTGTTCTGTGTAGGAATGGATGAAAGTAGGGAGGAGGAGTTTTGCCAAATATTAACATGTAAAAAAGGGATCCTCCCCATCCAATATCTAGGTTTACCTATAAACAAATCTAGAATTCTGAGTAGGGATTGGAATAAGTGTGAATCCAAAATTGAAAAAAAGTTAAGTGGGTGGAAAGGGAAACTTCTGGATATTGGAGGGAGGACGACCTTGCTGAATTCTTGCTTGAGTAGTGTCCCCCTATATATGATGTCTTTTTACCTGTTGCCACAAAAAGTTAGGAAAAAAATTGATTCCTTTAGGGCCAGACTGCTTTGGCAGGAAGATCTGGGGGCAAAAAAATACCATTTGATCAGATGGCCTGTGATTTGCATGCCTAAAGACTGTGGGGGTTTGGGGGTTCTAGATCTACAAGTCATGAACATTGCTTTGTTGGCCAAGTGGTTGTGGAAATTGGAGACAGGAGATGGTATCTGGCAAAAACTTATTTGGGCGAAGTACTTGAGAAATAAAACGGTAGCTCAAAGTGCACACGCTGTGGGTATATCCCAATTTTGGAGTACTTTGATTAAAGTCAAATCAATTTATGGAAAATACTGTAGGAAAAAAGTTGGGGATGGTAGGAGAACTTTATTCTGGGAGGAAAAGTGGCTAGGAAATCAATCTCTGGCTGAAATTTTTCCGACTTTGTATAATATTACCTTTTCAAAAAGGATTACTGTCGCTCAGGTTCTTGATAGCCAATTTGCAATTCTGAGGTTCCGTCGGGATTTGATGGGAGATAATCTTAAGAACTGGAATGAATTGAAACTTTTGTGTGCTAATATAGTCTTAACAGGTGAGAATGATTCTGTTCATTGGACCCTCTCTAAAAAAGGTATTTTCAGTGTGAAATCTTTTTACAAAGAGCTGAAGCTACAGATGGGATGTAAAACGTATGTGACAGATATTTGGAATTTAAAAGTTCCCTCAAAAATAAAAATTTTCATTTGGCTCGCTATTAAGGATAGAATCCTTACGCGAGTTAATTTGATTAAAAGAGGCTGGAAAGGTGGTACGAACAGTTGCCTCTTCTGTGGGCTCCCCGAGACAACCCAGCACTTATTTTTTGAGTGTAAAATAGCGGTGTTTCTCTGGACTTTACAGAAGGTGTGTTTTGATATTGGTCCTTTTGTGAGTATGCGTCACTTGTGGGATGGGTGGTTTAAAGGTTTGAAGCACAGTGACAAGAAAACAGTGGGAGTTGGTATTGCGGCGATTCTTTGGGTTATTTGGAAATTGCGGAATGATGCTTGTTTTCGAAACAAAATTATCAATGATCCTGTGGAATGTGTCGGTTTAATTTGCTTTTGGATCTCTTCCTGGTCTATTCTTCAGAAAACGCTGGAAAACCGAGGAAGATTGGAGCTGGGAACGCGCCTTCTAGAGCGGGTGGTAAATGAGATCTATACCGTGAAGCATGGCTGGAGATTCGACGGGAGGCTTTTAGACGGTTGATGAATGGCTTTTGGTTTGGTGACTGATCTTCTTGTTGCGTCGTACATTTTCACATGGTGGAATGTCTCGGTGTTTTGGGACCAGATGGTTTGGTTCGGTCTGTAATAATTTCGTTTGTGGATGTTACCATGGGTTTAGGCATATGTGGCGTTGGATGATGGTACTGTTTCGTTTTTTCTTTTTATTTTACTGTTTCGTAGTTTGTTGAACTCTTATGCATTTCTTTAATGGAAATGGGAAAGGATTTATTCCTTTCTGATTCAAAAAAATATATGTAAGGATGAGATGTCATGATACGTGTACACATACATGTGCCGTCCTTTGTCTCTGTTTTTATCTACGTACGGGACTACCGCGAGAAGCAATCTTGATTATTTTCACAAGATTACCATGAAAAGTTACATAAATTTATATGAATGCACAACACGCTATATAGTTATAAAACAGTTTTGTGAAACTCGTAAATACAAAACAGGGACTTGTTACGCTTTTCGGTCTTTACGCAACTGTTAGGTCGGATTAGAGCTACGAACAGCTTATAAAAGAAAATAGTAGTACTCTTATTAGATCGATCTTTTAAAATAGAATAGAACTCTTTGCTTCACTTAGGTAGTGTTTGGTTTGGTGTACGACGAGAAATGGAACGGGATGGTTTGGAACCATCTCATTCGACAAAAAAATCAGTACGGTTCAGCATCTACAGAGAATATTTTATTTCTGAGGATCATTTAGTTCCACTTGATTTTACCCTATCTCTCCAACTAAACAGCAGTTTATATCAGGAACCACTCGTATAGGGAACCAAACACTACCTTACAAACCGCGGCTCTCGATCATGCAACGCAGGATGTAGCAGCAGCATAGGGACTGCAAAACTTTGGAGCTGTAAAGAAACTTACACCTCTTTTGCTTTCACAAGTCCATGGTGCCGCAGAAAAGAAAAGAAAAATAAAAAGAAGGGGTTGGGGAATTAGCTTTCCGGGCGCCACCTACGATCTCACTCAGATCGCAGCTTGCATTGTTGCATGTGATGTGCATTGTGGTGTCGATATCTGTTTTCTGAAAAAAAAATCCTGTAGCAAGGGGACAGAAATAGAGCTAGTTTTGTTCTTATAATCTTATGTTAGGTATGCATGCCGGGTCTAGATTGTTCCTCACATCAGTCCCTCTTTCTCTGTGAAGCTATGTGATATTTATAAGAAAAATTTTCTACTGACATCGCGATCACTATCAGATAAATTCTCTGTTCTTGGCGTCCGATCGCCCATGAACCCTAACTGAAGCTGAGACGGGTGGGATTCACGACGAGATCGACGCATCGATCGGCAGCGAGCATCTCGCCGTCCCGCCGTGCGGTTCGCGGGGCCCACCTGTCGGCCGGCGTCCACGGTGGGACCCACGTGGCGATGGGAGCATCCGAGGTGGTAACAGCTGGTAAGTGTCATCACAGTACATCATATCCCCAGGTGATTAAACGGACTGGACTGGACTGGACTGGACTGGTTAGCTGTGGTGGTCAGATCAGATGTGGTAACAAATGGCTGCAGTGCAGGAGATGTGACAGATTATGGGCCACTGATGGGAGCCTTCCAGCTTCTATCATTCATCAACGGGTTTCCAGAAAAGGGCTGACAGGAAATGTCAAAGTTAATGTTGCTAGATTGGTGCCAGTTGAACTCAGCAATTCGTAATCCCTAAGAAAGGATTAGATTTGGCAATTGATAGGGATCTGGATTTTTACACCGTGAGGATGTCCCCTCTTGTATATTTTTCAAATCCAATCCAAACAGTTATGAAAATTTTTGAAAAAAAAATGTAACAATGTGTTGACATTTACCATTCGACAACATTTTTGATGCCTTGACTCATATGGCATGCACTCAACATGCAGGAAACAATAATGGAAGAAGAGTAATTTAGGACCCAGGAAACAATAATGGAAGAATATGTTCTTTCATATTTCAACCTGACATACTGTCATAGATCTTCAGTTGTATTTTACAACCAGACTACATAGACTACATGATGCTTCAGCTTCGAGCATCCAACGGACACCATCACCAAGTTTTGATAGAACTATGGCGTGGTTTCATTTTAGGGCATCATATGCATATATGTACATTATAGATGCTTAGAAAGAACTAAATGAAAAACAAGGATATTTACAAGGAACAATCCGGGTTTTCTTCCCATAGTCTATGAAAGATCTTTTCTGGGCTTCTGGTCCACCAGAGAACTGGCTATGGTTTGAATTCCTTTTGGAGCTCTTCAATGACAGGTTCCACTGCTGCATCTATCTGGTTACTGACATCTTCAATCTGTAACAGTGAGCAGGATCATACTCAACAGTCAAATCTAATTTTGACAGTATCAAAGTAAAGCAAACTATTTTTCATCTCATCTAGATGCAATGCAAATTCTCCTACGTGGCATGGTAGCAAAGTGTGTTTCACGAGAAACCATGTCAACTGTCTTTGTTTTTTGTCTTCCGTAACAACTGCACATATGCTTCCCCCAGCCAAAAGCTATCTCTAATTCATAGTTTACATAGTTGCTGAAAAAAGGAATTGAATGAATCTGTCCATGGTTCCTTGCAAGCAACATCTAACCTAAAGTCAGGGATCAATTCAATAGTACGAAATGGTCAGGAATGTGTAATTGCATGTCACTTCTAACCACATTTTTGTTAGATTATTGGGCCAGTTGGGCCGACTAAACCGGTGAGCTGTGTTACCAGCAACCTTTAGTGCCACCTCACCCATGCAAGGGGTTACGAGTCTCTTATAAGAGAGAGTAGTTATCCTTTCTCAGGCCGGTCTTTTGAGATGGAGATGGCTCTTTGTTTATAATGGTGCGTCAGATGTGCATAAACGCCTGAACGTGGGGCGAGGCCGATATGGGCCAGTGCTGCATGGGAGCTAAAAGGCCTAGGACGCTAACAATTTTTTCCCTATCTAAATAGAAAACACACAAACGTATATGTGGACATAGCATTCTCATTACTCGTATATCCTTGATATGATGGTATATACCTTCTTTATGATGATTTCAACCTTCTGTGCATCCTGATCCACTACCTCAGCAATGTACTCAATCTCCTCGGCCACCTTATGCAGGGTTCCGTTCTCTGGTAGGGAATTGGCCACATTAGCAGCCAACTTTTCTGTCACCTCAGCTGCGTGCTCCACAGCCTCCAATGCAGTTTCCACGTTTTCTATGGCCTCACCTAACATATCAACACATTCAGAGTCGGATATCAATAGCAGATAACGAATGCATCCAGGGCAGTGAATGGGTTTACAGTTTACTCCGTTGGCATTTTCCAAGTTAGCAGTTTGATCTAAGGAAAGCAGGTAGCGGATTCATGGATTGGGTATGTATTCACCTTCGGCCTTTCTGACCCTCTTATAGAATGGCACGGCGGTGTAGACGACGCCTCCAAGCACCATCTGCACCCTGAGAGAAACACCAGATATGATCAATTGCAATGCAACTCGTAACAACCGGACACAGTGCTACAGACTACAGTATTTCTGCGCCCAATTCCTACCAAATTGGAAGCATCGGCAGCGGCGAGAAGCCGAGCTGTCGGTGGCCGGCGTCAGCGGCAGCCGCGGCCAATTCCGCCGGAACTACGTCAGATTTCCCAAGGACAACCCACCTGTTCATACAAATCAACCGTCTTACACAAGTCCATGACCTGAGATCGTCCCCAAATAAAGCAAAAGAAAAACCACGGTTCTTGCTCCGAGACCACGTACCCGGAGTCGATGCCGCTCGGATCTGCTGCACCGCCGGAAATCGCGCTGCATCATGACAGAATAAAGCCCACGAAATCACTCGATTTCACATCCATCTCTCTCTAGGAAGGTCAACTCTTCAGAAAGGACCCAAGAGAGAAGCAGACGGGTAACACATACCTTACGTCTTCCGGCGACGCCTGGGTGGCGGCGCCGGTCGGCGGCAGCGCGACGGTCGCCATGGGGACGGATGAACGAGCGCGGCCGACGAGCCGAAGAGGACCAAGCGGGCGGTAGGTAGACGAGACGAAGAAACGAACAAGGAGCAGATTAGCTCGTGGGATATACGACGCTGGCGTGCTTAATCAACTTTCTAATCTGAGTCAGCATTAGAAATTAGTAGCAGAGGAATGGAGTTCAAAATTGGAATAATTCAATTTATGCCATTATAATTTTGTGACTTTAGATAAATACCATTATAATTTGTATATTTAGATTTATGTTATTTCAGAATTGTAGCTTGAAAATGTAACGGTATAGTTTAGAATTCTCTAAAATTATAATGACATATTTTGGGATTCTCTAAATTTGTACGGTATAGTTCGCAGTTCTCTGAAAATATAATTGCATTAATCTAAATACGTTAATTATAATGATATTTCTCTAAACTCGTAAATTTGTAATGGCATGGATCTAACTTTCTCTTCAAAATTAACCACGTAATTAGTTGTATTGTACACTGTTTAATTACCTGGGCCATCCATCACCAGTGCAACACAGCTTCCGTGAATTTTTATAAATAATATTTTATTTTTTTTGACATTGTAAATCTAGATAACGTATTTAAAAGATTACAAAACTAATATTTAAAATATCGACGGAAGTTACGTCGATATTTTAAAAATATGCCTTAGGAGTAATTTTTTCTATCCACGTTTGAAATGTTGAAGAGATCTAGTTTTATCATTTCTTAAACGCACTATTTGGATTTGCAATTTCAAAATTAGATATTTATAAAAAGATTGGGCAACACGATCGTTGGTTCGGGTCACATACCTCTCTATATGTATTTGGACTCAGATTTGTATTGAAATATTAAACTAAGTTTAGACGTGTTGTAAACACAAAGTATGCCATAGTCCTAACTCATAACCACAATTCATAAATCACAGTGCAATCCACCTTAACCGATGATCTTATCATTCTGTTTGTTAACATAGATGGTACTATAGCTTTTGGATAAAATCATCAATAAAACCGATCGGTAATGCAGCGGTTGGTGGCACGATAACAACTAGAGATGACAAGAGGTCTCTTTTCATCGGGTTTCACCACTCCGTCACAATAGAAATCGAGCATCTTCATTTCCATCGTCGCCTATGGACAGGGAATTTTCTTCGTCCCCATACATATACGGGGAACTGTTGGGTCCCCGTACTCAATAGACATATGAGGTGATCAAACTGATTGTGAATTCAATACAATACGATAGAGTGACAACATACCAAATAAACATATGGGCGATAATATGCTGACACGACCAACATGACTATAGGAGAAAAAGAGTAGTACTACGAGAACACAGGGTTTTTGATTTTATAAATTTATTTGTGCTATTAGACTTTGGAGTTAGATTTTGTTTTTTTTTTTACTTTACATGGACCCACGAATTAAACGATAGTCTCGTGTCCATCCCATTCTCTTAGGTAGCGTTTGGTTCGAGAGATGAGATGAGATGAGACAGGACGGTCCAGTTTTTTACCGTGTTTGGTTTGGAGTTAGGTGGGACGGAGTCATCCCACCAAAGAATATTCCTCCAATATTCGGGACGAACTCGTTCTCCAAAAATAGAGGGACGAACTTGTCCCACCTCATGCTCGAAGGCTCCGAGACCAGGATAGAGGTTCCATGGCGGACCAGAGGTTCTGATGTGGAGGTTTTAGGGATGAGCCGGAGATTTTGAAATGGGCCGAAGGTGTTTTGGTGCGTGACGAAGGTTCCGAAGCAGAGTCTCATTTCTCTCAACCCACCAACCAAACATAAAACTAGAACATCCCTATCCCTCGTAACCAAACAAGAGATAGAATGATCTCATCCAAAAAACTAGGACAAAACTGTTTCATCCCACTTTGTCTCTGAACCAAACGACACCTTATAAACCAAAGGTAGAAAAACTGATCCGGATAAACTTTTACCTGCCGAGTGCACTTGTCTTGTAACGGAAAAAAAATGATATTAAAGTAGTATATAAATTCTCACCTCCAGCTTACGTGGAGCTGCAGCTCGACGCGGCTTGCTTCGTGCCACGTAATTTGGATTAGGCCCAGTGACTCCGTGAAACAAGTGGGCTTCCTCTTCGCACCCGCCCGAGCTCAGTTTTCGTCGCCTTCTTCGAGTCCAGTCAAATCGAAACCGCAGATAGAATTTCAGAGCCATCGAACGAACGGTGGGCGGTGGAAAATTTCAGAAAAAGCCTGTCGACGAGTCAACTTCCTGATGTGATTTGTGAATTGTGAGTGATCTCCCACCGATTGCGTTAGGATTTCGATTAAGGCCGTTTGGATTGTGTTCACTTATTTTCTTTATTTTTAAGAACTAAAATTTAGTCTCATTTAATACTTAAAATCCTAAACAAAATTGCTTATTATGACTAAATTTTAGTCCTTAAAGTTTAGTTCATTAGTTTCTTAGATGTTGCTTATTGAGACTAAAGAGGTGTTTGGTTTGGGGCCGCTAAAGTTTAGGGACTAAACTTTATCTCTTTTAGTCTCTAAATTACCAAACATGAGGACTAAAAGGGACTAAAGTTTAGTCCCTAAACTTTAGTTCTTTAGTCTCTAAACTTTAGTTCTTTAGTCCCTAAAACCTTGCTAAAAGGGAAAGTGTTACTTACCTCTCATCCTTTACCCTCCTTTAGTCCTTTATTCCTTAGAACCAAACAGAGAGACTCAAGTTTAGTTCTGTAAAAAAAAGAAGCTAAAATTTAGTTTAGTCCCTAAAGGAACCAAACAGACCTTAAAAATCTCATGCACACTCTATTCTCATTTATGAACTTCTCATTAAATAATGTTTAGTCTCTACATCCAAACAATATGACTAAACTTTAATCCCTAAAAATAAACAAGTTCATCCAAACATGACCTAAACATGTTGCCTACTCTAATGATTAACAAAGCCAAACCACAACGTCATCGTTAAATGGGACACGTAATAATGTTTCGTTTGAGACAACTTCGTATCCATTTTTTTTAAAAAAATCGGTCAAATCTAACTTCAATAAGTTCGAGGTCTAGATGAGAGTATTTATTTAAGCAATATGATTTTTTGACTAACAATAAAAGCTTAAACTATTTCAAAGTTATAACTATATCAAATTAACTATTGTACTTCAACAAAAATGCACAGTATCTTTGCCTCCTTCCATCACATCTGTACCGTCAGATGTCAGATCAACGAACTAAATCTCTTTTATCATGCTAAAGGGGAGTTTGGTTTAGGGGGTGTTTGGATTCAGGGGCTAAATTTTAGCTCGTGTCATATCGGATGTTTGGACATCAATTTGAAGGACTAAACGTGAACTAATTAGAAAAATAATTACAGAATCGGAGGATAATTCGTGAGACAATTTTTTTAAGCCTAATTAATCCATAATTAGCAAATGTTTACTGTAGCGTCACATTGTTAAATCATAGCGTAATTAGGCTCATTAGATTCATCTCGTGAATAATCCACCGATTATGAATGAGTTTTGTAAATAGTCTACATTTAATACTCTAAAATAGTATCTAAACATTGGATGTGACAGGGGCTAAAATTTAGCCCTGTATCCAAACACCCCCTTAATAGACTAAAGTTTAGTCCGTGTCACATCGAATGTTTCGACATTGATTTGAAGGATTAAATATAAACTAATTATAAAAATAATTGCAGAATCGAAGAATTATTAATGAGACGAATCTATTAAGCTTAATTAATTCATGATTAGCGAGTATTTATGGTAGTTATCAAATCATGACGTAATTAGGCTAATTATATTCGTCTCGTGAATAATCCATCAATTATAAATAAATTTTATAAATAATCTAAATTTAATAATCTAAAACGGTACTAAACTTTTGAAACCATTTATAATGGATAGATGTTTAAGGGGTACCGGAGATTATCATGCCATGATTAGTGTTTCCATTCCATTAAGATCGTTTTTGACTTTCCACAACCCGAAGTCCTAGCCTTCTCGCTACGCGCACGAGCTTACTTTACAGCCAAAACCGTATTGGGTGACTGAAATGTGGGCCCGCGGAACTGGCTTGTGTAAGTGGGCCCACTGTGTCAGTCATTGTACGCGTAGATTTCGCCATTTCTTCATCTCGTGCTAAAATGTGTGCCCTCCGGTCCCACCTCTGCACTCGCCGAACCTTTACCAAACCCAACAACGGCCAACCCAACCCACCCCACGTCTCCTTCCCAATTACATCGATCCATTCCGCCACCACGGCGGTCCACGGTGGTGACCACCACCGATGAGCTCCGCCGCCGAGCAGTCGCCGCGCGATCCGCGCTAGATTGTATCCGAGCCGCGCCATGTTCCCGAAGCCCGCGAGCGGCGGCCACGAGACCGTCGTCGTGAACTGCACGGCCAACCCGCTCGACTGCCTCCCGTTCTGCTCCAGCGGCAACTGCCCCGAGTTCGCCGAGCCCCCGCCTCCGTTCTCGCCCCTCCCGCGCGCCGACACGGTCAGCGACCACCACCTTCCCGCACGCCTCCTGCTCACCGTTTCCTTACTTTCCGCCTTCCTGTTCCTCTCGCTTGCCGTCTCCACTATCCTGCTCTACCGCCGCCGCCTCGTCCTGCGCCGCCGGCGTCGGGCCGCGACAGCGCCGCTACCTGGAGACGATGGGCTTCGCGACGAAGATGAGGAGACTGGAGGCGGCGGAGGGGAGGTGCACCACGTGTGGTACATCCGCACGGTGGGGCTCGACGAGGCCACCATCGCGTCCATAGCCACAGCGGAGTACCGCGGCGGAGTTGGGTGGGGAGGGGACTGCGCGGTGTGCCTCGGCGAGTTCCGCGACGGGGAGCTGGTACGCCTCCTCCCGCGCTGCTCGCATCCGTTTCATGCGCCGTGCATCGACACCTGGCTCCGCGCACACGTCAACTGTCCGCTCTGCCGATCCGCAGTCGTCGTTTCTTCCGATCTCCCCGCCTCGGCCACCGAAGCTGAGGCAGAGGATGGGCAAGCGGAAGATCACCAGGTGTTTGATGAAATCTCGCTGTCAGAATCACATGCCGATGCCTCCGCGGATTCCGATGCCTCTTCAGACACTCAAAGTGAGGACACGTCAGCTGCAGCGGTAGCGGAGGATAATGGAAGGGTGACGCCCAAGCCAATACGGCGCTCGTCTTCCATGGACTCACCTTTGTTCCTCGTGGTTGTGCCCGAAGCTCAGGATGATGCCATCCAGGCTAATCGAAAATTGATTAATGGCCTAGAGATGAAGGTATTCAGTGGGAAGGAGGAGACAACATGGACGTCTTCTTCCTCTTGTCAACTAGGGCGGTTTGGGATTGGCAGATCGATGTCAAGCAGTGGTCAGGGGTTCGTCTTCTCACGGAATGGGCGCTCCAGTAGTACTGTGTTGCCACTGTGAGTCCACATGATTTTGCTGTAAAAGAGAGTTGCAGCCTCAGCAAAGCCGGGAGCTGGTACTGTCTCTAGACATGTTGATAGGAAGTGTATACCATAACCAGAGAGCTGAAGTAGCTCTCAGAGAAAATCTCCAAGGCGAGTTAGTTGACAATTGTAGCTATGGGTGATAAGTATTTCTTGAGTTGATGAGCTCGTGTTAATTTGTACCTCTCAGGTTGCCTGTATTATAATTCCAAGCTTGGGTCTACTAAATTTGAAGGAAGAAACTGAAGTTTGGCTTCTCTATATACCATTTAGCAACCATGCAAGAAGGAATATATTATCACCTATACTAGTATTCATTGTTTTTTTTTTAAAAAAAAGTGGAGCACATGCATAAACAATTTATCTATAGCTTGAGAAGACTATACAAAACAAGGGGCCTGCCTTAGTAATTCAGCATTTGATAAGGCTTATTTATCAGGTGGGTATTATGAAAGTTGATAAGCTTATAAGCTTATTTATCAAGTGGATGTTGTGAAATATTAAGTATAATTGGTAATCAGAAGCTATGTGGAATTGGTAAGCTTATTTATCAAGTGGATGTGAAATATTAAGTATAATTGGTAATCAGAAGCTATGTGCTAACAGACAGCAGCTTTTGTGAATGATTTTATTTGTTGGCAGGAAATACATGAACTGAAAAAAATGCAGCGGTGTCCTCATGCAGATTAATGATTCACCAGATTGAGGTACCTCATCAGTTCTTACACTTCATCACTTATTTGTCAGTATCACCTAAGTCTTTAATAGACCTAAAACATTTTAGGCAAGTTGCACTTGTGACTCCTGAACTATTCTGTTTTTGTCTGTCATGGGTATGGGCCTGGCCTGATATAGGCGTGAACAGTACCCACGTGGTACTGTAGTAGCAGGTTAACGATAAATTATCGTTAGCTACGTCAGGTTTTCTGTTAGAGATTAAGAAGAGTCCTTTAGCAGATTAAAGTAGGAGTCTTTATCATATTGTATTAGGATTTCTTAAATTTTAGATTAGAAGTTATATGTCTAAGATGTGTATATATATGAGGGCTGATGTTTTAGCCAAGCTAAGTAATAAAATATCAATTCAATTTCTTCTGTTCAAACTGGCCAGGAGCAAAGTTCCTAGCCGCACCTATCTTTTCTATCGGTAATAGGGAAAGTTCTTTGCCACTCCTATCTGTTCTATTGGTAAGAGAGAAAGTTCTCTGCTGCGTCTATCTAATCTTCTAGTGAGAGGAGAACAACCTCAAGCCGTGGCTTCCCACAACTACTGGTTATGCAGCTTGGGGACACAATCTCTAGGCCACAACATCTTGGTATCAGATTCTGGTGATTCTGTGGCAACAACATCCAGTCATCCACCAAGTCCATAACAGTCTAATCAAGCCCCTAGTTGTCAGGGTGCTTCCATTAAGCAAACTTGTAAGTTAGTCATTCAAAGTGCAGCCCTGATGCTGGTGTATGAGATGTCAAATTTCAGTCACCCCTAAGAAAGCTGTTCCAAGGGGGATAGAGACAAAGCTAATGAAGATCTGAAATAGAGGAGGCCAAGCTTCAAAGAGTGCTCTAGGAGAACCAGTATACTAGCAGCTAATCACTTCAGTCAGGTTGGGGAAAAGATTATAGCATTCAAATTGTTTCTCTCCTGCTTGTTCAGTATCTAGACAAAACAGAATAGTTTGGGCTTCATTATGCAATTTCACCTTTAAAATACAATCCACAATTTTGAAAACTTATGCAGTTAGATGCCGTAAACATTACTAAGAGTTGACGCTGTTATGCAGTTCGCCTTGATCTTTTTGTAGTGGTTGACTGGCTATTATTATATGCTATTTAATGTTTATATATATTTGATCAAACCCCCAGTAAATCTAATTATTATAAAACCGTATTTCTCTCAAGGAATTGAAAGACATTTGTGCCTATTAATGAACTTGATGGTTATTTTTAATTAGACTTGATTTCCATTTTTTCCCAGTACTGCTACCATTTGTGCCTCTTTTCTCCTGACAATTACATTGGCTGAAGGCACTAAAATCATTTTTTTAATAAAAAACTGTACACCATCATACCCTGTTTTAATATACCAGGGGGCAGGGACAGTCATATTTTTTTGTAGGCTTTAAGATGATTTCTGAAATAACAAGCTGAAATAGTAAAGGTAAGAATCGTTCATGTCTGTTTGCCCAACTGTCAAGGAATTCTGTTAAGAATTCATACATTTCTCTATTACAATGAATTAAGGTCGTCTCAAATAACACCTTAGAATTCTCTGTTAAGCACTGCAGCATATGTAAATGTGATTTGAGCAAACATGTCATATTCTTGATATAAAACACCTAAAAGACAAAAGACAGTCTTAAAAGAACATCTAAAAGACTTCTTGCTTATTACCAGTTACTTTATTTGTTCTGATAAAGAGGAACGGAAGTATGTTTGGTACCAACTGTACCTATGTTTTGAATTTGCTGTTTAAGTTTGCTTGATGGTATGGTCCCCCCTAGCTATTGGCCCTTAACATTCTTGGGATCTCAGAATAGGGAATGCAGATAACTGGAAGGAACTTGGATTGTCAATATGTTGAAGCTTCAGTAATAAACTTCTTCAAAGCTCTGATTCAGCACTCATGTACCTCCAAATTTCTTTCTTGATAGATGTGCAGAATACACAATTTATTTTTTGATTATAGCGTAGAGGAAGTTGTCTTACTTGATAAAATACTGCAACAACCAACAATTATTTCTTTTTCAACCCATGCAGTTTTTTAAAAGTTGTTGCCCCTCATTCTTTTTTTACTCTGGAAATCCACTTATTCGTGGTTTTGTTGTGCCCTTTACATCTTCCTCCATCATCATCTTATCTCCTCCTGTTCCTAGTTCCCTTTTTCAAATGGAATTATTTGTTAAGAATGCAAGCAAACGAAAATTATGCATCTGTCGGGGTAACTATTTGTTGTTTCTCTGCTATATGGTGTCTTTCTGCTTATTTCCAGTTGTCCACTGGCTACTTTGGTTGGTGAGCAACAAAACTGTACATTTATAGTGTAACATGCACTCATTTAGGTTGGCTCCCTTTCCTCCCTAATATATATTTATGTCTGCATAATTCCATTTAATACACAGTGTTCTGTTTCAGGCATCTTTTCCTCCCCTCCCCTTCCTCTTCCTCTGTGTGTGTGTGTGAAAAAAAAACAACTAAAGCTGTTCTTACTGTGTATTGTGTATTGTCCGGTGCCCCATCAAGTGATTCATTTCAGACTCTATATTCACAGAAACTAACTGTGCAACTAAAACCCGTGAACTTGTATTCGCTAAAATATTGTGCCACATACTGATAGGTCTGGGAAGAGGTGAACCTTACCATCAGAAGTAAGCAACTTAATAGCTCATACAAACTAAAAAGCAATTTAGCGTGCACAACTTTTCAGTGACTTAATTATGGTACAGGCATACAACCATGTTATCTCAGAATCAGGTTCATTACTTTGTTATGGTCTGTAACTCTGTATTATTCAATTCAAGATTATTATAAATTTCCTGACACCATGCTTTTGCTTCTATCAAGGTTCAAGTGTTCAACTTGGAGCATAAAGGTTTGTCTGTCATTATCCTTATGGATTCCTGGAATAGGAGAATAAGTCGTCTATAGGCCCTCAGAATCTGTAGCTGTAGGTCCTTATAAAGATATGATCTATGTCATGTCTGATATGAAGATTGGTTGTCACACAGACTAATATAACATGGTATGGTTATTCTACTGAAATAACAACAAGCTTGTCTTGGTGCACAGCCTATCTTTTTTGTAGATTTTGAGCAGTTTATCCATTTTGTTGTCCCTATACTGCAAGATGTGATCCCTCCATCTATGCAATATTCATACCTCTAAGCATTAGGTACATAAATTATCTATCGTTGTCTAACTCGATGATCCTACCAGTATATCTATTGCTCTTTGGCTTTCTTGTTTTATGGGTCTGTCATTTTCATGGGCATTCCCATGCGTGCATTGATACATACATGTATGCGCACACATGGAGTTGCCACCATTTTTTCAGTTTACTTGTGCAGTAGTAGAGTTGCACATCTTTCGCTCGCAGCTAACTTTGGGTGGATGGTTGGTGCGTGAGCTTTGGGGTGATTGGTTGGTGCGTGCATGCAAGCATGCAGCTAACTCAAGACTGAAGTTGCTGTTTTTCTTTTCTCAGGTGGCTCCACTTGTTTATTA
The DNA here is from genome assembly GCA_019279435.1 of Zizania palustris. Taxonomy (NCBI): domain Eukaryota; kingdom Viridiplantae; phylum Streptophyta; class Magnoliopsida; order Poales; family Poaceae; genus Zizania; species Zizania palustris. Next base: position 24,165,963 of record JAAALK010000287.1, on the reverse strand, counting down.
CCAGATAATGCTTCGTTGGGGCGGAACATTTGAAGAGCGAAAACGACATGCAGCATGAGAGCAAGTGGCACATGTGTTTTGTCCTGTCGGTCGAATCAATCAGGGTGCAAGCATCACATAGATGAAATGGCTGTGCGGCTCTCTTTCACTATTTGATCAATCATGCTTAGATAGAAACGGTAAAAGGTCAATCAGGTAAAGAAACCTGTCTTAGAATCTTTTCTTGGGTCAATGAGAGGACACAGCTTGCGTCCTATTTGCAGTTCTTTTCCTATCGTTTTCTTGCTAACATTTTGCTTTGCTGTGCTGATTTGATGTTCATTGTCCTTTCTCTAAAAGGCTCCCATCTTACAGAAACGAGCGTATTAGTTATTATGGTGTACAGAAACTTTAATCCCATCACTCGTAATTCGTAAACTTATTGAGCCCAGGTGCCCAACTCAGTATTTGATACAACCATTTTTTTGTTGGGCTTCTACGCTCTCACACGGCATCTTAGCTTCTGGTAGCATTTTGAATTTTGATATAGACTAGACTATGATATGCTATTTGCATGAATTTCACTTGCATGATCACAGCATGGAGCAGAATGGACATTAATCGACGAAAGTAACGGGCAAGCGATGGCCACAAGATGGGGAATCTTTTGGTGTTTTGGCAGGAATTGGTGCTTCACAAGGGAAACAGAATCCTCGCAAGAAAGGTATTGACACATCTCCTGTCAATTGTGTCAGATCCTAAGGAACATGGTAGCTCCCACAAGGAATGTCATGTGTCATGTCTACCATGGAATTGTTCTCTACCTAGAGCATATGCATTCGTAGTTTTTTTTTCAGACGTACCGTACCCAGCTAGCCATGCATGCACATCACATATATGAACAAACCAATCCATTATTATATGAAATGATGATTCAACACTAATGAAGCTGCTAAGTGCACAGATACGATATTAGTTTGCCGTTTGGAGTTTGGAGAGACTTTACTTTCTAGAACTACCACAATGTTTCATCATTCATTCATGCGTTTTTCTAGTAGATCATGGTTGGTTGTTGATGCTAATCTAATTGTAAACTACAGCCCGGCCTGCTCTTCTTTGATCTTCTCGATGATCTGATGAGCCGCGGTTGCAATCTCATCGACAGACGTAAGCTGGCAATCATCCTCCACCTGCATCATCCAGCCATTGACACTTGAGACGACGATCCATTGGCAGGTCAAACAATTGCCCTTTTTAGGGAACCGCAACCTTTTAGCCTGAGCTCCATTAAATTAAACAAGACAAGATACAAAAAAGCACGGAAACCTATGTACCTATTTGTTTCAGTGTGATATTGCTAACCAGATATAGGTACTATGCATCTCGGAACTAGTCTTACATTTTATTTTTTTCTATCCTAAAATATTACATACATACTATTTTTAAACTTTAAACTTTATTATTTTATTATTTATTATTCTATCAGACTACTTTCAAGTCTACAGTTAGCTTCTGTTTCATTCCTTTAGTCCAATAAAGACTAGTATCCTCTCTCTGGTACCATAAATGTGAGGGTTGAGGTGTTTTTTGTGTTGTTTAATCTAGTTTGTCCACTTTTTTAACTAGAGGACTAAAGACTTTAGTTTAAATTTTAGTCTATATGTTTGGCACTTTAGGGACTAAAAGTGCCACAAAACAAAGGACTAAAGTAAGTTTAGTCCTAAGGAAACAAACAAGCCCTTACGTGGAGAGGTGTATTATAGTTTTTTAAATATCTTCTTAATACATGCATCTAAGTCTAAAAACATTACATTTTAAGAGGGGTATATGTTTAGGGGCATTTGGTTCTACGGATTAAAGTTTAGTCCACGTCACATCGGATGTTTGGACATCAATTTAAAGGATTAAATGTGAACTAGTTATAAAAATAATTACAGAATCGGAGGATTATTCGTGAGACGAATTTATTAAATCTAATTAATCTGTGGTTAGCAAATGTTTACTGTAGCATCACATTGTCAAATCATGACATAATTATGTTTATTAGATTTGTCTCGTGAATAATCCACCGATTATGAATATGTTTTTATAAATAGTCTACATTTAATACTCCAAATAGCGTCCAAATATCTGATAAGACTGATATGGTTCTTTAGTACTCACTTCCTACACATAAAAAACCTTATGTATATAGTCTTTAAATTTCTTTTAAAAAGATTTTATTTATACCTCCTTGCCTATTATCAGTTCAGAAATAAAAAATATTTTATTTAATATCGCCTACTATCCGTTTAGAAATAAAAATATTTTATTTAATATCACTTATGCATTAATTTATAATATTATTTTTTATTAATAAGTGATATTTTGGTTTTTTTACTATTATCACTAATTTATCAATTTTAAAATTAAAGCACTGCAGGTGCAGGGGAGTGAATTGTCTAGCTAGTAGATGCGAGAATGCGTAGACGTAGTAGTTGTGTACTTGTGTTTACCTTGAGGCTGAACGAGTAGAGCACCATGTGGCCGGCGCTGGTCATGTTGAGGTGCAGCACGGTGAGACGGTAACCCTGCAGTGCCACCACCAGCCGGAGCAGCTGCCTCGGCCGCCGCCGGGATAGAACCCGCAGGTTGGCGTGGCTCTCCACCATGGTCACCTCGACGTCGGCGACCGCCGATGGCTTCGACCCTGACGCCTCGGCCTCGGCGCCAGCGCCTCCGTCTTCACGGCCGTCATCGTTCGCAGCGGGAGCCGGAGCAGGCGCCGCGGCGGCGCTCATCGAGTACTGCGGGAAGGTGAAGAAGCTGTCGAACGGCGGCGCGTCGTCGGCCCTGCATTGCCTTGACTGTTTCTGCGCCTCCAGGGACTGCAGCAGCTGCTCCAGCTCCTTGACGAAGTTGATTGCGCCGCCAACGATAGACGCTTGATCACCCTGCAGATATGGCGAGATCGAATGGAGCTGAGGCTTGAAGGACAACATGCTAAATCAAAATTCAAAGCCGGTGGCGATCGATAGATCGACGACGACGATTCGGCGGCGGCGAAGCCATGTAAGGAAGGACTAGCCTGGCTGTGAGGTGTTTACCCTTTGCGCGTACGACGGCGGCATGAGGGAGCGGAGCAAGGCGAGGTACTCGTTCATCTGCTTGCGGCGGTTGCGCTCGACGGCAATGTGGGTCATCCGCTGGCTCTCCACCTCCTCCTTGTTCTTGGCCGCCCTCGCCCGCCGCCGCTTCCTCCTCCCCACCTGCACCGTCGTCGCCGCCGCCATTGCCGCACCCTGATCCTGACCAACCTCGCCGCCAGCATTCTCGGCGCAACCGGCAGCTACAGTCATCTCCCCCGGCGGCGGCACGTCTTCCGCGGCGGCAGCGACAGGGATCTCCAGCTCCTGGAACCCATGCAGCAGCACCGAGGAGCACGCCGCCGCGTCCCAGTTTCCGCCGTCCAAATCCATCATCCCCTCGAAGCCACTGAACGGGCTGCTCCAAGCTCCCCCTCCCCCTCCCCCTCCCCCTCCCCCTCCCCCTCCCCCTCCTCCTCCCACTCCTCCCTCCATGGCGCAACGACGACCACCAACAAACAGACCTCGCGAGAGCAGCACGGCCTCCAGTGCCATGCCTCCGCAGGACCTCACCTCTCAAGGCCGGCGAGCTGAGCTCCCAAGCACCACATGCACGCACGCGAGGAAAACTGGAAAAGGCTAGGTTTCCTCCATGGGATAGCAGCTAGCTAGCTAGCGGCTGCTGTGGACTGTGGTTTGCGTTGTAGCAACACGTTGGATCGAGCGAGCGAGCGGCTGAGGGTTGATGCGGCTGTTTGTTTGGGAATCAAAATGGATGGAGACATGGAGTGGAACGGGAGGAGCTGAGCGAGCTGAGAAGAGCAAGTGGGTACTCCAGCTAGAGTAAATAGTGTAGTATATTGGAGTGATCGATGTGAGGGTTTGGAAGGGAGCGGATTTTGGTGTGATTAGGCCATAATTTGGTCGTGTGGGAGCCGGATGTACTTGTGTCGCCAACCGCGACAGGCCGTGAGCGGAAAAGGAGACCGACCTCACCAAGTATCTGTCATAAGCATCAAAGCATATTAAGTTTTATTTAGTTAAATTTACACACAAGTTTTGCAGTTTATCCTTTTTAAGTCCCTGGCCATTTAGTTGACATCAGATTTAGAACATACATAGTTTGTATATTGATTCGTTAAGCCTATTTGTTTCAGCTTCTGGCGGTTAAAGATGTCAATGTGTCTATACCTATTGGATTTGACCATCTCAAACTCATACATGCATGCAGGTACTATTTCCCCTCCAAACCTATACACATACGAGTAAAATATATCCATGGGGTATTCATACCCATAAAGAGCCACCACACACAAATAAAATAGTCTAACAAATAATAATTGTCTATCTATCCTCGCAAAAATAGTGTTTCATCTAATTAGATCAATCACTCATTCAGTCATAAGATCAAAATTATATATATAAATAAACTCTCAAACATAATAGTAGCAATGATTTAACCTATAATAATAGCAGCAATAATTTAAACTCCCCAAAATATAGCCTATTGAGTGATGGGTAACTATAAAGTAACGGATATGGATATTAGAAAACCATACCTATATCCGCGTACCCATTGGATACCGTTTTTTCCATTAGTAAACTCACGGGTGAATAATTTTCCCTGTATATATACCTTAATAGGGTAAAAACTCATCGGATTTCGGGTACTCATTGCCATCTTTACTGGAAGCTATAGCTATTTCTAGAATTTAGTTGAAACAAACGGTTCAAATTGTACACTTAGATTGTGAGAATAAGTAGCTTTCGTGTACAAGTTACTCGACGGATTCAGGTATGGGTTTGGTTTTGAACCCATGGGTTTCACGAGTTCAGGTTTATACTAATTTTGTGGGTTTGCTTCATGTGCGGGTTTTCATAAATCTCATAGGTTTCAAACCCGTTAACATCCTTAGCCGGAAAACATCAAGTTCTCTAGATTCTCATCAGCTTAATACTTAGATTATCTAGTTACTAAGGCGCTGTTTGGGGGAGCTTTTGGCTAGCTAGATACTTCTAGTATCTAGAAGCTCCCCCAAACAACATCTCGGGTAGTCCAGATTTTCAAAATATACCGAAGCAGTTAGTCTCTCCAAGCCTAGTAGCAGCTGATAAGCTGGTTAACCCCAGCTTCTCCAGATTCTACAGATTTTTATTTACCCACTATATCACTGAATAAAACCCACCCACCCAACAGCTAGCTACTCCAACCAACCAGCCAACTAGATACTCGGATTAGCTGATTCTGAGAATCTGCAGCTCCCCCAAACAGAGCCTAAGACTAGCTAGGTATTAAAAATCTCTAACTACTAGAAGCTGAAACAAACATTCCCTCAACCGTGAGCAGTTGAGCTGTTTGCAAAATTCAAATTGCATGTAACCTCGTTTATGCAATGCTCACTCGTTTATATTGTAAGAGTATATACACCATATATGTGTCAGTACGTATGTCATTGTTTGTACTGTAGACGCATCTTGACTTGTTTTTGTTAGCCAACGCTTCGCCGACGTCTCACTCTCACACGCTCGCTCAATTGAATTGAGAAGGCGTCTGATTAGATTTACAACGTATATAATAATCAACTCATTACTCTCTAACTAGTTCGATATCAGATTGTGTTACCAAAATATATTATATTTATTAACCAAACATTGTAATGTAAACAAAATACATTACACTTGTTAACTAAACAAATCTAATAATTTAATACATTTTTATTGTTTGATACTGTAATTAATTCCATTATCATTTATGTTGGCTCAAGAAAACCAAACACCACGGACACCGCATGAGAGTCACCGCATCAAAATATCAGACCAAGATAGAAAACATCGTCATGAATGTGATGCCATCGAGACGAAAGACCAAATCAATGAATCAATGATGGCATGCATGCAGTAAAATAATTAACAAATTTTATCTTGAATTCAAAACATCTTGATTTCACCCATGTTACACATCCCAATGTGCATTTCTTTCAGTGGACGAGTAGTTTGGAAAGTTTTAAATTTCCATCACTCCACTGATCGAATGCACATTTTAAATCTAGGGAAATTAAAGTACTTAGAAATCAGAACTCCCGAGATCCTGTTAGAGCATCTTCAGCAGTTTCTCTAAAACCTATCCTCTATATTTCTCATATAGTGAATGATCCTAAAAGATTTCATCCCTATACAGCTTCGATTTCCAGCAGCTTCCCTAAAACTCATTCCCTATATTTTTGAATCCTCTATTTTATTATTATCTAACGATAAATTTCTAACGACTATATTTTCAACGGCTATATCTCTAACACATATACTATTATATATGATCATTATTATTGTTGACAATTGATAGATTTTTTTATTATCATTCAACGGTAAAAATTACAACGGTTATATTTTCAACAACTATATTTTCGTTGTGAATTTTTATTTTTTTCATGATTAAATAAATATCCTATAATTAGTCTAAATAGGTGATCTCAAAAACATCTTAAAAAATATAAAGTTCTTTTATTTTTCTATTTTTTATTTTTCTCTTTTCTTTTTTCTTTTTTCCTTCTCTTTTTTCTCTTTTTTTCCTTTCTTTTTTCTTTCTCCTAGCTGACTTGGCATGGATAGAGGGTGGAGAGAGATCCTCTAGATTTGGGGAATGAGGAGAGAGGAGTAGGGGATGAAATAAGGAATCTACTGGAGAGTAGTTTTTAGAGCAAATACCCTAAATTTAACTATAAGGGATGGTATATGGCATCTGCTGGAGATGCTCTTATTCCCTATGAGCACACGCACATAATATTGTTCATGGTTGCTGATGCACGCATGCAAGCCACGTTGAACCGTCTCTCTCTACAGAATTTTGCCAATAAAACTGCTACTTTTAGGGTCTGTTTGGTCTATCACTAAAGTTTAGTTCACTATTTTTATGCACTTTTAGTCACTAAACACCTAAACAGGTGGACTAAAGTTTAAATAAAGACTTTAGTTCTCTAGTCTACATGAGATGGACTAAAGTGAACTTTAGACACCTCTGCCGTGCCCCTCATTAAAATGTGTTGGGAACACCATGCCTCTAGTTGTAAAGGTAAATTAGTCTTTGTTCAACTATATTTATGGACTTTAGTCCATGAAACCAAATAAGATATAGACCAAATTTTAGTCTATGGATTAAATTTTAGTCCTTGATTAAAGGAACCCTACACCACCTTAATTAATTAGAATTTAGGTATAAATATCATTACCGATTTTTCGTGTAATATTCCTTGAAATTGGATGAATTCTTTTCGATATTTTGAAAGAAAGATTGTTGTTGCTTGAAAATATTTAGTTTTAGACTTATGTGTTTCTTTTCTACACGGCACTTCGGAAATACAATAGTCAAAAACTGTAAAAAAGGAAACCATCAAAATGATTTGAGTTTAGGTGGTTTAACGATAAAGTATAGTACAATTACTATTTTATTCAAAAAACATCAAATTTTTTGGATGATTTTACACTCTATGTATTCTACCACCTCTAGTGATAGAAATTAATCTAGACTATTAAAAGAAAAAAATATTATGCATTTTATTGCTAAAATTCACCGTAAAATCTCTCTAAAATTAAGAAGGGACATTTGATTTGGAACCGTACAACTGGAGCTAACTCGATCTGCAGGAAAAAATGGCACAAGCACATATAAAATCCACGCCAAGCAGAGCGTTCTCGTCAAGCGAAGAATTTTTTTAAATAATATTTTTTTAAAAAAATCAACTCTGTATAATCAATTCAAAAAATTTCAAAAATAATCATCAGTCGGCCGATCGAACCTTGTCACATCAATACTAATTCAGCCAAAGCAGGCTATGTCAGCCTGGTTCGGCCGACCATACACCCATGCCCACACGCGCTAGCCTGCCGCACTCCACTCGCACGCTTGTCCTGCCCGCTGCACCTCATCGTCCACGTGTGTCGCCTCGCCCGATGCTCGTGCGTCATCTCGACCTCCCTACACACCCCTGGTCCCCTCTCGCCTGTCGTCGGTGCTCACCGCCTCAGTCTCTACGCGTGCCCTTGGTACTCATGCGTACCGCCTCGACTCCTGCACGTATCGACTCGTCTCCCGTGCCCTACGTCGGCCTTCTCGGCACATCCAACTGATCATTGGTCAGATCAGTACTGACGTGGCAAGGTTCGGTCGATGGTCAGTCGACTGATGCCTATTTTTAAAATTTTTTCGAATCGTTTATATAGCTTTGATTTTTTTTTAAAAAAAAAAAATCTCAAGCGAAGCAGTGTGCTTCTCCGCTCTCGCCGTAGCACTCAGGCAGTCAGCGAAGGCTAGCAGGCAGCATGGAGCTCAGCCTTCGCCTGCCATGGAGACTGATCACACACACCCACACCACTGTTTGCCCTACCACACACAGCTCTGAACCTCTCTGCCCATCAGTGTCTCCTCGCCTGCATTGCTCTCAAGAAAAAAATACATAAACTTGCTGCTCGTGCAGCTGGCGCAGGCTACCATGCTCGATGCACTCATGCAGCAGCAGCAGCAGCAGCAGCTTCAGCGGCGGTGTTGCGTCCGTCTCGGGAGCAACTGACTGCTCATGAGCTAGCTGGGTATCAGGAATCAGGATGGATGCAGGGCATGCAATGCAAGCGATTGAATGAGCAACAGTGTGCAAAAGTTAACTTTCAGGTCGAACTACTGTTGCTACTGGCAGCATATTTTTTTCCTCACAAGCTTTTTGTTTAGCTTCCCCTGTCTTTTGTGCTTGACAAAGAGCACATCGACTCTACTCTACCATGGAAAAGCGGACTGAAAAGTTTATCTGAAGAGAAACGTTAGGTTCAGTTCAGAAATTTGCAGAAATTAAATCCTCCAAGGCACAACTTGGTCGATCGCCTGACTTATCAACTTTGTCGTTTACATGCGGATTGAGTCTAGACTCTAGAGGTTATAAACAAAGTATCGAGAGAGTTACTATTTTCTGTTCCATAAAATTTCATATAGAAACCATTATAAATTTTGTGTGAATTTTTTAAAATCAATCGGTATACCGTATACAGCAGTATCCCTATGATCTTAATTCCTATATTTTAAAGGGGATTAGAAAGTGAGTTACTACTTTTGAGAGAAGAGAGAGGTGATTTAAGAGATTACTTAGGATAGGTAATTATTCCCTGAGACTGCGCTGAGAAGCCTAAGGGGGATTTAATTATTTGTCACTTTTAACATGTGAGTGGCAACAAAATTATCACTCCGAGTCACTAGTATGTAGGGTCATCTGAGTCACTGACATGTGATCCATTAATTAACATATGAAGAGAGTGACAAATAGTTAAATTATCCTCTTTTATATATCCAGGGATCGGGGGTTACCATTTGGGTTTTAACTACCCAACTGAATTCGTTTAAAACGGTAAATCATCAGGAATCGTGGGCTAATAACTATGTCATTATTCATTGTCTTTATTAATATTTAAATCCAACAATTATGTTATTGAGTTATTATCAGTGATTTGTTTGGATCCTTCGTTACCTCCACCTTCGGAGTCCTTGCACTTGGGATATTCCCGGAGTGCTAAACTCGAGGTCCCCTTCGAGCAGCGGCGGAAATACTAAGGGGCGCGCGCCCTCTACTGTCGTCTAGCTCTCCTTATTCCTCTTATTTTTTTATTTTGATAATAATAAAAATTAATTATTAATATATATTTGTATGTTGCATGCTGTAGAATCTCCTACATGTTGCTTTCTTTTTTTCTAACTTTCTTGTTTTTATCTACATTCATGATTTTTCTCTATTTTTATATATACTCTCCAACTTTCTTCTAAGCTGCATTGCCTGCATATATGCACAACTTCCCACGTATAATAGGATGCATGCATGGATAAAATCATCAAGTGATCCATAATAACCGGTCATTCATGTATCTATAATTTTATTTTAATTTTTATCTCAACTAAAATCTTAGCACACCGCTAGCCCGTTCTGGCTAGGCTCCCGCGTGGCCACGCCACCTGCGGTAGACGCTGGCCGTGTCCTGCTGTCCTACGCCACTGTGGCCAGCGCCGCCCTGCACCGTGCGTCCTTGTTTATTGTATGTTTTATTGCTTATTGCTTCTTAGAATCTTAAGCTAACAATATGAATAAAAGAACACTGCTTGCTTACCACTGCTCGCTTACCATTAAAGTTCGAGCAATATAAGCACAAATGAATATAGTTCTCACAATAATACAAGAATGAATCGTGAGAACTTCATAAATCAAAGAACAAAAATTGAACAAAAATTAACAAACTATACTAAAGAGTCATCATGAAGTGTATTAAACCCTTAACCCTTTAAATTTAGCCTCCCTATATTTTCGGTCTAGCTCCACCACTGCCTCCGAGATTCCATTCCCACTTTGCTACTGATCGCCGGTCCAACCTCTTCCGAGGTCATATTTAATGTCTTGTACCTCGATCCATTGTTCTGTCTGATCGTCTTAAGGTCACTGAGGAGATAACCGAGGTCATCCTCCCAACACCAACAGATGCTTTGAGATGTAGGCTACAATGCAAGTTAAAATACTGGAATAATACCAATGGGGCCATCTGTTATCATGATGCTATCATATTAACATCTAAAACGTGTGGTGTTAGCTGTCGACCGATGAACGATTGCACTCAGAATGTTCCAAAATCAATTGATCGTACCACTGGAGCTTCCCGGCAGCAATCCTGATGAACAGTTTGGGTGCAACTTAAACTAGGAAATGTGGCAAGCGAAGTTTCTTGCCATGCATGGAAAGCATGCATGTTGCAGCTAGAGTCTAAGCATCAAATTATTAGGATAAGTACAAGCTTAATTTTCCTTGCTTAATTCGTCGTCCTGTCTGACCAAGCACAAGACAATCAATTGCGATTTGTGAAGTGTATATATATTCATATCCTCGTGGTTAGCATGTCTCGTCATGTTTAAATATTAGGGGAGGGGAATTAATTAGAGCTAGAATGGTTAGTGCCGTTTAGCTAATCTTGCTCTCATACATCTCTCTCTTTTTTCTTCTCTTGCTTCTTTCCCTCTTTTTGTTGGTTTACCTTCCATCCTTCGTTTTCTCTCCGTACATTTTAACCTTTTAATCAAGAGAAATTTTACAATCTATAAGAAGGTACCAGAAGGTACATAGGTACCAAAATTAACACTAAAAAATGTGGTACCTCCTGATACCTCCTCATAGACTATAAAATTACCCTTTAATCAAATAAAAATCGACGATTCCAAAGTAGCGGAAGGTGATGGACAAAAGGAAACGTGGTGGCTGGACAAGCAAGCAACGATTTGTCATTTTCAAGCATAGGGAATGGCGAGTTGCTTGGCTATATTCGTCGTGCTGTGGCAGTGGTAGAGCACTTCTCTCCAAGACAAACACTCACACGTCTGCTTGAGCCCTATGCAGAAACAGGACGCATGCAGCTAGCTGACTAGGAAAGATTTGGTGTTCGTTAGCTCTCAGAGATTCTTAATATCTAGCTAGTCTGAGTATCTAACCGATAAGAACGTGAAAAAGTTGATGTTTTCTAATTTTTGGATTCTAGTTTATTTTCAGATTCTGCAGCCATTGATTCTCACGATCTGAAGTGTTTGTTTCAGACTTAGATTCTAGAAGTAGTTGTAGATGACGTACGGGAAGAATAAACCAAGAAAAAAATCAGGCTCTGTCACGCTGGAAGTTTGCGAGTGTAGGTGTACCATCAAAAGTTGGAAATAGATATATGCATGCAGCTAAAGATTATATATAAAGTAGCTACGCAAAAAAAAAAAACTTTGATAAACTATGATCGGCAAGTCGCTAGTATGTTGTCTTGAAGTTTTGATGGACGAAGGTGGTGTAAAAAGAACGTCATAATTATTCATTAGTATCAAGAATGATTTTACAGTTTTTCAAGAGGTATTGTACTATAATTTTAGTATTAATTTTAATATATCTTAGATAGTATCTAAGATACCTATAGATATCAAAATTAATATTAAAAGTTAACAATTTATCGAGTACTATAAAATTTGCTAGTATTAAAGTAGTTCAAACCTAAATATAAATTTGTAAATTTGGGTGTTACAAGCGGAGATCATCAAAACTCTTAGGTAGTGTTTGGTTTAGGAGTTAGGTGAAAGCGAACGGCTCGATTATATTTTATGTGTATTTGGTTTGAAATTATATAGAACGGAGTGACTCAAAAAAAGAATATTCCTCGTAGATCCGAAATCATTCACTCCCCAAAAATCTACCGAATCGAACAACTCGCTTCCCAAGCCTCTCACGCCATCCACTCTTCTTCTCATCTTATCTGTCGCTTTTGAATCAAATAAGGAACAGAACTGTTTTGTTCTATTGAATTCCTGAACCAAACAAAAAACAAAATGATTCTATTCTTGCTTCCAAATACAAAGCGGAGCAATTCTATTCTCAAAATCTGGAGTGAAACTATTCTATTCTATCATATTTATGAACCAAACGTCACATTACAAATATGTCGGCTCTCTGTAAACAACTTGAAACCACGTGAAACCACCTTTCGTTCCTACCGAACGAAACCATCATGATTCCCGGAGGTGACAGGCCCGACGATGCGTGCGCGGCGCCGGCGATGCCGCCGCCAGACGCAACCGGACGACGCCGTCTGCCGCCGGCCGGCCGGCGCGCGCGCACACGGGATCATATCGACCACGTCGTCTCTGTCAGCTGCGCGCGCCGCCGGTTGCGGAAATCTTTGCACCCCATCGAGCTTAATTATCACGTCCGTGTTGTCGTCGCCTTCCCGGCCGGCGAAAAACCAGCGCGAGTGCGCGACATGCGTGCCACGATCGCCGCCGGCTATATATGTGTGTGTGCGCGCCAGTACGTCGCTGGCTTGCTCGTGTCGATTCTGATCTCGCCCCTGTGCAGTGTGCATGTCTGTGCACTTTGCAGCACGCAGGGAGAACCATATTTGGAATCTTTGACGCACAGCAGCTTGCACACTGTGCTGGTTTACCCGAGCACAGCAAGACGAACATATGTATACCTGCCTATCTCGTGCACGTGCAAACGAGATTAGATATATATTTCAACGAGCAGTCCAGTATGCATTGGGCCAGCCGGCCAGGGGGGGTGTGTGACCTGGGCCAAATTTCTGCCCAGATCTGGCATTTGGCTAATTTTAAGAGAAAATAATTTACACGTACACATGACGCGTGCATCTTCAGACGATTTTTTTAAAAAAATAAAATTTGTACGTCAGATTCAAAAAATTATAAAAATAGCATTCGGTCAGCCAAACATCGGCCGATGGGCGGTCGATTGGCGCCCGGAACGCGCCGCGGCGCGCCAGCGCCAGCGCCCGCGCCGCGCCCCATCGCCTCCCACGCTCCCCGCCGACCGCGCCCACGCGTGTCCCATGCCCCGCCCCGCCCTCTCGGCTCCTGCGCCAGCCGCCTCGACTCCCACCCCGCGCGCCACGTGGACGGGCGGGAGCCGAGGCGGCGGGCGCGGGGCTGACTGGCGCGGGAGGCGAGGGGTCGCGGGGGCGAGGGGGCATCGCCCGGTGCATTCCGGGCGCCAATCGACCACCCATCAGCCGACTGGCTGCCACGTGGCGCCAGTCGGCCGACCAAGTGCCGATTGGCTGCCAGTCGGCTGATATTGGCCGACCGGATACTATTAATGCAATTTTTTTGAATCCGACATACAAATTTGATTTTTTTTAAAAAAATACTAATTTAAAAAAATTTCTTCAGACAATAGGAACAAGTTGCTAGCAGATGATTAATATGTTCCAGAGTATAAAATGGATTAGAGTTTAAAAATTATTTTGAATATAAGTATTGAATTTATCTCAAATATAATAACATAATTCTTATAAAAAGTAGTATTTATCTCTTAAGTAATCATATTACTTTTGGACTAGTACTTTTCACAGCTTCATTGTAACGGCATGAAATCTCACAATTCCGACTTTATTTAATCTCATTACGAAAATCAAATCTTACATTCAATGGCTAGACAATGAATATCACGAAAACAAAGTATAGTTTATAGGCTATAATTATTACAAAAGCGAACTAAAGAAATGGAAACGTCTTGACAAACATCTTGACTCACGACTCTTTCTTCAATTAGGATAGATCATTCCATACCTTCGTCTTGATACGCAATATCTGAATGTGTTTGTCAACGAGGGTAAGTACGAACGTACTCAACAAGCCACATATATGCATATAATGAAGGCTTAATAACAAATGAGTATAATCTAGACTTGTTTTGCATAAAAGCATGTTTGTAAAGATTAAGCATGGTGTGATGTCAAGTTCTAAGCATGAATGTAAATAAATAAAACTTGAATAAGTAAAAACTTCCACTACCTTGAGTTGCACACCTGTGCCAACTCACACAATTCAGCTCATCCCATTCATCACATAACATTCACACTTGCATTAAACATCTAATTGCGGAGAACATCACTGAGCTTCCCATAACCGTAGACACGACTTTTTGAAAAGGTTATACTCTGATAAGAGGTGTACAACTTTACTCACAAGACACTTGTTCCCGTACACCGAAGTGTGTCGAGATGACACCACATCACCCTGAAGGAACTCATGCCAAAAACTTTCATATGAGTTGGTTCAACGAGAGGACAACCACACTAGGTTTCGTCGACGCTCCACTGGAATCACACTCGAAAGACAGAGGTTGATCCCGATTGGTAGACGTAGACCCCTATTTGTGCCTCGTCAGTACAAGCCATCCCAAGGGAAACTCCTAACTGATGAACTTGCCTCCTCCGCTTGGTGCATCACGTTGAAATGAACCATACTCTAGATTAGGTCTTACCCATTTGACTGGTGGTTAGTACGAGTTTGCTTCGCAACGGATCCCATAGATCGGTCCTTATAGTGCCCCGGGTGCGACCACCAATGCCCTAGTTTGCACCCGAAACCCACCATGCTTATAACTTCATCGTCTTCCAAGTATTTAACAATTCTCAGAATAACAATAAGTTGATACATATAGCAAAGAGTTCAGAGCCCTAGCTAATAATGTTGTGGTAATTATAAGCGACATATCATAAATGTGCTAGTACTTAGAGCACTAACTACTAAACTTGACAAGGCGACATGGAAAAGATGTTACAAAGCATGGTTTGGGTTTACACAACATGGAGTAAGCTAGTAATAACTGTAAATGGCTATGTTGAACTACTGATGCAAATACTACCTATGGTTTATAGCATTAATATTTGAAAATATGGGATCAAATATGCTCAAGGAGGGGTTTGTGACTTGCCTTGCTCCTCAAAGTATTGGTACTGGTACTCAATTGGCAATCCTTGGTCTTCGACGGCGTCAACTTCTATTTAGCATGCAAACTAAGGAGAAAAAGAGAAGAAGGCAATTACAATAGTATAATAAACAGTGAAACAGTGAAATTAAAGTGAACCAATGTGTAGAGAATAATTTTATGATTTTTTTGAAATTTGAATGAACAAAATTGGAGTTGAAATGCAAAAGTTATGAATTTTCAAAGTTTTAAATCAATTTTGGAATTATTTTTAAAATTATAACAACCCCTGGTCCACGGCAGACCGAGTCCACCGTGAGCCTAAGTATTGTGCGCATGGACCGGGCCAACTAGAGCCGCACGATCGCGATCAAACGACTAATGGCGAGGTAGGGGAGTTAAATGAATCTGGACGGTTGAGATTAAAACGGCAAAGGGGTACGCAATCAACGGCCCAGATCTCACCCTGGCTTTAAGTTGTCGTTAACGGCCACGATCGGTCGACATCGGTCAATAGGAAGTCAAAGCAATCTAGGTCATTGATCTCAGGTTCTAATCCTGGCCACTTGCACGTGATCCGACGGCTAGCCTCGCGTCTGGCACGGGCATGACACGCGCGAAGCAAGAGGCTTCATCCCCGACACCGACAGGATGACGACAAGCGGCCAGCGACAGTGGCCTAAGGCCATCAGAAATCGTGAAAACGGAATCAAGAGAGAAAGGGGGATCCGAAGTTATTGGAGACGGCAACCGAAGATGGCTGGCGATGATCGACGATGAGCGGAGACGACGGAACTCCTCGGGTCGACGGCGGGGATGGGCTTCTAGCGGCCGACAACACGAACCAGGATGGTGCCGAGGATGCACGGGCTATGGGGAACCCGGGGCTGCGGACGACGAGCACGAAGGTGGTCACTGACGGCGGCTAGAGGCGGAAACAGAGCGGCGACGAGGTTTTGCGCTAAGGCAAAATTGGGCGAGGGCGTGGGGCGATTGCGAAAATTTGTTGCAGGGGCGGTTGCGACGCTATAAGTAGCATAGGATGGTGAAGGGACAGGGAGGCGCCGGCGAAAGTGGGGAGACCGTTACGGCAGCGACGACGCGCGGGAGAAGGGGGAAGCGGTTGGGGGCACTAGTGGGCTGACAGGCGGGACCAAGCAGTCAGTGGGTGAGGGGACGCGTGCGCTCTAGCGCGCTGCGCTGACAAGCGGGCCCAGGGCGCCACAGAGAGGGCGAGGCGCTGAGCTGGACTGGACTGGGCCGGCGGAGGGGAATTGAGGGTTGCGCCCCGCTACGTATTTTAAATCCTTTTTATTAAATTTAATTCAAAAATACGTTTTGGATTTTGAAAACCTAAGTTTGAATCTCAAAAATTCCAAAATAATTCTGTAAAATAAGTTCTTGACTCTATAGTCCTTACAAAATTTATAAATTTCAAAATTCATTGTTTTAGCTCAAGGTTTCAAATTGTTAAGCCTTTCAGCCTTTAAATTAATTTTAAATTCAAATTCAGTTTTGAATTTCTGGTTTTCACAATTGTTCTATTTTAAAATATTAGAGCAACTCCAACAGGCCCCTATTTGAGCCCTCAAACACATTTTTGAGAGCCCGTAAGAAAAATCGAGGTCCAACAGAGCCCCTACCCGGCTCTCAAAAATAGGAGGGCTCTCAAAATAGGCCACCAAGCCCTCATCCCTAGGGGGCCCCCTATCCCGACTTTCATCTGCGCCACGTGAGCACACACGTTTTCCACTGGTTTAAATTTGAATATTTGTATTTGCATTTAAATATTCGAATATTTAAATATGATAGATAATTATGTTCCTTTTGTTTAGATGGTTATGTTTCTATATTTAAATTTAAATATTTATATTTGTATTTAAAATTTTGAATATTTAAATATGATAGATGATTATGTTCCTATTGTTTAATACGATAGATGATTTTGTTCATGTATTTAAATTTGAATATTTGTATTTGGATTTAAAAATTTGAATTTTGAAATTTGAATATTCAAATATGATAGATGATTATGTTCCTATTGTTTAATATGATAGATGATTATGATGCTATATTTAAATATGATAGATGATTATGTTCCTATTATTTAATACGATAGATAATTATGTTCCTATATTTAAATTTGAATATTTGTATTTACATTTAAAAGTTTGAATATTCAAATATGATAGATGATTATGTTCCTATATTTAAATTTGAATATGTGTATTTACATTTAAATTTGAATATTTGTATTTACATTTAAAATTTTGAATATTCAAATATGATAGATGATTATGTTCCTATTATTTAATACGATAGATGATTATGTTGCTATATTTAAATTTGAATATTTGAATTTAAAAATTTGAATATTCAAATATGATAGATGATTATGTTCCTATTGTTTAATATGATAGATGATTATGTTGCTATATTTAAATTTGAATATTTGAATTTAAAAATTTGAATATTCAAATATGATAGATGATTATGTTCCTATTGTTTAATATGATAGATGAGTATGTTGCTATATTTAAATTTGAATATTTGTATTTGAATTAAAATTTTTGAATATTTAAATATGATAGATGATTTTGTTTCTATTGTTTAATACGATAAATGATTGTGTTCCTATATTTAAATTTGAATATTTATATTTGCATTTAAAAATTTGAATATTTAAATATAGTAATTTATTATGTATTATGATTTTATCAAATACATGTGTATAGTGTGTGTGAAGAAATTGTGGAAATTAAAAATAGGACCTCTATTTTAAGAGCCATTGTTGGAGTAGAACGCACAAAACATACCTCTCAAACATAGGGGAAGCTCTCAAATAAAAAAAAAGTAGGGGCTCTGATTTGAGGGTTATTGTTAGAGTTACTCTTAGGGTGTTACATTCATCTAACCACTCTCAAATCAGTAACCATCATTGTAAGTAAGATTACAACTTAGAACTAACGGAGGATATATCTCAACTAATCCTCAACCGGACAACAAATACAGTAGAAAATGGGGTTCTTCTAGTCCTGAATTTCTTGAAGATGCCATTATGTCCTCAGATCAGATGGCTGTTACAACTATTTCTAAAATGTCAAATCAGTAGCTGCGAAATTAAGTTCATATCGCAAGAATTGTGAAGTGACCACATAATATACGCAAAAGTTCATCAATGGTTATCATCGTGTTACTATGTACGTTCTGTACGCGCGTGCAACAAGCGGAAATTAAACGAGAAACGATCGAGCGATGGTGCGTCCTCGAAAGCAACTCGCAGTCGCCAATCACGACCAGCGTGCATGTCCGTTCGAAACTGCACGCTGCCTTGTCACACATTCCACCGCCCAGATCGTTGCCTGGGCGGCCCGGCGCGCGCGGGAGATGGCGATGGCGATGGCGAGTCGGCGACGGCGCCGGCGAGGGACGAGCCGGTCATCGGGTGCAGCGGGTGGGCAGGGGGAACCGACGCGGACGGGCGAGCCAACACGAAGGTCACGGGCACCGCGCGCGTGGCGCGTGATATGAAATACAGGTACGGGCCGGCCTGCTCCGCCTCCTTAATTGGACGATCGGAACGGCGCCATCCGCGCGCGCGCGGCCGGCAGCTAGCCGCCGCCGGCACGGAACGAGAGCGACGCCGTGGCCCGTGGCGTGACGACTTCATCTATCGATCGCGACCTCCAGTCTCCAGTCTCACCTCGCAGCCAGCGGCGGCGGCTTCATCTAGATGACACCTCGCCTGCCCCCGTCGAAACGGGCGGCTCCGTGGTAGCACGTCTTGTATTATAGGCAATGGCTTACGCTTTCAGAAACACCAAAGCTGCTATGATGCTCTGCTCTGAATTCCTTGTCAAACACTTCAGAACCTTCCACCGGCTGCAACATTTGACCAGGAGCAGCTTGCAACGAACTGCAAGTGTCAACGACGACTACTGACCAGTTCCTTTTATTTAATTCAGGCTGATTAGCACTAGTTCGCCGTAGGAATTGCGAAATGGAACGGAAAGGGGAGGAAGCCGCCAAACAAAAAGCAAAATTTAACACGCAGACATTACATCCAAGGGTCTCTTGGTCGAATACAAATTGCTCATGTTTAAAATATGAAACATGTCAGCCTTAAAAAAAACAAAATCCCAAGAAATGGTTTGTCTCACTCTCTTCTTCCCTGACAACGAACTCAATAACAAGGATTTGAGGGCATATATAGGGGGAAATATCTTGTGCAATCACTTATTTGGTACAATCGTGCAATCAATCGATTTGGTGCATCCAATCTAGATCCAACGGCTACATATAAAATGAGTTAAAAGTAAAAAAGTACTAGGTTTCAGGTGGATGCACCAGATCGCTTGATTAGATATACCAGATCGTTTGATTGTACGATTGCACCAATATAAATGATTGTACATGATATTTCTCCGTGTATAGCTTCATAATTTTTATGATAAAAAATTATAGTATGTTACAATTGGGAATTTTCTTGACAATTCTGGTCGTAGACAGTGTGTGCGTGCGGTGTAGCAGCCACAGCCACACAGCTTGTGAGCTTCCCCTTCTGACGCCTCATAAAAAATATCGGAGGTTGGTGATAAACGGAAATATCGGATTTATCGGAATTCTATCGGTGATAGACAAAAAATTTCGGCCAAATTTTAAAATTTTTTATTATTTTACACAGAAATAAACATATATCATTTCTAAATTTTGTAACATCAAAAACTACACTCAATAATTTATAAAAATATGATTTTCTATACATTTTGGTTAATAAATTCATGCGCTCGCAGTTCATTTTGACTTATTTTAATATAAATCCTAGAAATACAATTAATAAATTAAAAATAGTAAACTGAATTCAAATGAATATTTAACGGTTAATTTACTTTCAAAGTCATATTATTTATTCTTTAAATCATAATTAATCATTGGAGAATCTCCTCATTTTTAACATCCTGCATTAACAATTTCTCGGAATATTTTTTAATTTTTATCGTAGTATCTAAATGTCAAATTGTAACAGCATAACAAATATATAGGTTTTTAGACTTTATTTGATTTTTTTATAATTAAAAAACCATGAAGCTTTGCATTGCCAATCGAGTGTCGCAACCTAAATTTTTCAAAATTTCTTTCAATTTAGTGGTTAAGGCCTACAAATGGACCAAAAATATGAATATAAATTTTTTATAAATTTTGGTTAATTATTTCATGCATGTGTAGTTCAAATGTAACTTATTTTAATATAAATCCTAGAAATACAATTAATAAATTAAAAATAATAAACTTATCCAGAAAAATATCAATCTTTTATATGGGATAATATACGTTGTATTTTGATAGTATAAAAAATTCAAGTTCAAAAAAAAGATTTAACCTTTAATTTGCTTTAAAACTCATCCTATTCATTCTTTCAATCATAACTAATTATCGGAGAATCTACTCATTTCTTAACATCCTGCATTATAAATTTCTCAGAATATTTTTAAATTTTTATCGTACTATATAAATGTCAAATTGTAACAGCATGCAAAATATCTCATTTTTTTGAATTTATTTGATTTTTCTAGAATTAAAAAACCATGAACCTCTGCATTGCCAATCGAGTGTCGCAACCTAAATTTTTCAAAATTTCTTTTAATTTAGTGTTTAAGCCCTAAAAATGGACTAAAAATATGAATATTATTTTTTAATAAATTTTGGTTAATTATTTCATGCACTTGTAGTTCAAATTTGACTTATTTTAATATAAATCGTAGAAATACAATTAATAAATTAAAAATAGTAAACTAATCCTGAAAAATATCAAATTTTTTCATGGAATAATATACATTGAATTTTGATGGTAGAAAAAATTTCAAGTTCAAAAGAAGATTTAACCGTCGATTTGTTTTCAAACCCATCTTATTCATTCTTTAAATCCCAACTAATCATTAGAGAATCTTTTCCTTTCTTAACATCCTGCATTACAAAAATCTCTGAATATTTTTAAATTTTTATCGTAGTATCTAAATGTCAAATTGTAACAGCATGAAAAATATCTCGTTTTTTGACTTTATTTGATTTTTTTAGAATTAAAAAACCATGAAACTCCAAATCGCTAATCGAGTGTCGCAACCTAGATTTTTAAAAATTTCTTTTAATTTATTGTTTAAAGCTTAAACATGGACTAAAAATATTAATATTATTTTTTTATAAATTTTGGTTAATTATTTCATGCACCCGTAGTTCAAATTTGACTTATTTTAATATAAATCATAGAAATACAATTAATATATTAAAAATAGTAAACTGATTTCGAAAAATTTCAAATTTTTTCATGGGATAATATACGTTGTATTTTGATAGTAAAAAAAATTTCAAGTTCACACGAAGATTTAACTATTGATTTATTTTCAAACTCATCTTATTCATACTTGAAATTCCAACTAATCATTAGAGAATCTCCTCTTTTCTTAACATCCCACATTACAAATTCCTCGGAATATTTTTATTTTTTTATCATAGTATCTAAATATCAAATTGTAACAGCATGAAAAATATTTCGTTTTTTCGGCTTTATTTGATTTTTTATAATTAAAAAAACATGAAGCTCCAAATTGCCAACCGAGTGTCGCAACCTAGATTTTCCAAAATTTCTTTCATTTTAGTTGTTAAGGCCTACAAATGGACTAAAAATATGAATATAATTTTTATATAAATTTCGGTTAATTATTTCATGCACTTGTAGTTCAAATTTGACTTATTTTAATATAAATCATAGAAATACAATTAATATATTAAAAATAGTAAACTGATCTGGAAAATTTTAAATTTTTTTCATAAGATAATATACATTGTATTTTTATAGTAGAAAAATTTCAAGTTCAAACGAAGACTTAACCATCAATTTGATTTCAAACTCATCTTATTCATTCTTTAAATCATAATTAATCATTGGAGAATCTCCTCCTTTCTTAACATCCTGCGTTACAAAATTCTCGGAATATTTTTCAATTTTTATCGTAGTATCTAAATGTCAAATTGTAACAACATGACAAATATCTTGTTTTTTAGACTTTATTTGATATTTTTAGAATTAAAAAACCATGAATCTCCACATTGCCAATCGAGTGTCGCAACCTAGATTTTTCAAAATTTCTTTCAATTTAGTGGTTAAGGCCTACAAATGGACTAAAAATATGAATATGATTTTTCTATAAATTTTGGTTAATTATTTCATGCACTCGTAGTTCAAATTTCACTTATTTTAATATAAATCATAGATATATAATTAATAAATTGAAAATAGTAAATTGTTCCGGAAAATTTTAAATTTTTTTCACAGTGTAATATACGTTGTATTTTGATAGTAGAAAAAATTTCAAATTCAAATGAAGAATTTACCATCGATTTGCTTTTAAATTGATACTCGGAGAAAGTTGGAGAGCCACCAGATAAAATTTCAAATTTATTTTCAAAATTCCGAAATTTTTGGGTGATAAGCTTGATATATCGGACCCTACTGATAATACAGATATATCGGATCTATCGGAAATTTATCACTGATAAGGTTAACCCTGCCGGCCACCACCCCGATCATCTCGTATCCGACCAACCATTCGCTTCTCGATCATTACCACGACGTAGAGTGATCCATGGAGTCGGGTCGAATCCATAGCAATGGCCTCCTTGTGTTTGTCCTCCTGCTCGCCGTCGCCGGCTTTGCGGCGGCGCAGCAGCAGCAGCAGGGTGGTTCTTCTTCACCGGAGTACTACGCGACTAACTTCAGCCCGTCCATGGCCATCGTCATCGTCGTCCTCATCGCCGCCTTCTTCTTCCTCGGCTTCTTCTCCATCTACATCCGCCACTGCTACGGCGACCGCGCTGATTACACGAACAACCCTCTGCCGCAGGCGGCGGCTCGATCGCGGCGGCTGCGTGGGGTTGACCAGGCCGTACTTGCGACCTTCCCGACCATGGCGTACGCCGACGTGAAGGCTCACAAGGCGATTAAGGGAGCCCTCGAGTGCGCCGTCTGCCTCAGCGAGTTCGACGACGACGAGACGCTGCGCCTGCTGCCCAAGTGCTCCCATGTCTTCCACCCGGACTGCATCGACACGTGGCTCGCGTCGCACGTGACCTGCCCTGTCTGCCGCGCAAATCTCATCCCCGACCCCGACGGCGCGGCCGCGCCGGCGAGCGATAGCGATATCCTCGCGGAGCTACCGACTCTCGCTGTGCGGCCGGAAGAAGGGCCACCGTCTGCGTCCGCTGCCGAGGCAGCACCAGGGCAGGCGCCGGCGGTGGTGATCGACGTGGAGGAGACAGAGGACGAGAGGATCATAAGAGAGGAAGCCGCCGAGCTAACACGCATCGGCAGCCTGAAACGCGCCCTGCGTTCGAAGTCCGGCCGCGCACCCGCACGGTTCCCGCGTTCGCACTCGACGGGGCACTCGCTCTCCGCCGCGGCCAGCGCAGGCGGAGCCGGCACCGAGAGGTTCACGCTGCGGCTACCCGAGCACGTGCTCCGGGAGGTCGTCGCGGCTGGGCAGCTCCAGCGAACAACGAGCCTCGTGGCGTTCCGCTCCGGCCGCCAGGGTAGCACGCGCCGTGGCCTCAGGGGAGGCGGCGAAGGGAGCAGCCGCGCCGGGAGGAGCGTCCGGCTCGGCCAGTCCGGACGGTGGCCGTCGTTCCTGGCGAGGACGCTCTCCGCCAGGCTGCCGGCGTGGGGGTCGAGGTCCACGCGGAGGGGCGACGCGGACGGGTCGAGCAAAGGCGGGAAGTCAACCGGCGCCAAGTGCGACGATCAGGCGTGCGCACTTGGACAACATGTTTGACTCGGCTTCTACGAAACTGTGTGAAAAGACTCTTCTTTTCTCGATGCATTCTCTCTTTTTGCCGGGGGAAAATCGTTTTTTTTCCTGATACGTGTTCATTCATTTTTTCCTTCTAGAATCATGTATATACATACAAATACACAATTGTTGATAATTGGAATGAGATCTACAATCCAATTTCATCTCCATATACTTGGTTGGTCATGAGCCCATGATGCAATCCCTTTCCCCACGAAAAAAATACAGTATATGATCAAATCACGGGGAGTCATACTTTTACTTTGTCCGCTTGAATGCACGTGACATGCAAGTCCAGCCTTGTCTGCATAACGCGTCAGGTGGTGCATCATCAGATGGAAACAACTCATCGGGGGCTCCATATCTACACAAATACATAAGTCAAATCGTGGTTTTTCATCTAAAATTTAACGATTCATGCAGTACCCTTCTAAACCATAGTCTTCTAAACCATAGTCGTTAAATTTTAAATGAAAGATCATGATCCGATTTGTATATTTGAGCACGAAGAGTACTTTGTGCACAAGATACGAGTCCTCAACGGTAGGAGCACATCATGACAAAACCATATATACGAATGTCATATGCCTTGACGTTGACTTTAGAATAATAACGGGGTAGCGTGGCCGGCTTTCATCTTTCGCCGTCGACACGATCTTTGCAGTGATTTTTCAGCTGGGATATTTGAATTGTATGCTTTTTCACATGAATACACGAGTGGACTTTCAAGTTTCAACTGATCGAAAGATTTGGATATGAAATTCTAAAGACTTAGCCCTCCATGCACGCTTTGGACGGCATGCAGGTCCAGATGGATCTCTAGTTACCCACGTATGTCATAGAGAGATTGATGTCATCAGATCAGATTTTGAGGGCTCTACGGCGAATTCGTGCCAACGGGCCCTCTATACCATAGAACTTATAATATATGGGTTAATTTTATTTGTATAAAATAGTAGTAAATTCAATAATATATTTTTAATTTAACATGTCTGATAATTATCAACAACGAGAATTAATGTAGACTAAAATGTTTCGTTTTCTTTTTTCAGTGCGCGACAAATGTTTCTTGGGTAATATTCTAAATTCCGAACACCTAAATTAGAATAAAAACATAATTATAAGAGTACAAAATAAGTACTAGAAGTCTTCAATACTATACTAATAATTAATTTGAATAAAAAATAAACAAGCAAAACAATACATCATAACATTAATACCTAGTACTAGTACTGGATCCCTGGCTTCTTGCGAATTTGCGATCAGCCGATCACTCAGTCGGAGCGGCTTGCCCGCTTCAGCATGGTGTCGTCTCCGTCGCGGGCTCGCGGCGTCCCCGCATCAACGTGGCGTGGCACGTGGCTTCGTGCGGACGTGCGGCCGTGACACAGGAGCGGCGGCCTGACGGCCTGTACGCTGCGTCACTGCGTCCCGAACAGTTGTGCGTTGCGTCGCTGCGTCCCGAACGGCCGACGCCGAACTCCCGATTCCCGAGGACGAAAGACCCGGTCACCCAACGAACTGTCGCACATGCGCACAACAGTACAACACAAAGGCCAAAGCCAAAAATTCACTATATATATTGTCACGGTATATGGGCTTGGGCCCCTACTCTTCATGGGCCATAGGCCATCGCACACTCTACCTCCTAGAGCCGGGCCTGAGATCACGAAGAAAACCCTATCAGTAGTATGGTTCTTGTTGATCTCATATGTTCATGTTCGTATTCTCTTCTTCTTCTGTAGGACCCGGTGCTTAGTATTGGATTCCTTGTTTTATTGAAGTGGAATAAAGAATTAGTAAAAGCGTTGATGAACAAGGACCATAACACCTAACACAAGTCGACGGGAACGACTCCTTTGCAGTCGACTGCAGATGACAGTTATGATCGGTACCGTTTGGCATGGATCGAACGCTGCGGAGGCTTTTGAAGGGTGTGGATGTAGGCTCCACCATGTATAGAGCCCATCAATGAAGTCCCCTCGGCACTCATCGGATCGAAATCCGACGGTACTGAGGAGTGTCTGCCCTCTGTAGTCAGCGAAGGATCTCATTTCTAGGTCGAGAAGGGTCTAGTTGATACTTCAAATGCTTATAGAAAATTGAAAAAATAACGGCATGAAAACAAGAGAATCGGAAGTGAAAAAAAAAAGAAGGTTAGCCTCCCGTCGACCATTGAATTATGGACACTTCAACGGCTAATTTTTCGGGCCGGCTCTAAAAATACAATTTCGCTAAATGTATATTATTTATATAAAAAAATCAGCTTGATTTGTTGCCACTAGCGGGCTCACTACACCTTGCACGAGTGACTGCATCGGCAGCCTTTGTTTCTCGTTTTCTTTTCTTCAGAAGAGATAAGGTTATTTCAGATTGGGCATGAAGTTTTAAATTTACTGAAATGAAATAAAATAAAATTCAATATATACATACGTGAGTCTGTCACACTAAATCTTACTAGAACTCCATTGTTAAGCGTGGTGGGACTAGCATATAACATTCTCATATCTCAACATATCCTTAACATTCATGTCAAATTTTATCTTGTATGATGTATGGGCCATGTATTTTTTCGAGGACTGGGTAATTTTGTACTCTCCCAGGCCGAATGCACCTGTTAGACCTTCTTGCTTTGGTTGAAAGGATTAGATTAGAGCGAATTAATTTGACGACATCGTCGAGTCAATTTGCCCGGATACTTTGCTTAACAGGGATCAGGATCTACAAGTAGCTGAATCGTTAGTGAAATAGGGAGGATTTTTTTTGGCACAAGTTCTGTTAACCAAACTTTTCGGTAAGTTGTAACCAGATCTTACTATTGTATGTGTCTAAGGCCCTGTTTGGAACCTCTAGATCTAATTGTTAGCTGCTAAAATTAGCTATAGAGGTTCCAAACAGGGCAGCTAATACCTCAGCTAATTATTAGCCAACCCCCCAGATAACAATAATCCCATTAGCTGGTCCAACCCAGCTAATCCCAGCTAATTGTTGGCTATTGTCCATTCTACCCCTGCCCGATCTCTCCTCCCTCCCTCTCCTCCACGTTACAGAAAGCACTTCTCGCATTCGATCCATCGCACGCCACCCTCCCGTCTATCCCAGTCGTGTCGCCGCCCTCCACAACCGGCCAGCGCACGGTCGTCCACCACCGAATCGCACTGCCGCCCTGCTTCTAATCGCGTCGCCCTGCTTCAAATCACGTCACCGCCGCCTGCTTCAAATCGCGTCGCCGCCCAGCTTCAACTCACAGCACCTGGCAATGGATTTCTTCGGGGATGAGGAGGAGTATAGCACGAATGTACTGGCTATCATTCAAAGAAATCATGAACTTGTTCCAGGGGCACTATGGTCAATTAGCTCTAGCAACCAAAGAATTAGCTAGGGGTTCCAAACAGCCTCCAGCTAATAATTAGCTAGCTAATAATTAGTTGGCCCAATCCAGCTAATAGATTATTAGCTAGCTAACAATTAGCTCTAGAGGTTCTAACAATTAGCTAGCTAACAATTAGCTCTAGAGGTGCCTAAGTACATGTATTTCGGCTAAAAATTCTTAGTAACTAGCTGATTTAAGTATCTAGCTAGTTGGCCTAAATAGTTAGCTAGTTCGAATATTTAGCTACTGAGAATGAGAATGAGAATTTGAAGAAGTTTTTCATTCTCTACATTATATTTATAGCTCTAAAATAAACGGACCCTAGATTCTAAAAGGTTTTGACAAGTTTTTAGGTTTATTGTTGTACATAGAACAAAGCAATTCCTTGATGGAATTAATTGCATTTTGGAGTTCAAATTTCATCGGACAAGAATTGATCAAATTTCGGGGTAGTAAGAGCATATTTAAGTATTTTAGTAAAAAATAAAACTCTAACAGTTCTCTTAAATGAATCCCTTACATATTCCATTCACTAAATCATCTATTATCCCTCTCGAATATAAAATTAGTTTAGTCTTTCTCTATTTTCATCCGTGGCTATTTTTTCTCTTGCAAGCATATTATTTTCTTCTCCGCGCATTATTATAGACCGGATGACACACATATTTAAAAGTATTATAGTTTTACATAAAATTATTATAGATTATATGTCATATTTGCTGTATTTAAAAATATGGATCATGATTCTAAAGAAACTGATGTAGATTAATTAATTTTTATAAAGAAATAGAATTTAGACTGATTTAGGGAATAAAATTTAAGAGTTATATAGGAGATGCCCTAATAACGATGAAGTATTCTACACTTCTCGCGGGTACCCATCGGACGGCCCAGATTAACCCGCCACGCCACGCCATGGAAAGCAATCCTTGCTGTTTCCGACCTACCTCCTAGCCGCCGCCGCCATGGGTCTCAAGCTCTGGCGGATCGCGGCCACCCTGCTGGACCAATTCATCGGCCTCCGCCGCGGACGCTCACCGTGCCGCGATGAGTGCTACGCCCCACCATCTATCCGTCCACGTTCTTGCTCGGTTTGCTAGAAATGGAGAAGAAACAAGAGGGTTCAACGAAAACGGACTGTAGATTCACACAAATCAGCATCTCGAAATCTACAAATCGGGAAAATGTTCATTAGCTAGCGACGAGAGACCGAAATGGTGGACTCGGTTCTCGCCGCCGACGAACCACGGTCAGCAAAACAGCAAGGGGAACACCTGAACACTCGATAAGCTATGCAAGAACAGGCTAAAGGTACAGGGGAATGGGAGGAAAATGCTACCTTGGTCATCTGTGATAGTTGTTTAAGGGGTGCACTTGCCTTTACATGCCGTTGACTGGCATGAAAATTATTCATCTTGAAGCGGGCCAAAATTATTCATATATGACAACATGTTTCTTCCTAGATGCATATGTTCTTACGAAACTGTTTATGCCATGCACGCCTTCTTGTTCTTGGTCAATCTTTCATTTGGGGCTCCTTTGTTTGGTAGATCCCTGCATCGATCTGCATGCACGAGCAGGCTGCTGTTCATTTCGAGCTTATTCCCATTCTTTGGACACGTTCACTTGCTTTCCAAACCTGCAAATATTCAGCAAATCAGTTTAACGAGGTCGTCTCCTGCTTATCAGTTATAACCCACTCTGTTCCAAGCTTCAAAAGAGGGTTTGATTGTAGGAAAATTTGATGAACAGGCTTGAAAATGACCCACCTCCTTGTTCCAATCACACCGCATGATCACATACGCCAGAATTAGAGTCTGTATTGCCGTGCCAACGATCATTCCAGACCAAATTCCATGCACACACAGCAATCAAATACTCAGATGAGCAAGTACTTTAGAAAGAGATTTTTTGGGAAGATAAAATGTTGGGATCCTACAAGAACTCCGAGGTTGAAACGCCAACCGAGAAGAACACCAATCGGTATTCCGATAAGGTAGTAGCATCCCACGTTCACATAAGCCACCATTGCTTGCCATCCTGAGCCAACAGCAACGCCTGCAAATCGAGACACAAACACACAAAGATTCAGGTAGGTGTAGTTGCACCGGTAAATTTACACCAAACTGCACCTGAAAGAACAGGTTGTACGCCGTTGAGGAGGACGGTGAGGGCGAGCAGGACGGAGATGCTGTCCACGGCGTCGACCACCGCCTGGCTCGACGACATGACGAGCGCGATCTTGTCGTGGAATGCGAGCGCCAGGACGCTGAAGAAGAGGCCGATCAGGAAGGACGTCGTCGTCGACACGATCGTCGCGAACCTCGCCGCCTTCCCGTCGCCCGCGCCAAGCTCGTTCGCCACACGCACCCTTGCAAATAAATATTCAGGAAAACTTTCAGTCAACTATACCGTGGATTGCGACTAGAGTGCAGTGCAGACTGCAGACTAGTGCGGCAATGGTGACTTGTGTTGATCAAGTGGAGATCTTTTACCCGGTGCCGGCTAAGAAACCTATTGGAATCATCATCTCCCATCCTTGAAAACTCATACTGCTCAAAGGAGATCGATGTGGAGGTCAGTGATCAGATACTCGGATGTGAACGATTCACAATTTTACATGATCTGGCGGGAGAAGAGGCAGGAGATACCAGATAGAAAGAGCATCCACTGCAAGTTGAGAGTTCTTCAGGTGCCCTGTGAGTAAGATCAATATCCTGTAGTACCATGTCTCCAAACTACAGGCCAGATGCAGAGATTAATGAGATGAAGCCAAGAAATCGGAATCCCATTAGTCACTTTGCATTTGCAATCTGTCAAAATTGTTAATGTTAAGATTTGTACTTTATAGTTATTATTACTTACCATACCATAACGCCAGATGATACGGACAGCTTGACGAAACCACACAAGTCAACAAAAGCCAACGGCGAGAACCCCTTCCACGTCACCGGGCACCCGCCGCCGACGACGTACGCGAGCTGCAGCAGCACGACGAGGCCCAAGGAGACGTTGAGCGCTATGGCGGCGCCGAACACTCCGAGCCGGAAGCGGCTAACCAGCAGCCAGCTCGCGGCAAAGTGCACCGGGAACACCGCCGCCGTTGTCGCCGCCATCATCCAGTTCTTGCGCTGGCTCTGCAGGAATTTGTTGAGCGGCAGGAGGACAGCGTACATGAAGTGCAGCGGGAGCATGTAGACGCTGACCATGCCGGCCTCGCGCGCCAGCGCCGCCGGCTGGCCCATCGCAGCCAGCAGCGGCTCGGTGAACACGTACGTCGGAACAAGGAGCACAGCGGAGACGAGGAGGATGATCCATGAGCGCTGCAGGTAGATGCCAAGCATGGAGTACTGCTTTGCACCGTAGGCCAGGCCGCACAGTGTTTCCAGTGCACTCGCCATGCCCAGCTGCAAAGCATCCAGATTTATGAATTGTTAGATACTTTCTCCGTTAATATTTTATAATATAATAAATCTAAATAGTACAACTCTTCATATTTATTGTAATATGAAATATTAAATCTGATCTTGAATTAAAATATTTTTTCATTGTCTTTGAGATGCAAAAATACGTGTGTCCTCTAGCTTTCTCATAGCTACCCTGGAACATAATGGACCATAACTCATTGTGTAACCACCAAAGCTTATCTTGAATTCTGGACTTCATCTCTTGAAATGTTGGAGGACATGCAAAAATTACTATTTTTAGTCCATATCCACTAACTCAATAGGTCCACCGACCTTTGGCTCCAATAATACTACACCCCATAGTACACACGAACTAATCTATACATTTACAATTGACTGGAAGAAAATTATTTTTAATTTATATGTTTACAATAAAAAGTGACCTAATATATCAATATGTTCAATACATATATATTCTATTAAAAAATTAAGTCATTCATAACATGTGACCCTTCAAATTGTGGCTACAATAATACAATCAAAGTGTCCATCAAATTTTTATTGTAAGACACATGTTATCTAGGGTTCAAGATGATACATCCAAGGTCAATATCTAGAGTTTATTCATTTTCTCTCCAAAATTGAAATAAATTTTAAATAAATATGCACACATGTTATATGAACCTTACACTATAGACAATAACCAACTATTCAACACAATTTTCATATAATTTGCTACATTAGCACAATTTAGGTAACACTTAGTGTTGACGAAATACAGTTTAAGAACCTCGAGGGGTTTGAATGTTATACTTATGTTTGAACAATATCTGATGAGGCATCCAAATAAGATAGTAACCTTCTAATAGAAGTTGTATTGATTAATACTTCGATTGTTTGATGTCCTCTTAACCTTATAAAGGGAGAGTATTTATAGGCATGATTACAATAGGGTAATTTAACCGAATATTACAGTATATACAGTGATCTTCGTAGGGGTTATTTAGTAACCCCTCATGTGAACATGCCTAGAGCTATACTATGTCAGATGGTATTTTAGAGCCCATAACTACGACGTCACCTCCGAGTGGTTTTATAGCTATGAAGCCTCTTTATCCCAGATGGGGCTTTGTCCAAAAGGCTTCAAGCCATCACTTTGTACCATGCTCCGAACAAGCCTAGAACGAAGTGTAAACCTATGGCTTTACAGGGGCTTTGCTTTAGAAGTTGTTGTTAGTTTTTGTTAGGGTAAAGATATTTTCCCCAACACCTAGTTTCTCCAATTTCTCACAAAATAACTATCAAAAACTCGTGAAAACTTAAGGGACGGGGATCTGACCTATGTGAAAGTGTTTCACAAAAAAACGGAGAGAAATCGATGGGAAATCGCGGATTTGAGAGAGAGTTTCTCGTGGGCAGATTTGAGAGAGCTTATGTTCAAGCATTGGAAAAGGAAATGGAAAGGGGAAAGGGGAACAGGAAAGGGAGGTGGGACCATAATTTTATAGTGCAGAGGTCAGCACCAATGTCTCTGGCACCTACCTCGGTGCCAATGACGGTCGCGCTGAACTCCCTTGCCATGCCAGGCTGAGCAGCCCAACAGTGGCACAGAGGTTGGCGCTAGTGTCATTGGCGTGACCTTGTTAATATTCAGCGCTAATGACATTGGAGCCGAATTTTGGATCTATTGCTAGAATAAGTTTTTTTAGTGATCTATTTACAAAATAAATTTTACCAAAAGTTTAAATTATAAAAATTCCAGCCAAGCATGGAGTGATGTTTTGCACCATAGGCCAGGCCGCACAGTGTTTCCGGTGCACGCGCCATGCAGCTGCCAAGAAGCATCGAGCTAGGTTTATGAATCCTTTTGTTAGATTGTTTCTGGTGGTAATGAGATGCAAGTCTAACATATACTTTTTACAGTTTTGTATTAAAAATGTTGATATAATGCATGAAACTACAATCTTATATCACAAATGTTTCTGAGGAATATTGCAATGTAATACAACGAATCTGAAAAATGATACTATCTAGATTATTACAACGAATCTGAACAACGATATTGTCTAGATTCATTATATTATAAAATTTTAAATTTGATTTTAGATTTAAATATTACAGTATGAGAGAGAGTATTTGGCCGTACTTATATGGCCATATTTTAAAAAGCTTGATGGGATAGGTTATTCTAGAGAAAAAATAAAAAAAGTACCATAGGGATGGGAATATTAAGATGACATTGCGTTTATTGGCTGTATTTAATTAACGATCGTACTTACGCAGCTAGTGTGCCTGATATGTCAGACGAAGATCGAGCTAACACGTCACGTACAGCAGAATGAATCGAAGAAGAATTTTTGAAATTTGAACCACAAACACTACAAGAAAACAATAAATTTTCGTCGGTCTTTTTAATTTTCGTCGGCATTTCCGAAAGCCGACGGAAGTTATATAATTTTCGTCGGCCTGGATGAGCCGACGGAAGTTAACATAATTTTCGCCGGCCTTCCCTAGAGCCGACGGAAGTTATGTAACTTCCGTCGGCATTTCCATAAAACCGACGAAAGTTCCCTCATCCTCACTACTTTTAGGCCCCCACTTTCTCCATCTCCCGCACTCCTCATCTGAAAACCCTAACCCACGCCTCCTCCCCTCCTCTCACCGTCAACCCTCCGTTTCTCCCCCCTCTCTCCTACGCCGCCGACGACTGCCGTCTCGCCGCACCCTATGGCCTCGCTAGCCGCTCGCCATCTCTCCTGCGCGTATCCGCACTGCTCCTAGGGCTCCGGCGCGCGGCGAGCGGAGGTGGAGGGGGAGGCGAACGATGGAGGCGGCGGTGGAGGCGGAGGCGGAGGCGGAGGCGGAGGCGGAGGCGGAGGCGTACGCGAACGATGGAGGCGACGGCGGAGGCGGAGGCAGAGGCGGACGCGGACGCAAACGACGGAGGTGGCGGTGGAGGCGGAGGCGCACGCAGTAAGCTGCAACGCGGACACGTTCTCGAGCCCGCTGTATCCGGTCCTCGCCTCCAGCTTCGACGTGGTGGCTCTGGTCAACCTCAGGCAGGGCAAATTCCGGTACACGTCGGCCAACGCGCGGCGCACGGTGAACCCGTGCTTCGTCCCTACCGCGTCGGCAGTGGATGGCCAGAGCGGCTCGATGGGGCTCGATTTCGACGATAGCGGCGACCTCTTCTCCATGGGCTGTGTTGACTCAGGCTGGCTGGAGGTGAGCAAGAGCAGGAAGGACAATGGTGGCGTTGCGTCGGCCGGCGACCAGGACGCCGACTCCGACCTCTTAGCTATGTACAATTTTGCTACTCAGTTGAGTTCATGGTTAGCTGAAATCAAAATTTCGAAATTTTAAACTAAGAAAATATCATGTTTACATGCCATGTTCATGGATATCAAGCTGAATACTATGCAACACTCGGTGGGCACACTGAAGAAGCTCTGTGAAAGATACCATGTTGCTGGCAAGAATATCATTCATCCTCTGTAGTAGTATCTCATACCAACATGTATGTAGACTTTGCTCACTGTGCACTTGTTCTCCCCCCTCCCACTAAAAATGAGAAAATTTTGCCTATGAAAAATGATGCTTGGAGAACCACAGTTAGGGAAGTTGGCATGCTCTCCAGACCTCGAGAGAAATCATGTAAGTCGTAACCAATGCAGAATTGTGTGTGTTATTTATTTCAGCTTGGGATCCTGTCATTCCTGTGTGAATTCATTTGATACTATTGTGATGATTAGTGCCAACTTTTAACTTTCATTGCAATCTGTTAGCACTAAACAAATTCCTCGATAGGCGTGCTTACAGGAACTGATAATTGCAAAATTTCTTTTTTTTTTCGGATTTTTAGTTAACTTCCGTCGGTCAACATTAGCCGACGAAAGTTATTGGCCCGAAAAAACAAAAACAAAAAAAAGTAATTTTCGTCGGCTAGGCTTTGGCCGACGGAAGTTTCTTGGATTGTTGTAGTGAAAAGTAGAGTTAAACAAAATATTTTATTTAACTTCAATAGGACATTGTTTAATACCAGTAAGTACTTGTAGAAGTAGAGCTCGCAGCATCATTTTTTGCTGCAGCACGTGATCTCCGTGCGTGGCCATTTTTAAGGGAAAATACGGTAAGAAGGCCATTCAGCTTTCTAGTTATAGCTTATTATCACATGCCGCATTGATCATGTGATCCACTTCCTGCAGCTTTGATATCATAGAACAGTCAGATCTGAGCTTCCCCGTTAGATCTAATGTGCGAAGCGATCGTCGAGACTCATCACTTCGCACATTTAGAGGTTGACTTCACGATGATCGAGATAACTCCACACCTTTAGATAGATTCTGATTTTACATCGAATAATACACCTACTCTATAGTCGGCTTCTCTGACCGACTTCATATATATATATATATATATGATCTCAATTCTAACCATATAATCATTCATTCGCTTTGCTAGAAGCTCATTCTTTGTAGGTGGTATTGCAAAATAAACACATGCTCTTATTCCTTGTATATAATTTATTTTGGATTTATGCATATAAATTAAGAGATTAACTTACATAATTTCATTGTATCTGATTTATTCTGCTTTAAAAATATAAAGAAATGGTTTTTGAAAGTATAGCATTTATTGGATAAGAGTAATTGCATAAGAAAAGATAAATATAAGTGCCTATAATAAATTCTAAAACAACTTATATTTATATTTAATAAAGTTCTTGAATTAACAAGTACAACTATTCATAACGAATAAAACAACAAACACATGCATGCTGAGTGCAACTCTAACTTAATTTGGAAATATGATGTGCATACTGTATAGGTTTCTGAAAAGAAAAACATTATCGATGGCCAATTTCGTAACCTGTCAGATTCACACCTGTACATGCATGCATGCTACTCCATAAACGTGTAATCTAAAACCTAAATATCTCCAGAATTGTTGCAAGCTAAATTAAGTTCAGAAATCCTCGCAAGAGATAGCAACAGTTTGAACAAAATCGTGCATCAGAGAGTTTATTACTACTACAATCTAGGGAGATCGACGTACTAGGAAGCCAAAGTTGAGGCCGGAGATGACATTGTTGGCGATGGAGAAGGCGGCGAGCTCGAGGTCGTCGATGTGTCCGGCGAAGGCCTGACTGACGATGCTGAAGCTGTACATCACCAGCCGCTGGAATATGGCGGGGCCGACGATCTCCCACAGCTTCTTGGACTCCTCCCACGCTTCCCTCGCTAATGTCGGCAGCCGCCGGCGACACCCTCTCCCCTCCTCCTCCCCCTTCTTCCGTGACCACTCCGTGAGGAGCGGGACGCCGCTCGCCATGCCTCCACCTCTCGCAGGCGCAGCTCGCAGGTCAGCGCGCAGCAGCCAGCTGCAACGGAGGGAGGAGAACTGGGAATATGCAGGCTGCTTCCGGCGTCTGTCTCGATGAAATGGATCGGATAGGAGTTGATATCATATATTTTTTCGGATTTAATGTATAATAATCAGTGACCGACAAATATTCCATCACTATTCACTAAGGGTGAATAAAAAATAACTGAAAACCAAATCGAACCAAACAAAAAAACATTATTTTAGTTATTTTAATAATATTCGGTTTTTATTTGTAAAAAATTCGGTTCTCGGTTTTCGGTTCGGTTTTTATAAGCAGAAAACCGAAAAACCGAATCCTGTAGCCCTCAGGCCTTGCGCTGGCTTGCATCATGGCATGTGTGTAGCGTGGTGCTTGACTACTTGCATTGTATGCAGGGATTTCAGATTTGCAGAGCTTGTGCTGGTTTAATGGCTTCCCAACGTTGCTCCCCACGCAGGATACAGGGCCGACGCGGCCGCCATGCACGCTTGCCCCCTTTTGCGCGTCTGCTTGTCCGCTCCGCTTAGTCTCCGCATATTCTTGATAAAACCTGAAAATCGAAAAAACCGAATCGAAATAATTTTGACGTAGTATTTGGTTCCTGTTTTTCAAAAAATAAAATACCTAAAAATTGAAAAAATCGAACCGAAAAAACCAATGAAACCGATTGTCCACTCTACTTGTCATTCTTAACAACAATAGTGACGGTTAAACACTCGTCACTAAATGGTCAACTTCATTCCTAACGGTTCACTGTTAGGGCTCTTTGATGACGGTTGACGTTTGTCACCTGTCGCTAATGCCGGCAGCCGCCAGCGGGCACCCTCTGGATGGTCCTAAACTTTTGACAATCCTAACACCCCTTATAGTATCTTATGCAATCTCCCACCATAGTCGGCCAAAAGTAATCTGTCCTTCGCAATAACCACTTCATTTTCTAGGCCGACTGGTGCGTTCCGCATACTCCATCGTGCACTTCACACATTACTACTTTAGCTTCTTATGTGCCTATGTATGTGAGGAGAACCCCATCAGTTGTCCAACGATAAAGGTCTTCACTGAGCATGACATACCTAGTCACGTGATACTGAAGCTTCCTGGGCGTCGATGTTGAAGGGTTCTTTAAATAATTAATAATATTATACTTCCAATCATCGGCCTCTATTTCTGCGATTTCAGCTTCCACCGATCTGGCTGTTGGCTTGTACCCTAATGCTGTCTGGGCCAAATCATTTGCTTCTGAATTCTGTTCCCTTAGGATATGAGTGAACGACACACTTCGAAAGTGCGCCATTATAACCTGGCACTGATCATGGTACTCTCTCAGTGTATCATCCTTGCACTCATACTCATCCGATAGCTGCTTTATAATCAACAAGGAATCGCCGAGGATTTCAAATGTATCGGCCCCCACTTCTTCCAGCAATTGTAACCCTTTTAGCACGGCTTCATATTCAGCCTGGTTATTGGTGGCAAAGGCCTTGATGGTGTACGGGAACTCAAATGGTGCCCCCCGAGGGGAAATGATCACCAGGCCGATACTGTACCCGTGCTGGCACACTTACCCATCAAAGAATAATGTCCATGGTAT
Source organism: Zizania palustris (assembly GCA_019279435.1). Classification (NCBI taxonomy): domain Eukaryota; kingdom Viridiplantae; phylum Streptophyta; class Magnoliopsida; order Poales; family Poaceae; genus Zizania; species Zizania palustris. Next base: position 24,128,077 of record JAAALK010000287.1, on the reverse strand, counting down.
CGGCTCTACGTGAGCTATCGTCTTGTCCCTATGTTGAACAATAAAATCGGCTATTGCTTGGATTTTAATCGCCTTAGCCGATTCATACTTGAGGTCGAACTCGGGCAAGTCAAGGACCCATTTTGTAACGCCCCGCCCCATACGGACTTTGTCGTACCGAGACAAGGGCTACTTAACTGGGTTGAAACAAACATCATACCTGATATTTATCCAATTCAGCGGTAGACCATCACATTTATACTTCAATGATTACAGAATAGTGTATACAAAAGCCGTATGAGGCATACCTCACGGCAACAATCATTACAAAGAACAGCGGAAGCAAACATACATAAAGCACAATCAACATCCTTCTAGATCTACTTGGGAACTAGACCCGAAACCCTACTTCTCACGATGTTTTTCTTCTTCAACATCTTCCTTGCCGGTGTAGTTTTTCTCCTTCGAGTTCTTTAGAAACTGGAGATGTTGAGGGGGGGTGAGTACAAAAAGTACTCAATAAGTTCCGGAATGTAATATAAATGCATTCGGGATCAAGGAGGGCTTAGGGTTTATTTTAATAAGCATGCAGGAAGATTCTAAGTGTATTTTTGGGATTGAGGTTCTCAACCTCAATTGAGATTATAAAAGAGAAAATTAATTTGGTCAAATCTTTTCCAAGCAAACCTGACATTTTTCAAGAAACGCTTTGCTTCACATCTCAACCACGATTAACCACATATCCCCATTCAATACCATCAATTTCCCATTCACATTCCAACCCAAATGACGAACGCTTTTCTCTTCACATACCGTCACATTGTTTCGCCCGCAGAGCGAGACTACCCCTCTCGGTAGCTCCTCTCGGCTCAACAATTGACCAACAGTTCACCAAACCCTTCATCACCATAACTCAGACCAAAACCACATCTTAACTCTATGAAGCCTTTCGACTTCCCGAACACACACAGGTTCGTTGCCAACCACTAAGGCTAGCCGTACACCACGAAGGCGTACTCTGGTAACGCTTCCCATCCCTTCAACATTTTTTGTTCTTTTTTTAAAACAAACCAAACACTACACAAGGGAAACTTATCAATGCACGCGCCCATGACCGTGGGCACGGCTGTTCGAACAGATTTGCTTCAGCTGAAGGTGTACTCTTTACCCTCACGACACAAATCACTCCTACTACCCACGAAGTAGAGGAGGATTCATGACAAGGTTCATCCGAAGCGAACTAAGGATATCGCACTGCTGTCAGAACAGGTATACGACCAAGGATCATGGGTCCACGACCCCCTTTTTCCTTTAGCAATCTGAGGTGCTCTCCACCATCACTTTTCCACATAACGCCACATCAGGGCACACTCTCATTCCCCCGAGCACCCCGTCGTGATTCCACGTCCTCCGCAGGAGCAGATTATCCAAAGCCTACTAATTCAAAGCCAGGGGCAGAGCCATGATACCCGTGAGGTTGCACGATTGTGGTGCAAGATGTCGCTCCCCAAGGCTATCCTTAACGTTATGTGAAACCGCGCCACACAGGCCGCGTTTCCGCATAACGGAACTTTTATTCACAAATCCCCTATTTTCCCATTTTTCCAACATTTTTGGTACCTTGTACCGCTTTCGAAAACACTTTCTTAAATCCCGATTTTTATTCCCCACGCAATCATTCCATCATCACACATATCGAGCATGAGTACTTGCAAGTATGAAATAATGTTTTAAAAGTGAATATTGATTCCACACAACCTACCATATTACTAGGGTAAGTTGTATTCATCATCAAGGTTATCAAGGCATACAATCACAACATCAAGGAAGGCTAGGTGCAACAACTTTTAGGTTTTACTTGACTTAATCGCACAGGCGATGTCGTAATGAAAAGTGTATGTGTGCGTGTGTCCTATTTTGCATATAGCAAGTTTAATTTTAAATCAATTGGGATCAACATGTTCAAAGGAAAGGAACTTGCCTTGCTCGGGGAAATAGTCGGGGTCATCGAAGTTGTTCCCTTCCGGAACTTCGGTTTCAATTCCTAATACCGTAATACGGATTTAGAGTCAATAATTAATTAGAGATTTTATTTATCTTTTAAAAATTTGGAAAATATTATTGATGTAAATTTTATATTTTTACAAACTTAAAGAAATTTGAATGGAATTTTTCTGAGTTGAAATGATGTTTCTACAAATTTTGAAAGTTGCAATCGTATTCTGAAATTGGAAAAAGGAGAAAACTCACTATTCCTAATGGGCCGAACAGGAAATCCTTCCAGAAAATAGAAAATGCACTGTTTATCGCTTGTTGGGCCAGCCTGTTTCTAATTTCCGGAAATTAAACCAGAAAAATGAAAAGGCTACTGTTCACAGTGGGCCGGCTAGGAAATTAATTTGAATATTCGAAAACTGTACTGTTTATTGTTGTTGGGCCGGTCCAGTTTTATTTCCTGGAATTCATATAATAAAATGAAAAATCACACTGTTCATGATGGCTGGCCGGAACGGCCCAAAACGCTGCTCTCAGCGCGCGGCCAGGCTTGGCGCGCAAACGCCTGGTCTGCAGGCGCTGCCATGCGGGCCCGAGCCGTCAGCCTTGCGCGGCGCGCTGACGTGCGGGCCCCACGGGCCAGAGACTGAAGGCAGGGGAGGGCGCGGCGGCTGGAGGTTGAAGACGACCTCCAACGGCCGAAACTTCTTCGGGCCATAACTTTTTCATTCTAGCTCCGATTGCTACGAAATTTTAACAGTAGCTAGAGTACAGTAGATGAACATATCCAACGGTTTGATTAGGTATTAGAGCTACGGTTTGGGTTTTATACCGGCAAACAGTAGGCTCAGTTTGGGATTTTTAATGGCGAAGGCGGAGCTCCGGCGAGACATAGGGGGTCATTTTCACCATCCTCAGGTCATTGCGAAGATACTGGTGCTCTTGGATTGAGCTACGGTGGCCCGTAGTGCCCTGGCGACGGTGACCCGAGAGCTCAAAATGGCGGGCTCGTCGCCGACGAGCTATGGCTGGCTAAAGATCTATATAAGCTACGGAACGTGGTGTACTAACTACAGGGATTCTCTAGTTTGAAGGAATTGAGGTATTTTGCTACCTTGGTTGGGGTTAGTGTCAGCTGTGAGGATTTGGGGGTTTTCGGAGAGGGGCAAATCAGATGATGGAGACTGCGAAAATGGGTTGAATGAGGGTCACTGATTACGTTCTGGTTGTTTTTCTAGAGAATGGATTAAAGGGCAATGGGAATTTTTGACTTACGGAGGGCGACGGTAGTCCGGTCCGACGGAAATCCGGCGAACCAGTGATCCAGGCGCTCCGTCGAGATTTCGGGGATTATGGGAGTGACTGAAGTGGGTGTGGGTGCAACCACAGAAGCTCAGGCCCCTTTTATTTGCGCAGCGGCATGGGCGGCGACGTGCGGCTTGACGGCGACCGCACGGGAGCATGCTTCGACGTGGGTGAGGTCATTGGAGGGGACAATACTTGCAATGACGTCAACGACATGGGGTGGTACTTGATCTTGCCGTCGGACCGGCGGTGAATGGGAAATACCCGTTGGTCCGAGAGGTGCTAATCGTACGACGTACGGGTGCGAAGCGGACGCGAGCTCAAGGTCAGCGTGCGGGCGTGCGCACGGCAACGTGGCTGGCGTGGCGGCGTACGGGCATGGGCGCGGGGTCAACGACGGGTACATGCGTGCGGTGGCGCATGCGGTTCGGGGGCAGCTTGGCGTGGGCGAGCGGAGGCATCGCAGTACAGGAGCAGTCGGCGTAGTGCGGGTGCATGGCTAGGCGCGGCCAGCAGGCGCGAGTGTGCACAAAGCGCGGGTGTGGCATGACGGCGCGGCTCGACGACGCATCACGGGCGCGGGCGCGCGACAGCAAGCGCGAGCGCGCGGCAGTGAGCACAAGCGTGCGGCGCGGCCATCACCTGGCATGCGGCCAGCACAGAGGGCGGGCGCACAGCCTAGCACAGCCCCTGACGTGCTAGAGCAACCATGCCCATGAAGAGATTTGATTTGGAGAAAAAAATATTGAATCAAGGAATCTGAATTTTTGGGGGGTATAAGGAGATCCTCTAAATTTTTATATTTTCAGACATGGTTTAGCAAACTTTAGTCTGATTCCTTGTGGAAAGAGAAATGACTTTAGATTTAGGAATCGAGATAAATGGTATTTTTGGAATATAGATGAAGGGTATTCTCAGAGTGAAATAAGTAAGAGCCAAGGTTTTAATCAAAGAATTGATTAGAAGGAAAAAGAATGTTTCAGATGATGAATATGGTTTTCAGATAAAAATTAGTGAATTACATTTTTTTTAAAACAGTATTTATAATTATAAATTATTAATTTCAGAATAGAAACAATGAATGTCTCCTGAGTTGATTCAAAACTTGATTTGAATATTGAGTTTGGAAATTGATTCACGTGAATTGTTTTGTTGGCTCAGGAATAGTACTTTTAAACTAAAGATATAATTTATTTGGGATGAAATATTTGGAACCAACAATTGCATCGGATAATAGGATTGGAAGAAGTTTCAAAATTTCAAACTGGAATGGTCAGATGGTAAATAGTGATTTCTAAATTTAATGAGTTGTTCGATATAATTCGGTAGAGTCAAAGGATAATTCGAAAGTAGGTGAATACTATTCTTGGTTTTGAATTTGATTGAGATTTCTTTTGGGTTAATTTTGGCACCAACAACCATAAATCGACAAGAAACTAAAATTTTGTAACTAGCATTTTATTCAAATTAAAAGTTTTAAAACAGCCTGAAAATCAGGATGTTACACATTTCCCAATGCGTCCCTTCAAAATTGGGGCCGACGACATATATTTGACGACATCAGCCTTGCATACTATAGTGTATTATGTCGAAGTATAAACACAAGCAAAGCTTCTCCACCGCTAGGTACCGGGTCTCAGCATCTTCCAGGAGCCTCCTACTGAGATAAAAAATCATCCTTTCCTTCTTGTCAATCGACGTGGATCATCTCTACTCGAAGGTGGAAGAGATGGCTAATGTACTTGTCAAAGACTTGGAGTCATATCCTGTCGTGTAGAAAAAATAGAATAAAAGTAATGTACACATACATTTTGATTTTTCAAAAGAAGTAATGTTTTGTATTTCATGAACATGCACTGTACCCGATTATTTGTAACGGTTTTCCAATCGTTCGATATAGCTTAGGGTTTAGGGTTTAGGGTTTTTTATTTCATGAACATAAGCTGCATACACGTTGTTTGGAACCATTAGCTTCATAAGTCGTTGGAAATAACATTTGAATAGATCGAGAAAACAACAAAAATAAAAATGAATGTTCAGTGTGCCCAATTATTTGCAATGAAATTTTAACTATTTTGATATAGCTTAGGTCCATTAGTGCAAGGAAACTTAGGTCACATGCACGCTGTTTAGAACCATCGACATCATAAAGTAGTTGAGAATAACATTTAAACTCAATCAGGGCGAACAGTAAAAAAAAAGTCCAAACCCCCCGAGTGGGCAAAAGGATCAACAATAACCAAGTTAGAGCGGATCATGAGCTATAGGTTAGAGTGATAAAGATGCAAGCAATCAGGTTTAAGGAGAAAGATGAAAGCAAATCAAATCATAAAGATTGAACATCTATATTAATCCAAAAATAAGAATATAGCTTATTGTGTTAAGGATAAAAGCTTCAAAGATGCTCAATATTTCCCTACCTGGTGCGTCAACTGTCGTTGTATGTGACAACAGTTCTCGACAGAAGTACCTGAAAAGAGGTTTTTATTAGGTTAAAGGGGGTGGTGTGCTATGATCCAATGGTTATCTCAAGTGATGAGATAGAGACATATTTTTAGATAAGTTTGGACTTTCTGAAGGATAATAACTATACTCCTATATATGTAGTTTAACTTAAAAAAGTGAACTCTGCCTTGAGAATATGACAAAACATGCTTCTTGTAGGCTCCCTCTGATCTCTTTATATGAGAGAGTTTGGGGTATAAATGGTGATTAATACACCATATTGATGACGAATTTTGAGGATAAACGGTTAGATCATGATTAATGACTCTAGGTGGTAATGGTTTTATTAAGCATATAGTTATGGATTTTAAAAGAATGGATTGAGTTTTGATGACGATCGTACAACTACCTATAGTTGGGAAGGACTTTCGAATGCTGAACTCGAGGAACTCTCGGATTCTCGACTACTAGCAGACTAGTTAACGTTGACTATTTACTAATTATTTTTAATGTTGTGTCTAGTGGCACCTCATTCACTCGTCCTTTATAAATCCACTTGGGAAGTATTCGAAATCATATTCCGGATAGCCAGTAAAGACAATATTCCCCAAATTTGAGTGGATCAGTGCATACAACGTCCATGGTAGCCTATAGCGCTAACATGCTTAGTGCCTGTCATGGCCAAAATTTTAAAATAAATACAAATACAAATACAAATATATATAAATATAAATAAAAATAGGTTTTTAAAATAAAGGACAAGAAAATTTTCTTTAAAATATTTTTTTGGAAACTTTTCTAAATAACAATTTGCTAAGTTTTTTTATTAAAGTATTTAAAAAATATTATAATTTTCTAGATTTTTGTGAGCTAAAAACCTATTTTTCTATTTTTTTTCTAATTTTTGGAGAACGTTTTCCTAAATGAAACAAAAGAAAAAGAAAAATTAAATTAAATTAATTTCCCCCTCAGCCTAGGCCGCACCTTGCCCATGCAATAAATACAAATATTCAATAAAATCCTGAAATTTATTCTAACGGTGTCAAAACAAACTTTAGATTTTTTTTTAAAAAAAAACGAGAAACCACGAAGGATTCAATCGGGGAGTTGAATTTTCTAGGATTTTTGGAACATTTTCTATTGATCCTGTAAAGTTGAAACTGCACTGTTGCACTGGGCCGGTCCAAGGAGATTTCTAAAAAAAATCAAAACGGGGCTGTGCATTTGGGCTGATGCTGCTGCCCCAATCCAAACCAAAATTATTCAGTTACTCGTTTATTCATACATGACAAAATATATTTTTACTTAGCATATGTTTTTACGAAACTGTTTATGCCATGCATGCCTTCTTGTTCTTGGTCAGTCTGTCATTTGGGGCTCCTTTGTTTGGTAGATCCCTGCATCCATCTGCATGCACGAGCAGGCTGCTGTTCATTTCGAGCTTATTCCCATTCTTTGGACACGTTCACTTGCTTTCCAAACCTGCAAATATTCAGCGAATCATGAGTTTAACGAGCAAATAAAGAGGGTTTGATTGTGGAAAATTTTGATAAACAGGCTTGAAAATGATCCACCTCCTTGTTCCAATCACACCGCATGGTCACATACGCCAGAATTAGAGTCTGTATTGCCGTGCCAACGATCATTCCAGCCCAGATTCCCTGCACACACAGCAATCAAATGCTCAGATATGATGAGCAAGTATTTTAGAAAGGGATTTTTTTGGGGAAGATAAAATGTTGGGATCCTACAAGAACTCCGAGGTTGAAACGCCAACCGAGAAGAACACCAATCGGTATTCCGATAAGGTAGTAGCATCCCACGTTCACATAAGCCACCATTGCTTGCCATCCTGAGCCAACAGCAACGCCTGCAAATCGAGACAAAAAGATTCAGGTGTGGTTGCACCGGCGAAAGTGTGAAACTATATAGGTGCAGGGTGTAGCAAACTTCACCGGAAAGAACAGGTTGCACGCCGTTGAGGAGGATGCTGAGGGCGAGCAGGACGGAGATGCTGTCCACGGCGTCGATCACCGCCTGGCTCGACGACATGACGAGCGCGATCTTGTCGTGGAAGACGAGCGCCAGGACGCTGAAGAAGAGGCCGATCAGGAAGGACGTCGTCGTCGACACGATCGTCGCGAACCTCGCCGCCTTCCCGTCGCCCGCGCCAAGCTCGTTCGCCACTCGCACCCTTGAAACATTCAGGCGAAACTTTCAGGCAACTATACCTACCTACCTAGGGATGACATATGTTGATCAAGTCGGATCATTTACCCAGTGCCGGCAAGGAACCCCATTGGAATCATCATCTCCAATCCTTGAAAACTCATACTGCTCAAAGGAGATCGATGTGGAGGTCAGATACAAGATCGAATGTGAACGATTTACATGAGCACGCTGGAGAGGCAGAATATATATATATACCAGATAGAAAGAGCATCCACTGCAAGTTGAGAGTTCTTCAGGTGTCCTGTGAGCAAGATCAATACCCTGTAGTACCAAGTCTCCAAACTACAGGCCAGATGCAGAGATTAATGAGATGAAGCCGGCCAAGAAATCGGAATCCCATTAGTGACTTTGCATTTGCAGTTTGTCCAAATTTTTAATAGAAGGCAACGAACTGTGTCAAGATCTGTACTTATTGGTTATTACTTACCATACCATAACGCCAGATGATATGGACAGCTTGACGAAACCCCACAAGTCAACAAACGCCAACAGCGAGAACCCGCTCCACGTCACCGGGCACCCGCCGCCGACGACGTAGGCGAGCTGCAGCACCACGACGAGGCCCCAGGAGAAGTTGAGCGCCATGGCGGCGCCGAACACCCCGAGCCGGAAGCGGCTGACCAGCAGCCAGCTCGCGGCGATGTGCAGCGGGAACGCCACCGCCGCTGTCACCGCCGTGATCCCGTTCTTGAGCTGGCTCTGCAGGAACTTGCCGACCGGCAGGAGGACAACGTACAGGAAATGCAGCGGGAGCACGTACAAGCTGATCACGCCGGCCTCGCGCGCCAGCGCCGCCGGCTGGCCCATCGCAGCCAGCAGCGGCTCGGTGAACACGTACGTCGGAACGAGGAGCACAGCTGAGACGAGGAGGATGATCCATGAGCGCTGCAGGTAGATGCCAAGCATGGAGTACTGCTTTGCACCATAGGCCTGGCCGCACAGTGTTTCCAGTGCACTCGCCATGCCCAGCTACAAAGCATCCACATTTATGAATGGTTAAATATTTCCTCCTTCCTCTGATATTTCTAACATGAGAAATTTTACAGTTTTACCACATTTTTAATGTTAAAAGACCGTAAAATAACCCTTCTTATATATATGTTCATAATTTAAAACGCTTGATGGGATAGATTCAAGAGTGAAAAATTAATAAGAAGTACCATGGGGATCAGAGTACTAAGATGGCATTGGTTTTATTGCCTGTATTTAATGAGACTAGTTTGATTTGACACTGGACTAAGCAGCTAGCGTGCCTTGGCCATCAGATATGAAAGCGCATAAATTAGCCAGAGTTTTGAGCCACAAAAGCTGAGTTGAACAAAGTATTTTATTCAACTTGAATAGGACATTATTGTGTTAGTACTAGTACGTACGTGTAGAAAGTTGCACCATTTGTTTTTTTTGCTTGCCGCACGTGATCTCCGTGGCCATTTTTTAAGGGGAAATTCTGTAAAGCCATTCGCCTTTCTTCTGTTCTAAATTCTGTTCTAAAGAATTATAATTTAAGACACGCAACACAAATCATATAGTCCTTCATTCCACGAGAGCATTCTCCGTTTGGATCAAATGTTTAAATACTATTTTAGAGTATTAAATGTAAACTATTTACAAAACCCATTCATAATCAGAGGATTATTCACAAGACGAATCTAATTAGCCTAATTACACCATGATTTGACAATGTAATGCTATAGTAAATATTTTCTAATTATGGATTAATTAGGCTTAAAAAATTCGTCTTGCGATTTAGTCTCTGATTCTGTAATTATTTTTATAATTAGTTCACGTTTAGTTCTTCAAATTAATATTGAAACATTCGATATAACACAGGCTAAAATTTAGCCCCTGCATCCAAACACCCCCTTAGAATGACAAGAACAAGCCTGCCAGTGTTGCATTTATTTGATATAAGAGTAATTACATAAAAAAGATAAGCAAGTGCCTATACTTATATCTCATATATTCTTTCCACCCTATAATATTGAATAAGATATTTTATAGCACAGTCAATTTAAAGTGTAGCACTATACTAATTTATTGTACTATGAAATATTTTATCCGATATTAACGAAGGCGTGAATTAATGAATGTTCTACAAATATAACTATTTCTAATGATTAAGAGAAATTTTACAGTCCTTGACGAGATACCATATTTTTCAGTGTTAATTTTGATACCTCCTGACACATACCAGGAGGTACCACATTTTTCAGTGTACCTTCTCAAGGACCATAAAATAACCCAATGATTAAAATAACAAACACATGCAACTCGCCCTTTTGGGAATGACATGCATAACGTAGAGCTTCAGGGAGAAAAGAAAACTTTATCGATCGCCAGTTTTTTTAAGTCGGACGAGAGAACCCCGCCGCAATATCTCTACTATATGGTCGTCCGTGTCACTTTCCATAAAAAACCAATCAAAACTTATACTCTAAAAAAATCGGTGCAACCACCCTAAAAAACTGCAACCGCCCGGCCCCGTCAAAGCGCGATGTGCGCTCAACCGTGCTCTGCCCCCGTGCATGCATGCATGCGCGCAGCGCAGGTTTCATTGCGTGAGAAAGAAAGAAGAAAAGAAAAAAAGAAAAAAAGAAAAAAGGAAAAAGAATAAAAAAGAAAATAAAAAACCAGAAAAAGAAAATTGTATTTATATTTCATTCTTTTAATTTATGTATTTTGCGCGGAAATAAAAAAACTATTATAAAATAAGATTCTGTTGCAAAGCACATGCCTCTAACTAGTATTATATTAAGAGGGATGAAAACATTGGAAATAATGTTTTACAAATGGGACGAGATCGATACAAAGAGCATAAAGAAGTAAGCATGGAACCGATCGAAAGCGCTTGGACGAAGGAAAAAAAATTAAATCAGAGACAGCATGTGCAACAACCGCTAAATACATGTCTATTTAGGAGTTTTTTAACGTTTTTGGGTAGCAGGGGAGGAATGCCGGCCAGACCTGTTGGGTGAAGGGGCATCCAGATCACAAGCGACATGTTCTGGCGATTTAAGGACGGTGAGACAGAGATGGCAGAAAGGTTAGCAGGACCAACCATGCATGGTTGAGGATGTTATGTGCTGTTAGGAGTTTGTGCCTGATCCTGATTAAAGTCTAGGCCAAGATCTTCCCTTTTCTGGCCTTCGGCCGCTTCTGTCCATGCCGACTTGACACTGCCAGCAGATATCATCCGCAATTTCAAGGTTAAGGGCCGCGTGTTCAATCGCCGATCGAGGAGGCGAGGACATCTCAACGAATTGCTGAAAGCATGCAGGAGTAGGACAGCAGAACTTGGGCTTTACAGTGCTCCAGGCGTTCTCTGATCTGGGACGCAAACGTTTGTGCACATCTCAAGCAGGAGGAACAATTTTTGGAGTAGAGGTGAGGGGGTGCGTGAGATAGATTTCTTTGCTGAAGCATGGAATGAAAACTCAGTGATCATATCTACTGGCAGACGCGAGGGATTGCTTGTGCCGGATCAAAACCTTGGGGAGCTAGTAACTAGCTGTGAAGTAGGTAGAAAGGGTAGGTAGCAGCGCGCGGCTTTGAAGCCAACCGCGCTGGCAGGATTTGAAACACGTCGCCAACTCGCCATTAATCAAGCCGGCAGCGAGCTTTGAATCCGCGGGAGGCAGATCTGCTTGTGCACAAGATCTGAGATCGATCGAGTCACCTGGATCTGGCCCTGGGGACATTTGGCGCCAAGAAGCTGGCCAGGTGGGGGTTTTCAGTGTTCCAATGAGCTCGAAGCGGGACAAAGGGTGCGGGTCTTCAGCTTGCGGCCGGGGAGAGTGAGTGGGAGCTAGAGCCATTAGTGGCTGGGGACGGTGGGGAGGAGGACGACAGGGAGCACGTGGGTGTGTAGCAGCCGGCGGAGGCTCTCCCCGTACGTCGCGAGAGCTCGGAGGCGGAGCTACCCTAGACGACGATATCCTCCCTTTCCCAGCTTCAATCTTGCTGACCTTCGGGTTGATCGCCAATTACCCTGTCAGATTATTCACCCATGCACGTGTAATCTAAATATCTCCAGAATTGTTGCAGGCTAAATTAAATCCTCGCAAGAGATAGCAACAGTTTGAACAAAATCGTGCAACGAGCCAACGAGGTAGTTATTACTATTTACTACTAGAGAGACATACTAGGAAGCCAAAGTTGAGGCCGGAGATGACATTGACGGCGATGGAGAAGGCGGCGAGCTCGAGGTCGCCGATGTGTCCGGCGAAGGCCTGGCTGACGGTGCTGAAGCTGTACAGCACCAGCTGCAGGAAGATGGCGGGGCCGACGATCTCCCACAGCTTCTTGGACTCCTCCCACACTTCCCTCGCCCATGCCGCCGGCAGACGCCGGCGACACCACCCTCTCCCCTCCTCCTCCTCCTTCCCTGACCACACCGCGAGGAGCGGGACGCCGCTCGTCATGCCTCCAACTCTCGCAGGTGCAGCGCGAGCGCAGCAACGGAGGGAGGAGAAGCTAGCTGGGAAACTGAGCAGTTGATGCGTACTTGTAGTTGTCGGCGCGCTATTGCTGCTTCGCGCAGCCTAGCAGACAGCACGCAGTACAACCTGTGGGCTCATTGGCTATAACCTATTTATTTTTATCAATTTCGGTCTACGCCTTCTTCTCCGGTTCCGATCATCTTTCCTTGTTCTGTCGCCAACCAGATGCAAAAGAGCGTTGACTTAAGTAAAAAGAATATTAGTAAAAGAGAAATTAATCACTTACGGCATCTATCTAGAGACTAGAATCATGTATATATATGGCTACGGCTAGGGTTCTTCCGGCCAATATATTAACACGTACGCGACGGGACACGGGGCTTGGGTGCGATCGTTTCTCCCAGTTTAATCGACATGGTATCAGAGCTTTCATTCGTCGTCAGCGCGATGCTGGTGCACGGATCGGCCTCCACGCGTGCCTCCACGCGGGTGCCAGCAGCTCAGCTCAGGCGGAGGCTTCCAGGCGCGGCCGGCGCACGCCGGCCAGCAACACAGCACGGGCACATGCACCACTCTCCAGAGTCCAGACGCGCAGGTGCATGCATGTGGTAGCAGGGACAGTGCCGCGAGGCGTTGATCACAGGCACCGTCAAGCGCCCATCTTCTTCACCGTCACTCAGCTCGATCGCCGAGAAACTCGGCAAGACGAACTTGTTAGAATCAACAATGGCACAGGGACAGCACAACGCAATGAACACACTGAGAATGAACGCACGAGACGCAAGTTCTTTTGCTGCGAAAAAGCAAGCATCATTTTCTGCCATCGATATCTTTTTATCATGCATCGTGTACAAAACAAATATGCCTACTTTCATGCTAAGCAAAGAGTCATGTCAACGTTCAGCTATTCCAGCGTCTAGAGCAATTCTCGCAACGGCCGTCATGGCGCCCACACGTTGATGCTCATGCCTTCTTATGCGGATGACTTGATCTTCATGCAGAGTGCCATCCCAGGTAAACAAACATGCAATGCAACTAAGTGATTGAGTGGCCCTACGTCAGGCTTACTAACATTTTCTCCCCCTAAGCCTGACGCTCTTCATCGCACACACTGACCAGGCCAAGTCTTGTACGAAGTTCAACATAGTGATCTCGCCCAAGAGGTTTTGTCAGTATGTCAGCCAATTGGCTATTGGTTCCAACATGTTCCAGTATAACCCTGTCTTCTTCAACGCACTGCCTGATGAAGTGAAACTTCGTGTCAATATGTTTACTGCGTTCGTGGAACACAGGGTTTCGAATTAGTTGGATGGCTGACTGATTGTCGATCTTCAGAGTGAAAGGATCAGCTTCATCCTTTCCTTCGAATTCAGCCAGGAGTCGGCTCAGCCAGATTCCTTGACACACCGCCGTGGCAGCCGCGATGTACTCCGCTTCACAGCTTGACAAGGCTACTACCCTCTGTTTCTGAGATTGCCAGGTGACGAGGCTGCCATTCAAGAAAAATAACACTCCTGTGGTGCTCTTACGTGTGTCAACATCTCCGGCGAGATCGCTATCACTGTAGCCGATCAGGGTGTTGTCACCTTTCTTCTTCCTTTCATAGCAGCAGCCAAAGTTTACGGTCCCTGCAATGTACCTCAGTATCCTCTTCACTGCCAGGAGGTGTTCTGTTGTTGGCTTCTCCATGAACCTGCTCACATACCCCACAACATACGCAAGATCCGGCCTTGTATTTACTAAATACCTCAGGGCACCCACAATCCTTCTATATTCAGTAGCATCAACAGGAGGAGCAGTGCATGTCTTACTCAACTTCAGTCTGCTTTCCATAGGGACATGGCTCGGATTGCACTCCCCCAGGCCTGCAGTTGCTAAAATTTTCATAGCATACGCCTTTTGCTTCACTGTTATGCCATCTTCAGTTTGGCACACCTCCAGACCGAGGTAGTATTTCAGCAGACCGAGATCAGCCATATGAAAAATGTTCTTCATCTCCTCCTTGAACTGCTTGAGCTCATCGAAGTCAGCGCCTGTAATCACAAGGTCGTCGACATATACTCCAACAAGGAGTTGATGCAGGCGCTGATTGCCTCCCCTCCGCATGTACACAGCATGTTCCGACTTGCTGCGATGAAAACCAAGGGCCAACAGAATGGTGTCTAGCTTGGCATACCATGCGCGGGGTGCTTGGCGTAGCCCGTAGAGTGCCTTGGACAGCCGCAAAACCTTTGTCTCCTCTCCGGCGATGATGAACCCAGGTGGCTGTACAACATAGACCACTTCCTGTAATTCGCCGTTGAGGAACGCCGACTTCACATCCATGTGATGAACCGGCCATCCTTGTCCCGCTGCGAAAGCTAGCAGGAGTCGAACGGATTCAAGACGTGCCACCGGCGCGAATACCTCGTCAAAGTCCACACCCTGCTGCTGCACATAACCTTTCGCAATGAGACGCGCCTTGTACTTGCTGATGTTGCCTGCAGCATCTCTTTTCGTCTTGAAAACCCATTTGAGGCCAATTGGACGAACCCCAGCAGGAGGCTCCTCTAGCTTCCACGTCTCATTTGCCTCAATCGCCGTCATCTCATCGAGCATGGCTTGGCGCCAACACTCATGCGCCTCTGCTTCTTGGAACGACGTGGGTTCTTCAGTGTCAACCACCAACAAATCCCCCACAGGCTCGGGTTGGAGGAGTCCATGCGCTGGCCCTGCATCATAGATGTCCCGCAG
The DNA here is from genome assembly GCA_019279435.1 of Zizania palustris. Taxonomy (NCBI): domain Eukaryota; kingdom Viridiplantae; phylum Streptophyta; class Magnoliopsida; order Poales; family Poaceae; genus Zizania; species Zizania palustris. The sequence goes on along the minus strand of JAAALK010000287.1, from coordinate 24,112,949 downwards.
TGTGCGGAATCGCAGCGGCGCCTCTTCATCTTGATTCACGTCCAGCTGCATACCGGCAACAACCGGAGGCGATACGTGCACGACCACGGGTCCCGGCGTGGCTTGAGCAGAGGCCGGAGTTGCCGCTGCCCCTCTCGAAGCAGGAGATGGCTCCCTGTCTTCTTCATGGTCAGAGAATGCCTCCTGTGCTGCATGACGTGTGATCAACATCTCAGGGTGGCTGGCCTGCACAAACTCAACGATAAAATCACTATCAACTTTGTCATTCTCCCAGCACCACTTCACGTCCTCTTCAAACACAACGTCACGAGTAATGTGAAGCCGCTTCGTCACAGGGTCATACGCACGGTATGCCATTGACCCGACTTCATATCCGACAAAGATCATCGGCCTGCTCCTGTCGTCTAGTTTGCGCAAGTGAGGCCTCGTGTCCTTGACATGAGCCACACAACCGAATGTGCGTAAGTGCTGAACGGAGGGCGTGCTTCCAGTCCACCGTTCATACGGCGTCCTGCCTCCAGCTCCCTTCGACGGTGACCGATTGAGGACGTACACGGCTGTCTTCACGGCCTCCCCCCAAAACGTGCCAGGAAGCTCCTTCGCCTTCAGCATGCAGCGGGCCGCCCCAACCACAGTCTGGTTTCGTCGTTCAACGACGCCATTCTGTGGAGGCGAATAGGGCGCGGTGAGCTGCCGCTGCACGCCTAGTTCCGCGAAGTAATCGTTGAAGTGGTTCGCCGTGAACTCGCCCCCGCGATCGGTACGCAGGGCGCACAACTTCTTGCCACTCTTCCGTTCTGCTGCAGCCTGCACTCGCTTGATGGCTTCAGGTGCTCCATCCTTGGTAGGCAGCAAGACAATCCACATGTACCTGCTGTAGTCATCCACCAGTAGGAGAAAATAACGATTACCACTTGGCGTTGTCGGGGTGATCGGTCCGCAGATGTCACCATGCACAAGTTCCACCGGCTCAAGTGCACGGCGAAGAGCTTGGCGTGGGAACGGTGTTCTCCTGTGTTTGCCAGCAAGGCACGCCACACAAACTTGCTCCACTTGCGACAGAACAGGGAGGCCTCGCACCAGCCCCTCCCTTCCCATTCTGCGCAGCGCTCCGAAGTTGAGGTGAGCGAAGCGAGCATGCCACCTCCAGGAGTCTTCTCCGGCACACGCTGACAGACACACCGGCCGTGCGATCGTGATGTCGAGCACGTAGAGGCGCCCAACACTTCGGCGTATCTTCGCAAGAAGGCGCTTCTGGTCATCCCGAATCCTCATGACGCCATCTTCAATGTGAATCTGAAACCCACACTCGTCGAGTTGTCCGCAGCTCACAATATTTGCGGTGAGGCTTGGGATGTAGTAGGCGTTGTCGAGCTGCCGGTGTTCTCCTTGCTTTCCTGCAAACAGAATCGTGCCGCACCCCTCAATTTGCACAGTTGAGCCATCACCAAAGCGCACTGTGCCACGGACGCCCATGTCGAGGTTGGCGAAGACTCCCTTGTCGCCGGTCATATGGTTGGAGGCTCCGGTGTCGAAGATCCAACGCCTTGCCCCCTCCCCTGAATCGTCTCCCAGAGCAGCATAAGCTTCTCCGCCTTGTACCTCCTTTCGCCGAGTGAGCCGCAGCGAGGAGACGCCGGAGGTCCGGCTCTGCACGGCCATCGCCAGGCCCCATTTCAGCCCAGCTGTGGCCAGCTGCCGCTCCTGCCGAGGCTCCGCGTGGAGCCGCTGGTCCGGCGCCGCAGGTGCGTCGACGAAGCTGAGGTCGCCTCCAACTGCTTCCTGGAGCTTGGTGAGGGGATGGAGAATGTGAGCTTCGGAGTGAGCCAACGCCAGGGTAGGCTCTTCTTCCTCCTGTGCCACGTGGGCCTGCTCTTCAACCTTTGGCCGGCTGCGGCACTCTCTGGCCCAGTGGCCAATTTTCCCACAGTTCCGGCACTTGTCCTTGCCACGCTTGGGTGGCCCAGGGCGTTCTCCATGTGCATCTGTGCCAGCGCCATTCTTCTTCCAGGGAGTCTTCTTGCTGCGACCTCCAGAGCTACAGCTTCCAGAGCTGCCACCTCCAGACTGCTTCTGCTTATAGCGTTCTAGCCACTCCTCTTCGGTAAGATACAACTTGTCACCTCCATATCGACCACCAGTGGCAACCCCATCGTCCTCCACAGCTTTCAGTCGTGCAGTGACCTCCTCAATTGACAGAGATGAAATATCAAGTAAGGTCTCAATCGACACCACCAACTGACGATACCTTGGTCTTGCAACTCGGAGATATTTGGCAACGATCTTGTCGTCGGGCTCCGGATCTCCCAGCGTCGCAAGTTGATTTGTCAGGTTTGTCAATCGCATGGAGAAGTCTTCAACTGATTCCCCATCGCGCAAAGACAGTTGCTCGTACTCTCTGCGCAGCTTCTGTGAACTTGCTTTGCGAACGCGATCTCCACCAATCCTCATGATCTTGACGCTCTCCCAGGCTTCCTTTGCCGACGACTTGGTGGCGAGAGTGGAAATCATCTCTGGTGGAACCGCGCTGCATATGGCGTCGAGTGCCATGTGATCCACCTGAACATCAACGTTCCCTGGATCAATCGCCGCCCAAAGCAACCGCGCCTCCAGCTTGATCTTCATCAGCAATGACCAATCGTTGTAATTGGTTTTCGTCAGTAGCGGATAGTTCGCCGGACCTGCCGACGCCACCTTCTCCACCACTCGCTCCACCACCACCCGATCACCTCCGCCGCGTCCGCCCCGAGGCCTGCGCGACACGGACCGGCTTCGGTGTCCATCGCCGGATGGCGTCAGTGATCTCCCGCTGCCGCTTGCCATCGCTCACCGAACACCAACGCTCTGATACCAATTGTTAGAATCAACAATGGCACAGGGACAGCACAACGCAATGAACACACTGAGAATGAACGCACGAGACGCAAGTTCTTTTGCTGCGAAAAAGCAAGCAGCATTTTCTGCCATCGATATCTTTTTATCATGCATCGTGTACAAAACAAATATGCCTACTTTCATGCTAAGCAAAGAGTCATGTCAACGTTCAGCTATTCCAGCGTCTAGAGCAATTCTCGCAACGGCCGTCATGGCGCCCACACGTTGATGCTCATGCCTTCTTATGCGGATGACTTGATCTTCATGCAGAGTGCCATCCCAGGTAAACAAACATGCAATGCAACTAAGTGATTGAGTGGCCCTACGTCAGGCTTACTAACAGAACTAACTATATACATTATTATGGAAGGCACAAATCAGTGCCGCCGTGCGTGGAGCCCATCTTCAAGGTCATCTACTAACAAGCTCCAGCAAAACAACCAGATGCAGAAATTGTCATCACAGTCAATGCCAAAGTAGAGAATCAAATAAATCCAGCTTTTAAAGATTGGGAGGCATCAGATCAACAGGTCTTGAGTTATCTTCTCTCATCTGTATCCAGGGATAGGGATGTGCTTTTTACTGCAAGAAAACTGGAAATTTCCGTAGGCCAAGCCAGTGGAAGTTAGACCAAATCCAACAGAAGTTAACACCTTCTGTCAACAAAACACTAACTTTCGTCACTTTTTGACCGACGAAAGAAACAGACGAAAGATAAGTATCTTTTGTCAGCTAGACTAAGTCGACGAAAGTTTCTGACACGAGTGCAGAAGATAAGTTCTTAACACTAAAAAATCAATAAAGGCATGCATATAATAGTAAAAAAATTACCATATATTTTTACTACAAATGAAGCACAATTTTTTTTTAAAAAAACTCTGAATTACACAGAAACAAGAGCTATCCAATGAATTACACAATTTCAATTTCAATTTGAAACTGTAATCTGAAACTGCCTCCTTCAATTTCAATTGCTAATTCAGGAAGTATGTGCAAGAAATGGAAGAAAGAAAACGATCCTACGGTAGTACTCCGTGTATATATATATATATACACTACCGGAAAACAAACATATGCCGAGTGCCACGATGTTTGCCGAGTGCAATTCATCGGGCACTCGGCAAACACTATTTTGCCGAGTGCCAGATGTCATGCACTCGGCAAACATCGTGACACTCGGCAATTCCAGCTCTTTGCCGAGTGCCCTATAGGTGGCACTCGGCAAACAACCTGAAAAATGCCCCGCCCAATTTTTTGTTGACGGCGTGATGACGGCACGAGTGATTTTTTTGGTTTGCCGAGTGCCACTAACGGACACTCGGCAAACCCTAGCCTTTGCCGAGTGCCACCAGAAAAACACTCGGCAAAGATGAAATACCCATTATTTCATGTGAAAACACATTTTGAGTCCATATCACAATTTAAAAATGTTTTGAACCTGAATTTTTTTTTACAGTCATAATTAAACATCTTTTAATCCATGGAGAATTTTCATCCTTTTATGAGTGGGTTTGATATTTTTAATAAAATAATTGTATTTGTAGGATTTACTTCCAATGGGTCAAATTTGAAATGCATGTACATGAAATAATGACTCAAAAATTATGGAAAAATCATATTTGTGTTCATGATTACATTTGTAATCTTTTACAACTAAATATAACTAAATTTTTAAAATCTTATTTACGACAGTCGACCGGCAATATGCAGGTTAATGGTTTTTAATTATAGAAAATGTAATTGATGCCTAAAAAATATGACACTTGACATGATGTCATTATATCATACATATATGATATGGTAAAAAATTCATAATGTTTCGACAAAGTTTTCAAGTATGACCTTTAGAAATTGGACAACCTTCGAGAAGGTTTAGGAGTTTAGGGATGAAATGAGTTAGGTTTAGAAGCAAATCGATATTCAAATATTTGTTTGAACTTAAAACTTTTTGTGCTACTAAAACTCAATTTATCTTATACCATGTCAAAAATTGGCATTTTTTAGAGTTACTTTGCTATTTTTGGTTAAAAATGTTGTTTATAAGATTTTAATTAAAAGATCTCAAATTTAAACTCTATGTGCCTTAAATTTGATTATTTGCACCTAGAAATTTTCTAGGATGAAATATTAGTGTATAGTATATAATTACAAATTATGGGATTTTTTACTGTCTTTATTCTATTTTTGTTTTTTTTTTGAAAATAGTATAAAACAATGTTTGCCGAGTGCATTTGGACCTGGCACTCGGCAAAGACAAAAAAAATCACTTTTGCCGAGTGCCATAGCTAAATGCACTCGGCAAACTGTGATGATCCCATTATTTCATGTGAAAACATATTTTCACTCTATATCACATTTAAAACATTTTTTGAACTTGAATTTTTTTTTACAGTCCTAATTCAACATCTTTTAATCATTGGTAAATTTTCATACTTTTATGAGTGGATTTGGTATTTTTAATAAAATATTTGTATTTCTAGGATTTACTTCCAAGTGGGTCAAATTTCAACTAAATGTACATGAAATAATGACTCAAAAATTATGGAAAAATCATATTTGTGTTCATGATTACATTTGTAATCTTTTACAACTAAATATAACTAAATATTTAAAATCTAATTTACGACACTCGACCGGCAATATGCAGGTTAATGGTTTTTTAATTATAGAAAATGTAATTGATGCCTAAAAAATATGACACTTGACATGGTGTCATTATATCATACATATATGATATGGTAAAAAATTCATAATGTTTCGACAAAGTTTTCAAGTATGACCTTTAGAAATTGGACAACCTCCGAGAAGGTTTAGGAGTTTAGGGATGAAATGAGTTAGGTTTAGAAGCAAATCGATATTCAAATATTTGTTTGAACTTAAAACTTTTTGTACTACTAAAACTCAATTTATCTTATACCATGTCAAAAATTGGCATTTTTTAGAGTTACTTTGCTATTTTTGGTTAAAAATGTTGTTTATAAGATTTTAAGTAAAAGATCCCAAATTTAAACTCTATGTGCCTTAAATTTGATTATTTGCACCTAGAAATTTTCTAGGATGAAATATTAGTGTATAGTATATAATTACAAATTATGGGATTTTTTACTGTTTTATTTCTATTTTAGTTTTTTTTTTAAAAAAAAATAAAAAAATCTTTGCCGAGTGCAATTATCCTTGGCACTCGGCAAAGCAAAGAAAAGGTTTTTTTTTAAATAATATTTGCCGAGTGCCTCACTAATGGCACTCGGCAAAGGTTTTTTTAAAAAAAAAATTGTTTGCCGAGTGCCACCCAATTTGGGCACTCGGCAAACCTAGTTTGCTTCTAAAAAAGGCCCGCCCGCAGATCTGGGCGCAGCGCCCAGATCTGCTCCCCCGCGCGCCCGCAGCTGTCCCCCGCCCCCGCCGCCGCTCCCCTGTCGCCGGCAGCCTGCTCCCCCGCGCGCCCGTAGCTGCCCCCCGCCCGCGCGCCTGCTCCCCCGCGCGCCCCTGCTCCCCCGCCGCCGGCAGCCGTGCGCCCCCGCCGCCGGCCGCCGCTGCGCGCGCCCCAGCGCCACTACCCCGCGCCCCGCCGCCGGCCAGGCCGGCGCCCCTGCAGCCGGCCGCCCCCCCTCAGCCCCCGTCGCCGGCCTCCCCCCACCCCGCCGCCGGCAAGCCGCCCCCCCCCCCCGCCGGCCGGCGCCACCTACGCATTTTCTGGTGGGATTAGGACCTATCTTACCTATCTAACCCCTAAACACGGGTGTTGTTTCCTAGTTAAGTTCAAGATGGATCAACGTGAGTGGATGTACACGGGTCGCCCTAGTCAGGCTGAGGTGACCATGGATTGGATCAAGAACACTGAAGTATTCTTAGAGACGGCGTTTGGTAGACGGAATGTACGTGACAAGACCTGGTGTCCATGTAGTCGGTGCGAGAATAAGCGTCGACAAACAAAGGATGCTATGGGTAAACACCTATGCAAATATGGGTTCATGCCAAATTATACCCGATGGACGTATCATGGTGAGTCCCAACGTCCTAGAGAGGAGGTGTTGCGACATCGCATGGATGATGATGAGGGAGGGGTTGGATTTATGCTAGATGACTTTGAAGATGCGCACTTCGACGAAGCACGTGAAGAGGAAGTGCCGGAGCCAACGGCAAAAGCATTTTATGACATGTTGTCCGCGTCAAAGCAACCTCTTCACGGTCACACTAAGGTTTCTCAACTGGATGCCATCGCACGGCTATTGGCCATCAAGTCGCAGTTTAGCTTGAGTCGAGAATGCTTCGATGTTATGCTGACGGTTGTTGGTAGCCTTCTTCCAGAAGGTCACAATCTTCCGAAGAGCATGTACGAGTCTAAGAAAGTTCTCCGTGCACTTAAGATGCCTTATGAGCAAATACATGCTTGTCCCAACGGATGCATTTTATTCAGAAAACAATACGCAGACGCAACCTGCTGCGTGAAATGCAAATCCTCTAGGTATCTGGAGGTAGACTCTGATGATGGTGTGAAGAAACAACTCTCAATTCCCGTGAAGATCCTTCGGTACCTTCCCTTTGTACCGAGGATCCAACGACTGTACATGACCGAGGAATCTTCTAAACAGATGACATGGCATAAAAATGGGATTCGTTACAACCCAGACAAGCTAGGTCATCCATCAGATGGAGAAGCGTGGAAAAAATTTGATCAGCTCCATCCCGAGAAAGCTTTAGAGCCACGTAATGTACGAATTGCTATAGCAACAGATGGGTTCAATCCATATGGTATGACGGCTGCCGCATACAGTTGTTGGCCAATGTTTGTTATTCCCCTCAACCTTCCTCCCGGCGTCATCTTTCAACGACAGAATATTTTCTTGTCCTTGATAATTCCAGGGCCTGAATACCCGGGGAAAAATATGAGTGTGTATATGGAGCCTTTGATGGATGATTTGGTCCATGCGTGGGAAGACGGTGTGTTGACATATGATCGATGTACAAAGACAAACTTCAGAATGCATGTCTGGTATATGTACTCTCTACATGACCTACCGGCATATTCGATATTTTGCGGCTGGTGCGTGCATGGGAAGTTCGCATGCCCGATTTGTCGGTCGACTCTAAAGTTCATTTGGCTAGCTAAGGGTGGAAAATATTCCTCGTTTGACAAGCACCGACAATTCCTTCCTCGGAACCATCCATTCAGGAAGGATAAGAGGAATTTTACAAAAGATGTGTCTGTTAAAGCTCAGCACCAATTAAAATGACCGGAGCCGATGTTCGTGCTCAATTAGAGTCTTTGCAAATTAATACACAAGGAGCTGGTTTTATCGGATATGGTGAGCATCATGCATGGACTCACAAACCATGTTTATGGAATCTTCCTTATTTCGATGATCTTCTCCTTCCGCACAACATTGATGTGATGCACACTGAGAAAAATGTTGCCGATGCCATTTTCGGCACAATCATGGATATTCCTGAGAAGACGAAAGACAATGTCAAGGCCCGATTGGATCAAGCGGCTATATGCAACAGACCTAAGCTCGACATGATACCTCCTAGAAGCGGGAAATCCTGGACGAAGCCAAAGTCTGATTTTGTTCTAACAAGGGGACAAAGGAGGGAAGTACTTGAGTGGTTTCAAACATTAATGTTTCCTGATGGCTATGCAGCTAATCTGAAGAGGGGAGTTAATCTAGCTACTCTGCGAATAAACGGACTCAAAAGTCATGACTATCACATATGGATTGAGCGGTTGCTCCCGGTCATGATTCGTGGCTATGTCCCCGAGGATGTCTGGCGAGTTTTAGCTGAATTGAGCAATTTTTTTCGTCAACTTTGTGCTAAACAGTTGCCTCACACCGTGGTAGCAGACATGGAGACACTAGCGCCCGTGTTATTATGCAAGCTAGAAAAGATCTTTCCGCCCGGTTTTTTCAATCCGATGCAACATATGATATTGCACCTTCCGTATGAGGCCCGGATGGGAGGTCCGGTTCAAAGCCGTTGGTGCTATTCAATTGAGAGATTCCAAAAGATTCTTCGGAATAAATGTAAGAACAAATGCAAAATTGAAGCATCCATAGCTGAGGCATATGTTTTGGAGGAGGTGTCAAACTTCACAACTAGATATTATGCGGACAATCTTCCAAGCGTGCATAATCCACCTGCCCGTTACAATCTTCCAGAAGAAGAATCAAATCTCAGCATCTTCAGAGGCCAACTAGGAAGTGCAAGTGGTGCTGCTAACAAGACCTTACAGCATGAAGAGTGGCGTTTGATTATGTTGTATGTCCTGACAAACCTTTCCGAAGTGGAACCGTACATTCAGGAATTTCATCGACGATTTTGGCGTGGTTCGAGGGAGGCTAACATTGAGGAATCCACTGCCCTTCTTAAGTATGGTGTGGGAAATGGTAATCCCGATTTCATTTCTTGGTTCAAAACTAAGGTATTTCTCAAATTAACTTTTAGTTAGTTATACCTTTCAATTGTATCTTATATGCGACTAATATTCATGTTCATCGTGTTTAAACCTATAGGGAAGAACCGACACGACAATGAGTTCCGAGTTGAGGCAAGTTGCGAATGGCTGTGCCTACAAGGTTAAGACATTCAAAGCTTACGACGTAAACGGCTATCGTTTCCACACAACAAGCCATGAACAGAGCCGACCTAACCGAAGAACCACAAATTCCGGAGTTTTTACTCCGGGCACAGACGGGGTTGACTACTATGGACGACTCGAAGAAATATATGAATTGAGTTTTGATGGGAGCAAACCTCTTAACCCCGTTATATTTAAATGCCACTGGTTCAATCCCAAAGTAGTGAGACAGACTCCCGAACTTGGCTTAATAGAAATTCGTCAAGATACCACCTTGCCGAGTGAAGATGTTTATATTGTGGCTCAACAGGCAACACAAGTTTACTATCTCTCTTACCCGTGCAAAACCGTCGCACGTCTTAAAGGTTGGGATGTTGTGTATAAGGTGTCGCCACACGGTAAACTGCCTGTTCCCAACAACGAAGACTATAACATAGACCCGAACACATACGACGAAGAGTTCTTTCAAGAAGATGGGCTACCAGGCATGTTTGTTATTGACTTGACGGAGACGATGGAAGTAGATAACGAAAGTGGTGCCGATGCCGACGAAGGAGACGAGATTCATAATGGAAGAGACTTAGAATTGCTAGAGAGATTGCACTCAAGCACTCAACGTGATGACAACATTCCACCTCCTGAACAGCTGGACGATTACATCATATCACGTGATAGTGATGACGATACATATGATCCAGCAAATCCGGACGGCGATGACTATTTCTAGCAGCTGTATGAGAATTATGTTTAATTTTACAATAAATGCGTTTAGAACACATTTCACGGTTTATCTAAAGTGATTTACTCTTTTTCGTAGCAGGTGATTGAAATATGGTGGGGGGTTTAAAGAAATTAATAAGTGCAGTAGTAGGAAAAGGCGGTAGATCCACTCCCTCTCAAGATGAGGTCGGGTCCTCATCTAGACCTCGAGGTAGGAGAACGAAGAAGTCAGCAGTGAGAGGAAAGGCACCCGCGCCCTCGAGTGAAACTAGCCATATACCGGCATCCCGTCGCGACGATGATTACGTGCCGGATGAGGAAGAGGAGGAGCAGGCTAGGGTGGAGGAGGAGGAGGAGGTGGGGGCAGAGGGTGGGGAGGTTGGGGCAGAGGGAGAGGAGCAGACTACAGAAGCGGCTGCAGTGTGGTTGCGTGGTCCTTCGTCACTCCCGAGGCGACCAGTGGCAGTAGCTGATCGTCCGCTCATTCGACCAGATGGAAATAGGTAAGTTGTTGTAGAAAGTCTATAATATATTCTTTTCGTTAGTTTAATTTTTAATATATACTAATACTTTTTAATGATATCGGGATAGGAACTGGATTATGGTTGAACGAGGAGGTCGTGAGTGCTCATGCCATGTAAACGGTATCCTCGGGCTTCTTATCAAGGAAAAGTTCCCTGGTTTGATATCTTTGGATGGGAGGACGGAGCCGGCGTACTCATGGAGGCACTATGAAAGTGCGCCGGACGCCCCTGACCGAGAAGGGAGACAATTTGCCCACCTAGCCGATCGAGTCAGGGCTGAGCTCTGGGTAAGTTTATTTTCTTAATATATGTGTCAATACTATTAACATGTGAAAACATATAACATTCTCTTTACATCTATATGCAGGATTTTTATAGATGTGATGAGGGGTATGCGGATCAGGCTGCCGCAGTTATTAATAGAGCCGCCAAGAAGCTTGTCACCGACATGCATTATGAGGCGCGCATTCAAGCTGTTATTGACTTCTGCGCTCAGCACCGTCGAGAGAGGAAGAACAAAAAGGATGCCCGGACCACCTTTCTGACACGAGAGGAATACATGATGGTAAGTGTATTCTCGTGTATCTTCTAATACTTAATATTATGTCATTAACAAATTCACTTGCATCAAATAGGTCCCTCCACAGTGGTGTGCCGCTCATCTTGAGTGTTGGGGCCAAATTGTTGATAGGTGGTGTTCTGCCGAGTGGCAGAGCAGTCACGAGGCATGCCGCCAGCGACGCCTACTCATGCCGGGGGCAGCACACCATCAAGGCTCGCTGAACCTCGACCAGTTCAGGGCGAGATGGGTATGTAGTTACATTTTTTTTTCTTAATTGCACAATATAACTCTAACTATCTTTTTGTTTTAGTCAACGGCCAATGCGGGTCAGGAATGCTCCCAAGTCATGGCATATGCTCTGGCTCACAAAGGGAGGGCGGTTGAAGGAAATACTTACAATCCAAATGACCCCGCTGAGTCGTACACTAATCGGAATGCATATCAACGCCTCCAAGACTATTCAGAGATGGCAAGGGAAGTGCATGGCGCCGATTATGACCCAATCGCACATGACATCGATGGCGAGGTGGTCATGAGGGCTGGAGGAGGAAAGAGACATGGGCGATATTTGATGGGCGACGGCGCCATTGATACCCGTAGTACCCCCTCTCTATCTGAGGTGAGAGCTCGGAGCTCGACCTCCGGTCCGGGTATACGTCCTCGCCGAGACACATCTATGGGTCTGATTGCTGATCTACAGGTTAGTTCATTTTCATCAACCATCGAACACTTCACATTGTTTGTTTGAGAACATTAACTCTGAAATAATGTTTTGTAGGCCCAACTAAATGAAGAAAGATCACAAAGGACCGAGTGGCAGACCCAGATGGAGGGTCGGCTGCAGGCTCAGATGCAAGCTCAGATGCAAGCCGAGATGCAGATGAGTGGATCTTTCTTAGGTCATATGGGTCTGCCTGTACTTCCTCCTCAACCTCAACAATCTCCACGGACTCCACAGAGCGGCAATGTGAGTTTCTAATATTGTTATTGTCGGTTTTGTTATATACAAGTGTTCTAACTATTTTTCTTTTTTTTTCAGTTTCATCCATCGGCAGCAGGATCAAACACGCAGCCATCTCCACACACTGGTCATAGCGGTAATGATAATTTGTGAGGCGTGGTGTGAGTTGCCGTGATGAATTTGTTAATTAACTTAAACTTGTCACCGTTAACGCGAACTTGAACTTGTGTATCAATTTGAACTTGTATTTGTGACGTGAACGTGAAATTGTGATGTGATCGTGAAATTTGTGATGTAAATGTGATTTTTGTGATGTGTATGTGATTTCTGTGAATATCTGTGATTCAGTGTGAATTTTGGGGCAAATTTTGTGAATAAATGTGAATTTGTGATGCATTTTGTGATTGAATGTGTTTTTTGGATGAAATATGCAAGAAATAAATGAAAAAAAAATTTAAAAATATTTTGCCGAGTGGTACACTCGGCAAAGCCACCTGCAGTGCACAGAAACGTGCCACGTGGCACATTTCTGTGCACTCTGGGGAGGCTTTGCCGAGTGCCTCCACGTGGCACTCGGCGAAGGGGGTGTGCCGAGTGCCACGGGGGCACTCGGCGAAGCCCCACGCGCCACGTGCCCCCCCCTCCCCCGAGCCCCCTTCGCCGAGTGCCCCCCGTGGCACTCGGCACACCCCCTTCGCCGAGTGCCACGTGGGGCACTCGGCGAAGCCCCCTCGCGCCACGTGCCCCCCCCCGAGCCACCTTCGCCGAGTGCCCCACGTGGCACTCGGCAAACCCCCTTCGCCGAGTGCCACGTGGGGCACTCGGCAAACCGCGTTAACGCCCCCCCCCCAGCCGTTAGCCGGCCTCTTTGCCGAGTGCTACGCGTGGCACTCGGCGAAGTCTATATTGCACTCGGCAAAGACTTCGCCGAGTGCCCGATAAAATGCACTCGGCGAACCCCCACGTCGCCGACAAGGCTAGTGCCGAGTGGGATTCGCCGAGTGTGGCACTCGGCGAAGCCTTTGCCGAGTGCATTATGGGCTTCGCCGAGTGCCCTAGGCACTCGGCAAATCCCTGTATTCCCGTAGTGATATATATATATATATATATATATATATATATATATACTCTCCTTAGCAGCAGTTTATGTAAATATGAAGTATTCCATCAATGCCTCCTGCCTTAATTGATTGATATTATGACTTGATGAGAAGGCTTCAAATTCTGATGGAGATGATCTCATGGCCATATCACCTTAAAGAACAGAAGGAATAACCTGCAAGCAAATTTTCACATCAACGATCAGCTCTATTACTTCAAACCCCTGAGTTGCAAAAAATATAATCAATCACTCATGCCGAGCTGCAGTCAAAGTTAACAAAGCTTTAATGAGATCATCACCAAGAATACCTCTATTAAGTCACCACAACTTTCACAGGTCCATGTAAAAAGTTGTGTCAGGTCAGCAGTATATATACACCTGTACAATGTCACCAGGAGTCTAGGACCAATAAGGTCCATTACACAATAACTTTGAGGCATTCACTGATATGAAAAAATAAAATAAAAGTAGAGGATGATAGAGATCAAACTGCAAATGAACTTACTGCTGAAGTATATTCAGCAAGGGTCAAGTTGAACCTACTGAGCTAAGCATGAAGAGTCCTCCAGCAACTAAAATTTGGTGTGATAATCTTTGTACAAAATACTTATCCGCAAATCCAGTTTTTCACGCCAAAACAAAGCATATAGAAATCGATTATCATTTTATCAGAAAATGGGTGAGTCACAAATTATTAGAGATTGATTTTATATCTTCTCATGATCGATCAAGTTGCATGTGGATTTACAAAACATTTATCGCTTCATCTGTTAAATAAGTTTAAAACCAATCTTAACCTTACAAGGTTATGACCGGGAGAGAGGGTGTTAAACAGTTGCATCTAGATTCTAGGATTAGAGATAGTTTTTTTTTCATTTTTTCGTTGATGTAATCTTCTCTGGTGGTTGAGCCTCGTACGACAACTATCTAGAATTATGTACGGGTTGGGCTCTTCAGACCAATATATTAATATGATGGGACATGGAATAAAATTATATGTACTATGGGTGTACGGAGTGGTCCATGCGACCACATCTCGATAAATACCACATGGAAGATCGCTTCATTGGACGGCGAGAGGAAGACATCTAGGACTAAAGGCAGTGGGCGAGGTGTCTACACCTGGACGCGGCCGTTGCGTCGGGGCGGCGGATTCGGCGGCGTCGAGCCGCCTGCCCCGACTCCATCGGGGCGGCTTCACGCGGCTTCGTCGGGCTACGGTGTCGGGCAACGGCGGTGACTTCGGGCAGTGGCGGCGGGCGGTGGCGAGGTTCCGCTCGAAGACGACGGAGTGGAGCCGTCTGATGAAATGACCTTCCAACACGTGGCATCTATCTAGATAGGGTTGCACATGCCCCTCCCTTGTACCATACTCATCGCCCGTACAATTTTATTCTTAGGGTACAGCTTGTGTACGACCGTTTCTCCCAGATTAATCGACATCTAATTGATCATATGTTTTTTTTGTGTGTTTTTTTGGAGAATAGACGCACCCCATGGATGCGCCCTGCTTTACTAGAAAGCAAGGAACCGAGTCACATAACATCAAAGTTTTGAGCATGAAGCTACCACTACCCCTCAAACCCCCATACAGAAGGAACGCCCCCAACAAACAGCCCCAGACTCAATTAAAAAACCCCACACCAGCACAAAGTTTAGCCACAAAAGACTCCCATCAGCTACCAGCAACAACCAGCATTACAGAATTGAACCATCAGACTTTTTTCACTCGTCACCCAAGAACCTTTTCCATCCGACCGGACCGTCCAACGTCGTCCCTCACAGCAGTTTCAGCCGCTTCTTGCCCTTGCTAGTCGATCGGTTCGAGCAAGGAGCAATGTGAAGCCTTCCATCATGGCTTTCCTTCGACCCCCTTTCACCAGATTCATCCACTGAGCCACAAAATTCGTTAGTCTGTATAAAACCATATGCACATTACTAGGAATTTTGTTATTAAACACAAAACTCGTTACGAGTAATCCAAATCGTCCACACCCCCGCTGCCACCACTCCCAAATACGCAATTTTTTTCTTTGCACTCAGAGATCTGTGATGAACCCCCACAATATGACGAAAATCAGTCAAACTCCTCTGCCAGCCCATAGCATCCCGAACAAAGCACCACAAAAGTCAAGATAGAGGACATCGAAACATCAGATGATTCACCGACTCCATTTCACCACACCATTTGCAATAAGGGTCCCCCTACATCCTCTTTTCTTCAAGTGTTCCCCAGCTTGAATTTTACCATGCATAACTAACCACAAGAAAATCTTGACCTTGAGAGGGGCAGCCACTCTCCAAACCAGCTTAAGGCTGTCATCCACTATCCCTCCAAACACCAACCAATGATAGAGAGATCTAGACGAGAACCCCTTTCTATCTAATGCCCAACCAACTTTATCGCCCTCCTCCCTCATGGACACCTCCAAACACTTTTCAACCACATTATCCCACTGCATACTCTCAAGGTTATTCAAAGAACGCCTGAACAGACAGAACCACCCATCCTGCTTAACCGAGAAAACTGAAACCCCATGAGAACTGCAAACATTGTACAACTCAAAACACTTGATTTTCAGGGGCATATCATCCAGCCAAGCATCTTCCCAGAACCTAATACTATCTCCCATTCCCACCTCAAACTTACAATTACCCAGAACCAAGGACTTAATATTTTGAATATTATTCGAAAAACAGGATCCCTTAGTAGAATTCATGCCCAAGGCCTGCTCTCTCAAATTATATTTCTTCCTCATCAGATCATAGCAAAGCCCTTGTTTACCACTCAAA
The DNA here is from genome assembly GCA_019279435.1 of Zizania palustris. Taxonomy (NCBI): domain Eukaryota; kingdom Viridiplantae; phylum Streptophyta; class Magnoliopsida; order Poales; family Poaceae; genus Zizania; species Zizania palustris. The sequence goes on along the minus strand of JAAALK010000287.1, from coordinate 24,096,836 downwards.
ATGTTAAAAACCCATTTACCCAATAAGGCACAATTCGTCACCCTAGTATCTAAAAAACCCATCCCACCATCATTTTTAGGCCTACACAAGCTTTTCCAATTAGCCATATGAAACTTCTTATTATTTTGGGTCCCACCCCAAAAAAATCTACTTCTAATCCTATCAAGATGCACATGCACAGAATCGGGCAGCCTAAAAACACTCATGCAATATAAAGGGATGCTCGACAAGCAGGAATTAATTAACACCGTCCTCCCCCCAAAAGATAAATGCCCACACTTCCAAGAGGCCAGCCTTTTTCAACTTTGTTAATAACATTACCAAAATCAGAAACACCAGGTTTTGAATGATGGACAGGCAAACCCAAATAAGTCATTGGCAAAGACCCAAGCTTACAATTAAACCAATCAGCCACCTCCTGAGCCTCCCCCTCCGAGACCCCCATCGTATAGATTTCACTTTTGTGATAATTCACCTTCATGCTAGATAAAACTTCAAAGCAGTAAAGCAAAAACTTAATCGTAATGAAATTTTGCAGATCCCACTCACAAAGCAACACTGTATCATCAGCATATTGCAAATGAGTCACACCCCCTGGAACCAACTAAGGAACTAACCCTGTGAGATGACCCATCTCTTTGGCTTTGGACAAAATTTCAGCAAGGGCATCCACCACCAAGTTAAAAAGAATGGGAGACAAAGGGTCACCTTGTCTCACTCCTTTAAAAGTTCTAAAAAAGCCCCCAACCACACCATTAACATTAATAGAAACCCTACCCCCATCACCACCCTACTAATACACTCCACCCACCTATCATGGAAACCTTTTCTCTGAAGAACTTCAAAAAGAACCCCCACTGAACCCTATCGTACGCTTTCTCAAAATCCAATTTCAAGACCACACCCTTCTGCTTCTTAACTTTGACCTCATGGAGAATCTCATGTAAACTCACAACCCACTCCAAAATATTTCTACCAGGAATAAAAGCAGTTTGACTAACATCAATATATTCATCCACCACAGAACTCAATCTAACAGATAACACCCTGGTAATAATTTTGAAGCCCACATTTAGAAGACAAATAGGCCTAAATTGAGAGATAATGCAAGCATCCTGAACCTTAGGTAGAAGAACAATCTCTCCAAAATTCAATCTCCCCAAATCTAAGACCCCCCTAAATAAATCATCCAACATTTCTTTAAATTGATATTTGAAAATGTGCCAAAAGGCTCTGAAAAAATTAGGCGAAAAACCATCTGGGCCAGGAGCAGTGTTTAATCTCATACCCTTAAATGCCATATCTAACTCAGAAAGAGAGAAAGGACTAACAAGATAAGCATTATCTTGAGCAGACACCTTCCTCCCAATATCCCAGAAATTAGAAGCCAAATGAAATCTCCCCCAGTCTTCAGCACCAAAGAGTTTTTTATAGAAGTCATAAATATGATTCTTCAGATCATTTGGTTCATTTATCACCACCCCATCATTTTCTAGAAAAACAATACAAGCTTTTTTCTTTCTACCTGAAGCAACTCTATGAAAAAAAGTAACAAGCAGGAATTTTAGATAATACATCCTCCTCTGACATTCCATCAGACTCAAACTAAGAACCCATTTCATCTTGTGGATTATTGCCAGATTTATACCCCTCATCCTTCCCCCCATGACTAGACTTAGAAGAATTCTCTTTAGCTTTATCATTCAATTCCTCTCCCATACACTGATCTACTCCTTTCTGACCTCCAACCAACACCTTGTCATTCTGATGCCAAGGATCATCCTGTCTCACATCATCCAATTCATGGACCCACCTTATTTTGTAACCTTTAAGATTAAAGAACACCTCTGACACGTCCCAATCTGCCATGGATCTTTACAAGCCACTTTCACCCTAGCTGGACCTCCCTTTTTTAAACTACTTCCATCCACCTCCAAAGGTTTGCCTATCAACCTAGCAATACTTTTAACATACTTCACATTTTTTGCTATCTGAGGCACACCAAAAACATTCACCCACACACATTGCAAGATAGCAAAAGCTTCCTGAGACCTCTCAGCATCCCTAATATTAGCCTTGACCTTGAATCTTTGAAAATCAAAGGATTTCAACCTGGACAACTCTTTTCTATTATCTTTTGTAGGGAAATCCACTAAAAACTGATCAGAGTCCACCCTCTCCACATTCCAATCCCACTCCTTCTATATGACTCAATTCAGTAGAAATCATATACTCAGAGCACACCCCCTCCTCCACTGTTAACATCCCAGTAAATTTCACAAGCTCCACACTCCCAACTGATTCCACAACTTCAACAAAATGAAAAGCATGTTTAGGCAGCCCATAACCACACAACTCTAAACTAGGATCACTCTTCCCAGCCACCTCACCCTCCATCTGCGGACAATTGGTAGATATGTGGCCAGATTTTTTGCAAACAAAGCATAAAGTGGGGTTCGTGCAGTTAGCATGATGATGACCATACAAACCACAATTAAAGCAAGTAATATCCGCAGATTTCATCTCCCTATTGTTCCTAAAATCACGCCTGAACTGAGAAGGACCCTGACCACCATCTCTGTGCCAAACAAAGTTTCTATCTCCCCGCCGCCCCCATCTCCAGGCCACTGCTCCCAGCCCTTCTTACCCCCTCCTGCAGCTCCACCCTCTGATCCTTTGCCACCATCCCTATCTCCCCCTCCCCCATCCAAGTCCACCATCCGACGTTTCCCCCCAATCTATCAACACTAGACTTCGGATCCATATGAGAAGCAGACACAACCTCCGAGAACGAGCGGGAGTCGACAAACCTCGGTTGCGTATGTCGGATTCGTCGCGCAAAAGCCCCAAACCGTCGGATCTCTTCCCCCGTCACCGGAAACCCTAGCTCCAGGATGCGCTCATAAATTGTATCCCTTCGAGGAACCCACAACCAAACCTGTGACGCCGGGCTCCACGATTCGCAACAAATATCTTCCAGGCAAAAGTTGTCCGCACCCAAACAATCCGGCCCATTTTTACCACAAACAGGCCAGCCTTTGTGCTCCCTTCTCACCGAACCCTGTTCCATCCTCTCATCCACCGAAGCCCCCACACCATCCCCTCGATCACCTGCAAAGCCCGCACTAATCCATGGAGGAACAAGCCCATGCGAATCCATGGGCCACCCTTTCCCTTGGATCCACCCGAATCGCCTGATTTTTCGTTTTTGTCTCCTCTTTTTTTTCTTGGAATTTCGGTATGTACTTATCTTGTATATTCTAGTAAGTTTGATATATATTATACATATATGTATATATGTGTATATATGCATATATGTATATACATACATATCTATCATTGTATAGTATAGTATTGACCGTGCGCGATTAGGCCACACGGACGCGACACTAGGGGTAAATAAGTTACTTCAAACAGAATACAATAAAATATAACGAAAATATACAAAAATGATATATACCGATTACCGAAGCAAATACATTAAAGAAGAGCATATAATCATCCTAGCTAGATTTTGTAGTTGGAGGGCATATACTAATTTTTGTTAAAGTACAAAAGTATGGGTTATAGGTTCCTGCTAACCTCCAATAATATCGGTCTTATAAGAACTTTTAGAGTTGGTTAGAGTTAGTTTTTTTAAAAAAAAATAAAAAGTTACGAGTGAATTAAGAGTATTTAATAAAACAAATACTTTATTTAAAATGTAAAATAAAAGTTTAAATAATTTTATATTATCAAAACAATCTTACAGTCGGCCGCGCATGCGAGGAAATATAGTCCGGCCCAACATGTCGAGGCCTGGCACGACCGTGACTGTTCGGGCAAGTTGGGCTCTAGACGCTAGCGTCGTCGGCCGGAATGCGATTGCGCAACCTTCACACGGATAGAGTTTCTCCTGAATCTTAGGCAAATTTAATACGATGACCAAATTTTAGTTTGATATGGAGGGTTTGGTTTGTTGATCATTACAAACGAATGCGTGAAAAATGCTAAATTTTGGTACCAATTTTTTTTGACACGGGTATTGGGTTTGTTATCAAAATAAATTTTCGGTACAATAAAAGTAAGAGCAACTCCAAAAGAATCTCACTTAAACGCCTCTCTCAACCAAAATTTAGCCAGAAAAATAGCCTCACAAACTGACAAACCAGATGACCAAGACTTACGACTAGCCAAATTAGTCTTAACGCTTGCCAAACTAGGCCAACAGCCCATGGCTACAGGGCAACAACGTGACCGGGCGGGGCAACGACGCGATCGAGCAAGGCGGTGACAAGTCGCGACGGCGACAAGTGGTTGGGATGAAGGTTATATTCAAATTGGGGAATTTGATCGTATAGCTACTTCTAGATGAAAATTGAGATACATATCAATTTTTTAATATCCCACGCAATAATTTTCTTAAAATATTTTTTAATTTTTATCACAGTATATGTAACATATCATAATAGTATGATACATATCATATTTTTCAGTCTTGATTTGATTTTTTTGGGAATTAAAAAATCATTAAGCTATATATTGTAGATCAAGTGTCACAACATAGATTTTTCAAAATATCTTTCAATTTAGTGAATAAGAACTAAAAATAAACTCAAAAACATGAATGCGATTTCTATAATTTTTGGTTCACTATTTCAAGCACTCGTGGTCCAAATTTCATTTTTAATTTAAATTTAAATCCTAGAAACATATTTAATAAATTAAAAATAACAAACCGATCTAAATTTTCATCTATTTTTTAGATAGAATAAGATACAATTTCTTTTAAGCGTACAAAAATTTGCAAGCTAAAACCAAATTACAAACATTACAAAAACTTGAAACAATTTTCACACAAAGTGATGTGTTTTTATGTTTGCCTAGTATTTTTTAAAGCGTACTTTTTTTTTCAAAAAATACTCTGCCATTGGATTGTTTTTCAGAAAGCACTCAGACGGGACGGGCGTTAACCGGTGAACCTGGAAAATAATTTTATTGCCCAAACATATTGTCCTGACATTTGTTAGTACCGATTTTTTTTAAAAAAAATTTCTTGCCGAGTATGTCACGGATTTACCGATTGCATTCCCGTTAATTAACCACTCGACAAACCCTTCTTTTCGTTTTGTCAAAGCCGATGCGCCGCCCTGACTCTACCGTTTCCTCGTCGTTTCGTATGCGTACGTCTTGTAATTTTCCTCACCGATCTTGTGGTTTATTAATCTGTTGACCAAACAGCCCGGTAAAATATCTAGTAGTTCATTTGCGATTGTTCCACATACAATGAAAATTAAACCGGAAAGTCAAGTAAATTTTGTGATTGTAGAGTACAGAATACCAGATACTAGCTTGATAATTAGATCATCGTCGTCCCTCCATCAAAAGTTAGAGAAAGTAAGCACAGGACAATCACCCAACCAAAATAATGACGTGATTAATTAAGAGGCAATTCCATGCACGGCCTACAATTTGTTTACCACTCTATAAAAAAGGGGAGGAACGAGAGAAAAGGAGAAAGGAGAAAAGGAACGGTAGAGAAAAAATAGAAATCAAGAGAAGAGAACAAATATTTTTTTTTGTAAAATTTTATAATGGGGGATTTTTAAGGTTAAAATTAGGGTTTCAAAAAGAAATTAAATCATTCGGAATGTTTTGGGATTTTAAAACGAGAGTGTTTTTTCGAGAGTCGGAAATATTAGAGAGTGTGTTGGAGTAGTGTATAGTGGATTTGGAGGGAAATGTTTTTTGAGGGTCCAATAAATTGACAAATAAAGAATAAAAAAAGAGAAGGTCGTTGAAGATTGCTCTAACGAACCACACCTGCACTCATTTATAATGTATTGTAGTAATTAATTGCTACTTGGGCTCCATTAATTGCTACTTAGCTGGAGCCTTTATAATGATTCGGACATGCACAACGGTGTGCTGAATATTTTATAAAAAATCCTCATTTCACAATAATAAATAACAAAAGACTTCTCTTAGTGAAGAGACAACGGAAGCTAATGCTCCGATACATATTTAAAGGTCTAAGAGTCATGATTATATACAAGTATTAAATATATTATAGACAGTTAAACAAATAGCTATTATCTATGAGTTATACTTACTCACTATTTAGTTGTCTGTATTATAAATTTCAAAAATTTACAAATAACCGTTGTCTATGCATTGTACATGCCCTCGTGATCCGGTGCAAAAAAAGAACGTGCTCCCCGGTCAACATAGATTTGATTATACACTTATTTTAAATAGAAATTAAAAATTTATCGTGATTTATAAAATCCTCTTAAATCAATAAATCAATAACATGTAAAAACTTAATTTCTATTTAAATGAAAGGTATATAAATAATTTCCGCTGTTCAGCTGGTCAGCCCAGCCAGCCCTCGCGTCATCGTTATATCCAAAGCTCGCGCAGTGGTGCGACCGTGCGAGCAACACGAACATCTAGCTAGCTCTGAGAAGCGGGCACGCACACGACACGTCGAGACGAGCGTAGCTAGCGGCTAGGGAGAGTGAGCATGGACGTGGAGGCGCCCAAGGACGCGAGCCACGAGCAGGCGGCGCCGGGGCGGAGCAGGGCGGCGCGGTGGCTGCTCGTGCCGCTCAACTGCGGGATGCTGGTGGTGGGGGCGACGGGCGGGCCGCTGATCAGCCGCCTTTACTTCAGCAAGGGCGGGCACAGGCAATGGCTCTCGGCGTGGCTCCAAACCGGCGGGTGGCCGCTGCTGCTGGTGCCCGTGGCGGCGTCCTACGTAAGTCGACGCGCGCGGGACCGAAGCGCGCCACTCCTGCTCACCCCGCCACGTGTGCTGCTGGCCGGCGTGGTGCTCGGGGTGCTCACCGGCGCCGACGACTTCATCTACTCCTACGGCCTCTCCTACCTTCCGGTCTCCACCTCCGCCATCCTCATCTCCACGCAGCTCGCGTTCACCGTCCTCTTCGCGTTCCTCGTCGTGCGGCAGCGGCTCACCGCGGCGACGCTCAACGCCGTGGCGCTGCTCACGGTCGGCGCCGTCGTGCTGGGCCTCCACGTGTCCAACGACCGCCCCGCCGGGGTGACCAAAGCAAAGTACGTGATGGGCTTCTTCCTCACCCTCGGCGCCGCCGCACTGTACGGCCTCATCCTGCCGCTCGTCGAGCTCGCCTACAAGCGCGCGGCGGGCGGCGGCCGCGTTGTAACGTACGCGCTGGTCATGGAGATGCAGCTGGTGATGGGCTTCTCCGCCACCGCCTTCTGCACCGTCGGCATGGTCCTCAACAAGGATTTCCAGGTGAACGCGTCTCCCCTACCACCCTATATATCGACTAGTTAATACCTTCATCATCTCTTGCTTAGATCCAAGTTCCAACAAATTGAAATCAACCAGGACAAACACTAGCCACTACTAGGACAGTAGAAAATTCAGATCACACTGCAACGCACACTAGGCTGAGTAGCCATCAGCAATCAAACCCGGAGTAGTTTAATTCGATGACTTGCCGTCTATTCTACATGACGTCTCGTGCTTAAATTCGTCGAGTCCAATTATTGGAGTACCAAGATATTGGCATATTGCCTGGCCTGCTCTTGGAGTCCAAACAGCTGGAAGCATCGAGCATGTCACATCAAGCAGCAGGTCGCGATAAGGCTTCACATTCCAACGAATTTTATAATTTAATTCTTTCTTAAAACTTATTGTACAGATAAACTCTTAAAAAACAGAAATAAATCCGAAACACAACGTCAGAACGACCTATTAGCTCTGACTTTTCTACTGCGCGCTGGATGACGAAGTTGACGTGTGAGAATACTATCATGCATTCTAATCGCGGGCATGATCGTCTCCCGGATGAGCTTTAGCTTTATCATGTAAGTTGGAATCGTTCGTTCTCAGGAAAAAATAGGACACCGAGTGGGGGTTTACATCTGTTTGCTTTTCAATTGGATCGCTGTGTTTCTAGACCACAAAATGGGCAAGCATCTTGCCAATGCCACTACCACTAATCTCCGTATTTAGATCACAACGACGGGTCATCGGCCAGCACCAGCACCGGCGATCGAGAGTCAGCGACACTTGCCGCATGATTTGAGATCGGGATGATAAGCTTTGTGGTTGCACGCATGATGCAGGCGATCTCGAGGGAGGCGCGGGAGTACGAGCTTGGGGAAGCGAGGTACTACACGGTGCTGGTGTGGAACGCCGTCCTATGGGAGCTCTTCTTCGTGGGCGCCGTCGGCGTCATCTTCTGCGTGCACACGCTGCTCACCGGGATCCTCATCGCCGTGTGCACCCCGGTCATGGAGGTGCTGGCCGTCATCCTGCTGCACGAGAAGTTCAGCAGCGAGAAGGGCGTGGCGCTGGCGCTCGCGCTCTGGGGCCTCGCTTCCTACTCCTACGGCGAGTACAGCGAAGCCAAAGCCAATAAAAAAAGAGAAGTGGCCTCCGAAGCTGGAGCCTCCTGAGTCCTGTGCCATACTATCGTCTATATATTCTACATAAATAAGTCTACACACAATCATACAACTGGGAGAGATGTCATCCGGCCATCCGGGACGGGGAAGAAGCAGAGGTTCTTGAATCTTCACGAGAGAGGAAGCAGAGCAGCCCCTGTAGTAGCAGGGAGTATGTATCATTCACTGTTTCCGTCGATGAGTTCGACAAGGATAATTCTTGGCTTGACTTCGCAAACTGCTACACGCCATGACTCGTCACGATTCTAACATCCTGTTTGTTTCGGATTTTTTTTAAATAATTTTGACCATTTAAAAAAATTATAAAACTAGCATGCGATCGGTTAACCAATGGCCGACTCAGGGGTGAGTCGGCTCTTGGTCAATCGATTGCTACCACGTCAGTAGAAGTCGGCTTACCAAGATTCGACTCCTTGCTGTAGGACCGAAAGTAGCGACCAGAGGGGGGGTGAATGGGCGCCTTAAAAATTCTTTCGAATCAATGGCCTGTTCCCAATACCCAACGCACCTCAAAAATACTACGCAGCAGAAAATAAACAGAAGGCCTAAGTCTAAAGGTTTCTAACCTAGAAGCAACTGATGATAAACAGTGTAAAACTAAAGTGGTGCAACTAGGCAGATGAACAAGTTGTAACAGGCCTAAACTTCTCAATGAAATGATCTAAGTATGTGTAAGATGAAAAGAGAAGTTACTGTCCAAATTTGTCTCCTGTTCGGAACATGGCGAAGCCCCCTTCGCACGTCGAGGTATGCTTCGGAGGTTGGTGACGGAGCCTGTCCGAGATGCCGAAGATGTCACGGTCTAGCCTAGTTCGAAGTGGTAAGATGCGAAGTGTACTTCGGAGCGAAGTAACACAATGCCGGAGCCTGGTTCGAAGTATGTACTTCGAAGACAAAGCTTCGAACACAGCTTCGAACCAAGAGCTTCGGAGCAAAGTGACAGAGTCAGAGCCTGCTTCGAAGTGCACTTCGAAGACAAAGCTTCGAACACAACTTTGAACCAAAAGCTTCGAACACAACACACAAACGGACAACCTTCGAACAAAGAAGCGAAGCCTGTCACGCGACAGAGAACCAAGTCCGAAGCCAATGCTCTACCTTCGAAAAAAGCAAGCTCCGAAAAGAGAGACGAAGGATGACACGCTACACAGAAGTCAGTGCGAGGCCAAGCGGAGCTACAAGCTTCGAACCCAACTTCGAAACTTGTCGAAGTATGGACTTCAAACAGATAGGGCCGAAGCCCCTTCGCACTGTTGTTCGAAGTATGCAATGCTGATGATCAGAGAAAAAATGCTTCGAAGCTTAGCAGCACAGAACGCAAACCAAATACCGAAGATCGAACGATGCCTTCGAAAGAGATAAATCGAAGCCTACCTCGCGAAACTGAGGGCCTTCGAACAGAGAGTAGCTTCGCTCGAAACACAGCCAAAAAGGTGACAGACCCTGTCAGCCTCGATCAAAAGGCTGTGCAGTAGAAGGTGAAAAGCTGCACAGACTACTGTAGCTACAGGAAAGTAGTACTACTTGCAACAGCAAGAACTAGTACTCAGTTTGTGAAGAATAGAAGCAACAGAAGAAGCTTCTCCTCAAGAAATAAATTCACCAGCCCGTAGCTGAAGCAATAACTCTCCAAACCAAACAAGTGCGACAAATAAAATCAGTAGGGACCAAGTCTTAAATGCATCCAAGAGTTTAGAGTAAGAATAATGCACAAACAGGAAGGAACACAAGCCTGGCGGCGCACACAGGAGAGAGAAACGGGAGACAAAATGACCCAAAGAGTGGATTTGATTTCAGCACAAAGGGGTAGTCCAAACCCTAGGGATTGGGGTCCTATTTATAGGCAGCCCAACACTAGGAATATTCTATCAGCCCCTTAGGGTTTTTACAGACTCAAAAATAAAGGAAAAGACTCTACTGCCCTTAGGAATTTTTACAGACACAACTGACTGACTGTGGGCCTAGAGATACAGATGACATATCCGGAAGCTAAGTTTTCGTAGCGACTACGGCTTCTCTTCTGGATAGTCGGATACAGAATCAATGGTTGTCAGTTTTACGCTGAAACTGACAAAGTCTCCACCAGCTTTGCACCAGGTACCCGGATTGGGCCGGCCCGACTCCGCAGCTCTCAGCCCGGCAATCGCTCACCGCCCGTGTACCTGAGTCAGTCCTGGTCAACAGCCCAGTGGGTCTTCTACTGCTTCTGGCCCATGCACCCGGATTGGGCCAGCCCGACTTCGCAGCCTCCTCTGCCCGACAGTCGCTCGCTGCCCGTGTACCTGAGTCACACGCGGCCCATGAAACAGCAGAACTCCTCTATTCTTCAGTCCTCTTTGACTATCGTTGACAATGACTCATCACTTCTAGAGCCATGAGGCCCACGCTATTCAGCATGGCTCCTCACTTGCCACGCGGCGAATCGGCCCACCGGTGCAGGCACAACGACTCTGGCCGACTGGTGCCATGTGGCGCCAGTCAGCCGTTCAACCACCGATTGGCTGCCGCATAGCGCCGGTCGGTTGTTGGTCTGCCGACTCGACCCCTATATAAAAGGGGACGAACGTTTCCCTTCTTCCACCCTCACCCCAAACCTAAATTATTCCTAAACTGGCGTCACGTGACACCAGTCGGCTAGAAAAGAGTCGTTGTGCTTGCGTGGCAGAGAATCGGTCCTTAGTCGGTCGACTCCTGTTGACGTGACATCAGTCGGCTGATCAATAGTCGACTCGCCCATGAGTCGGTTGTTGGTCGATCGCATGATACTTTTGTAAATTTTTAAAACAGTCATACAAATTTGATTTTTTTTGAAAAAATATTATTTTAAAAAAAATCGTTTGTTTCGTATCCTACTTCTACGGCGAGTGCAGGCCACGTACAGGGCCACGGCGAAGTAATCACCACTCCGACGAGCCCCCAAATCGGGAACATTTGGATCCTTAAAACGATCACAATAATATAAACTATACTGTATTTTCCCCTCAGGGATATTATTTTTTCCATGATGTAAAAGAGCTCACTTATTTATGATATATTTTATCCATGGACCATGGCGATGAAGCGTAGGTTGAAGCCTGGAAATTGAAGTAGCCGCCGATGAGCTCTACGCTGCCGCCGAGAGGAACTGCTCGCGGCGAGCCTTGTTGAGCGCGACGAGCTTGTCCCTCGGTGGCAGGGTTGCCTTCACGACGTCGACGTCGACGACCCGGCCGAACCAAGCATTCATCAGGGGTAGCGCCTCGTCGGTGACGACGGTCACGCCGGAGACCTCCTCGATGATCGGCAGCCAGTACGCGATCCACCCGACGATGACGTCGACGTAGCCGAAGGCGTCGCCTCCGAAGAACCTTTTCCCCTCCAGTGCCGTCTCCAGCGTCTTCAAGCACTGCTGGGCCTCGTGCACCGCCTTGCGCTGCGCCTCGCCGGTTGCGACGAAGATCGCGAACAGGGCAGCATTGCACTGGCGACGTGACACCCAAAGAACCATTAGAGTAAGTGCAGCGGCGAAGGAATTGGAAAAATTTCGGCACTAGCCGATAGACAAGGAATTTTGGAAATTTCGAAATTTTCAGTTTAAATTCAAAAATTTCAAAAAATAGGGAAATTGACATGGTTTTACTTAAAACTATATATATTTCATATACATCACACTTGCGTATAACAAACAATATATAACATATCACAAGTTATAACAACTAATAATTGAGGGTTATTTTACAGTCCTTAGAAGGTACCAGGAAGTACCATATTTTTTAGTGTTAATTCTGGTACCTCCTGACAAAATTAATACTAAAAAATATGATACCTTCTGTTACCTCTCAAAAACTGTAAAATTTCTCAATAATTGATATATCTATTGCACAAAGTATCGAAATATCGCATTAAATTTTAAGTCCAAATATTACGAGAGAAAAACAATTACCAACGTCTAGTTTTAAGTAGGCTGGTGGGAGACAAATTTAGCCCGGTTCACACGATTTTTAGCCCGGTACAGTTTTTTTCTGGACCCGCTTCACAAATCAAAATTTTGGAAATTTCGGTGAAACCGAAAATGTGAATAAGAGCATCCACAATGTTGCAATAAGAAGTAGTGCTAAAGGAATCTTTTTGACTTGGTAATAGTTCTATCCATTGAAAAGGTAGTACTAAGCAAACTAAGATAAAACATAGGTTCTATATATGGATACTAGTTCCATAGATTAAATAATACTACTTTTTAAGTTTGATAGTTGCTCATTGGATAGAGCATGCCTATTTTTATAATTTTTAATGTTAGAAGAAGTCTCACATCTAGTAATATATATTGTAGCAATTTTTCTAAAAAAATAAATTTACTTATATGTCATGTAGTACTAGTTCAAAAGTACTATACATAGATGCTCTAAGTGATCTACCTATGTACCGTACCCCCGTGTCCTTGTCTTTGGCACATGAAATTGTATTACACTGTAGCATAGTTAAATGACGTTTTTTATCATATCTTGTCACGGATATGATTTTTTAGTATCATACTTCTATTTAAAATAAAATAAAATAAAATTTTTTGGTCTTATCCGTCGTACGGTTTGGTATTAGGTAGTGAGTCAATAGAGTCGCATACCTTGTCTTCTGCAAACCTGGCCAAGAACCTCGCCTGAGCTCGGTCGAAGGGGTCGGCCGGCATGATGGGGTAGCCGTCGTTCCACGCCTGGTCGATGTACTCGACGATGACGGTGGACTCGGCGAGAGGCTTGCCGTCGTGGACCAGCACCGGCACCTTCTTGGTCGCCGGGTTGTAGCGGAGCAGCGCCTCGCTCTTGTTGGCGAGGTCCTCGTCGACGTACTCGTACTCGACGCCCTTCAGCCGCAGCGCCCACTCCACCCGGATGGCCATGGGGCTCGCCCACATGCCAAACACCTTCACTCCCTTCTCTGCCATTGCTGGAGCCGTGGAGCTCTCTCTCTCTCTCTCTCTCTCTCTCTCTCTCTCTCTCTCTCTCTCTCTCTCTCTCTCTCTCTCTCTCTCTCTCTCTCTCTCTCTCTCTCTCTCTCTCTCCTGCAGCAGCTGCCGATGCAAGTGATGATCTAGAGAGAGAGGGAGAGATCTCTTTGGATTAGAAGGGCTTGGCAAGTCAACGGTTGCATTCCGGTTCAACTTTCTCCACCTCTTCCAAGCAGCTGACATTTCTTCCATTGAGATAAACTCTGTCCAATTCCATTTTTTTTACTATCTATCTACGTTTATAGTTTTTAACCCTAGTTGTAATCTTTTTGATAATTAGATGTTTCGGACTGTATACTTCTATATACTTACAAATTTATTAACTATAAGTATAAGGGCAAAGGCGCTTAGAGGAAAAAACCCGATTTTTTTCATCATGGATGCTTAATGCAGAAGCCTACTGTTTACTATAGCATCAGGTGTTAGTGGGTGTTAATCAAGATAATTTCAACCATGCATGACTAGTCAAGTAAATGCAGTAATAAGTTAACTAACAAATATAGTAGTACTAGATATCTTATGCTAAGCACCTACATTAGCACTAAGCATCGGAGATGGCCTAATATAGCCTAAATGTGAGTAAAATACAAATTATGCATACTAATTAATTACTCTTAGTAATAATTAAGTAAAAAAAGAGGGAGTAATAGTTTAAAAGTAAACCAATCTGGACACGTGGAGGGTGACGGATAATGCGGATATTTATTTTTTCTTTTTGACAGGAAATTGGAGAATTAAAAAAAATGCAATAGGATTTTCTTTTTCTATTGTTGGGTCCACGCGAGGACCATTTTGTGTTGTGTTCTCTTGGGCCTATTCTTTATATTTGCAACTCACAAAAAAGGCCCATCAAATTCGGCCCAGCTAAGTAAATGTAAAGGTAAACAAGATGAAGTTCATGTTAATCGGAAAACCCTATATTATTTTATTTTATAATATGAGATAATTCATTTATATTATTTTTCTTATTACCGTGTTTATTCGCCATATATAGCATAAAGAAGTGATTTATTATTATAAGCAGACAGAACAGAGCATAGTCGATCGGATATATATTCGGATCGGATGAAATTAAAATATGATATGAAAGCAAACTAAAGGGAAATTTATTATCATCCAGGTGGGCGAGCTGGACAGGTTCAGGTAGCTTAGCAGCATCTCTTGGGGAGGACGAGGTGGCCGGTCATGTGCCAGCTATCGCCGCCGTCTGGGTGGGCGAACGGGCACGCCGGACTGTAAGCGGCAGCCTCCTTGGTGGTGACGAGCGTGCTCCACTGCGCGTTGGGGTCGTCGGTGGCGAACATGGTCCACGTCGGCGTGGAGTACTCGTAGCGGCTGTGCGTGATGCGGTGGAACGCCTTCACGTCCTTGTTCTTCTTCATGTCGTCGGGGTCGATGTCCACCGAGAAGATGTCGCCGTAGGGCCGCACCGAGTGCAGGAACAGCGGCAGCGAGATGGGGTCGGCGGACACCGCGGCGAGGTCGGATGTCACCACGATGCTGCGCCCGTCGGGGCTGAACACTGGGTGGTTCACGTGCCCGGCGATGCTGTCGGCGCTCTGGATGACCCTGACCACCACCGTGGGGTCGGACGCCCGGACGAGGAAGACGGCATAGTAGCCTGGGTCTAGGCCGTTGTCCGTATCGGGTGCTCCGGCGGGCTTGTCGCGGGTGGAGGAGAAGACGATCCAGTCGCTCCCCTCCCGAGGGGACCAGCTGCAGTGGGTGTCAGTCCAAGCGCCGTTGGTGAGGCGCGTGACCTTGCCGGTGCCGAACTCGCCGACGGTGGCGTCCTCCATGATGTAGAGGTTCTTGTGGCCGCCGTTCCTGGTGGAGCGGAAGACGAGCTTGCTGCCGTCGGGGCTGCTGGAGGGGAAGGCGTTGTTGTAGCCGCCATTGGTGAGGCGGCGCTGCTGGCGGCCGCCTAGCGTGGAGGCGTTGTGGATGGCGTAGATCTCCAGCGGCTTGTCGGCGCTGAAGGAGGGACCCATACAGATGTAGAGCGTGTCCAGCGCCGGGTTCTGGTTCCACCCCGTGGCGAAGACGCTGTTGGCGCTTTTCTTCTCGTGCACCACGCGAAGCCCCTGGCTGTCGGCGAGCCACACGGCCTTGAACTCGTTGTCCACGAACGCCAGCTTCGACCCGTCCTTGGAGATGGTCGGGAACACGCCCGACACCCTGAACAGGCCGACGTCCTTGTGCGGCGACTGCAGCTTGTGGAAGTTCTTGGGGACAGTAGTGATCCCGTTCTGGTTAAGCAGCTCGCTCTTGCAGCGGTGGTAGCCGATGCGGCGGCCGCCATCGAGCACGAAGGGGTTGAAGTGGTCGGCCTTGGGCCTCGTCTTCTGCGTGATCTTCACCGACTGTTTGTTGGACGCGGTCACGTCGAAGATCTCGATGTGCCGGTACTGCTCCTCCACGCGGACGTCGGTGAACTGTGACTTCTTGCGGATAGTCGCCACGGCAACCTTCGTCTCGCTGATGGCCGCCGGCGTCACGGCGTCGAACTCCTCCGGGGTCACCCGGACTTCTTCTTTGGTGCTCAGGGTGAAGCGGAACACGCCCCAGAAGTCGCCGACCTTCCGGTGGAAGAAGAGGACGTCGTCGCTGCCCCACGTCGGCCACCCGCCGTTCGTGATCACCGGCAACGTCCGCTGCAGCGGTGGCTTTTTCACGTTCATCAGGATGATGTCCGTTTTCAGGTCCTCGATCTCGCCGTTCCACGCGCCCGGTTTGCCCTGCCACGACGCCACCGCCACCCGCCTCCCCGACGGCGACACGGCCGGGCTCAAGTCGAAGTTCCTTGCCGGAGTCAGGCGCTCCGTCTTGCCGGTTTTCATGTTGGTGCTGTACACCACCGTCCAGGGGCTCCGGCGTGCTGTGACCGGCTCCTTGGTGGACACGTAGACCAGCGTGTGGTCGACGGTTCTACCGGCCTCCTTGTAGCCGCCGCCGATGCAGCCGCTGTCCTCCATTCGGACGCCGCTGAAGTCGGCGGCGCCGAAGATGTCGGCGAGGCTGAACACCTTCACTTGCCTGTCCGCCCTGTCGTCATGGAAGCTCAGGGCCACGTGCAGTGTCTCCAGACTGTTCTCTCTCTCAGAGACGAAGAGCAGGCCGCTGACACGGCCTGCATCGACGTCGGCGTCGGTGGCGCCTCCCTCGGAGGCCAGCTTTGGGCGCTTGAGGAGCGTCTTGAGCGCGGGCGGCGGGATGGGGCGGCAGTTGTAGTTGTAGGAGACGCCATCAGTGAGGTTCAGCTCGTCGCTCGGCGAGGACGGCGGCACAGGGCATGAGAAGATGTCGAGCGGAACCGGCGGGCGGTACGTGGCGAAGAAGGCGATGCTGCCGCGGCTGAGGCTCTCTCCCGCCATTAAAATTGTTCCTAATTACAATACTACCTCAAGCCGCTACGTATTGTGTGCCTGCCTCAGCTCAATTGGGTCAGTGGCAGAATTATTTATAGCTAGCTGCTAGGCCCTCTTCGATTAGGGCTTGTTTGTGTGCTTCTCGCTTGCCTTATACTTCTAGTATCTAGAAACTTTTCCAAACTGTGTATCTCGGATAGCTTAGATTTAAAAAATCTATAGAAGCAGCTAGTCTCTTCATGCCTAGTAGCTGAGAAGCTTGCAAACCCCAGCTTCTCTAGATTTTGTAGATTTTTATTTATCTACTATGTCACTGAATAAAACTCACCCACCCAACAGCCAGTTACTCCAACCAGTGAGCTAGTTATTCGGACTAGCTAATTTTGAGAATCTGCAGCTCCCCAAACAAGGTCTTAGCTCGATCCCGGTGTTTTATAGATTATAGATACTAATTTATTTTTAGATTGCATTGTAGGTAACGCAAGAACACGATCGTCGGCGACGCAATGGTATACTCTCTTTGGCCAGTGAAATGATATTATTTTAATCTTGCCTCTACCCAATCAACGAATCAACGGTTAGAGTTAGTTTATAGTTGAAGCGGCCTTGTACCTTGCAATATATTTTTGTTCTTTTTTTTTCAAAAAATTGATTGAAGTTGAAAAAGATTGAAGTTTAAAGAATTTATAAAATAAAATAGAGAAAATATTGTACAATGTATAATTAGTTGTATATACTCATCTGGTTATTGGGTCGTGCAGATCAGCGATCTGAAGAACGCAATTAAATAAAATGTGAAAGAAGCACGATCGAATTAGACTTTAATTTCTTTCTTTTTCCGCTAGTGCAGGTTAAATCCTATTTAAACAACTAATTAGAGCATTTTCTGAGAGATGTCTTAAATTTTATTCCCTAAAATTTGATATAAGAATCATCCTATTCATATTAATCTCTAAAAACTATTTTGATTTCCAACCGTTTTCCTATATTTTTAATTAAGAAATGAGAAATTAATCCTAAATTTAGGATAGATAATAAGGGATTTAAAAAATGGTTTAGGTATAAAGATTTGTTCAGAGGTGTTGTTAGAGTCTAATTTTTAATCAAAATCTTAAATTTTAAATTTAGAAACCTTTCTTTTAGTCATTGGATCGCTCGCTCCATCGATCACATATATGCAGAGATGGACACATGCGCACAATTAGTTAATTAACGGACGGTGCATGATCGATCGAGAAGATCAAAATATATTTAAGACTCAGTAGAAGTTTAATTTCCCAACGGGTAGCGAACCGTCGGAAGAATAAAAACCGACAGGAAAAAGTCAAAGCAATTTTCCTGACGGTATGTCCATATGAAATACCCGTCAAGGATAGAGCCACAGGAAAATTTAATTCCCGTCAGGATAGAGCGACAGAGAAATTTAATTTAAGTGATGGCTAATCTATATGAAGACAAGCAGCCTGAGAAATTCCGGGCACCCGTCGCCATATATCCATGTCACAATGCAATGTTCGATCAAGTCAAATTAACAGTAAGTCTTCCTTGCATGATACCAATATATCGTGTCAAATCAATTTATCATAGGCCAGTTTCATGAGCAGTTTGTAGCATCAGTACTTATCATTTTCGTGACACCTATCATCATATGAAACGTATTCCGTATGAAGACAAGCAGCATGCATGAGAAATTCCGGTCACATATATGCTTCCGGCGCGAGCAGACACGATTTAATCACACAAAAACCAAGATGGATTCAAAAGGAGATTTTTATGAAATTTGTGTACAGTACAACCCTACAATCTCACAAGTTCAGATTTAATTTAAATGATCTATTACTTTCCTTTATTATACAATTCCGATTCTATGCGTAATTGATAGTTTTTCGGTATTCTCTGTCTGTAATATATATGGCGCCATATACATATAACATTTCTTTAATATGCATGAACCCATAATCCCATATACATATTAACAATTTGCTCAATTTTTGGGTCGTTACACCCATATAAATATTTTAAAAATTCCTAAATAAATCTCAAAAAGTGCTACCTGCAGGTTGGGATCGGCCTGCAGGAGTTGACACTCGATACTTGGGAGTCGGGGATCAGTCTGCAGGAGTCGGCACTTGCCACTCAGGAGTCAGGAGGTCGACCTGGCACTCGAGAGTCAGGAGGTTGGCTTGTCACTCGATATTCAGGAGGTCAGCCTAGCACTTAGGAGTTGGGACACTCTAATAGTCAACAGCCAACACTCTGGCAGTCAATACTCAGGTGGTCAGTCGTCAGCACTCAGTACTGAGCACTCCTCGCGTTTTGCAGTGACACAATCCCCGTTGGCCATTCCGATCTTTTGGGAACTTGGTGGATTATTCGGGATTTGAAAACCAACTTGATTTAGATCGAGATCGTGACACGAGATCATGTTGCTCCCATATAAATACCCGTCTATCTAGCTAGTTCAATATATATATATATATATATATATATATATATATATCAGATTAGATCAAAACAGATCGATTTGCCTCTCTCCTCTCCATAGTCTACTTCATCCCTTTCTCCGACGTGCACCGACGAGAGGGAAAGCAGGTCTACTTCATGCTAGTTCTTGTGCATACCATGATTTATCTATTCTAGAAATTAAATTTGCAATTGCCTAATTTTCCAACATAATTAATTCTTTTCTTTACACGTTAGCATATTAATTATTGCATGTACAATAAAAGAAATAATCAACAAACTTTTCATACGAGTGACATGCATACAAATTGCTTTCATACGAGTACAGGCATCTGTACTAGTATGTATATATGCCATATTTATAGTTCTTGGATCGCTCGCACCATATATCGATCTATGCAGATGGACACATGCAATTAGCTAGTTAATTAATATAACGCATGGTGAATTGGTGATTGGTGCAGGGCATCATATCGTCGAGAAGATCATGTGTGTGTGTATGGATCGATTAGGATGAGTTATATATTACTTATTTTTTTTTGAAATAGGCCACATGAGCCCGATCTTGTTTGAAGGCCATGGGTGTGTCGGGATGTGAACGAGAACTTCCCAGGAGGTCACTCATCCTGGTACTACTCTCCTTTAGGAGTTCTGAGGAGATTTGGTGCCAGCTAACTCACATCCCTTTCACAGTTATATATTACTTATCGAACATATAACCGGTAAGTAATTAGGTCAACAGATGGCTGTTTATGGAAAACAATTTTGTTTGAATCTACCGATATGATGGAGACGCCACGCATGCAGGCACTGCACGCAGATGCTCCAACAAGTTGAATTGCATGCAGCAGCACGTGAAACTTAACGCGGCGACGACGACTTTTTACTTATCTTTTATTTTGTTTACTATATCGATTAGTCTTTCTTTATATGCTACTAAGTACTAGCTAGGCACCATGCATGTTTCGTATAATAATACGATTACATTTTTTATAAGTTAACTTTTTTTCAGATTTCAAAATTTTTTTAGGGAAATTATCAATAACAATAGCATCAAAGTAATTATATCAAATCCACTATTAATTATGTTTTCATAGCGTATTTATTTTATAGTATAGATATGAATAAGTTTTTCTTTAAATTAGATTGAGGCTGAAAAGATTAAAAAGTTTAAACAACTTACAAAATAAAATAGAGAAAATATTGTACAGTGTATAATTAGTTGTATATATATACTCAGTTGGTTTCTAGGTCAGATCGATCTGAAGAATGCAATTAACAGTGCATTTGGTTCTGCTGTGAGCTGTGAAAAACTGATGTGAGTTGTTTGCTGTGAAAAAATTGAAAGTCGTTTGGTTAAATTTTTATAACTGACATATTTTCACCGTTGTTGGACGCTTTGTCAGTTTCGGCGCAAAACTGACAACCTATGATTATTTTTTTAGGATATTAAAATTTAGTTTTTAAGTCCAGAATATTTTTATTTGAGTCACGTGATTTTTCTAAGAACATTTTAGTAATTTTCGGAATTTATTTTAGAGTCAGTATCAATTTACTCTAGGGGTAAATTAGTCTTTTCATGTATTAGGAGTCGCTTATAAATAAGTCCTTATCCCCTTGGGGATGGATGACTGTTTTTCAATTATCAATCTACAATCCAGTTGGATTATTCGGCTGCAAGTTTTTCGGATCTAAAACTTTTTTGTCGCCGTCGTTTGTTCGTCATTGGTTTCTCCGGCGCGTGAAGCATAGCTAATCGGCAGGGCTGTTCATGGAAAAACAGTTTTGTTTGCATCGATCGAGACGCCAGGCGCCAGGAATCAGGGGTACGGTGGCGCCTACAATTACTTCTGCAATAATCAAGATGCTGCAACAAGTTGCATGCATGCATGCATGTGAAACACGACGATGACCACGACGACGAGTTTTTTACTTATCTTTTATTTTGTTTACTACCGATCATCAAATTAAAGTCTGCGTTGTGCATGCAAAAACAGTCTTTCTCTGTGTATACTACACACTACGTATACGTACTATTTTTCATATTATAATGTGTTTTTGGATTTTATACAAGTTAATTTTTTAGATTTCAACAATTTCATAGAAAAAACACTACTGGAAACCTTGGTTTTTCAATCGGTGGAACAAATTTCCTGTCGGTTTTTTAATCACTGACAAAAAAATTGAATGTAGGTTTGTTTTTTACCGACATAGAAATTAATTTTCCTTGATGGTTTTTAATTACCGACAAAAAAATAGTCTCCCTCTCATTTTCGGTCACGCAGAGCGCCACAAAATTACACTGGTATGAAATTCTGTTTTGATCCACCGAAAGAAATTTTATTTTCAGCCTCCAATGTGAAATTATTGTTGATACAAGAAAAACCATTTTGATGTCGGTTGAAACCGACAGGTCAAAGAGATAAAAGCTTGACAGAATCTTGATAGGAGAAAACAGTCGTAGCCTGTTAGGAGAAAACGATTACAGCCATCAGGTAGATCCGTAGATGTCTTTGCTGACGGTAAAAACAATTTTCTGGTCGGCAAAATTTCACAGATCTAGAAATTCAAAACCTGACGACGCCGAATTTTCCTGTCACAAACGCAATAATGGGATTCCAGATGAGATGCATATGCATATAGATCTTGATCAGCATAGAAATTAATTGTAGTGTACTATATATCCTGGATAGACGATGGCTAGACCAAGACCAATCGATGAAAGACTGCAAGAACTTGCAACAATCACATATACAGGTGTGTGATGTGTGTGTGTTGCATTGGATGAAACTTCACATACCGATTAGCCAATTTTCTCTTTATCTGTTTTTAAGGTAATTAACTTCGATCGGTCATGTCAGCGCAAGATATATACTCAGCTCGTTCAACTCGCCTACTTCACAGTATTAACTAGGACTTGCGATTAATTTCTAAACAACAGTAATTAGTCTAGTTATCATTATTCTTCGTTCCGATTTAAGCAACACATGGCTGTTCATGGAAAAACAGTTTTGTTTGCATCGATCGAGACGCCAGGCGCCAGGAATCAGGGGTACGGTGGCGCCTACAATTACTTCTGCAATAATCAAGATGCTGCAACAAGATGCATGCATGCAGCATGCATGTGAAACACGACGACGACGACGACGACGACGAGTTTTTTACTTATCTTTTATTTTGTTTACTACCGATCATCAAATTAAAGTCTGCGTTGTGCATGCAAAAACAGTCTTTCTCTGTGTATACTACACACTACGTACGCATACGTACTATTTTTCATATTATAATGTGTTTTTGGATTTTATACAAGTTATTTTTTTATATTTCAACGATTTCATAGAAAAAAATCAATAACCATACACTACTGGAAACCTTGGTTTTTCAATCGGTGGAACAAATTTCCTGTCGGTTTTTTAATCACTGACAAAAAAAAATTGAATGTAGGTTTGTTTTTTACCGACAGAGAAATTAATTTTCCTTGATGGTTTTTAATTACCGACAGGAAAATAACTTTATCGAATAATGGGGTGAAAATAACGGACAGGAAATTACATATACTTTCTTTGATGGTTTTTAAATTACCGACAAGGAATGAAATTGTGAAACAGCAATACATGAAGTATTTTTTTGAGGGTTTTTAACTACCGACAGAAAATTGGTGGAAAAAATAGTCTCCCTCTCTTTTGCGGGCTCATTTCGGTCACGCAGAGCGCCACAAAATTACACTGGTATGAAATTCTGTTTTGATCACCGAAAGAAATTTTATTTTCAGCCTCCAATGTGAAATTATTGTTGATACAAGAAAAACCATTTTTATGTCGGTTGAAACCGACAGGTCAAAGAGATAAAAGCTTGACAGAATCTTGATAGGAGAAAACAGTCGTAGCCTGTTAGGAGAAAACGATTACAGCCATCAGGGAGATGTTTTTGCTGACGGTAAAAACAATTTTCTTGTCGGCAAAATTTCACAGATCTAGAAATTCAAAACCTGACAACGCCGAATTTTCCTGTCACAAACTGTTAAAATTGTCACCCCGACAAAGAAATAGGTTGGTCATCAGTCAAATTTAATTTCCCTGTCGCTCTATCCTTGGTGTGAGTATTTCCTGCCAGTTTACTATATTTTTATGACGGTTTAATGCCGACAGGAAAAAACATTGTTTCTGGTAGTGATAACATCAAATTAATTATATTGAACCCACTAAACATGTTTTCTTATATAGTGTATTTATTTTATATTATAGATGTTAATATGTTTTTCTTTAAATTTAATTGTGTTGAAAAATGATTAAAAATGTTAAATGACTTATAATATAAAATAGAGCAAGTATGGTACTACTATATACATATTGTAAGAATTAGTTATATATACGCTCAGCTGGTTTCTGCTGGCCTGGGTTGTGCATGCAAATCGATCTGAAGAATGCAATAAAAATGTGAGAAGTAGGATTATATTGACTTGGACTTTCTTTCTCGATCAGCTAGTGCAGGTTCATCAATTAATCCTATGTAAACAACTAATAATTAACGCATCTAATAATAGAAATATATATGTCGTAGTTTTGTCGTTCATAGTTATTGGATCTCTCCCTCTCGCTCCATCGATCTACGCAGATGGACACACATGCAATTAGTTAATTAACGACGGGCATGCATGAATCATGATCGAGAAGAAGATCAAAATATATGGAGGAATTGCCGCGCGATCGATCTGGATGCATGAATTATTACTGAAGGATAATGTGCGTATAATATGCTACTGCATATATATATATATATATATATAGTTTATCTGTTCGATCGTAACAAGTGAAATTAAACAATATATGACATTAAAGTATTTGTTTTTCCTGAAGGAATAGTCAGGGAAATGAAACAAATATATGCCATTAAGGTATTTGTTTTTCTTGACGGAATAGTCAGGGAAATTAAACAAATACATGCCATTAAGGTATTTTTCAGTAAGGGAAATTAAACAATTATCAGTCAGTAATGTATAGTGATCGATCAATTAAATAAAAATAAATTATGTATTGTGCTGTAGATCTCAAGAATACTTAGTGTGAATTGACACAACGGGAGAACCTTTGTTCGCCGAGTGCCAAAAGCACTTGGTGAAGCCTTGTTTATACTCGGCAAAGGCTTCGCCGAGTGTTGCACTCGGTGAATGACGCACGGCAAAAATATTCTCGACGAAAAATACTTCGCCGAGTGTTTTTTGTCGAGCACTCGACGAAAAAAAGAGACAAACGGAATGATAAAACTTGACGATCAGTTTGCCAAGTGCCAAAAGAAAGTACTCGACAAAGAAATTAGTGTAAAATAAAAAAAGTTGGGTGCGCCACGGGCGTGGGCACGGGCGTGGCCGCGGCACTGGCGACAGCGTGGGCATGGCGTGGGCGATGTCACGGGCAGAGCGCGCGACACAAGGGCCGTGCGGCGCGCGGCGCCAGGCCAGGGCGGAGCACGGCGGGGCGGGGTGACGGCGCACGCGGCGAGGCCGGGCATGCACTATGGAACTCCTGGATCATACCGCCATGACTTTTGCACGTCGTCGTCCCAGCTGCCTGTTACTATTATATTACTCGTGATTAATAAATATTGACTTGCATCTAACTTGTAAGCGGGTGATTTAATCAACAGATCGATGGCTGTTAATGGAAAACAATTTTTGTTTGGATCTGCCGATGACAATAATTACTTCTCCAATATAGTAATCAAGGTGCTCCAGCAACAAGTTGCCTGCATGTGAAATTAAACGCGGCGACGACGACGAGTTTTTACTTATCTTTTATAGTTCTTGGATCGCTCGCACCATATATCGATCTATGCAGATGGACACATGATTAAAAAATCATCGCATGTTTTATCCATAGATATGTCTTTACTAGTTTTATAGAAAAAAATATTATCTCGATAGTCACAATTGATATTGAAAGACTTATGACTAACCTTAATAAACTAGAAAGTACAATATTTTCACTTCAAATAATTCATTTTTCTTGTTAGGGAGAGAGAGAGTCAAGAGCAAAAAATCATGTAAGGTTCTGATGTAAGATCTACTGGGATGACTCAGGTCCATAAATGAATATTTTGATTTTTCATATTATAATGTGTATACTACCCACTACGTATACGTACTATTTTTCATATTATAATGTGTTTTTTGATTTTATACAAGTTATTTTTTTATATTTCAACAATTTCATAGAAAAAAATCAATAACCATACACTACTGGAAACCTTGGTTTTTCAATCGGTGGAACAAATAAATTTCCTGTCGGTTTTTTAATCACTGACAAAAAAATTGAATGTAGGTTTGTTTTTTACCGACAGAGAAATTAATTTTCCTTGATGGTTTTTAATTACCGACAGGAAAATAACTTTATCGAATAATGGGGTGAAAATAACGGACAGGAAATTACATATACTTTCTTTGATGGTTTTTAAATTACCGACAAGGAAATTGTGAAACAGCAATACATGAAGTACTTTTTTGAGGGTTTTTAACTACCGACAGAAAATTGGGGAAAAAATAGTCTCCCTCTCTTTTGCGGGCTCATTTTCGGTCACGCAGAGCGCCACAAAATTACACTGGTATGAAATTATGTTTTGATCCACCGAAAGAAATTTTATTTTCAGCCTCCGATGTGAAATTATTGTTGATACAAGAAAAACCATTTTTATGTCTGGTTGAAACCGACAGGTCAAAGAGATAAAAGCTTGACAGAATCTTGATAGGAGAAAACAGTCGTAGCCTGTTAGGAGAAAACGAGTACAGCCATCAGGGAGATGTTTTTGCTGACAGTAAAAACAATTTTCTTGTCGGCAAAATTTCACAGATCTAGAAATTCAAAACCTGACAACGCCGAATTTTCCTGTCACAAACTGTTAAAATTGTCACCCCGACAAAGAAATAGGTTGGTCATCAGTCAAATTTAATTTCCATGTCGCTCTATCCTTGGTGTGAGTATTTCCTGCCAGTTTACTATATTTTTATGACGGTTTAATGCCGACAGGAAAAAACATTGTTTCTGGTAGTGATAACATCAAATTAATTATATTGAACCCACTAAACATGTTTTCTTATATAGTGTATTTATTTTATATTATAGATGTTAATATGTTTTTCTTTAAATTTAATTGTGTTGAAAAATGATTAAAAATGTTAAATGACTTATAATATAAAATAGAGCAAGTATGGTACTACTATATACATATTGTAAGAATTAGTTATATATACGCTCAGCTGGTTTCTGCTGGCCTGGGTTGTGCGTGCAAATCGATCTGAAGAATGCAATAAAAATGTGAGAAGTAGGATTATATTGACTTGGACTTTCTTTCTCGATCTATCAGCTAGTGCAGGTTCATCAATTAATCCTATGTAAACAACTAATAATTAACGCATCTAATAATAGAAATATATATGTCGTAGTTTTTTTGATAACAGGTCAGAAAGGTGGTTCGGGCATCTTTTTTATTCTTCCTCTCTCGGCGGTGCTGAGCGTAGAAGTCAATAACAACTTGAATGCGCGCCTCATAATGCATGTCGGTGACAAGTTTCTTGGCGACTCTATTAATAACAGCGGCAGCCTGATCCGCATACCCCTCATCACATCTATAAAAATCCTGCATATAGATGTAAAGATAATGTTATGTAATCCACATGTCAATAGTATTGACACATATATTAAGAAAATAAACTTACCCAGAGCTCAGCCCTGACTCGATCGGCTAGGTGGGCAAATTGTCTCCCTTCTCGGTCAGGGGTGTCCGACGCACTTTCATAGTGCCTCCATGAGTACGCCGGCTCCATCCTCCCATCAAAAGATACCAAACAAGGGAACTTTTTCTTGACAAGAAGCCCGAGGATGCCGTTTACGTGGCGTGAGCACTCACGACCTGCTCGTTCAACCATAATCCAGTTGCTACCCCGATATCATTAAAAAGTATTAGTATATATTAAAAATTAAACTAACGAAAGGTATATATTATAGACTTTCTATAGCAACTTACCTATTTCCATCGGGTCAAATGAGCGCACGATCAGCTACTGCCACTGGTCACCTCGGGAGTGACGAAGGACCACGCAACCACACTGCAGCCGCTTCTGTAGCCTGCTCCTCTCCCTCTGCCCCAACCTCCTCCCCACCCTCTGCCCCCACCTCCTCCTCCACCACCACCCTAGCCTGCTCCTCCTCCTCATCCGGCATGTAATCAACATCGCGACGGGATGCCGGTATCTGGCTGGTAGTTTCACTCGAGGGCGCGGATGCCTTTCCTCTCACTGTTGACTTCTTCGTTCTCCTACCTCGAGGTCTATATGAGGACCCGACCTCATCTTGAGAGCGAGTGGATTTACCGCCTTTTCCTACTACTGCACTTATTAATTTCTTTAAACCCCCCACCATATTTCAATCACCTGCTACGAAAAAGAGTAAATCAATTTAGATAAACCGTGAAATGTGTTATAAACGCATTTATTCAAAAATTAAATATAATTCTCATACAGCTGCTAGAAATAGTCATCGCCGTCCGGATTTGCTGGATCATATGTATCATCATCACTATCACGTGATATGATATAATCGTCCAGCTGTTCAGGAGGTGGAATGTTGTTATCACTTTGATTGCTTGAGTGCAATCTCTCTAGCAGTTCTAAGTCTCTTCCATTATGAATCTCGTCTCCTTCGTCGGCATCGGCACCACTTTCGTTATCTACTTCCATCGTCTCCGTCAAGTCAATAACAAACATGCCTGGTAGCCCATCTTCTTGAAAGAACTCTCCGTCGTATGTGTTTGGGTCTATGTTATAGTCTTCGTTGTTGGGAACAGGCAGTTTACCGTGTGGCGACACCTTATACACAACATCCCAACCTTTAAGATGTGCGACAGTTTTGCACGGGTAAGAGATATAGTAAACTTGTGTTGCATGTTGAGCCACAATATAAACATCTTCACTCAACAAGGTGGTATCTTGACGAATTTCTATTAAGCCAAGTTCGGGAGTCTGTCTCACTACTTTAGGATTGAACCAGTGGCATTTAAATATAACAGGATTAAGAGGTTTGCTCCCATCGAAACTAAATTCGTATATTTCTTCGAGTCGTCCATAGTAGTCAACCTCGTCTGTGCCCGGAGTAAAAACTCCAGAATTTGTGGTTCTTCGGTTAGGTCGGCTCTGTTCATGGCTTGTTGTGTGGAAACGATAGCCGTTTACGTCGTAAGCTTTGAATGTCTTGACCTTGTAGGCACAACCATTCGCAACTTGCCTCAACTCGGAACTCATTGTCGTGTTGGTTCTTCCCTATAGGTTTAAACGCGATGAACATGTATATTAGTCTCATATAAGATATAATTGAAAGGTGGAACTAACTAAAAGTTAATTTGAGAAATACCTTAGTTTTGAACCAAGAAATGAAATCGAGATTGCCATTTCTCACACCATACTTAAGAAGGGCAGTTGATTCCTCAATGTTAGCCTCCCTCGAACCACGCCAAAATCGTCGATAAAATTCCTCAATGTACGGTTCCACTTCGGAAAGGTTTGTCAAGACATACAACATAATCAAACGCATCTAGTGCAGGTTCATCAATTAATCCTATGTAAACAACTAATAATTAACGCATCTAATAATAGAAATATATATGTCGTAGTTTTGTCGTTCATAGTTATTGGATCTCTCGCTCCATCGATCTACGCAGATGGACACACATGCAATTAGTTAATTAACGCATACTAGGGGCATGCATGAATCATGATCGAGAAGAATATCAAAATATATGGAAGAATTGCCGCGCGATCGATCTGGATGCATGAATTATTACTGAAGGATAATGATGTGCGTATAATATGCTACTGCATATATATAGTTTATCTGTTCGATCGTAACAAGAGATTTGTTTTTCCTGACGGAATAGTCAGTGAAATTAAACAAATATATGACATTAAAGTATTTGTTTTTCCTGAAGGAATAGTCAGGGAAACGAAACAAATATATGCCATTAAGGTATTTGTTTTTCCTGACGGAATAGTCAGGGAAATTAAACAAATACATGCCATTAAGGTATTTTTCAGTAAGGGAAATTAAACAATTATCAGTCAGTAATGTATCGAGTGATCGATCAATTAAATAAAAAAATTATGTATTGTGCTGTAGATCTCAAGAATACTTAGTGTGAATTGACACAACGGGAGAACCTTTGTTCGCCGAGTGCCAAAAGCACTTAGTGAAGCCTTTTTTACACTCGGCAAAGGCTTCGCCGAGTGTTGCACTCGATGAATGACGCACGGCAAAAATGTTCTCGACGAACAATACTTCGTCGAGTGTTTTTTTGTCGGACACTCGACGAAAAAAGAGACAAACGAAATGGTAAAACTTGACGATCGGTTTGCCGAGTGCCAAAAGAAAGCACTCGGCAAAATAATTAGTGTAAAATAAAAAAAGATGGGAGCGCCACGGGCGCGGGTGTGGCCGCGGCATTGGCGATGGCGTGGGCGATGACACGGGCAGAACACGCGACGCAGGGGCCCGGCGGCGCGCGGCGCCAGACCAGGGCGGCGCAGGGCGAGGCGGGGCGACGGCGCGCGGCGAGGCCGGGCATGCACTATGGAACTCCTGGATCATATCGCCATGACTTTTGCACGTCGTCGTCCCAGCTGCCTGTTACTATTATATTACTCGTGATTAATAAATATTGACTTGCATCTAACTTGTAAGCGGGTGATTTAATCAACAGATCGATGGCTGTTAATGGAAAACAATTTTTGTTTGGATCTGCAGATGACAATAATTACTTCTCCAATATAGTAATCAAGATGCTCCAGCAAACAAGTTGCATGCATGTGAAATTAAACGCGGCGGCGACGACGAGTTTTTTACTTATCTTTTATTTTGTTTACTATCGATCGGTCATCGAAGACTCGGTTGTGCATGCAAAAACAGTCTTTCTATGTACGTATACAAAATAGAGTAAGTATTGTACTACTTGAATTGGTTATATATATATATATACAATTATAAAATGGCTAGTTTTTCGTTCCTCCGTCCGTCAGCTCTGTACGTGTCTTCTCACTTCCCATAAAAAATCAATAAAAAAACCGACTAAAACTTGTGCCCTATAAAAACCGCCCGAACAGGGTGACTAAGAGCATCCACAATGTATAGAACTATAGAACTAGTATTAGATTGACATGTGGCAAAGGTGTTTTTTAGAAAAAAATGCTACAATGTATAGAACTAGAGGTATGACTCTTAACAAGATAAAAATATAAAATAATGTATGCTCTACCCAATGGACAACTAGCAAACCAAAAAATAGTATTATTTAATTTGAAGAACTAGTATCCATGCTTAGAACACATACCTTACTTAGCACTACCTTCTCAATGTATGGAACTAGTACTAAAGCAAAAAGATTCTCTTAGACACCCCTTATTTCATACATTGTGGATGCCCTAACCGCCCACCGGGCTCACGCGTGGCTCGCCCGCGCGCCGAGCGGTCCGCAGCAAAATCGTCGCATGCAAGCAGCAGGCGCGTAGCATCTACGCATGCAAGCAGTAGGCGCGCACTTGCAAGTTGCAACTGCCAAATCCAGACGTGAGAATGAAGAAAAAGGAAAAGGAAAATACAGAAAATAAAAAAGAAGAAAAAATATACTTTTGCATTTTTGTTTTTTAATTTTTTTATTTTACATGATGGTACGAATTTTGTATAAAAATCCTTAGATTTCTGAAAAATCAAGCAATAAACATGAATTTTACACAAATACCCTGTTGAAAATAACGTTATCTGTTGCAAAGCACATGCATCTGACTAGTATATATATATATATATATATATATATACAAATGCTATTCTACACCACGGGTGTAGAATGCTATTCTACACCGACGTGGAATGGAGGAGTTGGATTGGGTGAGGGGTGGGCACGATTGGGATGATCGGTGTAGAATAGCATTCTACACCCATAGTGTAGAATAGCGTTCCCGTATATATATATATATATATATATATATATATATATATAAATGCTATTCTACACCACGGGTGTAGAATGCTATTCTACACCGACGTGGAATGGAGGGGGTTGGGATTGGATGGGGTGTGGGAGCACGGGATGATCGGTGTAGAATAGCATTCTACACCCATAGTGTAGAATAGCGTTCCCGTATATATATATATATATATATATATATATATATATATATATATATATATACTCAACCAGCTGGTTTCCGGGTCGTGCAGATCGATCTGAATAATTAAATTAGAGTTTCTTTCTTTTTCAGCTAGTAGTGCAGGTCGTTAAATATAATCCTATTTTAAACAACCAATTAACGCATCTAATAATAATATTTATGTATATATAGCTTATTTATAGTTCTTGGATCGCTCGCACCATATATCGATGTATGCAGATGGACACATGCAATTAGCTAGTTAATTAATATAACGCATGGTGAATGGGTGATTGGTGCAGGGCATCGTCGAGAAGATCATGTGTGTGTGTGTCGATCGATCCGGATGAGTTATATATTACTTATCGAACATATAACCGGTAAGTAATTAGGTCAACAGATGGCTGTTTATGGAAAACAATTTTGTTTGAATCTACCGACACTACGGGAACAGGGGGTTTGCCGAGTGCCTAGGGCACTCGGCGAAGTCTCTTTTGCAGTCGGCAAAGGCTTCGCCGAGTGCCACACTCGGCGAACCCCTCTCGGCGATAGATGCGTCGGCGACGTGAGGGTTCGCCGAGTGCAATTTATCGGGCACTCGGCGAACTCTTTGCCGAGTGCAATATAGCCTTCGTCGAGTGCCACGTATAGCACTCGGCGAAGTCCACGGTTGACGGCCGGGGTGGCCGTTAACGGGGCTTCGCCGAGTGCCCACGTGGCACTCGGCGAAGGGGGTGTGCCGAGTGCCACGGGGGCACTCGGCGAAGGGGCTCGAGGGGGGGGCACGTGGCGCGTGGGGCTTCGCCGAGTGCCCCACGTGGCACTCGGCGAAGGGGTATGCCGAGTGCCACGTGGGGCACTCGGCGAAGGCGGCTCGGGGGGCTGCACGTGGCACAGGGTGGCTTTGCCGAGTGCCACGTGGAGGCACTCGGCAAAGCTTCCCCAGAGTGCACAGAAACGTGCCACGTGGCACGTTTCTGTGCACTGCAGGTGGCTTTGCCGAGTGTAACACTCGGCAAAAGTTTTTTAATTTTTTTTTTCATTTATTTCCTGTATATTTCATCCAAAAAACAAATTCAATCACAAAATTCATCACAAATTCACATTTTTTCACAAAATTTGCCCCAAAATTCACATTGAATCACAGATATTCACAGAAATCACATAGACATCACAAAAATCACATTTACATCACAAATTTCACGATCACATCACAAATTCACGTTCACGTCACAAATACAAGTTCAAATTGATACACAAGTTCAAGTTCGCGTTAACGGTGACAAGTTTAAGTTAATTAACAAATTCATCACGGCAACTCACACCACGCCTCACAAATTATCATTACCGCTATGACCAGTGTGTGAAGATGGCTGCGTGTTTGATCCTGCTGCCGATGGATGAAACTGAAAAAAAAATAGTTAGAACACTTGTATATAACAAAACCGACAATAACAATATTAGAAACTCACATTGCCGCTCTGTGGAGTCCGTGGAGATTGTTGAGGTTGAGGAGGAAGTACAGGTAGACCCATATGACCTGAGAAAGATCCACCCATCTGCGCAAACCACTGCTGCATCTGGGTCTGTATCTCGGCTTGCATCTGAGCTTGCATCTGAGCCTGCAGCCGAGCCTCCATCTGAGTCTGCCACTCGGTTCTTTGTGATCTTTCTTCATTTAGTTGGGCCTACAAAACATTATTTCAGAGTTAATGTTCTCAAACAAACAATGTGAAGTGTTCGATGATTGATGAAAATGAACTAACCTGTAGATCAGCAATCAGACCCATAGATGTGTCTCGGCGAGGACGTATACCCGGACCGGAGGTCGAGCTTCGAGCTCTCACCTCAGATAGAGAGGGGGTACTACGGGTATCAATGGCGCCGTCGCCCATCAAATATCGCCCATGTCTCTTTCCTCCTCCAGCCCTCATGACCACCTCGCCATCGATGTCATGTGCGATTGGGTCATAATCGGCGCCATGCACTTCCCTTGCCATCTCTGAATAGTCTTGGAGGCGTTGATATGCATTCCGATTAGTGTACGACTCAGCGGGGTCATTTGGATTGTAAGTATTTCCTTCAACCGCCCTCCCTTTGTGAGCCAGAGCATATGCCATGACTTGGGAGCATTCCTGACCCGCATTGGCCGTTGACTAAAACAAAAAGATAGTTAGAGTTATATTGTGCAATTAAGCAAAAAAAAGAAAATGTAACTACATACCCATCTCGCCCTGAACTGGTCGAGGTTCAGCGAGCCTTGATGGTGTGCTGCCCCCGGCATGAGTAGGCGTCGCTGGCGGCATGCCTCGTGACTGCTCTGCCACTCGGCAGAACACCACCTATCAACAATTTGGCCCCAACACTCAAGATGAGCGGCACACCACTGTGGAGGGACCTATTTGATGCAAGTGAATTTGTTAATGACATAATATTAAGTATTAGAAGATACACGAGAATACACTTACCATCATGTATTCCTCTCGTGTCAGAAAGGTGGTCCGGGCATCCTTTTTGTTCTTCCTCTCTCGACGGTGCTGAGCGCAGAAGTCAATAACAGCTTGAATGCGCGCCTCATAATGCATGTCGGTGACAAGCTTCTTGGCGGCTCTATTAATAACTGTGGCAGCCTGATCCGCATACCCCTCATCACATCTATAAAAATCCTGCATATAGATGTAAAGAGAATGTTATATGTTTTCACATGTTAATAGTATTGACACATATATTAAGAAAATAAACTTACCCAGAGCTCAGCCCTGACTCGATCGGCTAGGTGGGCAAATTGTCTCCCTTCTCGGTCAGGGGCGTCCGACGCACTTTCATAGTGCCTCCATGAGTACGCCGACTCCATCCTCCCATCCAAAGATATCAAACCAGGGAACTTTTCCTTGATAAGAAGCCCGAGGATACCGTTTACATGGCATGAGCACTCACGACCTCCTCGTTCAACCATAATCCAGTTCCTATTCCGATATCATTAAAAAGTATTAGTATATATTAAAAATTAAACTAACGAAAGAATATATTATAGACTTTCTACAACAACTTACCTATTTCCATCTGGTCGAATGAGCGGACGATCAGCTACTGCCACTGGTCGCCTCGGGAGTGACGAAGGACCACGCAACCACACTGCAGCCGCTTCTGTAGTCTGCTCCTCTCCCTCTGCCCCAACCTCCCCACCCTCTGCCCCCACCTCCTCCTCCTCCTCCTCCACCCTAGCCTGCTCCTCCTCCTCCTCATCCGGCACGTAATCATCGTCGCGATGGGATGCCGGTATATGGCTAGTTTCACTCGAGGGCGCGGGTGCCTTTCCTCTCACTGCTGACTTCTTCGTTCTCCTACCTCGAGGTCTAGATGAGGACCCGACCTCATCTTGAGAGCGAGTGGATCTACCGCCTTTTCCTACTACTGCACTTATTAATTTCTTTAAACCCCCCACCATATTTCAATCACCTGCTACGAAAAAGAGTAAATCACTTTAGATAAACCGTGAAATGTGTTCTAAACGCATTTATTGTAAAATTAAACATAATTCTCATACAGCTGCTAGAAATAGTCATCGCCGTCCGGATTTGCTGGATCATATGTATCGTCATCACTATCACGTGATATGATGTAATCGTCCAGCTGTTCAGGAGGTGGAATGTTGTCATCACGTTGAGTGCTTGAGTGCAATCTCTCTAGCAGTTCTAAGTCTCTTCCATTATGAATCTCGTCTCCTTCGTCGGCATCGGCACCACTTTCGTTATCTACTTCCATCGTCTCCGTCAAGTCAATAACAAACATGCCTGGTAGCCCATCTTCTTGAAAGAACTCTCCGTCGTATGTGTTCGGGTCTATGTTATAGTCTTCGTTGTTGGGAACAGGCAGTTTACCGTGTGGCGACACCTTATACACAACATCCCAACCTTTAAGACGTGCGACGGTTTTGCACGGGTAAGAGAGATAGTAAACTTGTGTTGCCTGTTGAGCCACAATATAAACATCTTCACTCGGCAAGGTGGTATCTTGACGAATTTCTATTAAGCCAAGTTCGGGAGTCTGTCTCACTACTTTGGGATTGAACCAGTGGCATTTAAATATAACGGGGTTAAGAGGTTTGCTCCCATCAAAACTCAATTCATATATTTCTTCGAGTCGTCCATAGTAGTCAACCCCGTCTGTGCCCGGAGTAAAAACTCCGGAATTTGTGGTTCTTCGGTTAGGTCGGCTCTGTTCATGGCTTGTTGTGTGGAAACGATAGCCGTTTACGTCGTAAGCTTTGAATGTCTTAACCTTGTAGGCACAGCCATTCGCAACTTGCCTCAACTCGGAACTCATTGTCGTGTCGGTTCTTCCCTATAGGTTTAAACACGATGAACATGTATATTAGTCGCATATAAGATATAATTGAAAGGTATAACTAACTAAAAGTTAATTTGAGAAATACCTTAGTTTTGAACCAAGAAATGAAATCGGGATTGCCATTTCCCACACCATACTTAAGAAGGGCAGTGGATTGCCATTTCCAATTTCTAAAGGTCATACTTGAAAACTTTGTCGAAACATTATGAATTTTTTACCATATCATATATGTATGATATAATGACACCATGTCAAGTGTCATATTTTTTAGGCATCAATTACATTTTCTATAACTAAAAACCATTAACCTGCATATTGCCGGTCGAGTGTCGTAAATTAGATTTTAAATATTTAGTTATATTTAGTTGTAAAAGATTACAAATGTAATCATGAACACAAATATGATTTTTCCATAATTTTTGAGTCATTATTTCATGTACATGCATTTCAAATTTGACCCACTTGGAAGTAAATCCTAGAAATACAAATATTTTATTAAAAATACCAAACCCACTCATAAAAGTATGAAAATTTATTAAGGATTAAAAGATGTTGAATTATGACTGTAAAAAAAAATTCAGGTTCAAAACATTTTGAAATGTGATATGGACTCAAAATGTGTTTTCACATGAAATATTGGGTCATCTTTGCCGAGTGTTTTTCTAGTGGCACTCGGCAAAGGCTAGGGTTTGCCGAGTGTCCGTTAGTGGCACTCGGCAAACCCAAAAATTTACACGTTCCGTCATCACGCCGTCAGCAAAAAATTGGGCGGAGGATTTTTCAGATTGTTTGCCGAGTGCCACCTATAGGGCACTCGGCAAAGAGCTGGAATTGCCGAGTGCCAAGATGTTTGCCGAGTGCATGACATCTGGCACTCGGCAAAATAGTGTTTGTCGAGTGCCCGATGAAATGCACTCGGCAAACATCTTGGCACTCGGCAAACTAACGTTTTCCGGTAGTGCGATATGATGGAGACGCCACGTAGGCACTGCACGCAGATGCTCCAACAAGTTGAATTGCATGCAGCAGCACGTGAAACTTAACGCGGCGACGACGACTTTTTACTTATCTTTTATTTTGTTTACTATATCGATTAGTCTTTCTTTATATGCTACTAAGTACTAGCTAGGCACCATGCATGTTTCGTATTATAATACGATTACATTTTTTATAAGTTAACTTTTTTCAGATTTCAAAAAAATTTTAGGGAAATTATCAATAACAAGAGCATCAAAGTAATTATATCAAATCCTCTATTAATTATGTTTTCATAGCGTATTTATTTTATAGTATAGATATGAATAAGTTTTTCTTTAAATTAGATTGAGGTTGAAAAGATTAAAAATTTTAAACAACTTACAAAATAAAATAGAGAAAATATTGTACAGTGTATAATTAGTTGTATATATATACTCAGTTGGTTTCTAGGTCAGATCGATCGGAAGAATGTAATTAACGGTGCG
Source organism: Zizania palustris (assembly GCA_019279435.1). Taxonomy (NCBI): domain Eukaryota; kingdom Viridiplantae; phylum Streptophyta; class Magnoliopsida; order Poales; family Poaceae; genus Zizania; species Zizania palustris. The sequence continues at coordinate 24,059,588 of JAAALK010000287.1, read as the reverse complement.
TTTGGTTCTGTTGTGAGTTGTGAAAAACTGATGTGAGTTGTTTGCTGTGAAAAAAATTAAAAGTCGTTTGGTTAAATTTGCTATGAAAAAATTGTTGTGAGCTGACTATTTTTTATAACTGACATATTTTTCACCGTTATAATATTCCATACGTATATATAAATAGGAAATGGTCAACATTGATTTAGGAGTTAACACTCGATACTTGGGAGTCGGGGATCAGTCTGCAGGAGTCGGCACTTGCCACTCAGGAGTCAGGAGGTCGACCTGGCACTCGGGAGTGAGGAGGTCAGCCTAGCACTTAGGAGTTGGGACACTCTAATAGTCAACAGCCAGCACTCTGGCAGTCAATACTCAGGTGGTCAGTCGTCAGCACTCAGTACAGAGTACTCCTCCCGTTTTGCGGTGACGCAATCCCCGTTGGCCATTCCGATCTTTTGGGAACTTGGTGGATTATTCGGGATTTGAAAACCAACTTGATTTAGATCGAGATCGCGACACGAGATCATGTTGCTCCCATATAAATACCCGTCTATCTATCTAGTTCAAGATATATATATATATATATCTCAGATTAGATCAAAACATATCGATTTGTCTCTCTCCTCTCCATAGTCTACTTCATCCGTTTCTCCGACGTGCACCGACGAGAGGGAAAGCGGGTCTCCAGAACTTCTTTCTCTTGTGATCCTGCACCGACGAGAGGGTGAATATAATTTTTGTGAAGCGTTCTGCATGACTGCTCACGTCTGTTACGACGACGCATCTTTCGTCCACGTCTAACGTTGATCGTCGTCAAGTACTGCGATCTGATATCAACAGCAGCAACTATGCACCGACCATAGATTCATCTTCGATTATCATATAGTACATGCACTATTTTTTTGTACGGTTCTTAATCATATTTTGTGAAGCCATGACTACGGTGTTCATGTCTACTAGTACGGGAGAAGTAATGAACTATTCATGCTAGTTCTTGTGCATACCATGATTTATCTATTCCAGAAATTAAATTTGCAATTGCCTCATTTTCCAACATAATTAATTCTTTTCTTTGCACGTTAGCATATTAATTATTGCATGTACTATAAAAGAAATCATCAACAAACTTTTCATACGAGTGACATGCATACAAATTGCTTTTTTATTTTAAATATATTTAATCAACAATTTATATTCGTTTTAACTATTACATCACACGCGAACCATAAAATAAACCCTTCAAAAATACGAGACAATCTTAGCTAGTCTTTGTTTGCATTGCATCAGCAGTCGTACGTCACCAGTAGGCCATTTATAAAAATCGATCGACAGTCGTACGTCGATTTTACAGATCTGAAAACGCAATAATGGGATTCCAGATGAGATGCATATGCATATAGATCTTGATCAGCATAGAAATTAATTGTAGTGTACTATATATCCTGGATAGACGATGGCTAGACCAAGACCAATCGATGAAAGACTGCAAGAACTTGCAACAATCACATATACAGGTGTGTGATCTGTTTTTAAGGTAATTAACTTCGATCGGTCATGTCAGCGCAAGATATATACTCAGCTCGTTCAACTCGCCTACTTCACGTACGTACAGTATTAACTAGGACTTGCGATTAATTTCTAAACAACAGTAATTAGTCTAGTTATCATTATTCTTCGTTCCGATTTAAGCAACACATGGCTGTTCATGGAAAAACAGTTTTGTTTGCATCGATCGAGACGCCAGGCGCCAGGAATCAGGGGTACGGTGGCGCCTACAATTACTTCTGCAATAATCAAGATGCTGCAACAAGTTGCATGCATGCAGCATGCATGTGAAACACGACGACGACGACGAGGACGACGAGTTTTTTACTTATCTTTTATTTTGTGTACTACCGATCATCAAATTAAAGTCTGCGTTGTCCATGCAAAAACAGTCTTTCTCTGTGTATACTACCCACTACGTATACGTACTATTTTTCATATTATAATGTGTTTTTGGATTTTATACAAGTTATTTTTTTATATTTCAACAATTTCATAGAAAAAAATCAATAACCATACACTACTGGAAACCTTGGTTTTTCAATCGGTGGAACAAATTTCCTGTCGGTTTTTTAATCACTGACAAAAAATTGAATGTAGGTTTGTTTTTTACCGACAGAGAAATTAATTTTCCTTGATGGTTTTTAATTACCGACAGGAAAATAACTTTATCGAATAATGGGGTGAAAATAACGGACAGGAAATTACATATACTTTCTTTGAGGGTTTTTAAATTACCGACAAGGAAATTGTGAAACAGCAATACATGAAGTACTTTTTTGAGGGTTTTTAACTACCGGCAGAAAATTGGTGAAAAAATAGTCTCCCTCTCTTTTGCGGGCTCATTTTCGGTCACGCAGAGCGCCACAAAATTACACTGGTATGAAATTATGTTTTGATCCACCGAAAGAAATTTTATTTTCAGCCTCCGATGTGAAATTATTGTTGATACAAGAAAAACCATTTTTATGTCTGGTTGAAACCGACAGGTCAAAGAGATAAAAGCTTGACAGAATCTTGATAGGAGAAAACAGTCGTAGCCTGTTAGGAGAAAACGAGTACAGCCATCAGGGAGATGTTTTTGCTGACAGTAAAAACAATTTTCTTGTCGGCAAAATTTCACAGATCTAGAAATTCAAAACCTGACAACGCCGAATTTTCCTGTCACAAACTGTTAAAATTGTCACCCGGACAAAGAAATAGGTTGGTCATCAGTCAAATTTAATTTCCCTGTCGCTCTATCCTTGGTGTGAGTATTTCCTGCCAGTTTACTATATTTTTATGACGGTTTAATGCCGACAGGAAAAAACATTGTTTCTGGTAGTGATAACATCAAATTAATTATATTGAACCCACTAAACATGTTTTCTTATATAGTGTATTTATTTTATATTATAGATGTTAATATGTTTTTCTTTAAATTTAATTGTGTTGAAAAATGATTAAAAATGTTAAATGACTTATAATATAAAATAGAGCAAGTATGGTACTACTATATACATATTGTAAGAATTAGTTATATATACGCTCAGCTGGTTTCTGCTGGCCTGGGTTGTGCATGCAAATCGATCTGAAGAATGCAATAAAAATGTGAGAAGTAGGATTATATTGACTTGGACTTTCTTTCTCGATCAGCTAGTGCAGGTTCATCAATTAATCCTATGTAAACAACTAATAATTAACGCATCTAATAATAGAAATATATATGTCGTAGTTTTGTCGTTCATAGTTATTGGATCTCTCCCTCTCGCTCCATCGATCTACGCAGATGGACACACATGCAATTAGTTAATTAACGACGGGCATGCATGAATCATGATCGAGAAGAAGATCAAAATATATGGAGGAATTGCCGCGCGATCGATCTGGATGCATGAATTATTAATGAAGGATAATGTGCGTATAATATGCTACTGCATATATATATATATATATATATATATATATATATATATATATATATATACAAATGCTATTCTACACCACGAGTGTAGAATGCTATTCTACACCGACGTGGAATGGAGGGGGTTGAGATTGGGTGGGGTGTGGGAGCACGGGATGATCGGTGTAGAATAGCATTCTACACCCATAGTGTAGAATAGTGTTCCCGTATATATATATATATATATAGTTTATCTGTTCGATCGTAACAAGAGATTTGTTTTTCCTGACGGAATAGTCAGTGAAATTAAACAAATATATGACATTAAAGTATTTGTTTTTCCTGAAGGAATAGTCAGGGAAACGAAACAAATATATGCCATTAAGGTATTTGTTTTTCCTGACGGAATAGTCAGGGAAATTAAACAAATACATGCCATTAAGGTATTTTTCAGTAAGGGAAATTAAACAATTATCAGTCAGTAATGTATAGTGATCGATCAATTAAATAAAAATAAATTATGTATTGTGTTGTAGATCTCAGGAATACTTAGTGTGAATTGACACAACGGGAGACCTTTGTTCGCCGAGTGCCAAAAGCACTTGGTGAAGCCTTGTTTATACTCGGCAAAGGCTTCGCCGAGTGTTGCACTCGGTGAATGACGCACGGCAAAAATATTCTCGACGAAAAATACTTCGCCGAGTGTTTTTTGTCGAGCACTTGACGAAAAAAAGAGACAAACGGAATGATAAAACTTGACGATCAGTTTGCCAAGTGCCAAAAGAAAGTACTCGACAAAGAAATTAGTGTAAAATAAAAAAGTTGGGTGCGCCACGGGCGCGGGCACGGGCGTGGCCGCGGCACTGGCGACAGCGTGGGCATGGCGTGGGCGATGTCACGGGCAGAGCGCGCGACACAAGGGCCGTGCGGCGCGCGGCGCCAGGCCAGGGCGGAGCACGGCGGGGCGGGGTGACGGCGCACGCGGCGAGGCCGGGCATGCACTATGGAACTCCTGGATCATACCGCCATGACTTTTGCACGTCGTCGTCCCAGCTGCCTGTTACTATTATATTACTCGTGATTAATAAATATTGACTTGCATCTAACTTGTAAGCGGGTGATTTAATCAACAGATCGATGGCTGTTAATGGAAAACAATTTTTGTTTGGATCTGCCGATGACAATAATTACTTCTCCAATATAGTAATCAAGGTGCTCCAGCAACAAGTTGCCTGCATGTGAAATTAAACGCGGCGACGACGACGAGTTTTTACTTATCTTTTATAGTTCTTGGATCGCTCGCACCATATATCGATCTATGCAGATGGACACATGATTAAAAAATCATCACATGTTTTATCCATTGATATGTCTTTACTAGTTTTATAGAAAAAAATATTATCTCGATAGTCACAATTGATATTGAAAGACTTATGACTAACCTTAATAAACTAGAAAGTACAATATTTTCACTTCAAATAATTCATTTTTCTTGTTAGGGAGGGAGAGAGAGTCAAGAGCAAAAAATCATGTAAGGTTCTGATGTAAGATCTACTGGGATGACTCAGGTCCATAAATGAATATTTTGATTTTTCATGGCAAAAGCATGTACACGCCACAACCAAAAAAAGAGTAAAAGCTAACTTCTGATTTTCTGAAGACACCCATGCAACGACGAGGAGAGGTTCACTTTGGTGAAAATCGGTAGGGGGGGCCAGGCCCCTGTGCGCCCCCCCTTGGCTCCGCCCCTGCTACTAAGTACTAGCTAGGCACCATGCATGTTTCGTATTATAATACGATTACATTTTTTATAAGTTAACTTTTTTTCAGATTTCAAATTTTTTAGGGAAATTATCAATAACAATAGCATCAAAGTAATTATATCAAATCCACTATTAATTATGTTTTCATAGCGTATTTATTTTATAGTATAGATATGAATAAGTTTTTCTTTAAATTAGATTGAGGTTGAAAAGATTAAAAAGTTTAAACAACTTACAAAATAAAATAGAGAAAATATTGTGCAATGTATAATTAGTTGTATATATATACTCAGTTGCTTTCTAGGTCAGATCGATCTGAAGAATGCAATTAACGGTGCGTTTGGTTCTGCTGTGAGCTGTGAAAAACTGATGTGAGTTGTTTGCTGTGAAAAAATTGAAAGTTGTTTGGTTAAATTTGCTATGAAAAAGTTGTTGTGAGCTGACTGTTTTTTATAACTGGCATATTTTTCACCGTTATAATATTCCATACATATATATTAATAGGAAATGGTCAACATTAATGCAGGAGTTGACACTCGATACTTGGGAGTCGGGGATCAGTCTGCAGGAGTCGGTACTTGCCACTCAGGAGTCAGGAGGTCGACCTGGCACTCGGGAGTCAGGAGGTCGGCTTGTCACTCGATATTCAGGAGGTCAGCCTAGCACTTAGGAGTTGGGACACTCTAATAGTCAACAGCCAGCACTCTGGCAGTCAATACTCAGGTGGTCAGTCGTCAGCACTCAGTACTGAGTACTCCTCGCATTTTGCGGTGACGCAATCCCCGTTGGCCATTCCGATCTTTTGGGAACTTGGTGGATTATTCGGGATTTGAAAACCAACTTGATTTAGATCGAGATCGCGACACGAGATCATGTTGCTCCCATATAAATACCCGTCTATCTAGCTAGTTCAAGATATATATATATCATATTAGATCAAAACAGATCGATTTGCCTCTCTCCTCTCCATAGTCTACTTCATCCCTTTCTCCGACGTGCACCGACGAGAGGAAAAGTGGGTCTCCAGATTTTCTTTCTCTTGTGATCCTGCACTGGGAGAGGGTGAATATAATTTTTGTGAAGCGTTCTGCATGACTGCTCATGTTTGTTACGACGACGCATCTTTCGTCCACGTCTAACGTTGATCGTCGTCAAGTACTGCGATCTGATATCAACAACAACAACTATGCACCGACCATGAATTCATCTTCGATTATCATATAGTACATGCACTATTTTTTTGTACGGTTCTTAATCATATTTTGTGAAACCATGACTAATGTGTTCATGTCTACTAGTATGGGAGAAGTAATGAACTATTCATGCTAGTTCTTGTGCATACCATGATTTATCTATTCCAGAATGCACTCGGCAAAGGCTTCGCCGAGTGCCACACTCGGCGAACCCCACTCGGCACTAGCCTTGTCGGCGACGTGGGGGTTCGCCGAGTGTATTTTATCGGGCACTCGACGAAGTCTTTGCCGAGTGCAATATAGACTTCGCGGAGTGCCACGCGTAGCACTCGGCAAAGAGGGCGGCTAACGGTGCGGGGAGGGGGCGTTAACGTGGTTTGCCGAGTGCCACTAGGGGCACTCGGCGAAGGGGGCTCGGGGGGCACGTGGCACGTGAGGGTTTGCTGAGTGCCCCACGTGGCACTCGGCGAAGGGGGTTTGCCGAGTGCCACGTGGGGCACTCGGCGAAGGGGGCTCGGGGGGGCACGTGGCACTGGCAGAGTTTGCCGAGTGCCCCCGTGGCACTCGGCGAAGGGGGTTTGCCGAGTGGCACGTGGAGGCACTCGGCAAACCCTCCCCAGAATGCACAGAAATGTGTCACGTGGCACGTTTCTATGCATTGTAAGTGGCTTTGCCGAGTGTAACACTCGGCAAAATTTTTTTAATTTTTTTTCATTTATTTCCTGCATATTTCATCCAAAAAACACATTCAATCACAAAATTCATCACAAATTCACATTTATTCACAAAATTTGCCCCAAAATTCACATTGAATCACAGATATTCATAGAAATCACATACACATCACAAAAATCACATTTACATCATAAAATTCACGATCACATCACAAATTCACGTTCACGTCACAAATACAAGTTCAAATTGATACACAAGTTCAAGTTCGCGTTAATGGTGACAAGTTCAAGTTAATTAACAATTTCATCACGGCAACTCACACCATGCCTCACAAGTTATCATTACCGCTATGACCAGTGTGTGGCGATGGCTGCGTGTTTGATCCTGCTGCCGATGGATGAAACTGAAAAAAAAAGAAAAATAGTTAGAACAATTGTATATAACAAAAACGACAATAACAATATTAGAAACTCACATTGCCGCTCTGTGGAGTCCGTGGAGATTGTTGAGGTTGAGGAGGAAGTCCAGGCCGACCCATATGACCTGAGAAAGATCCACCCATCTGCGCAAACTACTGCTGCATCTGGGTCTGCATCCCGGCTTGCATCTGAGCTTGCATCTGAGCCTGCAGCCGAGCCTCCATCTGGGTCTGCCACTCGGTCCTTTGTGATCTTTCTTCATTTAGTTGGGCCTACAAAACATTAATTCACAGTTAATGTTCTCAAACAAACAAATTGAAGTGTTCGATGATTGATGAAAATGAACTAACCTGTAGATCAGCAATCAGACCCATAGATGTGTCTCGGCGAGGGCGTATACCCGGACCGGTGGTCGAGCTCCGAGCTCTCACCTCAGATAGAGTGGGGGTACTACGGGTATCAATGGCGCCGTCGCCCATCAAATATCGCCCATGTCTCTTGCCTCGTCCAGCCCTCATGACCACCTCGCCATCAATGTCATGTGCGATTGGGTTATAATCGGCACCATGCACTTCCCTTGCCATCTCTGAATAGTCTTGGAGGCGTTGATATGCATTCCGATTAGTGTACGACTCAGCGGAGTCATTTGGATTGTAAGTATTGCCTTCAACCGACCTCCCTTTGTGAGCCAGAGCATATGCCATGACTTGGGAGCATTCCTGACCCGCATTGGCCGTTGACTGAAACAAGAAGATAGTTAGAGTTATATTGTGCAATTAAGCGAAAAAAAGAAACATGTAACTACATACCCAACTCGCCCTGAACTGGTCGAGGTTCAGCGAGCCTTGATGGTGTGCTGCCCCCGGCATGAGTAGGCGTCTCTGGCGGCATGCATCGTGACTGCTCTGCCACTCGGCAGAACACCACCTATCAACAATTTGGCCCCAACACTCAAGATGAGTGGCACACCACTGTGGAGGGACCTATTTGATGCAAGTGAAGTTGTTAGTGACATAATATTAAGTATTAGAAGATACACGAGAATATACTTACCATCATGTATTCCTCTCGTGTCAGAAAGGTGGTCCGGGCATCCTTTTTGTTCTTTCTCTCTCGACGGTGCTGAGTGCAGAAGTCAATAACAGCTTGAATGCGCGCCTCATAATGCATGTCGGTGACAAGCTTCTTGGCGGCTCTATTAATAACTGCGGCAGCCTGATCCGCATACCCCTCATCACATCTATAAAAATCATGCGTATAGATGTAAAGAGAATGTTATGTAATCCACATGTTAATAGTATTGACACATATATTAAGAAAATAAACTTACCCAGAGCTCAGCCCTGACTCGATCGGCTAGGTGGGCAAATTGTCTCCCTTCTCGGTCAGGGGCGTCCGGCGCACTTTCATAGTGCCTCCATGAGTACGCCGGCTCCGTCCTCCCATCCAAAGATATCAAACCAGGGAACTTTTCCTTGATAAGAAGCCCGAGGATACCGTTTACATGGCGTGAGCACTCACGACCTCCTCGTTCAACCATAATCCAGTTCCTATCCCGATATCATTAAAAAGTATTAGTATATATTAAAAATTAAACTAACGAAAAGAATATATTATAGACTTTCTACAACAACTTACCTATTTCCATCTGGTCGAATGAGCGGATGATCAGCTACTGCCACTGGTCGCCTCGGGAGTGATGAAGGACCACGCAACCATACTACAGATTCCTCGGTCATGTACAGCCGTTGGATCCTCGGTACAAAGGGAAGGTACCGAAGGATCTTCACGGGAATTGAGAGTTGTTTCTTCGCACCATCATCGGAGTCTACCTCCAGATACCTAGAGGATTTGCATTTCACGCAGCAGGTTGCGTCTGCGTATTGTTTTCTGAATAAAATGCATCCGTTGGGACAAGCATGTATTTGCTCATAAGGCATCTTAAGTGCACGGAGGACTTTCTTAGACTCGTACATGCTCTTCGGAAGATTGTGACCTTCTGGAAGAAGGCTACCAACAACCGTCAGCATAACATCGAAGCATTCTCGACTCAAGCTAAACTGCGACTTGATGGCCAATAGTCGTGCGATGGCATCCAGTTGAGAAACCTTAGTGTGACCGTGAAGAGGTTGCTTTGACGCGGACAACATGTCATAAAACGCTTTTGTCGTTGGCTCCGGCACTTCCTCTTCACATGCTTCGTCAAAGTGTGCATCTTCAAAGTCATCTAGCATAAATCCAACCCCTCCCTCATCATCGTCCATGCGATGTCGCAACACCTCCTCTCTAGGACGTTGGGACTCACCATGATACGTCCAACGGGTATAATTTGGCATGAATCCATATTTGCATAAGTGTTTACCCATAGCATCCTTTGTTTGTCGACGCTTATTCTCGCACCGACTACATGGACACCAGGTCTTGTCACGTACATTCTGTCTACCAAACGCTGTCTCTAAGAATACTTCAGTGTTCTTGATCCAATCCATGGTCACCTCGGCCTGACTAGGGCGACCCGTGTACATCCACTCACGTTGATCCATCTTGAACTAAACTAGGAAACAACACTCGTGTTTAGGGGTTAGATAGGTAAGATAGGTCCTAATCCCACCAGAGAATGCGTAGATTGAGCTCGTTTTCACACTCCGTTCCGATCCAACCCAAAATTTCGGCAGCACCTCCCCGCTGCTCTCCAAACGCACGTCTGGGAAACATGCCAAGAGGATGTGCGTTCGGAGAACAACGAGGAGGTGCTGCCGAAAACATGAGTCGAATCGGAACGGGGCATGAAAACGAGCTCAATCTACGCATCTTCCGGCTGTCCAAACGTGGACAATTCGAAACAGTTACGGCCACAAATATGAAAAGGCATGCATATTCCAAACCGTAACTCTTCCGAACGGGAGACGCCTAGGTTACGCGACAATAACCAAAAAAAAAAATTTGACAACATCTTATCTCTAATACATAGCAAATCTAGCATGCATAAATAGGACGGCACGATGGCCGTCACCCACATACACACATCACGACGTGATGGCCGACATCCACATACATATATATATATCACGGCACGATGGCCGGAATCCACATACACAAGATATTAATCAACATAACCATTAAAACATAACAAGAATTACAACGATTATATTAAAATTTCTAAAACATGTATAAGCATTTATTTATATTAATCTTCTTGACATGCATGTAAATAAAATTGTAATATTATTTACGAGGAAGGGATGTTGAAAGCAAACAAAACATGTGACGTTGTATTAGACAATAAAAAATATGTACAAAGCATATTAATCATTCATGTTCAAGCAAAATATTAATCCTATGTTCTAAGGTTACCGGTAGGGTTTGATGCGAGATGAGGACGATGAAGCCGAGAAGAGGACGGTGACACCGGTAAGAGAGCGCTAAGCAAATTAGATCTATCTAAAAACAATAAAAATATTAGTTATAAGAAAAAGTAATTAAAAAATGTGAGACGCTACACTAAACAACATAAAATTATAAAATATCAAAGACTATACTAAATAATTCAACACATGAGACACTAATTCTAAGTTCAAATATATATATGCAATATAATGCATGTCTCAAATGTTATACACATCATTTGATGAGAGTAAGTATATATGCAAATGGCCACACAAATATATATGCATATATATAACAAATGGCCACACAAATATATATGCCACCAATTAGTAGCCCTTTCTTGCTAGCCTCCACACTATGCATGTCCATGGTATACATGCATTTACTATTTGAGATCCAATTTTTTACATATTTATAGGTATTTATATTTGAAAAAAATGGGATATACATGTATACCTAGGCAAGGGGGCTAGGGCGGCGGAGCCAGTGCCGGAGCCGGTGGCTGGGGTCGGTGGCCGGGGGCGGCGGAGCCGGCGGCCGGGGTCGGCGCCGGCGGTGGGGCGGTCGGCAGCGCGGGGGGCGCAGGACGGGCGCGTGCGCCCCGGCGGCACAGGGTGCAGGCCGGGCGGGGGGGCGTAGGCCGAGTGGGGGGGCAGCGCCGGCCGGCAGCTAGGGGGCAGCAGGGCGCGTGCGCGGCGGGGCCGGAGGGAGCAGGGCGCACGGTGGGGCCGGAGGGAGCAGGGGGTGCGCTGCGGTGCCGGAAGGAGCAGATCTGGCTTAAATGCGCCAGATCTGCTCAGGGCCCCTTTTTTAACCGAAAAAGGCTTTGCCGAGTGCCAATTTTGGATGCACTCGGCGAACGTTTTTTATTTTTTTGAAAAATCCTATCTTTGCCGAGTGCATTTGGACCTGGCACTCGGCAAATATGAATTTTTGATTCTTTTCCGAGCGCCAGGTCCAAATGCACTCGGCAAACATTTTTTTATACTATTTTCAAAAAAACAAACATAGAATAAAGACTGTAAAAAATCTCATAATTTGACATTATATAATATACACTAATATTTAATCATAGAAAATTTCTAACTTCAAATAAACAAATATAAGGCACTTGTAGTTTAAATTTGGGATCTTTTACTTAAAATCCTATAAACAACTTTTATTAACCAAAAATAGCAAACTAACTCTAAAAAATGCCAATTTTTTACATGGTATAAGATAAATTGAGTTTCAGTAGTACAAGAAGTTTTAAGTTCAAACAAATATTTGAATATCGATTTACTTCTAAACCTAACTCATTTCATCCCTAAACTCCTAAACTTTTTCGAAGATTGTCCAATTTCTAAAGGTCGTACTTGAAACTTTGTCGAAACATTATGAATTTTTTACCATACTATATATGTATGATATAATGACACCATGTCAAGTGTCATATTTTTTAGGCATCAATTACATTTTCTATAATTAAAAAACCATTAACCTTCATATTGTCGGTCGAGTGTCGTAAATTAGATTGTAAATATTTAGTTATATTTAGTAGTAAAAGATTACAAATGTAATCATGAACACAAATAAGATTTTTCCATATTTTTTGAATCATTATTTCATGTACATGCATTTCAAATTTGACCCACTTGGAAGTAAAACCTATAGTAATACGATTAATTTATTAAAAATATCAAACCGACTCATAAAAGTATGAAAATTTTCCATGGATTAAAATATGTTGAATTATGACTGTAAAAAAAATTCCAGGTTTAAAACATTTTTAAAATGTGATATGGACTCAAAATGTGTTTTCACATAAAATAATGGGATTATACATTTTGCCGAGTGCATTTAGATATGGCACTCGGCAAAAGTGTATTTTTGGTCTTTGCCGAGTGCCATATCTAAATGCACTCGGCAAAGCTTTTTTGAACTATTTTTTTTAAAAAAAACTAAAATAGAATAAAGACTTAAAAAAATCCCATAATTTGGCATTATATAGTATACACTAATATTTCATCCTAGAAAATTTCTAACTTCAAATAAACAAATATAAGGCACTTGTAGTTTAAATTTGGGATGTTTTACTTAAAATCCTATAAACAACTTTTATTAACCAAAAATAGCAAACTAACTCTAAAAAATGCCAATTTTTGACATGGTATAAGATAAATTGAGTTTTAGTAGTACAAGAAGTTTAAGTTCAAACAAATATTTGAATATCGATTTGCTTCTAAACCTAACTCATTTCATCCCTAAACTCCTAAACCTTCTCGAAGATTGTCCAATTTCTAAAGGTCGTACTTGAAAACTTTGTCGAAACATTATGAATTTTTTACCATATTATATATGTATGATATAATGACACCATGTCAAGTGTCATATTTTTTAGGCATCAATTACATTTTCTATAATTAAAAAACCATTAACCTGCATATTGTCGGTCGAGTGTCGTAAATTAGATTTTAAATATTTAGTTATATTTAGTTGTAAAAGATTACAAATGTAATCATGAACACAAATATGATTTTTCCATAATTTTTGAGTCATTATTTCAAGTACATTTAGTTGAAATTTGACCCACTTGGAAGTAAATCCTAGAAACATAATTAATTTATTAAAAATAGTAAACTCACTCAGAAAAATATGAAACTTTTCCATAGCTTAACATAGGTTGCATTATGAGTGTAAAAAAATTCAAGTTCAAAACATGTTTAAAATGTGATATGTGCTTACATTGTGATTTCACATAAAATAATGAGCATTTTAATTTTGCCGAGTGTTTTCACATATGGCACTCGGCAAATATAAGGGTTTGCCGAGTGTCTGTTAGTGGCACTCGGCAAACCCTAATCTCTCCCTCTACTGTTACAACGACGTCAGGAAAAATGGTGCCCCGGGATTTTCCCACTTGTTTGCCGAGTGTCTCCCCCGTGACACTCGGCAAATTGTAGTTTTTGCCGTGTGTACAAGGTTTGCCGAGTGTATATTATGGTACACTCGGCAAACTAGAGTTTGCCGAGTGCCCGAGGGAATGCACTTGGCAAAGCCACGAGCACTCGGCAGACAGAGAGTTTCCGGTAGTGGCCAGGCCAGGGCGGAGCACGGCGAGGCGGGGTGACGGCGCGCGGCGAGGCCGGGCATGCACTATGGAACTCCTGGATCATATCGCCATGACTTTTGCACGTCGTCGTCCCAGCTGCCTGTTACTATTATATTACTCGTGATTAATAAATATTGACTTGCATCTAACTTGTAAGCGGGTGATTTAATCAACAGATCGATGGCTGTTAATGGAAAACAATTTTTGTTTGGATCTGCCGATGACAATAATTACTTCTCCAATATAGTAATCAAGGTGCTCCAGCAACAAGTTGCATGCATGTGAAATTAAACGCGGCGACGACGACGAGTTTTTTACTTATCTTTTATAGTTCTTGGATCGCTCGCACCATATATCGATCTATGCAGATGGACACATGCAATTTTTTACCCTATGTGCATCCCCTTAAATTAAATATGGTGTATCACCTAAAGTGGTGCACCCCTTCAATTTTTCTCTAGCTCCGCCACTGCTTGGATCACTCGCACCATATATCGATCTATGCATATGGACACATGCAATTAGCTAGTTAATTAATATGCAGATGGACACATGCAATTAGCTAGTTAATTAATATAACGCACGGTGAATTGGTGATTGGTGCAGGGCATCGTCGAGAAGATTATGTGTGTGTGTGTCGATCGATCCGGATGAGTTATATATATATTACTTATCGAACATATAACCGGTAAGTAATTAGGTCAACAGATGGCTGTTTATGGAAAACAATTTTGTTTGAATCTACCGATGGAGACGCCACGCAGGCACTGCACGCATATGCTCCAACAAGTTGAATTGCATGCAGCAGCACTGCACGTGAAACTTAACGCGACGACGACGACATTTTACTTATCTTTTATTTTGTTTACTATATCGATTAGTCTTTCTTTATATGCTACTAATAAGTACTAGCTAGGCACCATGCATGTTTCGTATTATAATACGATTACATTTTTTATAAGTTAACTTTTTTTCAGATTTCAAAATTTTTTTAGGGAAATTATCAATAACAATAGCATCAAAGTAATTATATCAAATCCACTATTAATTATGTTTTCATAGCGTATTTATTTTATAGTATAGATATGAATAAGTTTTTCTTTAAATTAGATTGAGGTTGAAAAGATTAAAAAGTTTAAACAAATTACAAAATAAAATAGAGAAAATATTGTGCAGTGTATAATTAGTTGTATATATATACTAGGTTGCTTTCTAGGTCAGATCGATCTGAAGAATGCAATTAACGGTGCGTTTGGTTCTGCTGTGAGCTGTGAAAAACTGATGTGAGTTGTTTGCTGTGAAAAAAATGAAAGTTGTTTGGTTAAATTTGCTATGAAAAAGTTGTTGTGAGCTGACTTTTTTTATAACTGACATATTTTTCACCGTTATAATATTCCATACATATATATAAATAGGAAATGGTCAACATTAATGCAGGAGTTGACACTCGATACTTGGGAGTCGGGGATCAGTCTGCAGGAGTCGGTACTTGCCACTCAGGAGTCAGGAGGTCGGCTTGTCACTCGATATTCAGGAGGTCAGCCTAGCACTTAGGAGTTGGGACACTCTAATAGTCAACAGCCAGCACTCTGGCAGTCAATACTCAGGTGGTCAGTCGTCAGCACTCAGTATTGAGTACTCCTCGCATTTTGCGGTGACGCAATCCCCGTTGGCCATTCTGATCTTTTGGAAACTTGGTGGATTATTCGGGATTTGAAAACCAACTTGATTTAGATCGAGATCGTGACACGAGATCATGTTGATCCCATATAAATACCCGTCTATCTAGCTAGTTCAAGATATATATATATATCAGATTAGATCAAAACATATCGATTTGTCTCTCTCCTCTCCATAGTCTACTTCATCCCTTTCTACGACGTGCACCGACGAGAGGGAAAGCGGGTCTCCAGAACTTCTTTCTCTTGTGATCCTGCACTGGGAGAGGGTGAATATAATTTTTGTGAAGCGTTCTGCATGACTGCTCACGTCTGTTACGACGACGCATCTTTCGTCCACGTCTAACGTTGATCGTCGTCAAGTACTGCGATCTGATATCAACAGCAGCAACTATGCACCGACCATAGATTCATCTTCGATTATCATATAGTACATGCACTATTTTTTTGTACGGTTCTTAATCATATTTTGTGAAACCATGACTAATGTGTTCATGTCTACTAGTATGGGAGAAGTAATGAACTATTCATGCTAGTTCTTGTGCATACCATGATTTATCTATTCCAGAAATTAAATTTGCAATTGCCTAATTTTCCAACATAATTAATTCTTTTCTTTGCACGCTAGCATATTAATTCTTTGCGCCAGGAATCAGGGGTACGGTGGCGCCTACAATTACTTCTGCAATAATCAAGATGCTGCAACAAGTTGCATGCAGCATGCATGTGAAACACGACGATGACCACGACGACGAGTTTTTTACTTATCTTTTATTTTGTTTACTACCGATCATCAAATTAAAGTCTGCGTTGTGCATGCAAAAACAGTCTTTCTCTGTGTATACTACACACTACGTATACGTACTATTTTTCATATTATAATGTGTTTTTGGATTTTATACAAGTTAATTTTTTAGATTTCAACAATTTCATAGAAAAAACACTACTGGAAACCTTGGTTTTTCAATCGGTGGAACAAATTTCCTGTCGGTTTTTTAATCACTGACAAAAAAATTGAATGTAGGTTTGTTTTTTACCGACATAGAAATTAATTTTCCTTGATGGTTTTTAATTACCGACAAAAAAATAGTCTCCCTCTCATTTTCGGTCACGCAGAGCGCCACAAAATTACACTGGTACGAAATTCTGTTTTGATCCACCGAAATAAATTTTATTTTCAGCCTCCAATGTGAAATTATTGTTGATACAAGAAAAACCATTTTTATGTCGGTTGAAACCGACAGGTCAAAGAGATAAAAGCTTGACAGAATCTTGATAGGAGAAAACAGTCGTAGCCTGTTAGGAGAAAACGATTACAGCCATCAGGGAGATGTCTTTGCTGACGGTAAAAACAATTTTCTGGTCGGCAAAATTTCACAGATCTAGAAATTCAAAACCTGACGATGCCGAATTTTCCTGTCTCAAACTGTTAAAATTGTCACACCGACAAAGAAATAGGTTGGTCATCAGTCAAATTTAATTTCCCTGTCGCTCTATCCTTGGTGAGTATTTCCAGCCAGTTTACTATATTTTTATGACGGTTTAATGCCGACAGGAAAAAACATTGTTTCTGGTAGTGATAACATCAAATTAATTATATTGAACCCACTAAACATGTTTTCTTATATAGTGTATTTATTTTATATTATAGATGTTAATATGTTTTTCTTTAAATTTAATTGTGTTGAAAAATGATTAAAAATGTTAAATGACTTATAATATAAAATAGAGCAAGTATGGTACTACTATATACATATTGTAAGAATTAGTTATATATACGCTCAGCTGGTTTCTGCTGGCCTGGGTTGTGCATGCAAATCGATCTGAAGAATGCAATAAAAATGTGAGAAGTAGGATTATATTGACTTGGACTTTCTTTCTCGATCAGCTAGTGCAGGTTCATCAATTAATCCTATGTAAACAACTAATAATTAACGCATCTAATAATAGAAATATATATGTCGTAGTTTTGTCGTTCATAGTTATTGGATCTCTCGCTCCATCGATCTACGCAGATGGACACACATGCAATTAGTTAGGTCTTGTTTGGTTCCTTTAGTCCAAGGACTAAACTTTAGTTCAAGGACTAAACTACTTTAGTCTAGTGCATGCTTGGTTTCAGGGACTAAAGACCATAAATACAGTTAATAAATATCTTTTTACCCCTACTTACTACCCCTGATTGGCACCATTTTTTCTCAGTTTTTCCTCCCAAACGAGCGCGCCAAACAACCGTTGTCAACAGGGTCGAGCAGTGCACTGCTATCAACAGGGCCATTTTTTCTCTGATTGGCGCCATAGTCTGAGTGCACTGCTATTAACAGGGCCGAGCAGTGCACTGCTATCAACCACAATGTTATACATGTTTTTTCTGAGCTAGGTTTTACTGATGCCATCTAAGCGATTTGTCCATACAACACAATAAAGATAGAAAGTATTACATTTATAACATTGTCCACATATTCGATTATTTGGCCATACAACATAGTCACGATTACAAACTATGCTCTATTAAACAAACCATCAGCAATCCAATCGCAGAATTGATTCATGGTTTGATCTTCATCCCCATGACGTGTATTTTTTTGAGAAGACGATGCTTCTGTGAATGGCACGTAGTTCTCATCATGATCAACAAAATCAAAGTCTGCATCACCCAACAAACTCTCTCGAATGAAATTATGTAGTGCCATGCACGCAACAATTATTTCACTTTGCTTATGCATCGGATATCTAGGTAGATCTAGCAAAATCCTCCACTTCATCTTTAGAACTCCAAAAGATCGCTCAATAACATTACGAAGTGAAGAATGTGCATAGTTAAATTGTTCTTTTTTACCTCTTGGCATGGGGCCTTGTCGATATTCCGGGAGATGATATTTTGTACCCTTGTACGGAGCAAGATAACCCAGTCTGTTTGGGTAACCCGAGTCGACAAGGTAGAATTTGCCTACACATTCATAATAGATCTATTAAGTGACATGAAACTATTGCGATAATGGCACAAAAGACAACACAAAACATGTCAATACCTTGTGGTTGATGTGGAAACTTGTCTCCATACTTGTCAATTGCATCTTTGAATACCCTCATATCATGAACAGATCCAGGCCATCCCGCCACGACAAAAGTGAACCTCATATCAAAATCACATATGGCCATAACATTCTGACTTGTATATCCATGTCTTCCTGTATGTTGTACTACCTTGCTAGTTGGCACTACAACAGGGATATGTGTCCCATCTATTGCTCCAATACAATTGTCAAAGAACGGAGAAAAGCGAGGAGATTGCAACCTACGATGCACACTTGTAAACTCTGGGTCTATTGGCCTAATAAGATCAGCTGCAAGCTTGGTCACACTATGCAGTACTTTATCATACTTCCTACATATTGTCTCTAGTGACCTAGTGAAATGATCTTCAGCTTGTATAAGCGATTGAGGGGCACCACATATCCATAAAAACATTCCTAAAGCCTCCATAGATGACATCCTCCTCATCGACTTCAATCCATATGACTCAACTAGCAAACTATACAGCTTTTCAAACAAAGACTGACTCATCCTAAACATATTGAAGCAAGCTGTCTTATTTGCTAATGTCTTCTTGACCCAGGTAAAACCACTTTGTGTTGCTACTCTATATTCGGATTTGTTAATGTAGGTGTCAAAATGATACATACCCATCATGACAGCAGCCACAGTCACCATTTTTCTCCTGTTCCTCTGACATTGTAGTATGTATTCTTCTACTCTTAAGTCCTCATTGGATTCATCCTCTGATTCTTCTTCCTATAAATAGTATCAGCAACACATTAGACTCAACAAAAATAATATAGCAAACAAGTCATAGCAAGTGCAACACATTAGTCTAATAGACCCCAAGATCCAACAAGTCATAGCATCTTCAGATTATAGCAAACAGAATATAGCAAACAGAGTATAGCAAACAAGTTCCACTTCAAGTCCAACATTTAGAATATAGTTCCAGCAAGTCCAACATTTAGCAGCAACACATTCAGAATAGAAACACAACACAACACAGATCAGATACACATTCTAATTATTATCCTTGCAGTGTTGTGTCTGTAGTGCTGCTTGCTCTCTTACGACTGTCATTGCTCATTGGGCTTCCAACAAAGCCTTCTCCATCTCCATCTTCACCATTCTCATCACCATACACTCCTTCACCAGGGATGTAAGATGTTGATCCATCGACTGTAACCCCATGAAACATCTCACCTAGTTGTTTAACATATGTAGGTACTCCATACATGAACTTCTTGCATTCAGGTTTTTCCTGAAAGCAACAAGTAGAAATAAAAGTGATCAGTTAAATGCAAGTCACAAACAGATGAAGTGCACATTCAGGTTCAACACACTTATTTGATTATGTACCTCTGTCTCCCTTTTCCACCATGCTGCCGAGGCTATGATTGTACCATCAGGTCTTCGACCTAAAGCGGTACTCTTATTCAACATAACCCAGAATGTGTACATAATCTTGCATTGTACCCATCTGTTCTTCATTTGCTTGGTAGCAAGCTTCAGACCAGTCCTGATGAGAAAACCTTGTCTCATAGCATTATAACCTTTACCTGACATTGTTCCATTCAAGCAATTGCCTGCCCTTATTTGTTCAACAGCTAGTTCACAGAAAATATGGGTGTTTTCCTCTGACCAATTGGCCTTGTCATAAAGATTCTATTACAAAAAGTAAGGGTGTCACAGGGCATACACTTGGATAAACAGACTTGTTCAGTATAGATAACACGTACATATGCAAAGTTCATGGCATACAAGTTCATGGCATACAAGTTCATGACATACAAGTTCATGGAATACAAGTTCATGGCATACAACACATTCACATGAACAAAATAAATGGAGCTTGGAGTTTACCGTCTGTGAATTAATTTCAGATCCAGCTTCATCTTCCTCCTCAAAGGAGCCAGCTTGCTCCACAGGTCATAAGGTGTGGCCGGCAACGGATGAACCACCCCGGTTCACCATCGATCCCCCACGGCTCCCCCTCCTGCCTCCACGAGTAGCCACTGCTCCCCCACGACGTCCTCCTCCGGATCCAGATCCAGTGCGAGTGGATGACCAGCCACCTACACAGCCTCCGCCATGACCTCTCCCAAGTGCACGAGGAGGTAGGCCATGGTCTTCTCCAACTTCGTCCGCTTGGAGGAATTCTTGGTAGGAAAAAATATTGGGGAAGCCGTCGGCCTAAGAGTTGAGGTCGAGGTGCTCCATATGGCGACGGGGAGAAGAGAGGGAGGGGGCCGTGGGTGAGTTGAAGGGGCCGAAGTCCTCTTCATCACCGGTGCCGTGGGTGGGGAAGACATTGTCCATCGAACGGCGCGGTGGACCGGCGAGGAGATGACCGGAGGAGGTGGATCCGGCGAGGAGATGACTGGAGGCAGTGGATCTGGCGGGGGATCAGGCTGGAGCACCGGTGGAATCGCCCGGAGTTGGCTGGAGCGGAGGGAAAAATGGCAGCGCAGTGAAAAATGGCAGTGGGGGAAAGTAGAAACTTTTGCAGGGGCAGGGAAGTCCCCAACAGGATTTAGTCCGGTTTAGTCTGGTTGAAGTGGACTAGAGGACTAAATGGTTTAGTCCAAGTTTAGTCCTCATGTTTGGCAAATTTTGGACTAAAAATACTACAAAATACAGGACTAAAGTTTAGTCCTATGGAACCAAACAGGGCCTTAATTAACGCATACTACGGGCATGCATGAATCATGATCGAGAAGAAGATCAAAATATATGGAAGAATTGCCGCGCGATTGATCTGGATGCATGAATTATTACTGAAGGATAATGTGCGTATAATATGCTACTACATATATATATATATATATAGTTTATATGTTCGATCGTAACAAGAGATTTGTTTTTCCTGACGGAATAGTCAGTGAAATTAAACAAATATATGACATTAAAGTATTTGTTTTTCCTGAAGGAATAGTCAGGGAAACGAAACAAATATATGCCATTAAGGTATTTGTTTTTCCTGACGGAATAGTCAGGGAAATTAAACAAATACATGCCATTAAGGTATTTTTCAGTAAGGGAAATTAAACAATTATCAGTCAGTAATGTATCGAGTGATCGATCAATTAAATAAAAATAAATTATGTATTGTGCTGTAGATCTCAAGAATACTTAGTGTGAATTGACACAACGGGAGAACCTTTGTTCGCCGAGTGCCAAAAGCACTTGGTGAAGCCTTGTTTACACTCGGCAAAGGCTTCGCCGAGTGTTGCACTCGGTGAATGACGCACGACGAAAATATTATCGACGAATAATACTTCGTCGAGTGTTTTTTGTCGAGCACTCAACGAAAAAAAGAGACAAACGGAATGGTAAAACTTAACGGTCGGTTTGCCGAGTGCCAAAAGAAAGCACTCGGCAAAGAAATTAGTGTAAAATAAAAAAAGTTGGGCACCTGTAGTGCGGGCGCGGGTGTGGCCACAACATTGGCGATGGCGTGGGCGACGACGCGGGCAGAGCACGCGACGCAGGGGTCAGGTGACGCGCGGCGCCGGGCCGGGGTGGCGCACGGTGAGACGGGGAGACGGCGCGCGAGGCCGGGCACACTACGGGACTGTGGGGGTTTCCCGAGTGTCTAGGGCACTCGGCGAAGCCTCTTTTGCACTCGGCAAAGGCTTCACCGAGTGCCACACTCGGCGAACCCCATTCGGCACTAGCCTTGTCGGTGACGTGAGGGTTCGCCGAGTGCTTTTTATCAGGCACTCGGCGAGGTTTTTGCCGAGTGCAATATAGACTTTGCCGAGTGCTACGCGTAGCACTCGGCAAACGTGGGGCACTAACGGTCGGGGGGCGTTAACGGGGGTTTGCTGAGTGCCCCACGTGGCACTCGGCGAAGGGGGTTTGCCGAGTGCCACGTGGGGCACTCGGCGAAGGGGGGTCGGGGGGGTACGTGGCACTGGCATGCTTTGCCGAGTGCCCCAAGTGGCACTCGGCGAAGGGGGTTTGCCGAGTGCCACGTAGGGCACTCGGTGAAGGGGCTTGGTGGGGGGCACGTGGCCGTGGTAGGTTTTGCTGAGTGCCCCACGTGGCACTCGGCGAAGGGGGGCTTTGCCGAGTGCCACGTGGAGGCACTCGGCAAAGCCTCCCCAAAATGCACAAAAACGTGCCACGTGGCACATTTCTGTGCATTTTAGGTGTCTTTGTCGAGTGTAACACTCGGCAATTTTTTTAATTTTTTTTCATTTATTTAATGCATATTTCATCCAAAAAACACATTCAATCACAAAATTCATCACAAATTCACATTTAGTCACAAAATTTGCCCCAAAATTCACATTGAATCACAGATATTCACATTCAATCACTATATGAATCATAATTTCACTCACATCACAGAAATCACATACACATCACAAAAATCACATTCACATCACAAAATTCATGATCACATCACAAATTCACGTTCACGTCACAAATACAAGTTCAAATTGACATCACAAGTTCAAGTTCGCGTTCATGGTGACAAGTTCAAGTTAATTAACAATTTCATAACGGCAACTCACACCACACCTCACAAGTTAGCATTACCGCTATGACCAGTGTGTGGAGATGGCTGCGTGTTTGATCCCGCTGCCGATGAATGAAACTAAAAAAAGAAAAATAGTTAGAACAATTGTATATAACAAAAACGACAAAAACAATATTAGAAACTCACATTGCCACTCTGTGGAGTCCGTGGAGATTGTTGAGGTTGAGGAGGAAGTCCAGGCAGGCCCATATGACCTGAGAAAGATCCACCGATCTGCACAAACCACCGCTGCATCTGGGTCTGCATCTCGGCTTGCATCTGAGCCTGCAGCCGAGCCTTCATCTGGGTCTGCCACTCAGTCCTTTGTGATCTTTCTTCATTTAGTTGGGCCTACAAAACATTAATTCACAGTAATTAACGTTCTCAAACAAACAAATTGAAGTGTTTGATGATTGATGAAAATGAACTAACCTGTAGATCAGCAATCAGACCCATAGATGTGTCTCGGCGAGGGCGTATACCCGGACCGGAGGTCGAGCTCCGAGCTCTCACCTCAGATAGAGAGGGGGTACTACAGGTATCAATGGCGTCGTCGCCCATCAAATATCGCCCATGTCTCTTGTCTCCTCCAGCCCTCATGACCACCTCGCCATCAATGTCATGTGCGATTGGGTCATAATCGGTGCCATGCACTTCCCTTGCCATCTCTGAATAGTCTTAGAGGCGTTGATATGCGTTCCGATTAGTGTACGACTCAACGGGGTCATTTGGATTGTAAGTATTACCTTCAACCGCCCTCCCTTTGTGAGCCAGAGCATATGCCATGACTTGGGAGCATTCCTGACCCGCATTGGCCGTTGACTGAAACAAGAAGATAGTTAGAGTTATATTGTGCAATTAAGCGAAAAAAAAAGAAACATATAACTACATACCCATCTCGCCCTGAACTAGTCGAGGTTCAGCGAGCCTTGATGGTGTGCTACCCCCGGCATGAGTAGGCGTCTCTGGCGGCATGCATCGTGACTGCTCTGCCACTCGGTCAGACCGCCAGGGTCAGACAACTCCAACAAATGTTTTTCAAGGAATTTGCCAAAATAGCAACTTTTGCAACAATCACACATGATCAAAAGATACTATATGCAATGCAAATTGGGCACTTGAAAATCAACTCATAACCAAGATGCAACCCCTCTTTATAGTACGGCAAAAAAACAAAGTTTAAACCTAGCCTAATTGATCGCTCCAAACACCTCGATCAATTTCTAGATTCCTTCAAACCTTTTGCCGTAGCCTTTAAACGTCCAGATCTTCGGGTTTCCATCTTGTGCTCCATTTGCGCGGGACCTACTCATTTCCTTCACACTTAAGAAAAATATTAGTCCTCAACCGCATGTTTATCATTAATTACCAAAACTCACATAGGGCCTAGATCTTCAATCTCCCCCTTTTTGGTAATTGATGACAAACACTTCAGAGATAAAGAAATATGTTAAAGTAGAAGTATCCACAATTAAGCGCAAAGCTCCCCCTGAATAAATGATGGGGTACAAGTAAATGGAGCAAGATATGAGATATAATTCCAAACACACTCCACACATTCAATGAAGCAAAGAGAGTTTCTCATAATAAAATAGTTCAAATTAAGTTGAGTACGATATGGAAAGCAAAAAGAGTTCATTATACAAACAATCATAGAAAGATAGCGATATAAAAAGATTGATCCTTCCTAAACTTTCTGTTGGACCGGAAACGGCGACCAGAGGGGGGGGTGAATGGGAGCTTTTAAAAATTCGGGCTAAAAACTTAGCCTTCGGTTCTGTTCTGTCTTCTGCGGAACAGGCTTCGAACACTACCTTCGAAGGTCTGGTTCGGAGGTACTTCGACACCTTCGAACACAGGCTTCGGAGGAGCAACAGTTCGAAGCCAAGAAGACTTCGCTCCACCAACAACCCTCGAAAACCTACTCTGCTAAGTCAGTGCAGGCTCCGCACACAGGGTGCTTCGAGCAGACTTCGCACTTCACCCTTCGCAAGAGTGGACAGCCCTCTGAGGACTTCGACCAAGTACTTAGCGACAGCAACTGGTGCTGGGCTTCGTACGCGAAGGTCTACACGCACACAAAACGGACTACGCTAAGGGCTTCGACACAGGAAGCAAAACGGGAAACAACCAGGGCTTCGCTAGTAAGCAGCGAGGTCTTGCC
This sequence comes from Zizania palustris, assembly GCA_019279435.1. Taxonomy (NCBI): domain Eukaryota; kingdom Viridiplantae; phylum Streptophyta; class Magnoliopsida; order Poales; family Poaceae; genus Zizania; species Zizania palustris. Next base: position 24,034,238 of record JAAALK010000287.1, on the reverse strand, counting down.
TCGTGTTACACAGAGCGACAGCACACTGAAAAACACACTTCGCGAGAAAATCACCCTTCGCCAAGACAGGCTTCGGTGAACTAAAAACTAGCGAGGTATGCAATACGAGCTCAAGCAAAAGCACACAAAAGCAGGGCTTCGCCGCTTGAACAAGGAACACAAAATATATTGAACTCTGGATGAAAACCAGCGAGGTATGTGTACAGGAGCTCAACAGTAAATGCTCAAAGTGTTAAATGTTACCTACCGAGCCCCCATATTTATAGCCCATGGCTTCATCCTAAGGAAGTGACTACTTTACCCCTAGGGTTTACATTCATTTTGTCTCTTCAGAACTAAGGGGTACAAAAGGTAGTCCACCTTTATTTTTGGAGGCTTCTCTGTCAGCTGCAGAGGGGACAGTGTCAGCCTTTTTCAGAACAGACAGTGTCAGCCTTTACAGAGTTGACTTCTGGAACCTCCCTTCGCACCCGAGGGTGCGGTAGCTTCGGCGAGAAGCCTGCAGCCTGTTGGCCTTCGCTCCGCCGAAGAAGTCCTTCGATACAGTGACGGTTTTAAGCCGAAGCCGTCAAAGCCCTTGGGCCTTCGTACCACCACCTTCGGAGTGGACCTCCACGGCTTCGCAGCTACTCCCAGCTCGAACACCGTCCATCCGTGTACCGAAGCCATGCATGGCCGAAGCACCTCAAGTCATCCTCACTCCGAAGCCCCACCTTCGAAGTACCACCCTTCGAAGTCCCTCCTTCGTCCAAGGCCTCCGCATGAAGCATTCCATGAGCACTTCGTCGCAGTGTCTCACTCCGAGCACACTCCTCGACGAGCCTCACCCGGACCATGCCTTCGATGCGCCTCGACTTCTGAGACCTTCGTCGGGTCACCTTTCAGTGTCTCCCTCCGGAGCACACTTCGAACCCTTGCCTCCGCAGAGGACTTGATCCACCAACTCCGAAGTCACTCCATTCGGAGTACCTTCGAAGTGCCTCATGTCCGAGGACTTTGTCCCGGAGCACCTTCAGCCGGAGCCACGCTCCTCACTCTCTGCCTTCACCTGGCACGCCTCGACCCGAGGACCGACCCGGACCACCTTCGCAGCCACCGTGATGGAGCTCCCCGCTCCCCTGGCATCAAGCCTCCCGCTTGACCCAGGTTCACCCGGCTCGAACCCTGTCCGTCGCCTCCGAAGTCCCTGCGCACCACCGACAAGCAAACAAGTGTATCCAGTACTCCGGAGACCTCTCCGGGTTAGCAACCTCCGGTACACACTCCGGTGTACCGCCCAAAGTACCGAAGCCTACGGTACACACCCAGTCATCGTGTACTGTCGGACCCCTCCGACAGGTACACTCCGCTGCACAGCTGCAGCAAGCAAACACCGAACACACTTCGGTGACCCACCTCCGAACACCCTTCGGAGGTACCACCTCCGAAGCCCCTTCGGAGGTACCCTTCGAACAGAGGGTAAATAATCCTGTCAATCACTCATCACATACACCGAAACCACCCTTGGTTTCTCAATCTCCCCCTTGATGAGTGCATTGACAACCAAATCCAAGTTCAAGAAAATTTAAAAATTTCAGCACACAAGTGACCATAAAAACTCAGAAAAGAGCCAAAGCATGTCACTTGATAAAAGAATTTTTCTCCCCCTTTCTCAAAAGAGTAAAAGCCCTTTTTGGCAAATCTCCCCTTGATAAGAACTCCCCCTGAGTTAAGCAAGTTTTTCTCCCCCTTTATGTCAAAAATCTCTCCCCTTGCGAAATTATGCCTTCTTGCGACAGAGAACAAGGCAAATCTCTCCCCCTTTGGCAATGCAAGCATCAAGGAGCAGTAAAAAAATGCAAAGCTTCGAAATGAATAGAATTGCAAAGACATATAATGCAAAAATATGCCAACATTAACACTAATGATCATGTGCTCAGCTCAATTTAACAATCTGTGAAACAAGATGATGGCATGAGATTTTGTCATTTTGAAGTAAAAGCATCACCACTTAATCATAGCAGCTAGTCATGTGAGGGCAAGGACTGCGCAAAGCTAACAATTTCTATCCTAGACAGACAATTCTTGTTCAAAAGGAGCTTTGAAAGCAAACTTGTTGAGCCATTAAATTTGTTGTTCTTTTCTTAATGCCAGGGGTTATTTGTTTGTCCACCTTATACTTTCCAATCAGGCCAAGCCTAGGCAAGAAAGCCATCTGAAGCTTAAGGCGGTGATTTTGGCATACACTACACTATCCCAGTTCAGACCAATGTGCAATGGTAAGCAGTCTAGAATAGAGTAGTGCGACAAACAAACCCTCCTGGATCTTTTCATTGAAACCAGGCAAATCATGGATTTTTGATTTTGATTTTGATAGATTAAATATTTTGATGAGTATCCATGAATAAAGAACACATTTTTCAAGTTGCATATTTTAGCATCCAAGGAACAGTGTCTTGCTGTCAAGTAGATAAAAGATAGCTAAAAGCAGTCCAGTCTAAACAAGCTAGATACAAGATTGTGCGGTGAGCAAGTTTTGAGTTTAGAAAATAAAACATCATGCACAATCAATGTTCCAGACATATTTCCTAGAGCTGAGCTGTCATGATTTCTTTGAATTAAAAGCAGGCATATAATAGCAAAAGATGTAAGTGCAATTCCACACATAATGAGCATATGCAAGACAATTAAAGTCAGCTCCCCCTCACAAAATGCCGTAGGGATGACAAATACCAAGTTCCCCACGCAAGTAAGCAAATCGAGAAGCATCGAGGGGTTTTGTAAAAATGTCGGCAAGCTGGTGTTGGGTATCAACATATTGAAGTTCAATATCACCCTTCTCATTGTGATCTCTGAGAAAATGATACCGTACATCAATGTGTTTGGTTCTGGAGTGCTGAACCGGGTTGTTTGCAATACAAATAGCACTAGTGTTATCACAGAAAAGTGGAACACTCTTATAATCTAACCCGAAATCCCGCAAAGTGGAAACCATCCACAAAATCTGAGAGCAACAGCTAGCTGCAGCAACATATTCGGCCTCAGCCGTCGATTGTGCAACACTAGACTGTTTGCGGGAAGACCAGCAAACCAGAGAAGTACCCAGAAAATGACAAGTACCAGAGGTACTCTTCCTATCAATTCTACACCCAGCAAAATCCGCATCTGAATAACCTCTAAGACATAAAGATGAAGACGATGAATACCATATGCCAAATTCAAGGGTATGTTTGAGATACCTTAGGATGCGCTTAACCGCTTGGCGGTGCGAAGCTCGTGGTGAAGCCTGAAAACGAGCGCACAGACACACTGCGAAGTGTATGTCCGGCCTCGTGGCAGTCAAGTAGAGGAGGGAGCCGATCATGCTTCGGAACTCCTTCTGATCTACGGCTTCTCCATCTTCGTCAGGGTCCAATGCTACAGATGTAGCCATTGGAGTGGCGAGGGGCTTCGCATCGGACATGTCGAACTTCTTGAGCAGGTCCTTGGTGTACTTTGTCTGGTGGACAAAAGTACCTTGTTTGCTTTGCTTGATTTGCAAACCAAGGAAAAAGGTGAGTTCACCCATCATTGACATTTCAAATTCCCTGCTCATGGTATCTGCAAACTCGGCAACTAAAGCATGAGAAGAGCCACCAAAGATGATATCATCCACATAAATCTGCACTAGGAGGAAATCTTTGCCATGCTTGAGAGTAAACAATGTTTTATCAACAGAGCCCATCACGTACCCTCGCTCAAGCAGAAAAGACTTAAGTCTATCATACCACGCCCGAGGGGCCTGCTTGAGTCCATAAAGAGCCTTATGAAGTTTAAGGACTTTATGTGGGTACTTGGGGTTTTCAAATCCAGGGGGGTTGTTTTACATAAACATCTTCACCTATGAAGCCATTAAGAAAAGCACTTTTGACATCCATTTGATAGAGTTTGAATCCCCGGGATGTCGCAAAGGCAAGCAAAATCCTAATGGCCTCAAGGCGAGCAACAGGTGCAAAAGTTTCAGTAAAATCAATCCCTTCTAGTTGAGAAAAGCCCTGAGCTACAAGTCTAGCCTTATTTCTAACAATTGTCCCATCCTCCCCTTGTTTATTTTTGAAAATCCATTTTGTTCCAATGAAATGAACATTTGGTGGAGGATCAACTAAAGTCCAGACTTGGTTTCTTTCAAAATTCTCAAGCTCTTCATGCATGGCATTGATCCAACTAGAATCAGAAAGTGCATGACTAACATCTAAGGGCTCGAAAGAAGCAACAAAAGCAGCATTAGTGAAATGGGCATGAGAACGTGTTACCCTTTGATCAAGCTCACCAATGATCTGCTCGGGAGGATGCATCCTTTGGACATGATGTGGAGCCTCGCGGCGGGATGCAGTCTCCCCCTCAACTTGTGCGTTGGAGTGGTCCAAGATGACCGATGTTGAGGTAGTCGCTTCGGGACCTCGTGCCGAAGTAGTTGAAGCGGGGTCAGCTTCGGGGGTTGATGTCGAGGGTAGTAGGGGTTCATCCTCGAATTCTCCGGGATCTTCTTCTTCAAATAAGGTCTGTTCCATGTCGTGTTCATTTGCCTGTTCAAAAGCAGAACTAACAGAGGGGGTTGATTCATCAAAAGTCACATCACATGACTCGATGACAGTGTTAGTTTCCAAGTTATAAACACGATAGGAATGACCATGAGTAGTATAACCCAAAAAGATCCCGTCAGAAGATCGCGACTCAAATTTATCCAAATTTCCACGCTTTAGGATAAAGCACCGACAGCCA